>PVHT021183648.1:22213671-22320770 GCA_004024745.2 Catagonus wagneri
TTTTTTTTTTGCTTTTTAGGGCTGCACTCGCAGCATATGGAGGTTCCCAGGTTAGGGGTTGAATTGGAGCTGTTCCTGCCGGCCTATACCACAGCCACAGCAACGCCAGATCCAAACCACATCTTCAATCTACACCACAGCTCACGGCAACTCCAGATCATTAACCCACTGAGTAAGGCCAGGGATCGAACCTGCAACCTCATGGTTCCTAGTCAGATTCGTTAACCGCTGTGCCACGACGGGAACTGCTAGACCTAGATTTTATCAAATATCTTGAGCTTACATAAATAAAAAATAAGCGAAATTATTAATTGGATAGGCATTCCTAAAACATTTTCATTTTCAAACTTTGAATCTTATGATTCACTCTGTGATTCAGTGTTTGGGTTTCTTTACACAATTATCTTCTGTCCCTGCTTGGGTATTGGTGATGCAGCATTTTTTGAAAGTGTTCTGCTATTGTCTCCAGAACTTGCCTTTAAGCCAATATCTCTTATCTGCAAGTTTTAATATATATGCCAGACAATGAAATGATAACATAATGATTTTAGATACAGAAAAATATGAAAAACTGGGCATCTTAGGATCTATGAACTGTGGTATATGCAACCTTTTTTGTTGAATGTTATATCATGAGAACTTACTGCTGCCTTTTAAATTAATGATATCTAAGGGCTGTACAAGCTTCAATACAATTTATGTAAACACAGCTCCCTATTATCGCACATTTAGGACCTTTCCAATTTTTTTGCCATCATAAACAAAAACTGATAAACATCTTTGAGCATAAAACCTTTGTCCCTATCTTTGATAATTTCGTTAAGAGAGAGTTCCAATAACAGCATAAGTAGGTAAAAAGATATGCAGTTTGCACTTCCTATTTGCTGCCAAACTGCTTTCCAAAATGATTACATCAACTATATGCTAACTAGCAGAATATGTAGGCACACAGTATTTTTTAACCAGTGCTTTTCACTATTCACCAACAGAATGTACAGTTAAATCTTGCTTCTTGACCAACCTACCCTTTCCTTTCATTTCTTCTTCTATCACCTGCCAACATGATAAATAATTCCTTTCCCTTTTTGGTATTTACTCCTCTACTGTATCCATGAATTTCAACCAAGAAAGCTCTTAGTCATTGCTTAGCCAAGCTGTACTAGATGCAGCTACCTTAATTTTCCCTCTGAAGTCAGTTTCCTTAATCACCTCACTGCTCTAATTTTTTGGATACTCAAGGGGCTAAACCTGAATTTATTATTAGAAGCTTTTTGTCTTGAAGGTAGGAGCTGTCTATTTAATTTTCTTGATGAAATGCTTATTTACGTCTAGTCCTCCACTCAATTAGATATTTTTACTCTAATAATAATAATAATTCACTCTGACTTAAAAGATTTCTTCTAGAAATATTGTCAAGCCTTGTTGAAATAAGTGAAATTTCCTTTACCTGCACATTTATGGGCCAAGTCTTCATAATCATTAGAGATTTATTTAGGAAATGACAACTATTTTTAATATTCACCCTTTCAGCAAGCACCCATTGGGCATACACTACGAAGTGCAACACTGGATGCCTGCAGCAATACCAAGAAGCATAGGACATATTCCTGGCCCTAAGATGATGATGAGGAGAAGGATGATATGGAAAATGTATGGATTCTTCTTGTATGGCAAACACAGGTCTAAATACTTGACATGCACTAACTCATTTAATCCACCCAACAGTGATATGAGATTGGCTTTTTTATTATCTCTAATTTATAGGTGAAGTCAGGGAGAAGCAAGTAATTACCCAGGATCACACAGATGGATCTGAACCTGGACTGTTTTACCCCAGAATCAGCTTGCCTATTACTTCCCTATAAAAACTTAGAGTACAGTAGGATAGATCAGACTTATATAACTTGTAATAAAATACTATAACCAGGAAGATATGGTACAGGGTGTTGGGAAATTAGAGAAATCAAGATCCAGAGAAGAGGTGGAAAACAAATGATCCTTGAAAGATAGAAACAATACTGTTTTGCGTAGAAATGAAAGTGGATAGTTCCTGTACCGTAGAGTGGAAACAAACTCTAAAGCCTAATACCCCTGTATTCAAATTGTGATCCCAGCACAGGCTAGTTATAAGGTAACTTCTTTTAGCTGCAGGAACTCAACCTATTTTAATTCTAATGAGCAAAGATATAAAGTTTGGAAGCACATGATATGTTTAGGGAATGGAAGTGATGCAAGGCAGAGGGAATTTAAGGGGATATCAAGACAGTTTAAGAAAGGAGGGAAGGGAAGGAAGGAATGGAAGGAAAGGAGGGAGGGAGGGTGGGAGGGAAGAAGGAAGGAAGGGCGTATGAGGGGTGCGGATGTGGCTGAAGACAAATGAAATAGGTATGAGGAACTGTTGGAAGACTTGAGACAGCAGAAAGACAGTTGGTCATTTTTCTAAAAGGGAAGGAAACAACAAGGTTGGTGCAGTGTAGTTTGGTGTAAGGAGAGGCTGAAGAAGTGAGCATACAGGAGACTATTGGGATTGTGCAGATAAAGGATAATAAAGGCAGGGATCAGGGCAATGTTCATGGAAAGGAAGGAGAGAGATTTCAGAATAATTTCCAAGGCAGATTTGAAAGAACTTGGTACCCAACTGGGGATTTGGGACTGAGTCAAAATGTTCCTCCGGTTTTTGCCCCAGGGGCCTGAAATGATAATCATGCCTTTTGCAGAGAGAAATTACAGTTAGTTTAGGAATGAATCAGAAGTGCAAACTTGGGTGTCAGCGGTATGGATGACTTTGTGAAAAGTCTGAATGCTAAGGGCAAGAGAGGGGAGAGTCTGCGTGTCAATAATCCTAAAGCCAATTTAGGAAGATAAATCTCTTTTGGATTAATTCTTCTCGTTAGCAAAACCGAAAGTTAATTATATTATGGAGTTGTCTTCTCATTCTTATCAGGGACCTTTATTCTCTTTTTGGATTAGGCATTCCTCTGAGAACTTGATGAAAACTATAGACTTTCTTGTAACTCCAAGCATATATGTGGATGTGTGTGGGGGGAGTGAAATCATGAACATACATATAAAAATTTGCACATAATTTTAGGGAGTTCTTATATTTTTTGAAGCCTAACACATGAGTCTCAAGAGTCTGCTCTAGATGACTTCATTTTTAACCACCGCATTAATATTTTTTCCGTACTATAGTTAACTACATGTAAGTTACTGTGTGAAGTGCCTTACCTATATCAGTTCATTTAATTCTCGCCATCAGATGCCATGTAGGTGTTACATTTCAAACCCCGGGGGAACACACAGTTAGGATAAATAATTTGCCCAGAGTTACAGGGTTAGTATATGGTAAAGGCAGGATTTGAACCCAGGTCTCCGTTAGGTTTCTTTAGAGAAAGAGAACTAATAGGAATATGTGTGTGTGTGTGTGTGTGTGCGCACATAAAGAGATTTATTCTGAGCAAGTGGCTCATGTAATGACGGAGGGTGACAAGTCCCAAGGTGTGCAGTCAGAAGGCTGGTGACCCAGTCAGGGTCCAAAGGCCTGAGTACCAGGAGAGCCCAGGGTGCAGTGACCACCCAAAGATTGGGAGGCTTGAGATGCAAGAAGAGGGGATGTTTCAATTTGAGTCCATGGCAGGAAAAATCTGATGTCCTGATTCCAAGAGTGTTAGGCAGGAGGAAGTCTCTTTTATTCTGGGGAGGGTCAGTCTTTTTGTCCTATTCAGGCCTTCAGCTGATTAGATGAGGGGAACGTACATGAGGGAGGGCAATGGGCTTTACTCAGTCTACTGATTTAGGTGTTAATTTCATCCCAAACATCCCTGTAGACACACCCAGAACACCATTTGACCAGCTCTCTGGGCACCGCACAACCTAACCAAGGCGACATACAAGATCGATGGCCAGAAGTCCTGACCAGTGCGCTCTGGACTGTCACTGACACATACACTCTCATATTTTTGTTAGATGAACTTCCATTTTACTTTCATACAGGCCTCACTTAAATTATTCAGGTTAGAGCTGCTTCTTCTCCCATGTTTCCCCTTTCCCCGGTTCTGTCCTCCTAACTGAAGATTTTAAAGTGAAAACCCCTTGGATTCATTCTATTTGCTTTCGGCTCTCTTTATGTTTCCCCTAAGAAGGAAAACTATCCAAGGCAGCCTCTTCTTTCATTTTACGTGTTCAAAGAGGGTTTTGCAGCTAAAAGTGAGTTAACAACATCTGAAAGAATCCATGGGTACCCACTAGGAGTGCATATCAGGTGTTAAGAGAGTTTTCAAATTCATTGCATGCAATAAAAAGAAGTGCCCGGTTTTTGGTAGCAGTATTGAAACTTTCAGGTGGCTGTTTAGTATGCAGTGTATGTGTTCGTAAAAGTCAATGCACGATTAAAAAAATATATTGTGGATGTTTTTAGGCCCTGGAGCAAATCCAGAATAACAGCTGGGATTTTTACATCTCCTGGGGGACTCCTCAAGCTCATGAAATTCAGTCCCAAGAAGTCATAACACTCTGTTAGAGGGAAGGCCCTGTGAGCAGGAGACTGGAAGCTCAATTGTCAAAAGTACAAAGGAGATGGAAGGGCAGCTGCTCTTTCTCTCCATTACACACATTTCCAAATCGCTAATGAACTGAGTGCATCCCCGGAAGCTTGAAAAGCTGATCAAACAGTAAAATTAAAGCCTTTAGTTTACAGGGTTTTTTCCTTTTCTACCAGATGAGGGAGGCACTAGTAGTAAGAGAACGTGTCTCCTTTCCATTTTATTTTGAAAACTGTAAATAGAAAAATCAAGTGAGGCCACATTTAGGAGTGTGTCCGATGGCCTGTGCAGTCAATCGTGTACCAGTTAAGGTCAAACAATTAATTTAGGTTAAACTTTGACTTCTCTAAAGGCAGAAGCCATTCAAACAACATAAGTGACTTAAAAGAATTTATGTTCAGACAAGGAGCACAATTTTTTTTTTTTTTTTTTTTTTTTACTTATTACAGCCACACCTGTGGCATATGGAAGTTCCCAGGCTAGGGATTAAATTGGAGCTGCAGCTGAGGCCTAGGCCACAGCCACAGCAACGTCAGATCTGAGCCACGTTTGAGAACTACACCACGGCTTGTGGCAACTGGCTCCTTAATCTACTGAGCAAGGCCAAGGATTGAACCTGTATCCTCAGGGAGACTACATCGGGTCCTCAACCTACAGAGCCACAATGGGAACTCCACAAATTCTTGGTTTAAGTGAGCTGATGTCTACAAATACAAAGACATGGCAGTTGTAGTCTTTAAAAAACACTGATTTTCAAATTTAGTAAAGGAGAAAAATAATATATCTCATATCCTACTGGTTGGTAGAGATCTTCCCCATAAAGGTCGCAATAGCACTACAATTTCTTTGGAGTAGGATTTAATTTTTTATTTTATTTTTATTTTTTTGCTTTTTAGGACCACACCTGTAGCCTATGGAAGTTCCCAGGCTAGGGGTAGAATCGGAGCTGCAGCTGCTGGCCTAAGTCACAGCCATAGCAACACTGGATCCAAGTTGCATTCATGACCCACACCATAGCTCAGGGCAATGCTGGATCCGTAATCCACTGAGCGAGACCAGGGGTCAAACCTGCATCTTCATGGATACTAGTAGGGTTCATTACCACTGAACCACAAGGGGAACTCCTAGAGTAGGTTTTTAATACAATGTTTCGAATATGAGATGGCTTTGGACAATGGAACCAAATATATCAGACAATTTTAAATGAGTTTTTTTTTTTTTCTGATATTATCAAGTGATCTCATAGTATCATGAAAAGGATTCATTTAGGGCCTAATTCCCATGGATAATAGGCTAGGGATAGCCGAGTGAGGTTAAATACCATCATCATCAACCATCACTGACTAAGAGCTTACTGTCCCTGGCTCTGGAGATGCAAAGAGACAAGCCCTATTTCCCCCAACAGAGATTAGAGCCTGATGACTTAGATGTACATACAAAGATGATACAAGGCATTGGATATTGTTGAACAAGTGTTTAGAAAATAAGTACTGTGCGGTTGGAGAAGATATGAATCCATTCTTAAAAGTTTCTTTACCAGCCTCAGTTTTATAATCTGTAATCCCTAACCCCTGCACACAGGAGAATGCGTTACTTTGATCTTCTACTACTAAACTTCATGATCTTCTACTACTAAACTTCAATTTTCTTCTTCTATCTCCGGCTTTTAGCCAAAAGTCTAACACATAGTAGGGCTTTTGACTAACCAAGTTAAAATGCTGTTAACAGTTGTGAGCTGCAGCTGTAATCTGAGACTCATCATGGCAGGAGAACTGCACAACTGATTGCAATGTAACTGTAAGAATAGGGTATAATCCATACCTTATTGCATAGGTCTTGTAGAATTACGCTTGTCAGAACAAACACATACATATAAAATACTATAGAAGGTGCTATTAAAACAAAAAGCAAGCACACCGATGCTACAGTCATTTCTACATTGTCAAAACCTAAGTCTTTGCTTGTGTACAGGCACCAGCTGTCCTGGTTATGGCTGGGTTTGCCCTGTCCCTCCGGGGAATCAATGACAAATGCCGTTTTCCTCACAAGGAAAATGAAACAAGAGGAGGACAAGAGACAAGTACCCTAGGAGTCTTGCTAATTCCTGGGTGGAGGACAGGCCATGTAAGGGTGACAGGTACGACATTCGTATTGATTTTCTGGATTTTTTTACTTCTCAAAGAGTCTGGAATGAAGATTTGAGCGGCTCAGACAGGGATTTCTACTGATAACCCCCTGGGGTGGTTTGACTCTGCTTTGCCTGTAGACCTTCAATTCCTTTGCTCCTTGAAGTTCCTGGACCCGAATCACCTTTGTTTGGGAGAAACAGCCACTTGTCTTTGGCAGCTGGGCAGTTCTGTAAGGCCAGCCGGCCAGCCAGCCAGCCAAAGGACAGCAGCAGGAGCAAACATCCTAGTCTGATAAAGACTGCTTCTGCAGTGGCAGGGAAAAAGATTCTCTCTGTCTTTTGTAGTTATTATAGTCCTCTGGCTGTATTATTATTATGTCTCCAAGAGAAGAGAGAGAGAAAGCTGGCAAGAGTCAAGGTCCTCAGTTTGGGAGAGCAAACTGCAGGACAGAGAGAGTCATAACAGTGCGGTGATTGGTCCCTGACAACTACACACCAGTAGTTATAGCCTCAGGAGCCCCAAATTCTCAGTCCCCATAATACACACAGGAGGTGAGGAGCCCGGTAATATCCCAGCCTTGAGGCAGATGGATGTCATAACCCCGCAGGACAGTTGCCAAGCGGCATCAAGACGTCAGGAGCCCCTCCCAGCATTATCCTTTTGAAATCACACAAGCGCCCCCAAGTCTGGGCGGAATCTTCCAGGCTCCGCCGTAAAGCGGCCCCCTCCTCCGAATTCATTCTTCCATTGATATTCTATGAGCCTACGACGAGGAGAAGAAACTAATCGTAAAATCTGATCATAAAACCCTTCTTATTCTTGAAGACAGCGATTAGTCACTCGGCCAAGGTCTCCTGGCTTCACTGAAAACAAAAGAGGTTCTCTCTCCTCAGGCCCTTCCCACCCCAGCAGAAAATGTATCGCCTACCCCAGCGCTGACCACCTGAAAGTTGCGGTTTCTCTTAGTTGAGGGCCAAGTTAACGAACCGCAGCTGCAAAGTCTCAACTTGGGGGAGGGGGCGGCTGCCCGGGCGGGGGGGAGAGCGACGGGAGGAGGGACTAGAGGGAAGGACACTGCCCCCTACTTCGGCGAGGTCGTCGCCCAAGCCGGTGAAGCCGCCAGTTTGGGTTTGGGGAGGGAGGAGCGGCGTGGGTTCGGCAGCCTCGGCTCGGCGCCAGGCGCGGTACCTGGCAGGCCGGCCGCCCGGGGCGCGGAGGGTGTGAGCGCGCGCGCCCCCTCCGTGCCCGCTCAGCCTCGCGCGCGTCTCGGGGGAGGCTCCGCCGCCAGGCGCCCGAGGAGCCCGCAGCCTCAGTCCTGCCGCCAGCGGAGCTTTGTGCGGCGGCGGCGGCGGCGGCGGCGGCGGCTCGGAGTCCCACCTGCTGGCGGCAGAGAGACAAGGAAGGGGAAGGAGGAGGAGGAGGGGACGGAGACGGCGGCGCGAGCCTACTCTCGCCGCCCACACCCACCTCCCGGGGGCTCCGCAGTCCCGGCTCTCGGCCTGCACGCGCCCCCTTCCCCGGCCCGGCCTCCTGGCCACACCGCGGCCGCCGCAGCTGCAGCCACTTCTGCCCGGCCCGGCCCTCCCGGCCCGGCCGCCGCCACCCGGAGCAGCCGGCGAGTTTGAGGCGAGCGCGGGGCGCGCGGCGTCGCCTCGATGCGCCCGGGAGCCGCCTCGGCGCCCCAGCCCCGCTGAAGAGCCCCGAGCGCGCCGCGGCCGGCCCGGGAGGGCGAGCGGGGAGGCGCGGCCAGCCCCGGAGACGAGGAGGAGCGAGCCCGAGAGCGAGCGCCGGGAGCAGACACCATGCCGGGCTGGAAGAAGAATATCCCCATCTGCTTGCAGGCGGAAGAGCAGGAGAGAGGTGAGCTGAGCGACGGGGCGGGGAGGGCCGGGAGGGGGTCCGGGCCGGGGGCCGCCCCGGTGCCTCCCTCTCCCGGGGCTCCCCACCCCCGACCTGTCCGCGGCCGACGGGGGAGGGGCGCCGCGCCCTCGGGGGCCGCGGGCGAGTCTGGGCGGCGGCGTGAGAACTCTAGGTTTCTTTATTTTTTGGGGGGGGAAGAAGGAGGGTGCTGCAGCGGGGAACTTTTCGCTTGGGCAAAGATTTTTCTGGAGAGGACGTGGGGGAACTCTAGCTACTCCTGGGCCCGCTTACACGTGGAGCCCCGGACGGCCGCTTGCTGGGTGGGTGCTAGGGGTGACCAGGGGTCCTGCGGTGCTTTAAGTGACTTTTCAAACTTTCCTTCTCCTCCGGCGGCTGCCTTCGGGGTGTCCCCCATCTCTGGCTGGGCTTTGAGGGTGCTGCCAAGCTCAAAGTTGCTGGAGAATCAGCGAGGAGAAGGAGGAGGAGGAAGAGCCCGGGGGCGGGAAGTGGGCGCTGCCGCAGGTTTAGGCAGGGGGAGGGGAGAAGGGGGGGAAGAGGTCCCTAGGCTGGGGGTCGTGGGCCCAGAATGAGCCCTCGACGGTGAGTTATGCCCCAGCGCAGTCCCCGCTGTCAAGTTAAAACCGCAAGACTGCGGGCTTTTCATAATTGCTGTCTATTTTTTTTTTTTTTTTTGTAAAAGGCGGTTTTCCGTGCCAGGTGGCTTTGTAGACCTTTTGTGCTTCGGCCTGACGGGTTTACCGGGCACATTGCTTTTAAGTGACTCGCGGAGGGAAAGTTGAAGGCCTTTTGCACCTTAAAGGCTCTTTTCCGTTGAGGTCATTCCGCGGTGTTTGGATCGTGCGGAGGCTGGCCAGGGAGTTCAGCTCGGTAACCTGGATATGATGTGCTGGGTGCACCAGAATTTCCTCTACGGGCCCCACGGGGCTGGAGGGGTGTGCGCCCGTGGCTCTGCTAGCATCCACAGGGACCGTGGCTGGCAAGGTCCACCAGGGTTTATTCCTCTGCTCCTCCCATCCCGGCCTGCCCTGGCTTCGAGGAAGATGCTTTAGAATTGGAAGGGTTTCCGGATGCCGGGTCCGCATGGGCTGTGGCAGTCGTAAGTACCGCGGTTCAATGGTGCTCCGTGGGTAGGCGGGTGGGAAGAAAGCCGGAGGACGCTAGTCTGGCGAGTGGAGAAGGCAGAGTTCTCAGGGGAGCTGAATCCAGTAGCGTGTTGGTCTGGAGGGTGGCTTGCTTATTGGGCATGCCGAAAGTTTCAGGCTTTTGAAATAATGCCTACTTCTGAAGAACCAATGTACGATTTCGAGTTTTTCTCTAGGTGGCACAACCTGTCTTTGGTTTATATCCTGTTTAATGACGCAGGGAATTCATTACTTTTAACCACTTCCTTATTAGAAATGTGCATTCAATTTCCAGCTCACGTTCTGGTGACTTCACCCATTCAAAAGGAACCCCTGCTTTAGAAATACTTCTGCTGTTCCCTTTAGTAAATCATATCTTAAAAGGTGCAGATAGTAGTTCCAGTAATTTATAACCAGGTAAAGCAGTAAATGAAAGCATTCTGTCTAGGCTGGAGTGTCTATCTTATAAACTAAATGTCACGGCACACTTGGTGTTAAATCTATCCATTTGCTAAAAAGCCGTTGCGTTGCTGCCAACAAGTTTTATCAGAACGCTGGAATGGGTAGATTTTTGGATTGTGACTCAATGTACTTGTATATCTTTTAGCAATATATGATAACTTTGAAAGATGATCGCCTAATCTGCTTGGTGGAGATAAGACTGAATTTCTTCCAGAACATAAAAATTTGAGTCAGAAATCGGGTATTCTGCCTTATCTTCTCCAATAGGGGAAAACAGGGAATGTTTGTTACTTGGTCTTTTTTCACTTTAAATTGTTCCGTTCTTCTAGCTTATATTGTGCAATGATTTTCTAATTGCTATTGTTTTTGTTTGGCTATGGCATTTCTTTTTGAGGGCCTGCTTCATTGGGAATGTACAAATATGTATTTTGTTTCTTTTAAATTTCTCCTACGTGGTGTTTGTATTTCAACTGTGTGTGTGTGTGTGTGTATTTGAATTAACTGAGTTGCCTACATGATTTTTCATACATGTGTCAGAGGACACTGCTTGAGATCGTATCATTTTAGAAGAATCGTATTGTAAAGTAATGAGCAATTTTCTATTTGCATTTGAGATCAGTTTATCTTTAGCTTTTTTCCTTTTAAATGACTCAAATAGTGTTAAGTTAGGTTCTTGTCAAATGTAAACAGAAGTATTAAACTATCAGGTTGGTTAGGAAAATAAAACAAAGGGAACAAGTAAATTTTAAATTTTGTCTAGGGATAACGTTGACCAAACAGTCAATTTCTAATATCTTACCATTAAATTCTAAGGTTGGTTGTGCTCATAGAACCATTGTTCTTTCCACAACCCCCCTCCCCAACCCCAATTTACATTTAGACATTCTAAAACCCATTATGGAGACTATTCTAGCATAGCGTATTTTCATGTAGATTTTATTTAGCTAAATCTCTTTCTGAAACTTAATGCAAATTAATACAGGCTGCTAGCTTCTTTAAGGACCACATATTTGAACAAGTATTTCTTAGCCTTATTTTTGAAAAAAAAAAAAAAAAAGCTAATCTCAACTTAGATTTAGGGAACCTACCTTCTTGATATTGTCACATGCAAAGAGAGGTTTGGCCAGTGTATATAATTTCATGCCACACCTACACACCATTCATAATTTGGGTTTATGTTGAGGGCCCCTGTCAAGATGATATGGAGTGAACTGTTGCTACTGCATGCAATGCTGAGCAGATAAACTGTATCTCACGGGTTGTTGCAGTGAATGCAGTCACTTCCAAATGACATGTCAAGATTCACCCGTGTACAGTGACAAACTGTTAAAATTCAGGACACATTTATCTATCCTCCCTGCCCCCCTCCACCCCACCCCCTTTTCTGCCTGAATCCAATCCATTTAGAACCCAATACGCTTTTGGGTAAACGTTTTAGGAGAAGAGAGGTGATTCTGCAAACTATTCTATTTAATATCTCTTCCATTCAAATGAAATTAAGAAATGTATTGGTTGTTTTAATCTGCTTATTAGCTGATCATGTGTAATAAGAGTATAATTGTTAAGGAAAATCTCAGTATAAGGGGATAGATGTCTCAGTAGTTAATTATGGCTTTCTTTTGCTTTGTAGCTTCCCTTCAGATTTCTGTGGATTTGGTTAGTAATGTGTGTGTGTGTGTGTGTGTGTGTGTGTGTGTGTGTGTGTACACATTCTCCAGGAAAAATGTATACATTTTATATAGCTCTCCTCCCCCTTGCCTTTCAGTTCTTTTTGTAGGTTTTAAAGGTCTGTAAGTACAGTTGAGAACTTTCCTTTAGACTCCTTTAAGAATTAATTGTGTCCACGATTTTTCTTCTGTTTTGTTAAATGAGAGTATTTTGGATCTTTTTAGACACAAGGAATTAGCTTTTATGAAATATCTATGGGAAAGCACAGGCATCTTAATTAAGTAAGGTGCCTTTATTATATCTTTGGTTTGTTTCATTTTCCACATCTCAAGGAGATCTGGTGACCCTACCCTATATAACCTGCTTAATAAAAAGTTCTAATTTGAAAATTGAGTTTTGACTAGAGAAAGCTGTTGGGGGAAGAGAAGAAATCAAAATGCACTGAGAGCCTGCTGTGTGTTGGGCACAGTGTTTGACACTTCAGTAGCATTATTTGGTATAGTCCTTACCATATGCCAGTGAGATGGGTATTATTATTTCCCATGACAGTTTAAGAAACCGATGCTCAGCGAATGAAAGAATTTGCTTAAAGTTACAAAGCCAAGACTTAGGGCACCAGTTTCTAAAGAGATAATGCGAAAAAGAAATTATTATATTTCCTAAGATGAAGTTTTTAGCACTCTATTAACATCGTGCTGTCTTATGGGGATTTTTTGGACAGAATTTTATTGGACAGAATTTTAATAAACTGCCACCAAATATTTCATTATGAAACGTTGAAAAAGGAGTTCTCTTGTGGTGCAGAGGGTTAAGGGTCTGGTGTTGCTACTGCAGTGGCTTGGGTCACTGCTGTGGTGCGAGTTCACTCCCTGCCCTAGGAATTTCCACATGCCGAGTGTGCAGCTAAAAAATAAGGAATTCTTTAGAGCAGTATTTTAGTTACATATACTGGGGAAAAGTTTCCAAAGTATATTTTAGGTACTTTGGGCTTTTGATAAGCTCGATAGACTTATTAACTCTAACTGTAAGGATTGTTAGGATATTTTTAAGTAGGATTATTTGACTAAACTTAAACTCATGGAAGTGAATGGCTTTCCCACCAAGGACTTGAATTATTACATAGTCTTCCTTCTTTTCAAGGAGGATTTGCCATGAAGGCCAGAATTAACAAGAATTAGGTATTTTCCCTCACTGTGATGAACTCGGAAACTACTGTATTGTTAATCATCATTCTGCATTGTTCTTTTCCCAACATTTTATTTAATTAAAGCCATTCATCTGCACTCTCTGCCTGGCTATCTATCAGAAGGCCCAGTGGCCAAAGGGTCTTCAGATGTTGCTTTCTTCTGCAGCAGCCTGATTGGTTTTCATGAAGAAAAAAAGAACTATCAACTTAAATTGGTAAAGGATTTTAGGAATTGAATACCATGGGTTTTAAAATGGTTATGTTAAATGCTGTGTGACAGCTGATGGTGTCAGGCACTTAGGATTTTACCAGTTTGTTTTCAGGTAAAATACAATAATAATTTACTAATACAGTATACATAAGAAGTAGTAATACAAAGTAACACATCTAACAGAGAATGCTATTCAAACACAGGAGCAAAACTTATGTTTGAATCTCTTCTTCAATTTAAAGGTGTCCTAAATATTGATGGAGAAATCTATGCGTACAAATTTCCTCATTCAAGAAATCTGCCTGTTTAGACAGGTCTCTGGCCAAAGGGTGCTGCCAGTTTTATGGGAAAGTTAACGTTCTTTAAGTACATCTGCTGATTAAAATGAGTCTGATTGAATTCCTTACCACCTTTCATTTCAACAGTGATTAAACTTTAAGCACCAAATCAGGTGTTGAATAGTGTGGAAACATGGCTGATGTCCTAGATAGATTCCTCAGCCCTACCCAGCAAAGCGGTAGAGGAGAAGATATTTGAAGTCCAGCGGCGATGGGTTGAAAGCCACTTCAGTGTCTTTCCTTTAAAATAAGGGCAAGTGACATTGACCTCATGGGAAGAGTAAGTGAAATTAACAAGTGTGTGTGTGTGTGTGTGTGTGTGTGTGTGTGTATGTGAATTTCTGTCAGTACCTTTCTTACAGTTCAGGGCACAGTAATAGCAACTGGTATTATTTTTATGTATCTTGATCTAGATCCATAAACCCGACACCTCACGGTTTCCTGATGAGGAAATAATAAGTTTTTATTCTTTAAAACCTTCGTAAACCAGTAAGACAGAAAGTCCAGTGTTTGTGAAAATCTATGCTGAAACACAGAGGTTTTTGAGGCCCAGGTTTTTCTGGTCTGACTCGCATGAAGAAGAAGAAACTCCAGTGTAGAGGGAAATGTGCCCAAGGCCACATTTTGTGCATTTAGTAAACATTTATTGACAGCTGACTGCCATGATGGGTGCTGGGGATGGGAATCATTGTTTGCATTTTCAAGGAGATTATTATGTATCGTTACAGAGTCACAAATATGACAGCTTCTTTCCTCCTGTACAGATTAGTGTTGAGGGAGCAGGGCAGAGGGGTTGAGCGTGCTGAGGGCAGATGGGCAGAGGGAAGCTTCCAAAGATGCCCTCAAAGGAGGTGAAACAGAGAAAATGCTGAAAGACCTGAAGGAAGAAGAGGAGTTCACTTTGGGTGGGGAATGTGAGGACAGTTATTTCAGGCAAGGACCACAGAGTGTTCCAAAGCATTATGGAATAAAAGACTCCAGGAACCACTACTTTTTTTTTTTTTTTTGGTCATGCCCACACTATGTGGAAGTTCCTGAGCCAGGGATCGAACCCATGCCACAGCAGTGACCCAAACCACTGTGGTGACAATGCAGGATCCTTAACCCACTGCACCACAAGAGAATGCCCGTTCCTGGTTTCTTAAGGGGCTGACAGGTAAAATATGATCATACATATGCACTGTAGAGTGAGAATATGGGAAACTGGGTGGGAGAAGATGAGACTAGAGATGGCCAGATTTGAAAGGACTTTGTATGACAGGTCGCAGAGTTCAGATTGTACCCAGTGGGTAGTGAGAAATTAATTGAAGGACTTCCAGCAGAGTAGTGAGGGGATCAGATGTGCATCCTAGAAATGTCACTTTGGTAGCAAGGAGGAAAGATCAGAAAGAGGAGGGGACTGGAGGAGTGGGATTCAGGTAGGAGGCTCCAGCCCTGTTGTAGGCTGTGCAGAGATGCTCAGGAGGAGGACTTGGTGAACAGGTGACCACAGGAAATGTGGAGGGCACAGGTCTCTGGTATAGGTAGTAGTTAGATTCAGACTTGTGTCTTGCGACCCAATATGTTGTTACAAAGCCAGGTATTCTTTCCTCCAGATGCTGCCTTTCTTTACTCCCTCCTCCCCAATCTGTGGAGGGGAAAATATATACGTAATCTGATAGAATAATGTAAAAAGAGACCAAAATGGAGTTCCCATCGTGGCGCAGCAGAAACGAATCCAGCTAGGAACCGTGAGGTTGCGGGTTTGATCCCTGGCCTCGCTCAGTGGGTTAAGGATCCAGTGTTGCCATGAGCTGTGGTATAGGTTGCAGACGCGGCTCGGATCCCGTGTTGCTGTGGCTGTGGCGTAGGCCGGCAGCTACAGCTCTGATTAGACCCCTAGCCTGGGAACCTCCATATGCCGCAGGTGTGGCCCTAAAAAGCAATAAATAAATAAATAAGTAAGTAAGTAAAATAAAAAAATAGACCAGAGTGATTGGGTACCAGGCTGGGTCATGATGGTACCTTAATGTGCACTAGTTTTTTTCTTTCACTTATATAAAATTTATATACTAGCTAATTCTAAAGGAGAAATTATTATTACTCCTTGCACTTATCTTCTAATATTAATCTGGAATTGAAAGTTATTTTTTTTGAACTGAAAAAGAGTGGTAGTTATTATTTTATAGTAATGTATTTTATAGAATTGGGTGGGGTATTAAAAAATCACTATTTTCTGAAAACAGTGAAATGCTCAGTGAATCAAGTTTTAAAATACTTCTTATACTGGACTCAGAAATAAAAAAAGTGAAGTTAAAGTCCTCTCTTGACCATATTCTTGATTATTTGGTCTAGGCACCGTCTGCCCCTCTGAACCTCTGTTTTCTCATCTGAAAGTAATGATGATTCTTGATACTGACCTCCTAAAGTTGTTATGGAGTGAAAGCTATCAGTGCTTCATGGTTACATAAGGGGAAGAAGTTGTTGAAAGACTGAGATTCTTAAGTGCCTCTGTTAGCTGGCCATTTCTGGATGGAGGTATTATTTGCATAACTTCTGTTTCATAAAATGGAAGCATTCATTAAAAACATCTTAATTCTTTGCCTTACAGAATGAAGTTAGAATATGTTATGAGGTTTCCCCTTTAGGCTCTCATTTATAACAAAATAACTCAAGTGATGTAACTAAATTGCAGTACATACAGGTTGCACTATTCTTCAAGGCAGCCTCTTTCCCTGCTAGGCTTGGAAAAGTCTAGCTTACAGGCTGAGTGAGTGTACCTTGCCACTGCTCCCATTTCAGCTTCTGCTTCTACTTCTCTCCAGTCCAGGCTTTGGACCTCAACGCAGTGCCGAAGACACCACTACTTCTCAAATTGAAATCATATGGAAACTTTTTAATGGAGAAAAAAAATTATTGCAAATCTCCATTGCTGACTTTATTTCGATTATGTTACTTACATACGTACTAATGTAAAACTAGGTGTAAACTCCTAATAGCGTTCATACAACCACAAAACCAAAACAGACTTCACATGTGAAATATAAACACCGCTAGGAAAAAAGTCGATAACTTTCAAATGAACAACATTTGTTTCATGCGACTTGCTATCATCTGCCTGAAAGGAAATTTCCCTCTTGCAGGATGAATGTGGGACTTGCTGCTGGGGAAAGTGGTATTGTTATTTTCTCTGGTTGAACTCCCATGGAACATTGGTCTTAACAGTCTGTTGTCACCTGGTCTTTCCTGGACACAAACACATCATTTGCTTATGAGCTCCTGTATTCTCGTTTTGCACCATTGGGATCCTAAATACAAATACCCCAGTATTGGCGGTGCAGTTGGTGGTAGTATTAGGCAGCGTGCTGCTCTATGTTAGTACTTAGACTACTCATGGTAAAGAACTCTTTGTCCCCCCCAGGCTGATACGTGGTCTGTATCACGTGAAGCTACCCACCCGAGTCTGACTGCACCTGCACTTGTCTGTGTCCTGTTCAGTGAAATGAGCCTGTTCATCACAGGCTTAGATGTTGGAGCAAAGGCAAATTGCTATAGGGGTTTCTAAACACCTATCTTCATTTTCTGTATCCATCTAACCATGGACAGATAATAAACCATTTCCTGACTGGCACTGCCCGCAGACCGCGTTTTGAATAGTACTGGTTTAGAATATGCTTTTGCAGATGGGGTTGGGAGGCGGAATTCAGAAGGGTGGGTGTGTGCGCGTGTAAAAATAGACATACTACTTTTTGAGATATGCACAGGAAATGTAATTTGTTTTCTGTAGCTGCTTTCACCTCGGCTTCGAGATCCCATCCTCGGCTGAAGATGGGAAACACCTGATCTTGTCCATTAAGCCCACATTAGTCTCCAGTTTAAAGACTCTTTGGTGATTTCTTTCATTTCTCAAGGGTTTTCCTTCCCTCATTCCATTTCCAAGATAATGTTCAGGTGAACGGGAAAACTTCGTATCCTCATGGCCCTGGGGAAGGGCATTTTACTCACTGTGTAACCCTCACTGCATCCACTGCTCTGGAGTTGGCATACTGGTGACTGGGCATCGTGCCTTGGTATCCACTGAAATGAGACTGTTCCCACGTGGTCTTTGAATGTCATCCTGGCAGCCGATTTGGGCTTCCCGGACCTTGCTATTGAATCTGGCTGTAAGAACTTACAGCCTGTGACTTTTTCCAAAACCCATGCCTTTTCTGGGTTCCACTCGTGCCAGCATTTCTGTATTCCTCCTGGCATCCAGGGAACACAGCAATTTTCCGTGAATCATGATGGACTTTGTGGGATCTTGGGAGATGCCGTCATCCCTACCTGTCTTGTGGTACCTTCTGCAGATACTGCCACTGTATTGTTCCAGTGCTACCTTGAATTCTGCTGGGCCCAATAAGGGACCTTCCCGCTAACAACGAGGATCTTTGGTGAGAATGTTTACCACTGTCCTTAAGACTGTGCAGGTGTTAGGCTTCCTCTCCTTTTGTACCTGTCAACAAGTTTCGACTCCTTGCAGGATATCGTACATACACCCGATCTTCTCTCTGCCCCCACCCCTTTCTTCTTTCTTTGCTGTCTCAGATATCTAGAATAGCTTGATGACTTGAAAACTTGGAAGGGATAGGGGTCAGATGGATGAATACATGATAAGAGGGAAGAGTCCTATCATTATTAGATGGGGTCCATTCCCTTAGATCTGAACATCAGGAAGAAAGAACGGTTGAACAACCCAGAAATAACACAGCTTGAAGCTGACAAGTAATTTTGACCAGTACCTTCTCCTGGTTTACTTTTTACACAGATCTTTCTCATTTAATAATTTTATTAGAAATCTTCCCTTTGTTGTTTGTCAGCAGATGTGTGAACATGAAAAGTGACATGGTTCTTCGCATGGTTGGTTGTGTAATTACAGTGTATGCTTTCTATTAGATATTGATGAATTTTTTATTTTAATTAAAAAAATTATTTATTTATTGTCCATGCCCACAGCATGCAGAAGTCTCCAGGCCAGAGATTGAGCCTGTGCCACAGCAGCAACCTAACCCTTAACCTGCTGTGCCACCAAGGAACTCCCTAGATGTTGATGTATTTTAAAGGTTTACTTTGTTTTGGAGTTCCCGTCATGGCACAGTGGTTAACGAATCTGACTAGGAACCATGAGGTTGTGGGTTCGATCTCTGGCCTTGCTCAGTGGGTTAAGAATCTGGCATTGCTGTGAACTATGGTGTAGGTTGCAGACGTGGCTCTGATCCTGTGTTGCTGTGGCTGCGGTGTAGGTCAGTGGCTACAGCTATTAGACCCCTAGCCTGGGAACCTCCACATGCTGCAGGTATGGCCCTAAAACGACAAAAAATCAAAATAAATAAATAAATAAAGGTTTACTTTTTTTTGAATAACGATGTTTAGAACAGATCACCAGATATACTCAATATGTCTTGTATGAATTTATATTAGAATTAACAAATACAAATTTTTATTGGTGATGTGTTTATTTCTTTAGCTTTCACAGTTGTTGAATGTAGTAGACAATATGAAAATTTGATGGAGTTTGACAGCATAAATTACTAGAGTATATATCTTTTTTAGGTATATAGCCTTGTCATTATTAGAGAAAAATATAATGAAAGTAGGTTTCATCTGTTAGCACATTAAAAAATAAAACAGTGGAAGATAATATGAGTAAACATTCAGATAACAACGTAGATTTTTTTGTTTGTATATTCTAGTATATAATCTGTAAATAGTTTTCCTCCTTGATACCTTCTGCTTTCAAGTATTTCTCTTGTTACCAATATTTATAAGTCCTGTTGAAAAAGACTGGGATGAGTACACTAATATCCTCAACCTAGGTCATCGTAAGGATTTCTACCTTGTCCTCTTCTGAGATGTCAGGATTGTTGATTACAAGAGAGTGGCATCTAAAATTAGATTTTTCAGATAAATTTGAGTGTTTCTTTTTAAATATGTAATTTTCCAGTAATGTGCAGAGCACATTTTCATTAAATGAAAACCTTGAGCAAGGGAATATAAATTTAGTTTCTTTGTTACTATTTCATCCCCCCCCATAATTTTAGTTATAGGAGGATGAAAATTTGCCAGGCTAGTGTCAGACACCTGTAGTGCCACACTGAACCTCATCTGGCCTTCTAGTGAACCTGAATGTTCACACACGCACACACACCGCTACCACCAAAGAGCAGTCCTAGTTTTTTCACCAATATCATAGAAAATTATCAAGTTGTGATCTGGGCTCTGCATTCAGTGACAGCATTTGCTTGAAACCGTACCCTCTCAGCCTCTGATGTTCATTCTGCAAAAGGAGGGAGCGCAGCGTTTCCATCTGCTTGGGCTGCCATAACCAAGAACTCAGGCTGGGGGACTTCAGCAGCAGAAATGTATCTTCTTACAGTTCTGGAGGCTGAGAGTCCTTGATCCTGGCGTCAGCAGGGGCAGTTCCTGGTGAGGGCTCTCTTCTGGGGTTGCCTGACTGCCTTCACACTGTGTTGTCACTTGGCCTTCCCTGGGAGCCAGTGCGAGGTCGGGTTGGGGGCGCGTGGAGAGCATTCTCTGCTGTTTCCTTTTCTAGGGACAGTCATCCTGTGGGATCAGGACCCCACTCGTAGGACCTCCTTTAACCTTAAAGACTCCCTTGGGAGCCCCATCTAGAGTACAGTCACACTGAGGGTAAGGAGCTTCTGGGGGTGAGGGGGAAGCAGAGATACAAATGTTCCGTCCATAATGGGCAGGCATAGAAATGAATCAGCGGTTTAGATAATGTTCCCCAAAATTTTATCTTTCAGGGTCTGGAAGCCACCCCTTTTGAGCAGAACGTGACATACTCATTATGTCCTCTGTGCTGTGTCAGGTGGTGGTGGTTTTCTCTCACACACCCCTGGAGAAGGCCTTCTTCACTGCTCCTTCCTAAAAATTCCGAATTTTGAATCTCATGCCATCAGACCACCCCAAACCACAGTTCTTCCGGTTGCAGTCACTTCCTGCAGTCTTTGACCATTTTATTATTATTATTATTATTATTATTATTATTATTTTGTCTTTTTGGGGTCTCGCCCGTGGCATTTGGAGGTTCCCAGACTAGGGGTTGAATCGGAGCTGTAGCCGCCGCCCTACACCACAGCCACGGCAACACCAGATCCAAGCCATGTCTGCAACCTACACCACAGCTCACAGCAACACTGGATCCTTAACCCACTGAGCGAGGCCAGGGATCGAACCTGCATCCTCATGGGTACTATTTGGGTTCATAACCTACTGAATCACAACAGCAACTCCTACCTTTTCAACTTTAATTCTGAGCACACAGTATAGTTTTCAGAGCGTATGTGTGATGAACATCTTCATTTTGGCAGCTAAGGGAGGGTGTGCTTGTGTATTCTTACGTTTAAATTTTTTCTGTTTTAATTTTAATGTGGCAAATATGAATAGGCCTAACTCATATAGCCATAAACTTTTTGGAGTGCTGACTAACTTTTAAGAATGTTGTGGAGTTCCCTTGTGGCTCAGTGGATTGAGAATCCAGCGTGGTCACTTCTCTGGCTCTGATTACAGCTGTAGCGCAGGTTCAATCCCAGGCCCAGGAACTTCTGCATGCCACAGGTACAGCCCCCCAAGCCAAACCAAACCAAACCAAGAATGTTGTAAAGCCATCCTGAGGTCAGTGTGTTTAAGAATTACTGCCCTCAGCCTTGTCCTTGCCAATGCGTTCCCCCACCCCTCACCCACTTTGTCACATCTCAGGCATCCTGCTCTCCAGTCAGCACCTAGTTTTCTGACTCAGCCTCTGTGATCCTGACTCCAGTAATCCCTCAGTCCCACTCGGACCTAAAACCCGTTGAACCCAGCTGCTTTTTTACTATTCTGTACCCCTCTCACATCCTCATTTCCCTTCTTCCCAACTTCACATCCTTCGTATCTCATATAATCAGTCTCTTGGGTATACTCTTAATGTCCTCGTCCCTCTTTCATGTTGTAGGACTCATTTGGAAAACCTGGTTAGACCCAACTCTTTACCACCCAGATTTTTGCCTATGCAGTTAAATATGGTTGGAGAAAAACACTCAGCCAGGCTTTCTGGTTTCACTTGAATTTTAGGCTCGCGACTCTCAAATGGGCCTTTAGTGCTGCTGGGTTATCAAGCTACATTTCCTTGGTCCATTCTTTCATGCCTCCACTCTCCTAAATAAATGCGCCCACTCTCTCCTCCCTCTTCTAATCTTCACCTCCTCTGCTTCCATTCTCACCCTTTGTTAGAGACTTTGTTTCTTCTTTCACTTAGGAAACAGGAAGCAGTCAAAAGAGAACTTCTGCTTGCCTCTGTGTCCATGTAGTCTGTCTTCACACCTGCTACTGCAGTGGAACTGAGCGCTCTGATTCAAGGCCAGCCTTCCGCTTGTGCACCAGACCCCATTCTCTAGTGCTCCCTCTGGGATGTGGCTCCAGCGCATTTCCGGTCCCTCCAGCATCCTTAGTTTCCCCCTCTACCGAATGATTGCCATTCAACCATGATGGTATTTCACCTACTTTAAAAAACAATCCTCTGTTGACTCCCACTCCTCTAGTTACCACTCCACTTCTCTGCTCTTAATAGCAGAATCTGTTGAGAGACTGCTCTGTAGTCCTTCTTTACTAGTTCTCTTCTTACTCTCTCTTGAACTTTGTCCAGTCCAGTGTTTGTGTGCTGGTCTCTCTCCTTCTACCAGGATGATCAGTCACCTCCCCCCGGCAATGTTGTCAGATCTACTAGTTGATTCTCAATCACATGTTACCTGACTAATCAGAAGCATTTGAGATAATTAATTGCTCTCCTCCTGGAAACACTTTGTTCACTTGGCCTCTAGGCTGTCACATTGTCCTACTTCCTTCCTTCCTTCCTTCCTTCCTTCCTTCCTCACTGGCCACTTCCTCCTGGTCTCTTTTGGGGGTGTTTCCTTATGTCCCTGATGTTTAAATACTGGAGTGCACCAGCATTTGGTCTTTGTGCCTCCTCTTCTTTCATGCTCTCGTCTAGAGTCATTGATAATTTTGTATCTCCAAGCTGCTCCTTTTCCTAAACGCTAGGCTTCCCTGCTCATAGCATCTACATTTGAATATTTAACAGGTAGGCCGCTTACCTGACATACCCGAATCAAGCTCCTGCTTTTCTCCTTCAAACCCGTTCCTCTCTTGTGTTCCCCATGTTTGTTAAGGGCACACGCACTCGACTACTTGATCATGTCAAAGTGTCTTCCTGGGGTCCTCTGTTTCTCTCATACTCCACATCCAGTCTTTCAGAAAATAGGAAATATATCTAGAACTTGATCACCGTATCTGATCTTTGAATGTGATCATCCACCTCTACTACGTCTAATGAGTTCTAGCCCTTGTTGTCTGTGTCTCCCTGTCTTCTGACAGCTATTTTCTGCAGAACAGCCATAGGGACCCTTTTAAAATACCTAAGATGTGCTCAAAACACTTCAGTGTCTTCCCATCTTGCTCAGAGTAAAAGCCAAAGTCTAAAGCCCTCCCTCGTTGGGCTTCCTGCCACCCGCTTGTCCTTATTTCCCTGTCCAGTGTCTTTCTTTGCACTTGCCTGTGTGACACCTTCTCTCGCCTTCTTTATGTCTTGGCATGAATGCCACTTTCTCAGGGAGGCCATCCTTCACTACCTTATTTGAAATTGCTGCCTCCCCAACACTTCTCCCCTCTCTCCCTCTTGCTTTCGTTTTTTTCCATAGCACCCCAGGACATACTGTTTCTTTTACTCATTTATGTGCATTGTATCTGCCTGTTGCTTATTGTTAAGGGAAGCTCCACAGAGACAGGGATTTTATCTCTTTTGTTACTGGTCTGTCCTCAGCACACGGGAGAGCACTTGGCTCATTATAGGTGCTCAGTAAGTATCTGTTGAATGAATTGAGGTTCCAAGGGAGTGGTACTAAGAAAGCAAGAGAAATAGTTTTCAGATGATGCAGTGGTGATGTTCATATTTACGTTTCTCGTTGCTTTCAGAGTTTACCTCTGAACTTTAAGCAGCTTGATTCCAGTGGAGGGAGAACCAGGAGTAGCTGGTACCGTATCATTCCTGGTCTCCCCTGCCTTTGAGGGTGAAAAAGAACTGGGGACCTACAGAGATCCCCAAGAGTGGAAGATAGGAGATGAGCAGAGAGTTCTTCTTGCATTCTGGCAAGCCGTGGACCAGGCCTTGAAAAGTGTTCTTTAATGTCGTAAAGTTACAAATATTTTCTGTAGGAATATACCTCCATCGATGACATCGTTGGTGTTGTAAAGCAGAAAAATGACAGAGGGCTGTTTTACGGTGAAAATCTTTCTTTCCTGATTTCCTGAAATATGATGGTTGTGTCAGCAGGTATGTCACAGTCTTATTTGTATCCACCTTCCCTGTCACGGGGCAAGGCATTGTGTAGACATTTAATATTTGTGAAATGAATGAATGGGACAACATGAGCTGGCATTACAAAAAATCACAATGGGAAAGAAACAAGCCTCTGCTCATGATTTCCCAAGGCAGAACCCATGTACAAGTCAAGAATGGAGTATGTCACCACCTAGTCCCAAGATATTCCGTTGGATTATATCCTGCAGTTGCTTTAAGAGAGGAAATAATTTTTTTTTTTTATATGGCATTTGACGAAGTTGTGCCAAGGGCAAGGTTTTTTTTTTTTTTTTTTTTTTTTAGCAAATCTGAATAGTTTACACATTTCCTTATCTATACTTTTTTTTCATTCTTGATTTATGGAAGGGCACTAAAGGCGGTATCTTTCTAACAGCCTCCTTCTGGCCCTAGATAAGCCTAATTGGTTTTACCAAGTATATAAGAACATGCCAGTAAAATGAAGATTAGTATATTTTGCCCTAATTTTTCTAAGTTAATTCATTGTACTCCAATGGAGTGGGAAAAAAAGGCCTTTAATTGAATAATTTATTATGTCATTTGTTTTTTTCTTAATATGAAGCACAGGAAGTAATACTAAATCAATTTCCTTGCTTATGACTTGAAACCAAAGGGCTACATAGTTATACGGTAAACCTATTAGGGAGTGTTTACGCATTTTTAGGAAAACATCTATAATGTTATTATATGGCATTATTCTTCCAAGGCTGTGTTTCATATGTGCATTCACTCCTAACTAGTACATCATTTTTTTCTTAGATACAGTTGATTGCATGGTGGATAATCTCAGGTTTCAGCATAACCATGAATCATACTTAGGTTAAGAAAACTGATTTAATGCAAGCATCCCCCCCCCACCCAAGCCCCTCTTTAACAAGTAATTTTCCCAGGCTCCTACTACATTTAATCTGTCATTTGCTTGGGCATCAGTGATTATTTATCTTTACAGTATCCCTACTCTGTTTCTTTTTAAATACCCGAGGTGTTTGCTTGGTTTCCCCCTGGTCCCCCAACATTGGAATATTAGAATAATGATCACTTCTATTACTTCCGTATGTTTTTATGTAAAGCTTGGCACAAGACATCTCAGGCATTCAGTGGTCACTTGTTGATTAATTGATCTAGACTCCTATTCCTCTTGTAGACTGAAGACTCCTGAATGAATCAAAGCCCTCGCATGTATTCCTCATCATGGCAGTTAGATTTGGGATAGATGCAATAGATAAGAAAAAAACTGTACAGTGATCAAAACTTTGCTTTCCATTATGGGGAAACAGTTTAGGAAAAGCGATTATACTGCAGGATATTTAGAGATTTGAGCTTTTTGAGCCAGAATTAAATTTGAATACTAACTCCAAACACTAACTGGCCCAATGGACAGATTATTTGACTTCTCAATTTTTTCCTCTGTAAAAGGACTGTAACAGCAGTTATCCTGTAGGGTTGTAGCAGATTTTAAGAGTAGCTATAAAAGTACCTGTCAGTAAAATCTAGCGGGGTGTACTAATTACATGATCATAATATAAGTCCAGGTTTTTGTGTTCTGGTGGGCGATACAGTTACCTGAGGATTGCTTTTCAAGGTAAGTTCCAAGATGTTTGGAGACCCCTGTATCTTAGGAGGAGTGAGGGGGGTTGTTCACAAATTTCTCCTGTTAAAATAGATATTTAGTAACTGTAACAACAGTTAAAAATATTTGAAAATGTAAATATGGATATAACCTAGAGACTCACCTAGGCTAATTCACACCAGATTTAAGACCCTGAAGCTTGTTGTAGAATTAGGCATATCTGGATAAAAGGACTGATTTTAAAACCACATGCCTCTGTTTATTTTGTTGCTGATATGTGGTTCGGCCTGACATCAAGCTCTTGAATCACAGTTTTCCAGTTCTTTTCCTGTCAGTGACTTCATTTGAAGAAAAGCTTTGCTCAATGCAAGGCTTTCAAGATACGCTAAACCAAGACAAAAAAAGCTAAACATACCAAGTAAACTATTATCCTTTAGTGTAGAGAATCTGCAAAGATGTGATGACTTAAATTTTGTTTCAGCATTTCAGTTAAAGGCTCACAGAATATAAATACAAAACAAAACAAAGCAAAAAAAAAAAATCCCCAGCAGAGCTGCTCTCTGACAAGACGGTGACAAACCTGACCTGGAACCTGGGGGGATTCTTCCGCCAGCCCAGACCCCTTCTGCCACTGGAACCTTGTAGCATTTATAGCCACTAAAAGCTGCCTGGCTTGCGCTTCCACTGACAACTAGGTGTACCTCTCTGCCCCACTCTGTTCACTGTCTAGCTCGGTTCTGAGTCTCCCAAGGGCACCGTGCCCGAGAGAACTTGATTTGCTGTTGAAGTCAGCACTGGTGGCCCCTTCCACTTGGTACTCTGTCCCATTACAGTGGGGTTGGGATGTCGGGGTACCAGTCTAAATGGATGCTGCACATCACTGAAATAAATTAGGAACATGGTGCTAGTTATAAGCCAAGCCTTCCCACCTAACTCCTTGTACCATAGTGGACAGATCATCAAGTGGAAAATTTTCAAAAATCCCTCTGCAGAGTGCATCGCCCTGCCCTTGGTAAATGAGTGTTGAAGAGCTAGGCTGTCTGGGAAACCAGTGATTGGCGTGCATAGGGATCCCAGTGCATGTTGTGGTCCAGCCCGGCTCTTGGTTGGGCTCAACACGACTGCCAAGTCCCTCTGTTCCATCTTCAGGCTCTTCCTGGGTTCCTGCTTCCTGTTCCAGGTTGTTGCTGAATGCTTTTCCAGGATGCTGAGGTTTACTTCTTGTCCATTCCATCACATAGCCTAAGTTCTGCCAACAGCCTGGAGTGCCTCCCACCTGGTCTGTGTCTCATCCATCGTTGGGCTTTTTCTGGGTCCCAAGTGTATACTTTGTCCAGGATCCGCCTGAATACTGATTTTAGTTTTTCACTAAGACCCATCATTTCCCTGGTTCCTTCCTTTCTGTCTAGGTACCCTAGCCAAACTCTGAACTCTGTCTCCTTTGAAATGAGCACCTGCCGAGTTTCTCAGAGGTTTATTTATGCAGAAGTTCATTGTGCCTCTGGTATGTGGGTGCCTTGAGAAAGGGTAAGGCAGTGTGAAGTGGTCTCCACATTTATTTGATCACAGAACTCTTACTGTTGGAGCATCTTGGAGGGTAATGTAGTTCAGGGCGTACTTAGAGAAGTGCTGCCAGAGAGTAGGGGTAATGTTTCGGGCTTGAAAGAATTTTAAGAGCAGGTGTTATCCACTTAACCACAGAAGAGCATCAGTGCCATAGATGTTTGATTTTGAACCTTCTTGATGTTTGCTCTTGTAGAACTGTAGTGTCACTCTAATTAGAATCTTTCCTCTCAGTTCTGTTGTTTGGTTACTAAGTTTGCCCTTCCTGGTTTCTCTGTTCTCTCTAGTTAAACAAATCAGCATTTGTTGAGAACCTACTATGTGTCATATGCTGTGCTAGTTGCTGGAAACAAATAGGAATAAGCTAGGCCTCCTCTTGAAAAACAAATTGTGGTGTAAGATGTACATTTTATAAAGATACATCTTTTCTTTAAAACCAGTTCTTTTGTTTTTCTTCTTTTCAGTCCTCAGGCTCTTTTTTTTTTAAGCAGAGCTTTTCACTCCAAATAATAATGGACCCCCTTAAAGTAGAGAAGGAATTTCTCAGCATGTTACAAAAAATAAGAAATACAATAAATGTGTGAACTTTCTTTCGTTTAGTATTTCTCTACATCAAAAACTACCATAAACAAAATGAAAAGGCAGGTTGTAAACTAGGAAGAACATTTGCATCATAAAAGACAAACATTTACTATCCTAAATAAAATAAGCACATAGTAACTTTTAATAAGTCATGGTTAGATGAATGAGTAAGTGAATCAATGAGTAAACGAATTTAAAGCAATTAGGGAAAAAAGGACTGCAGTAGAAACATGAAAAAGATGTGAAGAGTTGGCATTGCACGTGTCACACCATCACACAGACACGCAAGTACAAATCCAAATATATGAAAAAAGCAAAGCCTGTTAGACCCTTAGCCTGGGAACCTTCATATGCCACTGGTGCAGCTCTACATAAAGGCAAAAAGACAAAAAGAAAAAAAAAAAAGAAATGGAAATTAAAACAACTTTTTAATTGATTCTTCATTGATTTGATAAATGCTTATGAAGTACCTATTATCACTATGCTGTTAAATCCCTTTATAATTTATATTATCTAATTCAAACAATACTTTATAAAAATGGGTGTTATTCATTTTACCAATGAGAATAGGACTTAAGACACTAAGTCTTGTAATGAAGATTTTGGAGGCAAGATTTGAACTCATACCTGTATGCCTCTAAAGTCCATGTTCATACCTATCATATCATATCATAGTGTTCCCATGAAGCGAGTTCCTGCTGTGGCGCAGTGGGATCTGTGGGGTCTTTGCAGCACCAGGACGTAGGTTCAATCCCTGGCCCAGGACCGTGGGTTTACAGGATTCCCTGTTTGCCGCATACATCACAACTGTGGCTTGGATCTGATCCTTGACCTGGGAACCACATAAGTCACAGGGCTACCAAAAAAAGTTAAAAAAAATATCATGAAGGGCATTGATCATATGGCAAATTGTTTAAATGAAATAGAGTTAAGTCACAACACAATATGCAATATGATCCCACATATATTCTCTCTAAAATGGCATAGCATAGGGCAAAATTTGGAAAGATATATATTAAAATATGAACAGTGCTTATCTGTAACTTTCATTTTCTTTTTGTTTATACTTTCAAATTTTTTACAATGTATTATATTGTGTTATAAGCAACAGTATTTTAAAAAATTCTATGAAAAATGTGTGTATCTGTGTGTGAACATGGCAGAATGTTTTGAAATTTATATAAAAGAGTTAATAGAAACCAACTTTTTTTGTAAAAGAAGATGAAAGAGGAAACACCCATGGAACAGAAGAACATGGCTACTGGTGCAGGGAAAACAGAGTGCCTGAGTAAATTGGTAAATGATATGGCTAGATAACTCAGAAAATAGGAAAAACGAATGTCTAATACATATTTGGAGGAATAGTCAATATAGGTAATTAAAGACCTACAAGTCTTTATGAGATAAATGTTTTTGCCTATGAGAGCAGGAAAGCTTTTTCGAAAGGAGTGCTGAAATAGATACTCCAAAGGTACTACTTTGGAGTAAGCAATTTGATGATAGGTATCAGAAGTCTTAAAATTGTTTATACAAGCCTTGACCCAGTGATTCAACTTCTGGAATTTGATCCCAAGTAAATAATCCTAAATCCTGAAAAATCTTTATGCACAAAGATGCATGGTATTACCCATAATAGTGAAAAGTTGAGAACCTAAATGTGCAGAATTATGGTCACGAGGTGATAAATGATAGTATAAATCATTTGTGGATTATTTTATTCAGCCAATATCCAGCCGCTGCTTCAGTGCAGAGGACACAGCCTTGCACAAGACCTTTTCTCTGAATGATTTTTAAAAAGAGCATTTCCATAGCATGGGAAATGATGACTTTTTAAATGTTAGGTGTAAAAGTAAGATATTAAATTGTAAATATATTGACCTCAGCCATGTGAAAAATAAATGGAGAAAAGCCTAAAAGGAAGTGCATGAAAATGTTAACAGTTATCTTGCTTTTGGACTGTGGATTTTTTTCTTTACATTTTTCACGATGTTCCCAATTTTCTACAATAAAAAATATATTGGTTTTTAAGTTAGAAAAATAAACATAAAACTTAATTGCCATTATTTATTATATGTTTGCAGTACTACTTTCTTTAAATAGGAAAATAGGAACTTATGTCCAAGCTGTGATGGGAATTTAATAGCTCTCATTAAAACTACCAGAATTTGTGCCCCTAAAACATCTTTGGTTTTACTGATATGTTTAAAAGCCTTTAAGATGCTACTTTCAGTAAAATACTTCTCTAGTAAATGGTAATTGTGTATCAAATAGATAAAAACTTAAAGTCAACAGATCAAAAAGTCCAACACAATGTCAATTTGATTAGGTAAATGCAAATTTAACAGCCTAGTAATTCTTTAGTCTTCTTATTTTGCATGCCGTAAAGAGTACAATAATATAATTAAAATTGTGAAAATGGCTATTTAGGATAATGGTGTGTTTTTTCCTTTTCCTCTTTTAAAGTAAGATGAGGGAATTTAAGTTTCTACTCAAGCATTATTTCTTATAGTAAAGGATCCCACTACTGTGATTTTAAGTAAACTTTAATTATGTTCCATACTTACACACACATTTATTTTGTGTAATCGGTTTGTGTTTTGAAATGTTTCAGATAGAATCCCTTAAGTTTAGGCACTGTTTTTATACTGTATTTGAAAATTAGGTTTGAATTAAAAATTAAGATATTTTCAGTTTAACTTAAAATTAAGAAAGTGTTCGCATGATAATTTCTAAGTCCATCCATGTTGCTATAAATGTTGGTAATTCGTTCCTTTTAATGGCTCAGTAACATTCCATTGTGTGTATGTACCATATCGTCCCTATCCACTCTTCTGTCGATGGGCATTTAGGTTGTTTCCATGACCTGGCTATTGCATAGAGTGCTGCAATGAACACTGGAGTACATATGTTTTTTCGAGTCATGGTTTCTGCTGGATAGATGCCCAGGAGTGGGATTGCTGGATCAAATGGTAATTCTATTTTGAGTTTTCTGAGGAATCTCCATACTGTTTTCCACAGTGGCTGCACCAATGTGCATTCCCACCAACAGTGTAATAGGGTTCCTTTTTCTCCACACCCTCTCCAGCACTTATTGTTTGTAGACTTTTTGATGATGGCCATTCTGGCTGGTGTAAGGTGGTACCTCATAGTGGTTTTGATTTGCATTTCTCTAGTGAGGAGTGATGTTGAACATCTTTTCATGTGTTTATTTGCCATCTGCATGTCTTCTTTGGAGAATTATGCGAAGTGAAACCAGTCAGACAATTAGACAGCAACACCCAATGCTACCGCTTACATGGAGAAACTGAAAAGACACAATGAACCTTCTTACAGAACAGACAATGACTCACAGACTTTGGAAAACCTTGGTTTTTCAAATAAGACAATCTGGGGGGTGGGGGGATGCACTGGGGGTTTGGGATACAAAATCTGTAAAATTGACTTGTGATGATTTATGTACACCTATAATTGAAATAAAATCCATTAAGAGAAAAAAAAAGTGTTCAATAATGGCTTAAAATTTTGAGTGAAGGTCAGGATGTTCTGTATTTTGGCTATACCAGAATTTATTATGTTCTGTGTAAATGAACCATAAGATTTAAAACTCGGATCTCAACCTTATTGGAAGTAGCCTAAAATTAGAGTTTTAGAGTTAGTCGTACAGCATAAAGCCAGGTTAGAGAGAGTGTCATGATCGTGGGTAGACCAGAAGCCCTGTGAACTGGATACTTGCTCTTCCACACAGGATTCGCTGGAGACGGGAGTGCTGAGCATGGAGACGCTCAGTCTCCACGACCACTGCTCCCTGCACCATATTGCATGCATCGTCCTGCCTCTTCCAGTAGGGCTGGAGGTGATGACATCTTGCCTTTGACTTGGAGGCTGAACCAAGTTGGAAAGCGGAAGTCAGTGAAGAGAGCTCAGATAGCTTGCTTTCTGGTTTCATCAGATGCTTCCACGGCTGCTGCTCTCTGCCTCATCTCTTCCCTCTGGAGTGCTCTTCCCTCCAGAGAGCTGAGTAAAGAGAGTCTCCCCGCCAGGGTGTGCTTCAGACATCAAAATGGGTATCTCAGATTTGGGAAGTTAGTTATAGGTTTCAAGTGAATGTTCTCCTAATGAGTGTACACTGAACAGGCCTGGCCAGCGTGGGTGCAGTCACCCTCTACTTGGTGCAGGTGTAGTGGCTGTCCTGGCTGGTGCTGGTAGTGCTGGCAGCCCTGGTACAGTCACCAGTGTGTGGCTGGTATTGGTGATCATGGATGAAGCTCTCACCCAATGTGAAGTGTCACCTCTGCAAGCCCAGCCTCCAAGCCAAGTAGTCTGGACTGACTGCCCCACAGCCCTACAGACATCTTTGCCTCAGTTTTTTTCTTTTCTTTTTTGTGGCCACACCCACTGGCACATGGCAGTTCCAGGGCCAGGGATCGGACTGTGCCACAGCCACCCAAGCTGCAGCAGTGACAACACCAGGTCCTTAACCTGCTGATCCACAAGAGAGCTCCAACCTCAGTCTTTTCCTTTTTTTTCCAATCTTTTTTTTTTTTTTTTTTTAAGGGCTGCTCCCAGAGCACATGGAAGTACCCAGGGTAGGGGTTGAATCGGAGCTGCAGCTGCCAGACTACACCACCGCCACAGCAACGCCAGATTCAAGCTGCGTCTGTGACCTACACTACGGCTCCTGGCAACGCTGGACCCTTAACCCACTGAGTGAGGCCAGGGATTGAACCTGAATCCTCACAGATACCAGTTTGGTTCATAACCCGCTGAGCTGCAATGGGAACTCCTCCGTTTTTCTTAATGGAGCTACAAGCTTGAGTTGAAACTTGAGACTAATTCCTTCATGTGCTAGGAACTCCATTAGGTCTCCTCCCATTGTAGGATTTGTCTTCCCCAGACCCAGATGGTGGGCAGGGGACTTCCTTTCCCTTTAGGGAACTGAAATAAGAGGACACAGCCTTTTGGATGGCCGTACGGGAAGGCTGCAGCCTGCAACAGACACGTGGGGTTAGAAGAGTAGCACAGCAGAAAGAAAAATTTCTCAAGTAATAGGGCGTTTCTTGGTAACAATATTTGGGCTCTAAGCAGTAGCATGATCTGCATTTTCCTGCTTCCTCAAATCTCAGCACAAGTGGATGTAGGATCTCTTTTTCACTCTGTTACTCTGTCTGTCTCTCCCTCCCATCCCTTTCCCTGTTCCCCTCTCTCTTCCCTGACACGGGGTCAGCAGTAGTTTGCTTGATAATGTAAAGGAAAAAAACATCAGAGAATAAAATGGCCCATTCTTCCCAGTGTAGACACGTATTGACTTTTTTCTTTCCTAAACAGTGTTATTTTAAATCCCATCTCCCCGGTGCTGTTTGATTTTCTTCATGGGAGGAACCAAGGTAGGGTTGACAGCACAGACCTAGAAATGGGCTGCTTTTGTTAAATTCTGGCTCTGCCATTTATTAGCTGTGTGACCTCAGGCAAGCCTTTTAATTCTTCTGTGCCTCAGTTTGCTAGTGGTTGAAATGGAGATAATTACAATACCATCCTCATCTGGTTATTGTGAGGATTAAAGGACCTAACATACATGAAACTCTTAGTGCATAGGAAGTACTCAGTAAAAATTATCGGTCTTAGCCAATTTAGACTCTCCTTCTGGATTAGTACACACAAAAAGCATTTAAGAATGATGTCTTCGGGGCATGGATTTTGTTGTAGAATTCTTTGAGGTTCTTTTTTTTTTTTTTTTTAATGTGGAATAGTATATTACATGACTCTGGATTAGCATCTGTTTAAATTTTAAAACAAAGATTATGACAGTCACTAGAGGAGAATTAGAAGTAGCTGGTGTCAGCTTGAGCACAGCCGAATGGGATAAAGAGCAGTTGTGATACACAGCGCATCCTGGGAATCAACGGGAATTTTACGGTAATTATGATTATGACAACAGTCGTATGAGATTTTCACAGGAGCTTTTTATTTCAGAGATTTTTGAAGGAAAAGCAGTATGCAAAACTTTTAATCACTTTTAATGTTCTATAGAAGGTGAATGCGAACCGGAAAATGGCTGAGAGTTTTGATAATTCCAGATCAATAAGTGGTAAATCCGAGCAGCTTAATTTCCGATTTACTCCTTTAGTGTCTACAAATCCTCCTTCTCTCAAGATGTGAGCAATTTGCATGTGAAATTCAAGAGAAATTTCTCTGGATTAAATCCCTTAGGAGAGTGTAACATGGTTTCCTTCCGCAAAGCTATTTAACTGATTGAAGAAATAAATGCTCCTACAGCCCCCCCCCCCATCCTCAGGAACAAACTGATGGAAATAGCTCTGGGGAGAAACTGGAAGCCCCAAGAGCTTTTTCTAAGCATTAGTGTGTTCTTCTGGTTCTTTCAGAGTTGAATATTCAGGATTAATAGGCAAATCTCTTAAGATAAAACTCATCCTCTATTATAAAAGGTTGTCTCAGGGTCCGTCTTGCCTGTGGGTGGAGTGGGCTCTAAAAAAGGTGTTTCAATTCAGTGGCTGAGAAATGCCTTTGAATTCCCTCCAGAGGGCTGCTTTATGTATTCACTGTTTGAAATTCCACAGTAGATTCTCCCTTTAAAAAAAAAAAAACTTCAAGTGTCTTGACTTCTGCAAATGCACATATTGTGGGCTTAACAAAATAATCAGTTGTTCGGCTTTAAGTAATGTATTAGTGAGCTTATAGTCTCTTCTGGATTATGGGGCTTTTGTCTGGCATTAAATAGTACTGAGTATGGAGGGTGCACCATGATTCTTGGTTGTTGGAAGAAGGGGTGGGAGGTAAGGAAGTGGTCCCCCGCTCCGGACTGTGACAGTGAGGGGTACATAAAAAAAAATCAGGGTGGCTGGGAGACAGAGGTCACCTGTCCTTCTTTCTTTTGCTCTGGCATAGGTCTGCTTTTTTTTGATCTTTGAGTAAACAAGTGAAAAAACCCTCTGTGTCTCAATACTTTTCACTGTGTCTCTTTTAAGAGGGCCTGATAATATTTTGCTTTTGGTTAAGAACTTGGGATCACTCTCCAGTGTCCTCTGAGAAGAAAGAAGATATCTGAGGACCAGATACCTACAGTTTTAGTGAAGATTTTCAAATCTTCCCAGGTTCTCATAGTAGACTTTAGTTCTTTTCCCAATGTCGAGCCATTCCTCCCAGCAGCAGGCTCCAGGAGACTCTTCTGTGTAATAAAACTGAATACTTAATGTGTGGCCTTTAAGAGAATGAGAACCAATGAGGTGAGGAGTCTATGTGTATCGGTTTCAGCCGTAACAGTAGACCCGCAAAGGGTTCCCAGAGGCCCGGCCTCTTGGCCACAGACCCCGGCACCTGCAGAGCCAGCCTTGGCCTCTGCAGTGGACAGCACACACCTGCTAGCCTTTATCTCCCCACGTTAGTGAGGCCATTTAAAGCCAAGACAGCAGGCAGATGGCCCTGCCCTGGGATCCTTTGTCATTCCAAAATGTGCTGTCATGTGGATAAGTCCATTTGTCGCCCGTGAGGTTCTTCTTTGCCTGTTTCCTTGCAATTTGTCTGAAAGATGTGTTCTTCTACACGTGATTCCTCTGGACACGGACCCTTTCCTTCTCACTCAGACTTAAGGGTCTAAGCCTTTGTGCTTTGCCCTGTCCCAGCTCCCGCTGCTCTCGCTCCACTTAGACTCTCACAGCGCACAGTCATGACACACCCCCTGCCCATCAAAACATCGGTCTTCCAACCTGGTGCCACCCTAATTGTTCGCACCACTGAATTGTCCTCAGACCTGGCCTCCAGACCACCTGCAACCTGGCCCTCAAATGGAGTTATGTTTCTGCTAATTAAAGAAGTAAAGACATTGAAAGCCAAACACTGGATTGGAGAATGGAAATTTAGGACATGCAAACCATCAGACGTGAACAAGGAGAGGAATAAAGTGCCTGGCAGAGAAATAAAGATATTTATATCCTGTGAATTGAAATAGAATGAAATTATAGGGTTTTGAGGTATCCTTTGACCCTTTGCTAAAGAAAAATATGAAAAGAGACTGAAAAATTCCACAGTTCAAAGACGTGAAGCTGATTTATTTTATTACCTTTCATGGAAAAAGAGGTTTCATTTTATGATAGTTTTATGAGCAAAATCCAAATCATAGAAGCGTATGCCTACAAAGTCAGGAGGCAATGAATGAATAATCATGTTGTTAACATCACTCTAGTTTTTCTAGGAAGATGCAGGCATTGTATATGCTCTGAAGGAGCTTACGGTATAACATAAATTCAACAGTAAAATACATAAAACATTAATTTAGTAATTGCAGGTCTTCTTTTGTTGTCTTCCATAAAATTTCTTATAAAAAAGAGCCAGAAATAGTAAAGTTGTTCAGTTTATTTGCAAATTCCTAGGAATGCGTCCAAATGGATATTTTGCTAGCAAGTCATTCTTGGATGTTGGTTGGACTACTTTGGGACATTTACTTGGGTATCTGGTTTGGCTGAGGATGATCCAGTCCTTTTAGGATCTGAAGAAGTTTGGGGTGATTAGGCTTTTCTTCCTTCCTGTCTCCTTGTAGTTGAAATTAGAGGATGACCAGTGTGTTTGGTTTAATAGTATAATAATGATGCTGATTATAATAACGATGGTCCCTGTATTAGTCAGGGCTCCCAAGATATGTGTGAGGACAGAGAGGGAGAGAGAGAGGGCAAGGTGGGGTGGGGGGAGAAAGAGAAATTGATATATTTTAAGGAATTGGGTCATACGATTTTGGAAACTTGGCAAGTCCGAAATCTGATGGTGAAAACTGGCAGGCTGGAGACTTAGGAAAGAGCTGCAGCTTGGGTCCAGAGGGAGCCTGCTGGCAGAAGTCCGTCTTGCTGGGGAAGGTCAGTCTTTGTTCTGCTAAGGCCTTCCACTGTTTGGATGAGGCCCATGCCCATTTTGGAGGGGAAACCGCTTTGCTCAGAGTCCACCGATTTGTTTTCTCAGCCAAAAACCATCATCAGAGAAATATCCAGAATGTTTGACCAAGTATCTGGCAGTGTGGCCAAGCCAAGTGGACACATAAAATTAACCTTCTTTGAACGTGTTTTGAGGGTCAGTTCTTTCCAAGCATTATCTCATTCAAGGGTCTTATTAACTCCACCCATTGGGCTTCACAGTGAAGGCCACCTTAGGGACGAGGAGGATAAGTTACCTGCACAAGGGCACACAGGCGGTAAGTGGTTGAGCGGCAATTCCCTACCTCTCTCCTTAAACATGAAAACGACAGATTGCTGAGACCTGTTGGGGTCCTGTGAAGGGACATCTAAATTGAGTTCTAGAGAACTCTGTGAGAACAAATTGTTTATTCACTTACCAAGGTTGTGAATCCTTTCCACCACAGTGATCAAAACAGGGATTTCTGTCTTTGTGGGAAGGATCCTAGGGCGAGGCTCAGAAGGATCCCTTGAAAATGTTGTTGACAGACTAAGAAGCATAATTTAAAACTGGTATAGGAGTTCCCATTGTGGCTCAGTGGTTAACAGATCCAACTAGGAACGATGAGGTTGCGGGTTCGATCCCTGGCCTCGCTCAGTGGGTTGGGGATCCGGCGTTGCCGTGAGCTGTGGTGTAGGTTTCAGACCCGGCTTGGATCCTGCGTGGCTGTGGCTGTGGTACAGGCCGGCGGCTACAGCTCCTTTTAGACCCCTAGCCTGGGAACCTCCATAAGCCACGGGTGTGGCCCTAGAAAAGGCAAAAAGACACAAATAAACAAATAAAACTGGTGTATTTTGGAGTTGTCGCTGTGACACAGTAGATTAAGAATCCCTGCTCTAGCGGCTTGGGTCACGGTGGAGGTGCGGGTTTGCTCCCTGGCCTGCTGAGCGAAGGCGTGGGTTAAAGGATCCAGCATGGCCACAGCTGCGGCGTAGATCACAGTGGAGGCTTGGATTCAGCCCCTGGCCTGGGAACGTCCATAGGCTGAAAACAGGTATATTTTGTGTCTGAGGTTGAGGCAGAGGCTTTTTCAGGTTACATGGAATCAAAGGCTATTTCAACTTGTTGGAGTGGGGGCTGGCCACGCCTTATTGGAGCTCACACGTTATGCTTTCCTGGAGAAGGAAGGGTTGGACTCTGCATGGGCAGTAATTACCCTGCAATTATCTGGAACTTGGCTAATAACAGACAGTATGTGAAAAAGGCCCGCAGAGGTCATAAAAATCACGGATTGTAAGCCAGGCCTTGAGCCAGCCTCTTTGCTCTTACTGGAAACCCTGATTTCTAAGGTTAGGGGCAGTGTGAGAGGCTGCAGATTTGTAAAGGAGGGAAGAGGAGAAGCTTTGCAGTGCTCAGACAGCTGGAGAATAGTAAGAAATAATCACTGGTCGACTAACCTGAGTGGAAGAGGCAAGCTTAATAAAAGCAAACATAAACCTAAAACATACCACAACAAGGGGCCACACCTGTATTAAACTTCCTTTCACGCCAAAGACCCTTTGACACAATATAGTAAATTTCATTCCTAATGAGTTACCAGGAGTTCAAATCAGGTGTTGAGCAGTGAGTTAAAAAGGCCTAGGAGGAAGTTCCTGTCGTGGCTCAGTGGTGACGAGCATAACTGGTATCCATGAGGACGCAGGTTTGATCCCTGGCCTTGTTCAGTGTGTTAAAGATCTGGCGTTGCCATGAGCTGTGTAGGTTGCAGACGTGGTTTGGATCCCGCGTGGCTGTGGCTGTGGCTGTGGTGTAGGCCAGCAGCTACAGCTTCAATTTGACCCCTAGCCTGGGAACTTCCATATGCTGTGGTGTGGCCCTAAAAAAAAAAAAAAAAAGGGACAAGGAAAAAAAAGGCCTGGGAGTTCCCTTGTGGTGCAGAGGATTAAGAATCTGGTGTTGTAACTACAGTGGCTTGGGTCGCTGCTATGGTGCAGGACTCTGGCCCTTGAACTTCCACATGCCATGGTGCGGCCAAAAAACAAAACAGAACAAAACAAAGTAGGCCTAGGAATAGGCAGGATCCCTTGGAAAATGGGTAAGATGTTTTAGTGCTTAGCCTTGATTTATCTAGAAAAAGGTTTCTCCATTGTGTCTCATACTCAGAGTTTTGAACATAGTGGTCTTTATGAAACAATAATCATTATTATGAGGCTATTGAATTCCTCCCGTTGGGACAGAACCAGTGGTGCAGGGCTTTTTTGGACATGGAGCTGTCAGCCTTAATTGACTTTTGACTAGGACCCATGTTGGCTGTAGTTTAAATAGAGTTAGAGAGCCCAGCTGTGCAGGATTCATTTCCAGCATTAGAACTCAAATTCCTACTGACTCTGTAGCTAGCCCGACTGCCTTTTATCCTGTCCGAAACAGATTTATTTTCATTTTATGTACTCATAATGGAAAGAGTCACTTATTTAGAATTTATTTTTTGCTGCCCATGTCTGGTAGAATGTGGCATGTAAAAAAGACCCAGAGCCTTTTCCCTTTTTATCTAAACATGTTTCTCAAATGTCTGAGAATAAGCCTGGTGTTTAAGGCAGTAATTGAATTCGAATGGTGTATTTATCGGTTGTGTTTGGGGAATTGCCTAACAGTTATAAATGTAGCATTCTATCTGACCCAAATATAAATCTTGTCTAACTCTTGATTTTTCAGTAAGGTTGTTTATAACTTTTAAGTTTTCAGGACCTCTATTTTTCGTTTTAAAATTGTTGGGGGAATAAGTGCTAAGTGTGTGTGCGTGGGTCTGTGGTTTGTGGCTTTTTCTTGTTCCGTGTTTATAGAGATTTGAGGATGAGTGTGGTCACACGACTCTGGTGTGTTAAGGGCTTGCCTCGGACTTCAGGATCTGTGTGTCCTGTGGATGTGGAGCAGATGCATAGCTATGCCACATTAAAGCAGTAATGGATCATCTAAGGTAAACGTGTATTTGTGGCAATCGGACTAATTCTGAGGGGGACAGATTTGTATAGAATTGCTAAGAAGGAAGGGGCAGATACCTGTGTGATATTTCCAGGATTTCTTCCTCCAGCCTGCCCTTTCACCACTGTATATATATATTTTTTGTCTTTTTGCCTTATCTAGGGCTGCTCCCGTGGCATATGGAGGTTCCCAGGCTAGGGATCTAACAGGAGCTGTAGCTGCTGGCCTGCGCCACAGCCACAGCAACGCAGGATCTGAGCCGCGTCTGCAACCTACACCACAGCTCACGGCAACGCCGGATCCTTAACCCACTGAGCAAGGCTAGGGGGTCAAACCCGCAACCTCATGGTGCCTAGTCGCATTCGTTAACCACTGAGCCACGAAGGGAACTCCTCACTACTGTATTTTGAGGTTAAATTCGAAATGCATTGGTTGACGTTAATACTGATGTGTACGTCATTGTGTTTCAGAATAGGCTCTGTGGAGCAGTAGCTCAGAGGCTGTTAGTAGATAATTAAAAAAGGGAAAAAAAAGCCCTACTGGTGCACTTCCTTTCAAAAATACTGTGGCAGTTCTCTTATGCTTTTATAGTGATGTACATTACAAGAGGCTAAGGATAGAGCATATACTCTTTTAAAAGTTAAAGGTGTTTATTCCAAGCCCCAGATGCCAAATTGGAATTAAATGTGAAAGAGAGAGAATGTATTAAAAGGATTCAGAGATGTCTCATGAAATATGATGGTGGGAGCCTGGGTCACCAGCACGGGCTGGGAAACCTTCAGGACCCTCTCCCCGTATCCTTATTTCTGTTTCTCTCAGTGCCTCCACTCAGTTTCTTCCCTTTCTCCATCGTTAGCCTTTTTCTAATAACACGGGAGGAAGCTCTTAAGTCCTTGGTTAGTCCTTCATTAGATGGGTTAGCAGGTGGTCAGACAGCAGTTACGGATGTCAGATGGCCACTGTGCATTGTATTGGGGGGTTGTCAGCTTGAATATTGAAAGTGGATAAGTAGCCTCTGTCAGTTTCAGTATATGTAGGGTGGTGTATAGCTTCAAGTAGCTTTAGTCCTATTAAATCCTCCTTTGTTGAACATTTATGTGCAGTTGTAGTTGACCTGATATTTAGGGATCAGATCAAACTTGCTACCGTCTAAGTTAACTCACTGATAGACTGAACTATAAAATAAGTAAGATTCATAGCCTTAACATTTGCCTGAGAACAGAAGGTTGAGTAAACTTTTCTGGTCATAATCTGTGGTAAATGCAATTACACTTCAATAATTTAGGACCTAGATTTAGTCTTGTACATGAAAGGAAATGATAAATATCTAATTTAACTCTTTTTGCTTGAAATAGAGCTCATTGTCTTTGTCTCCTTTTGCTTCATATGAAGAACATCGTAATACCTCTGTCACAGTGCGGTAAAGTTCCATTTATTCAGAATCCAAGAGCTTAAATAATTATATTCTCTTTCTGTGGCAATGTATAGGGAGAATTGATGTTCAAAATAATGCCCTCCAGGCACTGCAGGCATTAGCTTCTGAGTCTCCAAAGGAAGATTACATTGGGTTGGGATAACATTAGCATTAGAATATCTTATTCTTATTCATAGAACATTGGTACAGTATTTAATGATGTGCTCATACCCCCCAAACCATCCTGGTTAACAACACTTGTTAAAGACTCTGCGGGGTTTGTTTGCCTCCAGAAATAAATGTAATGTTTATTGAGTGTGCTTATGTCCTTAGATTCATGTTTTTGTGAAGTTTGAAAGGACAATAGGGGGCAGGAGGCAGTTGGGAGACAACTTGGAAACCTCGTGGAGAGCAGTCAAAGCTTTGGGACTTGGAAGTGTTAAGTAGGGTTTTTAGCGGCCAGCAATTTATGAAAGAGATTAAATTATGATGCCACAACTGAGAGTGCTGTGATGGTACACAAGTGCTGCTAGGTTTAGTCTCTCTTATTATTATTTTTTTTGTCTTTTTTTTTGTTTTGCCTTATCTAGGGCCACACCCGCGGTATATGGAGGTTCCCAGGATAGCGGTCTAACAGGAGCTGTAGCTGCCGGCCTTCGCCACAGCCACAGCAACGCGGGATCCGAGCTGCGTCTGCAACCTACACCATAGCTTACGGCAACGCCGGATCGTTAACCCACTGAGCAAGGGCAGGGATCGAACCCGCAACCTCATGGTTCCTAGTTGGATTCATTAAACCACTGAGCCACGACGGGAACTCCTAGTCTCTCTTATTTTAACCAAACTCTGCACTCAGCGAGCAGAACCTAAGTGGGAGGGAACACTCATCTGTTCTCATGATGTTTCCTCTGATGGAAGTAAAAGAAGTATGAAGGGCAAAGTTGGCTTCTGAGGTTTTTGGTGAAGTCCTTTGGATAAGTCGCTAACCGACCTAAGCCTCCAGTTCCAGTGGTGAAAAGATGAGGTTGAGCTTGATGCCATCCAGCTGTGAATATGAAATGATTTCTATGAGAATTTTAGAAGTCGTATTTATACCGACTCTTCCTTAATGCGTATTGTGATTCATTTATTTTTATGCATTTGTTTCTTTTCCATATATTTTTTGTGAAGCCGGAATGTGGAGGCACGAGGCACTGTTGTAGGGATGCTGTAGCCTTGTCCCTGTTCTCTTGGAATTTAGGTTCTACTGGAAAGGGAGGCACGGTGCACCTGAGTTTAAAAAATCTGTTTGTCCGTGTGACATGCCGGGGAGAAGTGAGCTGTTTTACACAGGGTGGTTAGGAAAGATAGTTTCGAGTTTCCAAGTGGAATCCAACTTATTCCCTCTCTCCCGTTTTCAAGATATTTTTGATGTCCCCTTGCAGCCTCACGTCCTTGCTCACGTCTCCAACACCACAGGATCACATTTTCCAGCGACTACACCATGAGCACTTATTGAAATGCCTAATCACTGGCAGCAATGCAGCTGTGCTCATCATTGTCAATTCTGATTTGTATGACGTTCCCATCCAAACTTACCTCGGGGTACATTTGCACATCTAATTACAACATTAAAACTATTAATAGCCCGATAAAATACAACTCAGACAAAAGTCTAAGCAAACAGCTGGCTGTTCCATTGTGTCCTGAAGGACGGGCAGATTCAGACTTTGTTCTCTAACTCGAGGGCCTGAATTCCAAACTGCACCGCGAACACCCTGCCGAGGGGAGGCTTAGGCAGTAAGTATCTAATTCAAAGAGCTGTCCGGAGATAAAAGAGCCTGCCTGAAACTGGAGCTTTATGGAACCGAGTGAAGGGAAAAAGTGGTTTGCTTTCATTTTACCCAGAGGAAGACTGCGACTAAATTTCAGCTGGGCCAAAATACAGCAGAATACTGGTGCAAGGTGTGAATAAAGTGCCCTACCTTTCTGATGTTTCTGAGGAAAGAAGCTGGGGGTAACTTCGTCATGCTTTTTTTAGATAATTGAAGGAGCATGGAAACAAGTGATGAAGTTTATGCATTTCTATTGAGAGAGAGAGAGAATTTGGTAAAATTGCTTTTTTCTAACTGGCCAAATCAGTGAAGTGGAATATTTAGGAAATAGAAACGAATCCTTCAATAGAAATGAGTCCTTCTTCCATGGTAAGTTTCAGAGCAGGAGGCTGTGACCTTAACCCCATTAGGGAGTAGGGAATTCTTCCTCCAGGATTGACCTGTGTCCTCTGGAAGATTCTGTTGGTCCAGCTGGACTGAAGCTAATAATTAAGTTCTTTTTGGGTTCTTAAAGCATGGACTGAAAAATGTAGACCTACAGGAAAACTTTTGGATTATAAGAGTTGTCTTCTTTTGGAATGTTTTGTAGAGAAAGATCTTACGGCTTTTTTCTTTAAAGCCATTACGTAACAATTGATATTTTCATCGGCCTTGATAGATGAGGTGTAATACTCCTGAGGGGTAAGAATGGATTAAAATAAATCTCCAGGTTGCTTCTTATCTTCTGATTCTATTATGTGCTACCTTTTCAGACTCAATATTTAAGATCACAAGAACACTGAGCCTGATCTTTTTTCTTTCTTTCTTTTTTTTTTTTTTAGGGCTATGCCCGCAACCCATGGAAGTTTCCAGGCTAGGGGTCCAACGGGAGCTATAGCTGCCGGCCCCCATTACAGCCAAAGCAATGCGGGATCTGAGCTGTGTCTGTGACCTACACCACAGCTTACGGCACCGCCGGATCCTTAACCCACTGAGCGAGACTAGGGATCGAACCTGCTTCCTCATGGATGCTAGTCAGATTCGTTAACCGCTGAGCCACGACAGGAACTCTGCCTTATCTTTTTCTGCATCTACGTTCCAATCCCCAATCCCCTATCATCCATCTCCTTTAAAATTTTCTGATCTTGAGCCTTGCTATATTTGATTATAGCTATGAATAATTAGGAGGAAGGAAAAGAGAAGTTCTCTTTATTCATCTGTACCTGCAGCATATGGAAGTTCCTGGGCCAGGGATTAAATCTGAGCTGCAGCTGCAACCTGCACCACAGCTGCAGCAATGCTGGATCCTTAACACACTGTACTAAGCTGGGGATTGAACCCATGCCTCCACAGAGACAATGCCGGGTCATTAACCCACTGTGCCACAGTGGGGACTCCGCTCTTTATTCTTCTTGAAAAATGAGCTCTTAGCCTAGGGAAAACTATCTAGGTCTGAGCCGTCCACCATGGCAGCCACTAGCTACAAATGGCTGTAAATTGATTGAAATGTGACAAAGACTAGTAAGAAAAAAGAACATCAAATATTTCATTATAATTTTAAAAATATGGATTACGTGTTGAAGTGATATTATTATGAATACGTTGGGTTAAATAAAATATCATACTGAAACGAATCTGTTACTGTCTGTTTCTATTTTTTTTAATGTGGCTTCCGGGATATTTAAAATTATACAGTAGCTTGCAGTTGTAACTTTCGTTATATTTCTGTACCATAGTGCTGGTTGAGATTATTCTCACCTGCAGGCAATTCTCACCTCTCACGACCCCTCACATCCTCTAAGGTATATTTGGACAAGTCTAGGGGACATTTCAGGTTATCACATTGGCCATGCTACTGCATCTAGTGGGTGGTAGCTGGAAATGTTACTAAACCTCCTTCGGTACATAGGGCAGACGCTCCCTCCCCACAACAAATAATTATCTGGCCTAAAATGTCAGGAGTGCCGAGGTTGAGAACTCCTGGTGTAGAGGTTCAGAAAGGAGAAGCAGAGAAAAAAGACTGAGCGTTCAAGCTGCTTATAGGTCCGTTTGATTTGAAATATTAGACTAAGTATTTAGCAGCACTAAAAAATGACTGTTACTGTAGATCACAGTAAGGAATTGGAGAAGGTTAGGGCGAAAGCCATGGGTTTTGTTCGTTATTTCAACAAATATTTATTGAGAGACTGCAAGTCTTTTTTGAAACAAGATGAGGGATGAATAAACACACCTATATAAGCATCTGCAAATACTGAAATCTGATCGTATGCAAAGCTTCTGCAGGGGAAAATAGAGATAAATAATGTATGAGTCCTGCGTTTACATGAAGCCTGCAGGCTGGTGGGGGGGTGGCATGAGCAGTACCCTATCTCATAAGTAGCTACCCATGATGTCAGGAGAGAGATGTGGGAAAAGCAACAACAGCCAAAAGAAGTGTGGATTTCAAAGGAAAATATACCAGTTTTGGTTGGGGAAATCAGGTAGAGGCTTCGTGAGACTGTCCTGTTTGAAATGCCCACCCCCCAGTGGGCCGGGTAACAGCCCATGGGTATGATGGAAAGGCAGGTACACCAGAGGGCACAGCATGGCCCGAGAGTGGGAGGAGAGGTAAAAGGGCTTGTGTTTGGGGAATATTCGGTGATCAAGTTGACTTAGAATCCCAGGGGGAAGCAGTTAAACAATGAAAACCCCAAACAAAAGAAGCCAACATAAAACCCCCCAACAAGACTCAGGTCACTTCTAACAGGTTGGCAGGGTGAAAAGAGAAATGAGAGACCAAAGGAGACCAAGTTCGTAGAACGAGTTAGTTGTCTGGAGGTAGGAAGATAAAGGAGAGGAAGGAGTCAAAGATGATCCTGAGGTTTTAAGCTTGGGTGTCTGAGGATCGTGCTAGAGTGCGAGGCCAGGAGGACGGGTTGGTTCCCGCAAGAATGGAAAGACGGTGAGTTCAGGGTCGCCTCACTGAGCTTGATGGTAAGTATCCAGATGGTGGGGAGGTCGAGGAAGCCCCTGGAGATCAGATATGAGGCCAGGCGAGTAATGACAAGAAAGAGATTTGAGGGATCATCTCAGGTAATGTGGTCCTTGAGGTTTTGAGAACTTGAGGAAGGCGGTGTCCAGTGTGAAGGCTAGGATACACCCTGAGGTATGACTGTCTTTCGGTGATGAAACAAAGGAAAAGTAAGGGCAGGAAATAAAAAATGAGGCAGAAGACACAGAAAGAAGATTCTGCGTAATGTCTTTTTCTTTTTGCCTTTTCTGGGGCTGCACCCACCGCATATGGAGGTTCCCAGGCTAGGGGTCTAATCAGAGCTGTAGCCACCGGCCTACACCACAGCCACAGCAATGTGGGATCCGAGCTGCGTCTGCAGACTACCCCGCAGCTCACGGCAATGCCGGATCCTTAACTCATGAGGCCAGGGATTGAACCCGCAACCTCATGGTTCCTAGGCGTTAACCACTGAGCAACAACGGGAACTCCGATTCTCCATAATCACAGAGCATCATAGAAGTGGCGTCTCCACCGGGTGTGTTCCACAGTGTTCGAGAGTCCTCACAGAGTGTGGAGGTTGGAGAGCTGGAACCATGTCTAGGAGTTAAGAGTTCGCCAGCGGAAGGCTGTTGGCAAGCTTTTCACACTGGGAGGGAAAGCAGATGTCAAGGAAAGAAGGAGCCGGCAAACTGCTTCCGGGGCCCGGAATGTCCCAGAGCTTCTGCTGGGAGAACAAGCACTTGCTCATTTTGTGGCATTCTTTCTCTTGGGTCATTCACTCCTTCAGCAGATAGTCATTGAGGCTGTAACTGTTTCTTTTATTTACCTTGGGGTGAAGCAGGGGTTACTGAGACATAATCTCTGCTGCCGCCTCCACCTCTGGGCTCAAGAAAACAGAACTCACAAGGACATTCATTGCTTGAAAAAAAAACACAGAAGGAAATTTTAGTGATTCAGCTCCTAAAACCTAGAACTTTGTCATTGCTGATATGTCTTCTCTGTCAAGGCTCTGATGGTCTTACGAGTTGATGTCCCAAGTAAAGGAGATGTCTAATTCTGCCTGCTCTCACCTTGGGCTAAGGAGAGTGCTTCTGGTCAAACAAATAAAATGGAAGTGATTGGAAGGGGTTAAAATATATAAATGAACCCACCCCAGCACCCATCACCTATTCATGGTTAGGAGTAATTGGAGTGTTTAATTTTAGCTGCTATTATCAGTACGTTTGGTGAAACTGGAGGCCTAATCACTTCATTTTAGTATATTTTCAAGGGGGAGTATAGGAGATAGCCGAATGGGTTTTTATGAATTAAAGAGAGAAAATAACACTTTTGAAGTACAGTTCCAGTGGAAACTTTTGCCATCTGAATATTAAGGAAACATGCTAAATGGTTACTCTAGACCTTTTTTGCATGTACCTCCTTGCTAGAGTTAAAGTACCATGAAGAGGTGGTGTTTTTCAATCTGGGCTGGGGGTGGGGTGGGGGATATATTGATATTTTACCCTAAGATTCACATCCATGTGCATGTCGTTGCTGATAATAACTTTTACTTCCCTACAGCAGTAATCTTTTGATGTCTTAAGGAAAGTTTATAGTAAGACTCTACATAAGATTTTGATTTCTTTTATATTATCATTATTAGAAATAAGTAAATAAAAACATGTGAGCCATTCATACTTGAAGAACTTAAAACATTTCAAAAGATGAAAGTACTGGAAAATACATAAATAGAAACACGGTTGCTAAAAGTTGCCTGTTGTATAGTCAGTTTTAGTCAGCTTGACTGGCAGACGTCAGTTACTGCTTTTGTGGAACTTTTAAAAACAGATGGGAAGTCAGAGCAGTGTTATGGCTTGTCAATTGGTTTGGTAATCAAAATATATCAGCTTTACTTCTGAATTTGCTTAAAGATTCATTATTTGACCTTGGTTAAGTTTTATGTAAACCTATTGAATATTTAAGATCTCACGTCTATAAAATGAGAATACCATTGAATCTTGTTATCAGCTTCCCAGCGATTGTCTGCAGTGCTGTGTTTTAGGTGCCGCAATAAATAACAATTACAAAAACTTGAGAAATTCTATAGCCAGTGTTCTCCACAAATGGCATTGACTCATTACTTTGAAAATTGATTGGTACGGCATTAGTAATGTAAAATGTAAAAAGCACATTTACCAGGAGTGTAGTGAGTAGTTACTTGCAGGGATTACTCAGAGTGCCCCTTGCTCTCTGCTTCTGGGAAATATTACTTCTTAAATTATTGACATTAAAAACAGGATATGGAAAAAAAGGGAGGAGGGAGTCACAGCACTTAGTTGTATTAGCCAAAGATATTACAAAAAGTGGAAACTATTGAATGGAGTTTATAAAAGTTATTCACAAATGCCTCTCCGCCGTGTTCTGCATTATAGTAGATAATAGCGGTATGGGTGATATTTCCTTTTCCAGCCGTCTTTTCACAGCACTTTCTACTTATATGAATACTGAAAATTGCTGACATAATTACAAGGATCCAATCGATCCAAAATATTCTTGTGAAGAGACTACTAAAAATATCGTCTATTTAAAAGTGCTTCTGTTCAGCGGTTCTTCAATTGGAATGTTCAGTTTTCAGCAGGCGATATTTGAAACTTCCAGGTTTGGTGGTGGGTATAAGCACAGACCCCAGTTCTCCCCAGAGAACTCCCCAGTTCTCCCCTGTGGGTGTAAGCACAGACCCCATTCCCCTGGTGGAATGGCTGGAACAGTGGAGAAGTAGGGGGAAATCTGCTTTGACAGGAGAAAGCAGAAACAAGGACGGATTCAGTCCCCGTGGCAGAAAGTAAGGGGAATTTTTGTTCACAGTTCCTCCTTGGGGCTGGATTGTAGTCTGGACCGTAGGACGTCCCAGAGCCTTTCCCTCTCACTGGGTCCAGAAAATTGGCACGTGACTGAGTGATGCAGCATTTGGAGATGTGAGCACGTGACCACAGCATCTTGAGACCGAAGTTGCCTTTGTGTGTCTCCCCACATCCGCTCTTGTCCTCTTCCAATTCCTTCTCCTCCCTGGACCCCATGATCCTTTTAAGAGGTTGGTCTGCGTGCCATCCCTTTGCTCACATGCTTCCAGAGGTTTCGACTGTTTTTAGGATCAAGGCGAACATCCAGAACATAGACCTCTCTTGCCTTCCAGTCCTGTGTCCATCCCGCTGAGCCATACTGACCTCATGGGCACTGCTGGCCTTGGCTTTTTGCACCGACTCTGAACTAGTTCTACCACCTGGACATCCTTCTTGCCCCTCTTTCCTGGTTGATTCCTAATCATCTTTCAGACTTGACTCCATGGCTACTTTCTTAGGGATCATCAGAGATCTGTGCACTCATCTTACACTGTGATTCTAATTGTACAATCATTTCCATGCTTATTTACTTAGTATTTGCCTCTCCTGTTGGACTAGGAGCTCCACTTAGGAGTGGTGTCTGTGTGCACCATTGTATCCCTAGTATTTAGCACAGAACTTGGCGTATATTAGATACTCAGTAAATATTTATGAAATGAATGAGTGGATGGATAGATTGATAGATGGCGGTGTTTGGATTTTAAGAGCTACCTTGGATGACTTTGACCTTTGCTCCCTGCCTGGATCCCTGCCACAAGCAAAGGACCAGGCCTAGTGACAGGAAAAATCTTGGTGTGACTGCCACATCAGACAGAGGTTTTGGAAAATGGGACATTTTCTGAAGAATAGGATCCACATCCACAGAGATGTTCATTCTGGCTCTTTCACTGTCCCCATGGGCCCCTGGATATTCATAACTGATAAAACAGTTTTCTGCCTCCTCCTCTTCTGTTCCGGATCATTTTCACTTTAATCTAGATAAGGATGTGTCTCTAAGGAGGATTTGGATGGGAATCCACAAAAAATTCTGCCAGAAAGCAGCTCAATTCCTATTAGGAGATTATTTTATCAGAAAAATAAGGCTCCCTCATGGATTCTATTAAGAGATTCTGTTATTCAAAAGCAAAGGATCACCATTTTCCTAAGGCTTCAGAGGAATTGTTTCCTCTGTGATGGATTGACCGTGAGATGTGAGATGATCTTAGAAAATGTTATTTTCTGCTTTCGATAACATATGAGGGGATGCTGCATGTATGAAGCTACTGCAGGGCAAGCAGTCTATTAGATAAAGGAAGGAGTGGAAGATTACACACCTGGAAGATGTGAGAGTCAGCTCATAGAATAATGACAAGTGCCAATGTTTATTGAACACTTAGGAGGGGCCTAGGCATTTTTCTAAGGGCCTATGTGTTTTCACTCATTTAATTTGCATAACAGCCCTATGAGGGTTATACAAGTATTTACTCCATTTAGAAAACCTTTGCAGAGGAGTCAGTTGACAATGGCATACTGAAAAATAGTCACGAAAAAGTGAAGTAGAAAAAAAAAACTTGAGGAAAAAATTTAAACATAAAAGGGATGAAAATAGGGAACATGTGAACTCTGGGGAAACTAGTAGCTTTTGATAGTGTTATACTTGGGTGGCGAGATTAGAGATGGTTTTTATTTTCTTCTTTATACTTTTCAATATTTTCAGCAGGAACTTTTAAAAAGACACTGTTCTTTGAACAAAGAACGTAGTTGGCAGAAAGCATCTAAGGTTTCCAACAGAGAATTTTAAGTAATTCAATGAAAATCAAATTGCAACTAGAGATGGTGTTTAGGGATTTAGGCAATAGTGAAGCAGCCTAGGTAGGACGTCAACCTCCTAATTGGGGAAACAGACCAGAGAGATTCATGCTGCTGAAGTATGGTGGTGACTAGGCACTTTCACTCTTCCAACTGGAGAAAAAAAAGAAAAAGAAAAAGAGCAGCACTGGCTAGTTAGGAGTATTTTGAGAATTCAGATTATAGTGCTGAGAAAGCACTGCTGTACACGATAGTTAGAAGCTAGTTAAAAATTAATGCTTGTAATTTCAATCACTTATTTATTTCAATAGAATATGCATAATTGCCTGGATTATGTGTTCTTGCATTTATCTACACCTAGAGTATAATAAACCTAGGTGAGCGACCCTTGCCATCGTGACCCAAGGTACCACCTGGTGGCAGGTGTAGAAACTGCAAGTAAAAACCCTGAGGCGAAATGAATCTGAGCTAGTCTTGCCTTAGAAATTCAGGCCCACGAGGTGACACTAAATTTAAAGAACATCGAAAAGTGCTAGGACTATCTTTGTAGTGCACCTTTATTTCTTCCAACTCATATTTCTATGGAAAGAGAAGGCTGAGGTGTAAATTTGCCTAGAAGGGAAAAAAATGTTAAATTAAATAGATGTAGAATTTAAAATTCCTTATTTTCTTAGTTTCTAGTGGTAGTCTCCTGTTTTTTGAATTGCAGAACTTTTTCTTTCGCAGGCTATTTGATTATTCTCTTTGCTTATTCTTATAGAGGGAACTTTATGTTTTCTCATAGTCAAGTAGAGATGGGCTCATTCAGAAACTGGCATAGGTTCTCAGGCACATCTTTTAGAGGAGTCCTCTGGACTAAATTAAGGAAAAAAATGGCAGTGAGAAAAATGTTCAAATGTCTTTTAAGTGAAATAAGTTTTTGGACACTGTTGGCAGGAAAACCGCTGACTAGGAGTAATTATGACAGACATATTATTGTAAACATCTTTGATTAAAAGACATGTGTGTCTTGCTTGCTTTGGCAGTCCATACACTAAAGTTGGGATGCTACAGAGAAGATTAGCATGACCCCTGCGCAAGGATGACATGCACATTCATGAAGTGTTCCGTATTTCTTTTGACACAAATGAACTTATTTACAGAAACGGACTCACAGACATAGAGAACAGACTTGTGGTTGCCAAGGGGAAGGAGAGGGGAAGAAGGGCAGACTGGGAGTTTGGGGCTAACAGATGCAAACTATTATATATATAGAATGGATAAACAACAGCATCCTGCCCTATAGCACAGGGGACTATACTCAGTATCCTGTGGTAAACCATAGTGGAAAGGAATATAAAAAAGTATGTATAGGAGTTCCCGTCGTGACTCGGTGGAAACAAATCCAACTAGGAACCATGAGGTTGCGGGTTCCATCCCTGGCCTTGCTCAGTGGGTTAAGGATCCAGTGTTACCGTGAGCTGTGGTGTAGGTTGCAGATGCGGCTCGGATCCCGCGTTGCTGTGACTGTGGCGAAGGCCGGCGGCTACAGCTCCTGTTAGACCCCTAGCCTGGGAACCTCCACGTGCTGCGAGTGCAGCCCTTAAATGACAAAACACCAAAAAAAAAAAAATGTATGTATATATTTTTTATATATGTGTGTGTGTGTATATATGTATATCTGAATCACTTGGCTGTACAGCAGAAATTAACACAGTGTTGTAAATTGACTACACTTCAATAAAAAAAAATACTCACATGTCAATCATTTTCTCTCAGATTGTACTGGGAATTAAGTACAATTAAATATGGAAAAGGAGCCATTTGTATTCTTGATCTTTTGTAAGTTTCTCGGAGATAATAGAGATCTCAAAGGTGATCAGGGTCATAAACTTTGACTCTCTACAGAGTACCGTTTAGCCTTTGTACTTAGGGCACAAACTAAATAAGATGGTGAGATTTTTTTTTTTAATGGTTCTTTTATTACAGAGGCAGCTTCTGACTTACCAAGAGGTCTGTGAATGGCCAGAGGCCTTTAGGACCAGCGAACCAGTCGGTTTTATTTCAGATAGACTGCCTCTGCCAGGACCTTCAGGTCCTTTCATTGCTGAGATTTAAAATGCTCTCCCCTTTCTTCCCCAAAGGTTTTGTTGCTTTCCCCCAGTTTCCATGGCTACAGGGCTGTCCTTCCTTCTGATCTTCCCCTTGCTCATCCTAATGTAGCAACAGCCAGAGTTCTTTTGAGAGTTTCCTCCTCTAGAGGAATCTTCATGGGAATCTTCCATCTCTTGGGCCATTCTGGGTACGATCCTTTGTGATTTTTCTCTCTCTTGAGTGGTGGAAAGTGGAAAGTAAAGGGAGGACGGTGAGTGATCGGAGGAAAACATTGTTACTTTGGATGACTTGCAGTTACTTGTTCAAAAAGGACCCAAAGAGCCCCAGGTGTGGACCTGCTCGAAAGGGTTTTTTACTTGCTTCAGGGACCTGAGGGTTGAGAAATGGCTGTGAAATCCCGGCTGGAAGTGCTGGGGTTAACAGTGGGAAAGGAAGTGAGGAGCTAGTCTGTAATATTTACATGAAAGGAAAGAAGGAAGGAGAAAGGAGGAATACTTAGAGGAAGGAAAGTGAAGAAAAAGGAGACAAAAGGTGAAAGAGGGAGCCGACCTTGGGTCCCCGTGGAGAGAGGCTGGGCAGAGACACTTTATCCTTTGGTTTGGTCTTAGGCTCTTACGTTCTAGCCCCTGGTCAGCTACTGGTGTGGGGCTGACGGAGAGAAGGGGAGGAAAGGATGGATTCCACTGCCTTAGACTGCCTCTCCTCAAACTGATCTATAAGGTCAGCGCAATCTCAGTCAAAATTCCAGCAGACACTTTTTTTGTGTGGAAATTGACAAGCTGATTCTGCAATTCCTGTGGATGTACAAAGGATTTAAAGTAGCCAAGAAGCCGCTGGAAAAATTAAGAACAAAGTTAGATGACTAGATAACTGATCTCAGGATTTATTACAAAGCTACAGAACTCCAGGCAATGTGGTATTGGTATCAAGATAGACGAATACGTAAATCCATGGAACAGAATGGAGAATCCAGAAATAGATCCACCCGTCCATGGGACAGCTTCTTTTTGATGAAGATGCAAAGGCAATTCAGTGAAGAAAGGATAGCCTTCGACAAATGGTGCTGAAAAAATTAGATATCCATATGTAAAATATGGGCTTCAGTCTGTTTCTTATATCATAAAAAATTAACACAAAATGTGTCATAGACCTAAATATAAAACTTAGGAAAACATAGGAAAAATCCTTTGTGACTGTGGGCTCCATAAACATTTCTTAGATTTATCAGCAAAAGCACCATCTAAAACAAGTTGATAAATTGGACTTCTTTAGAAATTAAAAAAAAAATCTATTTTTCAAAAGACGTTGTTAGTAAATGAAAAGCCACACTGGAAGGAAGGATTTGTAGGTCACATCTCTGATTTTCTATTCAGAATATAAAGAATTTTGAAAATTCAACAATAAGTAACAACCCAATTTTTTAAAAAATGGGCATAAGATTTGAAGAGACACTTAGTTAAGGAAGATATATGGATGGCCATTAAGCACATAAAAGTTGTGCAGCATAATTGGACATTAGAGAAATGCAAATTAAAGCCACAGCCAGATACCCATGCATACCTATCTAATAGGTATAAAATGGAAAACACTGACCATACCAAGTGTTAGCGAGGAAGAGGAGGAACTGAAAATCTACGCATTGCTGATGGGAATGCAAATTGGGACGACCACTGTGGAAAGTGGTTTGGCAGTTTCTTAAAAAGTTAAAAGTTTACCTACCAGATCATCCAAGCCATTCCACTCCTAGGTATTTACGCAAGAGAAATAAAAGCATGTGAACATTCAAATACTTGGATACATGGATATTCCTATGGGTTTTATTTGTAATAGTCGAAGAAACAAAGAACCCAAATGTCTATTAATGGTAAATGGATAAATTGTATCTGTACAACAAACACTACTCAGCAGTAAAAAGAAATGGACTATTAATATATGCTACAATGTGGACAAATCTCAAAATAATTACCCTTGCCCCTCAAAAAAGAGTATGCACTGTATGGTCTCATTTGTATAGGATGTGAAAACTAGGCCAGCAAATATCATTGTTCACCTAAGGACAGGAAGAGAGTGCAGTGGGTGGAGGGGATTGACAAAAAAGTTATAAGGAAACTTCTGGGGGGTGGTGAGATGTATTTGTTTATTGTCGCGATGGTGGTGGTGATAACTTGGACGTACCCAGAAGTGAAAACTTTAAATATATGCAGTTTAGGAGTTCCTGTCATGGCCCAGTGGGACAGAATCTGATTAGTATCCATGAGGACGCAGGTTTGATCCCTGTTCCTCGCTCAGTGGTTAAGGATCCGGTGTTGCCATGAGCTGTAGTGTAGGTCGCAGATGTGGCTCGGATCTGGCGTTGCTGTGGCTGTGGCGTAGGGCAAGGGCTACAGGTATTATTTGACCCCTAGCCTGGGAACCTGCATATGCTGTGGGTGCAGCCCTAAAAGACATATATATTTATATTTATATTTGTGTGTGTGTATATATATATATAATATATATATATATATATATTATATATATATATATATGTTTTATTGTATGTCAGTTATACTTCAAGTTGAAAAGAATAAAACCATATTACATTTAACCCACCAATATGGATCTACTCTTACTGGTTTAAATGTGCTTTTTAACACTTTCTTGTAGCTTAAGTTGATTCTTCAAATGTTTGTGATATTTAAACATTCTTAGACATTAAATGTTATGCATAGGCTTACAATGACACGAACACTGGAGAACTAAAATTCATATGAAATACTGTGAAACAAAGCAAGTTTAAGTAATTTTTTTTTCCATTTTTAGGGCTACACCTGGGACATATGGATGTTCTCAGGCTAGGGATCAAGTTGGAGCCATAGCCGCTTGCCTACACCACAGCTGCAGCAATGTGGGATCTGAGCTGAGTCTGCGACCTACCCCACAGCTCGCATAACATTGGATCCTTAACCCATTGAGTGAGGCCAGGGATCGAACCCACATCCTCATGAATACTAGTTGGGTTCTTAACCCGCTGAGCCACAGCAGGAACTCTGAAAGATTAATTTTGAAATTAAATTTTTTCCACATGACATTGTGGAAAGTACAGTGTAATGTCATGTCTTGTACTAGGGTTGAAAACTCTTTTACATTATTCATTCATTCCTCAAGTATTTCTGTATTAAGTGCCTTTTGTTTACTTAATATGTGAAATGCAAAAAAAGAAGTCATGAAAAAAGAACTGACCTCTAGAGGGATTTATGTTTTAGTTGCGAGAGTGAGATTAATGTACATAAGTAACAATTAAAAGATTAATTGAGTTCAGGAGTGTCGTGGTTGACACTTGTTTCTTATAATACCTACCTTTTCAGGTATCCATGGGGAGAGCTGCAAATTTTTGCAGTAAATAATGACATTTTCTCCTGTTTCAAATCTCTACATTAATCTTTGATGGGCATGCATTTTATCATGAACCACCTGTATTTTAGTAATTACATCTAAGGAGTATAGGAGAACTTGTTCTACATTTGTTCTCCTTTTTAACATATTTACCCGAGACCTGATCTAATAAATCTAATGCTGTGCTGGCCTCGTCGCCCTCGTTTGAAAGGATAGCACAGACCTTCAGTGCTATTAGCATTTTTTCTAGACGTTACCTCTCCAGCTGTGAAGATTTTCATTAGATGATTCATGTGACACTTGGAAGCTGAAGGTACTTCCTGGAGAAGCACTTACCTTTTCTCCCGCTCTTATTTGGAGTGGCTTTACGGTGACCATTTTTTATGGTGTACGTCATTAACATATTTCCCTCCTTCCTTCATATTTCATCTTGAGTATCACAGCTCTCTGCAGTCAGGGCCAGACAGCCAGCAGGTGCCTGTCGCTGGCTCCCAGGCCACTTGGCTGACTATATTTACAACTTGCCAGCCCCCGGGACCCCCTGAGGTGCTAACTGTGGTGGCTTGCATCGCTCAGCTGCTGAGAAGATTCCTGGATAGCCTGCTTCTCCTGTAGCTTGTGGGCACGTTGGTGCCTCTGTGCCAGCTGTGGGCAGAATTGTGAAGTAGGCAGTTGGCCTGTTGTGCCTGAATGTTCTTTTTTTAAAGGCCACACCCATGGCCTATGAAAGTTCCCAGGCCAGGGATCAAACCCAAGCCGTAGCTGTGCTCTGGGCCGGGGATGGAACCTGCACTTCCACAGCGACGCGAGCTGCGGCAGTCGGATTCTTAACCCTCTGCACCACTGCAGAAATTCGAACCCTCATTTTTGAAATCATTTTTCTGTCCTTAACTTAGGAAACTTTTTAACTTTTCAGGCTCAGTTTTTTGTTCTCTCTTCTCCTTATTAAAGCTGCTTGTTGGAAAACAAAAACAAAAAAACCTCTTACCAACATTTAATGTAAATTTAAGTCAACTTTTCTTAAAGTATTTGCATTTTAAATTCTGAGTGTCAGAGTTCCCATTGTGGCTCAGCGGTAAGGAACTCTACTAGTATCCATGAGGATACAGCTTTGATCCCTGGCTTTGCTGTGTTGCTGTGGCTGTGGTGTAGGCTGGCAGCTGCAGCTCTGATTCCAGCCCTAGCCAGGGAACTTCCATTTGCTGTGGGTGCGGCCCTAAAAAGACAAACAGACAACAACAACAAAACGGAGCATGGTGTGCCAGCTTTTCTGTCTTTAGAGGGATTTCCAGCTTTAGGGAACAAGTTGAGAAGAGGAGGTAGTGGGGAAATGACAGGTTGCTTGGTGCAGCTGAAATTGTGTATAGGTCAAGTTTTCCAACTGTTTTTGGTCCCATATCTCTGCAGAACCTCTAAAATTGGCTTTTATTTTATTTTTATTTTTTGCTCTTTTTGTCCTTTTATGGCCGCACCCGCGGCATATGGAGATTCCCTGGCTAGGGGTTGAATCGGAGCTGTAGCCACTGGCCTTCGCCACAGCCACAGCAATGCCAGATCCGAGCCACGTCTGTGACCTACACCGTAGCTCATGGCAATGCCGGATCCTTAACCCACTGAGCAAGGCCGGGGATCTAACCCGCAACCTCATGGTTCCTGGTCGGATTTGTTAACTGCTGCGCCACTATGGGAACTCCTAAAATTGGCTTTTAAAGGAGCCGACTGGCTGAGATAGAAATGGAGGGTTCAGAGGCCTGATTATTCACCCTCCCCTTTTCCTGGAGGCTGCCCTGAGGGCCTTCCGTGGACCTCCTGGAGTTCCCTGGGTCACAGTTTACAAAGCCACTATGACCTTCTGGCTTCTACCTGGTGTACAAACCTGCCTTGAACCCATCAGAGAACTGAAGTTTCAGGGCAACAACTAGTCTCAAATCTGAGGAAAAACAGGCACCTCCAAGGAGAGACTGGCTGCTCTGTCGCACAACTCAAGACGGAGGAAGGTGGGTCTGTCGTAGAACAAGTCAACTGCATTCAGCTAAAATTGTTAATAATTGCTAAAGGCTGAGTTCCCGTCGTGGTGCAGCAGAAACGAATCCGACTGGTAACAGTGAGGTTGCGGGTTCGATCCCTGGGTTCGCTCAGTGGGTTAAGGATCCGGTGTTGCCGTGAGCTGTGATGTAGGTTGCAGATGCGGCTCGGATCCCACGTTGCTGTGGCTGTGGTGTGGGTCAGCAGCTGTAGCTCTTATTCGACCCCTATCCTGGGAACCTCCATATGCCTGGGGTGTAGCCCTAAAAAAAGGCAAAAAAATTGCTAAAGGCTGAGTGTAGGGTAGCATGAGAATATAGAACCTATAGGATTTGCACCCACTTGACGGCTCCCCACAACAGGCGTCCCTGGGCGCTCAGAACAAAGATGGAGGCTGGGGCAGGAGACCTGAGAAAGTTTTTCTCCGTGGTATATATATGACTGGGTCACTGTGCTGTACAGCAGAAACTGACAGAACATTGTAAACCAACTATAACAGAAAAAATAAAAATCTTAAAAAAATTATATTAAAAAAAAGAAGTAACCAGCTGCAAGTCTCAGCCCAGTCATCTCCATCTCCTGCTGAGCATGTGAGCAAGTCACTTTGCCTCTTAGAATCTGCTTCCATATCTTAAAAATAAAATAATACCTACTCTGTCCCAGAGGATAGTGTGAGGCTCAAATCAAGTGCATGTGAAAATCCTTTGAAATAAATATAAAGGATCAGGCAGGTAGTGATTATCTCAGATTACTCCTTTGTTCAGTGGCTTCCTGCCTGATGTTTGATTATTTATCTATCGGCCTATCTGTATAGCTATCATTTTATCCAGCTGTTTGTCATCTGTCAGTCATTCTGCCTATCTGTGCATCTATGTATCTGTCATCTTATGTAATATCTAGCGATCATTCTTTTTTATCAGTGTATCTATTTGTGTGTATATATGTGAATTTGTTATCGCACATTTGGAATTTTTGAGTGTCTCAGTGCTTTTAACTTTCTCAAGTGTTTGGAGTTTCTTCCATCTTCTTTAGAGAAAGGAACCATTTTAACCTAATTCCTTACACAAAAACAAGCTACGGAGCAAAGTGATGTTTCTCTTTCAGGGGATGTGCGTCTTAAAGGCTTAGACGATTAAAAAACTACTCTGGTACCAGTAGTATCAAGGACCTCTGACCTCCCCGTAACCCAGAGTCACACGATTCTAGACTTAGGTAAGATGTTATTGTGCCCTTAAATCCAGCTTCCTGAGAGGTCCACAGAAGCAGAAAAGGGCAACGATGGTGCCAGGGGGTAGGGGTGGCGGTAAACCACAGCTGGGAGTCCTGGGAACCGGAACTCATCGTAATTAACCGTCAGGGTCGTTTTGACTTTATGCTGTATGCTAATACCACTTTGTTTTTGCATCTTGAATGGGGCTGATGCTGTTTCTAAAGCCCAGTGGCATTCTCCGATTTGATGCCACCTGTCCTGTTGTCAGCTGCCGAGCGGAGCCCTCCTCCTGTAGAAACTGAAGGAAAATCGCTCTCGCACCATCACAGCATGGTTGCAGCCCCGAAGCCAGATTGTGGGCACTCAGCATACATCGAGGATTATTTGTTCCCTTCCTTGCAAGGCGCTGGGTATTCCATGCTCTAGTCAAAGCCATGCGTTCTCCCTCCCTGCTCACTCTGTCCACCCTACATGGAATTCCTGTCAGAGTCTTTTCAGAGTGGTTCTCCAAAGCTCCGAGGACTTCCTGAATTATAAGAACTGGCCAGACCCAGGCTGTAGTGAAGATGCCAGTCTGTCTGCTGTAAGCAGGATTGATTTTTGGGTATCTCTGAAGCTTTTTGTTTTATTCTACTCAGAGTCAAGAGAACCTCTCTTGAGGACAGTGAAATATGCCCTGGCACATTTCTCCTGAGCACATGTTTATATTTCAGCATGAAAGAGCCCCCCTAAGCGTGCTAAGAATTTATCTAGCGAAGGTTGCAATTTCTCAAGTCCCTTGTAAAGTCATTATGGTTGATTTGACCTCTGGGATAATACACATCTCACAATGCAGAAGAATATCAGTGCACACATTTTTTGATCAGGGCGCAACTCTACTTAGACATAACTACTGATGTGTATGAGGGCATGTTTTCATAGCTTTTTTTCTCTCCTAGATAATGGGACCTGTGCCCTTCAAAAAGTCATAGCACCTTAGGAGGTGCTATTTTAGTTACATAGTAGAGCTTCTGTTGTTCACCACTCTTAATTCGTCACCCGAAGAGGTGAGGCTTTGTTTTTTTTGTGTATTTAATTATTTCACCCTTAACAACGTAAGGAAATCTTTCTAGAAGATATCACATACTTTTCAACTTTTTAGACCAAAAGCATTCCATGTAATTTGATGCCTTTTTTGGGAATGACTCAAGGGTCATTAATTACTGACTACAGCTTTTCCCGAACTGGTGTCAGCAGAGCAGTTATCCACTGCATATTAATAGGTATCTAAGAAAAACAATGCTCTGTGATTAAATAAATTGAGTAAATGCTGGGTAAACAAAAAAGTCACTTTCTTTTCTTTTTTTTTCCCCAGAACTACTTAGAGCCTGTACCCTGTTCATACATATTTTAGGTTTCCAAGGAGTGTTAGAGAATGGAGTTTTTCTCAAATATAATTGTCCAGAGAACCCCCTTTGTGTTAAATTGCTGTAGTTCCTGAAGAAAATCTTTAGAAAATTTGGGGAAAATGCTGTGTTAGTGTGATAAGCCTCTAGGGCTATCTGTATATATGGGGTTATTTGCCTCTATATTGAGTAACTCCAACAGCTGCTGAATTTTTTTGTTCTCATTTAAAATACCATTTTTATGCCTTAGTTTTTACCATTTCCGGTTGTCGCTGTGAGTGTTTTGGCCTCTCCTAAATGCCTGACATCTTCCCCTCACCCCACCTCAGTTATGATCAGGCACCCATGTAATTGATGATTCAAATCAGAATACTTTCGTAAGTGAAAAGGAACTGTTCATACTTATTCAGGGACAATAGCTATAAGCTCCGACTCTCCGGGGCAAACCAAGATTGTTATGGCTAACGCAAAATCAAAACAAATTAACCTAATTAAACAAGAGAGGGGTTTTATTGGCTCGTGTAGCATAACTGGAAACTCTCAGAGGCATCTGGTGTGGCTTGGTCAGAGTTCTGGCTTCACTTTTCCAGGCTCCACGTGTTCAGTGTACCCTTGCACCCGTCTGCATCACGGTGCAAAACAGTTGCGGTGTTTTCAGGTTTTACCTCTGGTCATCCACGTTGCACAGCTTGCCCTCAGAAAAGAGGAGCATCTTGACCCGGAATTCTTAGTAGAAATCTCAAGCATTGTGTTGATTGGACAAACTCCTAAACCAAGCCCCAAGGAATTCCAGGTGCTTATGGGTATGGATGTGAGGCAGCAGTTAGTGTGGAAGGAGATGGGAGATTCTGAGATGGTCCTGGTTTTCAGGGAATATACTTGGGAGGTGGGACTCAATCCTACCTGGAGGCGGGGTGGAGCGGATGTTGGGGAAGACATGTCGTCTGTCATACATTGCTCCTTATTAGTTCCCCCAGTCCTGTTAAGACATTTGGTGACCTATTAGAATTTTGTGTAAAGTAATAAGATGGCTCAAAAGGCTCTCCTGTAACAAATGTGCATGAACACTGGGTTTGTCACGTGTTTGGACTGTGCAGAGGTTTTTTTTTTTTTTCGCTTTCTTTCTAATTCTCAGTTGTTTTCCAGGTAGTTGAGGCCAAATAGCAGAGCAGTAGATAGATGGGAGAAATGAAGAAGGATTTGGTCAGTAAATTACTGAGAAAATATTAAGAGTACCTCCCCTAATCAGATTGGTTTTGACGGGTTTATTATACACGTAATGTGTTTTTATCCCTAAAAATGTAGAAAAGATAGATAAGCAATTTGAGGATAATAAAAACCGTATGTAATCCCATTGCTCTGACGTGGATAAGCAATGAGATCCTGCCGTATAGCACTGAGAGCTATATCTAGTCACTCAGGATGGAGCATGATGGGAGGATAATGTGAGAAAAAGAATGTATATATGTATGTGTGACTGGGTCACTTTGCTCTATTGGAAATAAAAATGCCTTTTTTGTTTTGTTTTGCTTTGTTTTGTTTTGTTTGGCTGTGCCCGTGGCATGTGGAAGTTCCTGGGCCAGGGGTCGAACCTGAGCCACAGCAATGACCCAAGCCACAGTAGTGACAAGACCAGATCCTTAACCTCTAGGCCACCAGGGAACTCCCCAAATGCCTATTTTTATATAAGCATATGTGTGTGGAAATGGAAAGTCTGCTCCATCTTTGAAAATCAGGAAAAGTAATATTTATTCTGTGCTACACTTGATATTTTCTTTCCCCAAGAAATGTTACCCAAATTACATGATGTAGTAATTTATAATGCTACCTGACTAATGCTTTAGCTACCTGTTTTCCCTTCTATGAAATGTAGATTGAAAAATAATAGGTTTTCTCACAAAGGTGAAAATGTTTCTCTTAGACATAAATTATTTTCTGTTTACAAAGCTGTTATATGTATTCAGCATATCCCAAAGGAAAATTGTTTTCCAGAATGACTGTTTCGAGACATACATTTCTTCATCTTCCCGTCAGAGCCCTGTAATGAATTTGATGCAGATTTCTTTTTGAGATGCTTATCTTTCAGTCCTGTGTGTATAGCGACATGCTAGGAATTGCATGTCTGTGAATGTGGGAGTCTTGGGGTGATGCTGAGAAGGCACTAGTGTGGCTGGCGAGGCAGCGGAATCTGTGATAAGAGTACCATCACAGCCGCATCTGGCCCCTAGTTCTGCTCCTACTTCTTTATCTTGCCGTCTTTGAGTCTGGGTGAAATGGGAATAATGCCATTTACACTTCAAGGGTTGTTTCAGGAATTAGATAAATCATGGCATGTAAAGCTCTTGTCCCAAGGTGGGGACGTAGTAAATGTGTCATTGCTCTTAATGGGCAGGTCGCAAGTGAGAGGAGTTGGAAGGCATTTTGGAGGTCTTCTGGTCCAGCCTCCTACAGTGCAAAAATCCGTTCTGGAACACTCCTGACTGATGGGTCCTCAGGCTCTCATTAAATAACCCGAGGAACCCCGCTGCCTCAGAAGATGGCCTCCACCTGTTGTTGGTCCGCTCCAATTCTTAGTGAAAACAATGCAAGTTTTTTTTGTAGTTTACAGAATGTTTTCACCTCCATTAGTTTAGTTGATCTATATTGTAGAATCTGTAAAGTTGGTCGTGCTTGTAGGAAGCCTTTCTTTCCACTGAACCCACACCTGCTCTCCTTTAACTTGTACTTACTGATCTGTAGAACTTCATGGAGCCAGGTTTATTGTGACAGTCTTTCAGACTGGATCCATCCAGCAGCTATTTATGCCAGCAACTGCCATGCCAGGCACTGAGCGAGGCAACTGAGACACAGCTCTGACAGTACATCTTCCTGGAATAGTCTAGTGTAGGGTCTCCAACTGTAGATAGCCTTTAGTTCAAATCTAGCCCATTGCCTGTTTTTGTAAGTGAAGTTTTATTGAAACACAACCACAACCTTTCTTTTACATGTTGTCTATGGCTGCTTTTGGGCTACAACAGCACAGCTGAGTAGTTGAAACAGAGACCCTCTGTGTATAGTCTAAACTATTTACTTTCTGGCTCTTGACAGAAAAATTTTGCTGATCCCTGGCCTAGTGGAAAGGTAGACATTAAATTCTTGAATGCATCACTAAATACATAAAGCACATTTCTGTATCGTGGTGGTGGGGGCAAGGAAAGAAATAACAGGGAGGACCTAATTTAGGATGGGCAGTAAGTCCTCCTTAGAAAGTGACACTTGGAGTTCCCGTTGTGGCTCAGCAGTTCGTGAACCCAACTAGCATCCATGAGGACTTGGGTTTGATTCCTGGCTTCACTCAGTGGGTTAAGGATCTGGCGTTGCTGTGAGCTGTGTGTAGGTCACAGATGCAGCTCGGATCCTGCATTGCTGTGGCTCTGGTGCAGGCCAGTGGCTACAGTTCCTATTGGACCCCTAGCCTGGGAACCTGCATATGCCGCGGGTGTGGCCCTAAAAAGACAAAAAGACTGAAAGTGACACTTAAGCCCTGAAGGATAAAAAAAGGAGCTAGAAGAGTGTGAGGAGCACATAGGCAGAGGGACAACTTGAATGAAGACCTGAGGAAGGAAGAGGGCTTGGTATATTTAAAGAACTGAAAGAGGCCAGTGTGGCTCAGTGGTTAACGAATCTGACTAGGAACCATGAGGTTGCGGGTTTGATCCCTGGCCTTGCTCAGTGGGTTAAGGATCTGGCGTTGCCGTCAGCTGTGGTGTAGGTCGCAGACATGGCTAGGATCTGGCGTTGCTGTGGCTGTGGCGAAGGCCGGCAGCTACAGCTCCTGTTAGACCCCCAGCCTGGGAACCTCCATATGCCGCGGGTGTGGCTCTACAGAAAAAAGGCAAAAAAAAAAAAAAGCTGAAAGAGGCCAGTGTGGCTAGAGCCAAGTGAAGGGCAAAGGGAGGTAGGAGGTCTGAGATTCATCTGGAGAGCTAGGCAGGGGCCAGGTCAGGCAGGGCCTTCTGAGAATACTGTTCTTTCTGTGAGGGTACTGGGACATCACTGAAAGGCTTCAAATACATTTGCATTTTATTTATTTTTAAAATTCTTTTAGTCTTTTTTTCCATGCTACATATGGAAGTTCCCAGGCTAGAGGTTGAATTGGAGCTCTAGCTGCCAGCCTACGCCACAGCCACAGCAACGTGGGATCCGAGCCGTGTCTGTAACCTACACCACAGCTCACTGCAACGCCAGATCTTTAACCCGCTGATCAAGGCTTCATGGATACTAGTAGGGTTCGTTTCCAGTGAGCCGTGACAGGACTCTTAGATTTTCATTTTAAAGCAGTTATGTGGAGATGGAGAGAGGTGGTTGGGTTAGCTATCTGGTGGACCAGCTGCTTTGGTGGGTGAATAAAGGGGCTAAAGAACTGGAATGATACCCAGTTATTTAATTTAAGCATCTGGGTGGATGAAGGTGCCATGTATGAGTTGGAGAATCCTGGAGGGGAAGCAGGTTTGGCGGGAGATGATGATGATTTGCGTTTTGGAGAAGTTTAGTTTGAGATGCCAGTGAGATCTCTAAGAAGAAATGTCAAGAAGACGATTGGGTATGCAGATATGGAGCTTAGTGGAAAGACATCGCGGTCAGTAATGGTTTGGAAGCCGCCAGCATTTGAGGTTCTTCGAAGCCATGTTGGTGGTGAGGTTGCCCAGGGATGTGCATGCAGGGAGGAGAGTGCCAGGCTCAAGTCCCAGGGACGCTGGGTGGAGGAGAGGGGGCCTCCAGTAGACACTGAGGAGGAGCAGCCAGGGGAGCGGGGAGCCACCCAGGAGAACTGGCATCCTGCTGCTACGCGGAGAGAGCCTTCCCAGAAGGAGGGCCGCTTTCCTGTGCCCTGGGCTGCTGCTGATTTTGGGCCAAGGCTGAAGAGCAAGAGCCGGCTCAGCTGAGTGGTGAGGACAGAAGCGGATTAGGATAGGTTGAGAGGTACATAAGTGGGAAGTGAGGATAAAGGACTTTTTTTTTTTTTTTTAAGTTGTTAGCTGTGATGGATGAGAAAGAGGAGGCAGCTGCTAAAGAGAGAGAGGGGGGTGCAGAGAAGAAGCTGTATTGGTTTTTAAGATGTTGCGCCTCAATGGGAAGCAAAGGGTAGGGTGGGAGGCGTGTTAAAGAGACGGCAGAGTAACGAGTACTAGATGAAGCCTCTGCTATTCCTTAGTGGTGGTGGGGGAATCTGAGCCTCCAGGGAAGGGCTGACTTTCCATAGGAGGGACATTCTCTCCACCCTAAACAGAAAGAGGGTGGCCAGGCTGGATGCAGGTGCCGGTAGGTTTGCCCAGATGCTGGCAGGAAGTTGTGGGAAGGTCCACAGTGGCTTCTTTTTGCTCTCTGAAGTATGAAACCAGGTCACCTGCTGAAAATGGGAAGGAGCAGATGTCAGGAAGGAAATAACCGGCACACGCAGAACACGTGATGGTTGTTGCTGAGGCCAGGAGGGTGTGTTCATAAGGGAAAGCAAGTAGGGTAGCTGGTGGATTGAGGGTGACGGTTATAATTTTATTGTGAACTCACCTCTGGTTTTGTGATTGTTCTGCAGGTGAGCACAGATGCTTGAATTCGTGGACTGAGAAGCACGAGGGTAGGTTAGGAAGGTGAGACGGGAGGACAAAGGGCGGGATGAGTGATGGTGTCTCGCCTAGCGTTATTGTAGTGATGGACTGTGGAATCTGCATCGGACACGGAGGATAGTGAACTCAGGAGAGGGGTCGTGGATAGGGACAAGGATCAATGGAACGAAGATGTCTCAGACACTCGTGTACATATGCACTTGTGTGTAGACAGACAAACACACACACACACACACACACACACACACACACACACACACTGTGGTGGCACTTGAGCTACCAATCTGGAAGTGTAGTAGACTCTAGGTGGATAATGAGATGTCTGGATTATTGACCTCGATTTTGGTACCCGGGAAGTGGTTACCGAAATTGAGATGGTCAAGGAATTGAGAGACCAGTGTCTGAGGTCATACAAGGTGAGAAAAGGATTTGTGGTGAGACAGGACCTTAAAAAAGTCTTTTTGCCTCTATGATTTCAGGAGTCCTGAAGACTTCGGTGAAGGAGGGGAGTTGATAGATAGGAAAATCGATCTGCACCTTAGAGGAAGAGTGATCTAGAAGTGGCCTTGGGAGAGCAACCTCCCAGTCCTGGCCCTTGGTAAAGTCTAGGAGGCTAGGCAAGTGCAGCAGATCTGAAGCCTTTGGAGGTGACCACGTTTCAGTTCGGATAAGGAGGTCAAGGCAAGGAAATGAAAATGAATGTTCAGAAAAGAGGTTGAGGGTATGGGCGATTCAGTGATCTTTGGGTTTCTGGAGGCCACAGTTGAAGGTGTGGGAGGGTGGGAAGAGTGGCCGTTGGCAGAACAGGGAGCATCTGTTGGGTAGCTGGGGAGACGATAGCTGCGGTGGCCTGTACCACTAGTGCCCAGGGAATCATGCCTCCGTGTATCATTTCCTTACACAATCCTTTCCCTTGAATTTGATCTGAGTCTGTGACTTGCTTTAGCCAATAGAACATGGCATTAGCGAGTCAATGCTGGTTCTAGGCCCAAGCTTTTACTCTCGCGAAAGCCCTGAGATGCCATTAAAGGACTCTGGCTTCCCTGCTGGAGAGACTACATGGAGAGACCACATGGGAGAACCCTTAATCCTACCTGGAGAAATGGGGGTCAGAGGTGGGAGAGGAGGGAGGAGAGAGAGGCTCAGTCATCAGTCAACTGGCCGGCTGAATGCAGCCACCCAGTGACCACTAGCAAGATCAACAGAAGAACTGTCCAGCCAAGCTTAGCGCATGTTGCACAATAATGAAAAAAAGATTATTTTAGGCCCTAAGACCCATTGGACCGGTCTGTTAGCAGCAGCAGCAAACCGAAGTGTTATTTGAGTACAGAGGCTAGCATTTAGGAAGTAACCAAGGAAAAGAAAGTTTGTAAGGTGTGCAGGTGGGTTTGGTTTTGGTGTTCCCCTAGAAGTCCGTGGGCTCTTGGACATAACGCAGTTTAGTTGTGGCCTGGACCAAGGCTTTGAAGTTATGGTTTTGGGACTTTACGTTCCCTGTTTCAGCCCTTGGCTCTTGGTGACAAGTTGGCTGTGATGAAGAGGTGAACACACCACCACTGGTCTGTTCTAGCCGTGTTTTTCCTTCTGCTTAATATTTTCAGTCCTTTAACCTATCTGGTTTTAACACGCTGTGTCATTCCGGCCGCCTTCCCCAGGTATATCCAGCTTGTCAATGGATTTCTTAACTATCACATCCATAACTGAAGTCAATTCCTGGCGTGGTTATAGCTTTCATAACGGAAAAGAACTGTAGCTTTTTTTTTTTTTTTTGCTTTAGGGACTTTTAAAATGTAATTTCAGATTGCTTTAGCTATATGGGGGCTGCTGTAACACGCTGACTCATATTTAGCTTGAAGGCAACAAAAACCCTTGTATTGTCCCCCCACCACACACACACAAACGGCTATTCGGACACATCCTATACTTACGCAGTCAAATCTTTGAATCTAGTAATGGAGGATTAAATTAAATTAAATTAATGGAGGATTAATTTGCTAGGTTTTGGCTCATTCATTTATTCTGTGGTCCCTATTTTGAATCCTGTTTTTTTTTTTTTTTTTTGTATTACCTGTACTCTTAGCTTTGCATCGTCCACAAGCCTATAAATATATATCTTAATCTGAATAACTGATGAAACCTATGGAATAGGAAGGTTTGGAGACAGCGCTGGTCTACCCAGGAAAACTTAGTCCAGGTTGACACCTTCGAGGTGGAGATTGAGTCTGCCTTCTTGCACGCATTACATCTCTCCCTTTTGTAAAAGCCCCACGTGGAGGTTGTTAGAAAGTCAAAAGTACCTACTCTCTGAGGGTATCCCGAGAACTGTTGAAATTCTTTTCCAAGCGGTGAATCCTGATATCTATTCCTCAAGTAGAATTTCATTAGGAGGGACTCAAAGTTTAGCTTCTACTGTTTCTTAAAAGGAGAGCATTAGGTTTTTCCCAATTACAGATCTGTTCTGTAGTTGCACATTCAAAAGGTACAGCCTTCTTAATAGCCTTCACTGAGTCCTGCATTTGTCTTGGCTAAGGATCAGCAGGTTCTAGATGATTTCAGCAGCTGTGGAGGACCCAAGAAGGACGTTCACACCATTGATCAGTCCATCTGTGGTCAGTCTTTAATCTACAAGCAGGACCATTTGGGGGCCAACTGTAATTCAGCATGAATCACAAGCTGTTAATGCTTCTAAAGACTGTTTCATGTAAAACCACTCTGAGAATGATGGTAAGAGTACCTACTCTTTCTACATCAAATTCCAATCGTCAGTAATATAAAACAAAAGTACTGTAGCAAATAAGTCCTTTAGAAGAGCTGTGTGCATGCCCTCCTGTCAAAGTTAATTGAAAGATAAGCATCTTCTGTCATGTTGTCTGCAAGGCAGGTGAATCCAGGGGCTAATTACTCTCCAAGAAAAAGCTAAATGATTCCCTTTGTCACAATCTTCCACAATGAGATGTATAGTATCAAATAAGTTACTTTTTTTTTTTTTTGCTTGATTCTCAAGGGAAACAATTTGTAGCTAATTCAGGCTAGGGACACAAGAGAAAGCAGTTTTTAAAAATAGAAATCCTGATTAAAGTAGCCAGCTGGTAGTTCTTGCTCTTAAAGTTTTTCGGACCAAAGTCATTGCTGTTTTATGATATGATACTCTAGAGTCTCAATTGCTTAGGTCCTTGAAACACATGCAAAACTAATTCTTGAACCACATTTTATGTCATGTTTGCAGGTTTATTCCTTACTAGGCCACCTTTTTTGTCAAGGTGAAATGACCTTTTTTTTGGAAATGGGATGAGGTCAAGTTCTTTAAATTTTTTTTTTTTGGTCTTTTTCTTGTTTTATGGCCACACCCGTGGCATATGGCGGTTCCCAGGCTAGGGGTCTAATCGTAGCTACAGCTGCCAGCCTACACCACAACCACAGCAACGCGGGATCCGAGCCACATCTACAACCTACACCTCAGCTCATGGCAACGCTGGATCCTTAACCCACTGAGTGAGGCCAGGGATCGAACCTGCAACCTCATGGTTCCTAGTCGGATTCATTTCTGCTGAGCCATGATGCGAACTCCAATTTTTTTTTTTTATCACACCTGCAGCATATGGAAGTTTCCAGGCTAGGGACTGAATCTGAACTGCAGGTGTGACCTGAACTGCAGCTGTGACCTGCGCTGCAGCTGTGGCAATGTCGGAGTCTTAACCTGCTGTGTTACAGCGGAAACTTCCTAGAATCTTTAATTATTAATGACAAAGTTAACAGCATCTGCAGTTTCTTGGGCACTTAGTGTTTGTTTTGTTTTGTTTTGTTTTTTGGCTGTGCTTACAGCATGTGAAAGTTCTTGGGCCAGGGTTCGAACCCTTGCCGTAGCAGTGACCCAAGCCACTGCAGTGACAACACTGAACCCTTAATCCTCTCAGCCATCAGGGAACTCTGAGCACTGACTATTTGAACACTAGCTTGGCTCTATCACTTCATAGATGTTATGTATGTTATTTCACACTTATCCCCGTAAGAGGTTGGTATTATCATTTTCGTTTTACAGGCAAGAAAATTGAGGCTTTAGGGATGTGAAGTAACTTGTTCAAGGTCACACAGCTAGTAGGTTGTAGTGCTGGAGCTAAGATCCCATACTCTCTACCTCCCGAGTCTGGACTTATAACCACTGTGCCAAACTGCGATTTTGTCTGCTCTGATTTGATGTGTCTTTTATTGTACATTAAATCGAATTCCTTTTTGAAAGTAAGCAGAATGTAAATAATAATGTATTGAGTGGCCTTCTGTTAAAATGAATTCCTAGACTTATTTTGGGAAGTCTTTAATATAAATCTTTATATGCAATATGGTGAATAAACTTGAGACTTGCTTATCTAAACTCCACATTTTCCCCCCCTAAAGATTTGGCTGTTTCTGCAGATTTTATTTTACTTTTTACAACTTCATTTTTTATGTGTGTAAAGCTGTACTCAGAGCATTAATGAAGCAGTGCCCCTCCCCTTCCCTGCTTCACATGTGAAGAGGCAGTGGATGTTGTCAGCATTTAGTCTGGCAGTATCTTTTCAATGAATATAGAAGGATTTGATGATTTTCTGTCATTTGTCAAAAAGAAGTTTAAATACATGCATTTTATCCTATGTCACGGAAGGCTTTATCATGATTGAATCCTTCCGAAGCTGTATACTATGCAGCTGTTTTATTCATGCATTGCTATTTCTGCGAAAACTCTTTGGGTTCCTATTTCATTTTCCCTGGCCAAATATGCCATAATTTAGGTTTTTTGTTGTTGTTGTTAAACTTATCTTTATATAGTCAATGTTATTTCTGAGATGTTAATGCACATGGAAGGGTTGGAACACAGCTGTTTGTAAAGTTAATGACTGTTGACTGCAGTTAAATCCCCATGAGTTTAGAGTATAGATTTCAAAGGCTTTGATGGTGTAAGAAAATTTCCATCTTTGATTTAACGTGGCAAAACTGCTGTTATACCATGACCCTGATTTTCCTGCGGGGATGACCCTGGTTTTTTTGGCAGGGATGTTGGTGGGGAAGGCATCGGAAAGAAAAGATGTGACTATTGATAGTAACAAGAGGAGAAAGGGATGTGGAGTGACTGCATATGTATAATAATCTTTTAATCATTATATATTTATGAAAACAATTACAGATCTAAGTTTGGACACCAGTATCATCTTTGCTAGTGTTTCATTTTCCTCACTGTTTTTTTTTTTTTTTTTGGAGGGAGGTGTCCCTCTTTGCATTACTTTCTGCCCATGTAAGAAATCCAATAAATTATTAAAAATTATGAAAGACGAAGATGGGTTTTCTCCTGGGCACACATATTTTGGATATTACTTTTCTGAATAAAAACTGAGGTGAGTCCTCGTCCTCTCCCATGTGAGTCTTGTTGCCCTGAATTTTGGCAGATAATGGCATACCTTGGAAATATTGTGTATTCAGTTGCAGATTGCAGTAGTAAAGTGAATATCGCAATAAAGTGAGTCACATGAATTTTTTTTGGTTTCCCAGTGCATATAAAATTACACTACCCGGTAGTCTGTTAAGTGCACAAAATATTATTCTAAAAATGTATATACCTTAATTTAAAAACACTTTATTGCTTAAAAAAATGCTGTCATCTGAACTTTTGGTGAGTTACAATCTTTTTTTTTTTTGCCAGTGAAGGGTCTTGTTTTGATATTGATGGATGCTGATTGATCAGGGTGCTGGTGACTGAAGGCTGGGCTGGCTGTGTGGCAATTTCTTAAAATAAGACAACAATGACGTGTATTGCATTGATTGACTCATCCTTTCATGAATGATGACTTCTCTGTAACATGCAATGCTTTTTGATGGCATTTTACCTCCAGTAGAACTTTCAAAATTGGAGTCAGTCCTTTCAAACCCTGCCACTAAGTGTATGTAATTGATTAATTTTTTGAACTAAGTGTATGTAATAGATTAATTTTTTGTCGTCATTTCAACAATCTTCACAGCATCTTCACCAAGAGTAGATTTGATCCCAAGGAACCACTTTCTTTGCCCATCCATAAAGCAGCTCCTCACGTGCGAGTTTTATCTATCATAAGGTTGTGGTAATTAACTCACATCTTTGGCTTCCACTTCTGATTCTAGTTCTTTTGCTGTTTCCACCCCATCTGTAGTCACTTCCTCCACTGAAGTTTTGAATCCCTCAAAGTTATCCGGGAGAATTGTAGTCACCCTCTTCCAAAGTCCTGTAAATGTCGATATTTTGATCTCTTCCCATGAATCATGAATGTCCTTAATGACATCTAGAGTGGTGAATCCTTTCTAGAGAGTTTTCAATTGACTGCCCAGATCCATCAGAGGAATAACAATCTAGGCAGCTATAGCCTTACGAAATGCATTCCTTAAATAATAAGACTTTAAAGTTGAAATTACTCCTTGATCCATGGCTGCAGAATGGATTCATTAATCTCATCGTCCACTCCCATCAGAGCTCTTGGGTGACCAGGTACTTTATCAGTGAGCAATCATGTTTTGAAAGAAATCTCTTTTCCTGAGCAGCAGGTCTTAACAGTGGGCTGAAAATACTCAGTAAACCTTGTTGTCAGTAGATGTACTGTCATCCAGGCTTTGTTGTTCCATTTATGGAGCTCAGGCAGAGTAGATTTAGCGTAATTCTTAAGGGTTCTAGAATTTTCTCAATGGTAAGTGAGCATTGGCTTAAACTTCAAGTCACCTGCTGCATTAGCTCCCAACAAGGGAGTCAGCCTTTTTTTTTTTTTTTTTTTTTTGTCTTTCTGCCTTATCTAGGGCCCCACCCACGGCATATAGAGGTTCCCAGGCTAGGGGTCTAACAGGAGCTGTAGCTGCCGGCCTTCGCCACAGCCACAGCAACGCGGGATCCGAGCCATGTCTGCAAGCTTCACCACAGCTCACGGCAATGCCGGATGCTTAACCCACTGAGCAAGGCCAGGGATCGAACCCGCAACCTCATGGTACTTAGTCGGATTCGTTAACCACTGAGCCACGATGGGAACTCTCAGTCAGCCTGTCTTTTGAAGCTTTAAAGTCGGCACTGACTTATCCTGTTTAGCTGTGAAAATCCTAGGTGGCATCTTCTTCTAATACAAGGGTCTTTCATCTACATTGAAAAATCACCCTCTTTAATTATCTTAGCTAGATCTTCTGAATAACTTGCTGCAGCTTCTATATCAGCACTTGCAGTTTCACCTTGAACTTGTATGTTATAGAGACAGCTTCTTTCCTTAAACCTCATGAGCCATCCTCTGCTAGCTTCAGACTTTTCTTCTGCAGCTTCCTGACCTCTCTCACACTTCCTAGAATTGAAAAGAGTTAGGGTTTTGCTCTGGATTAGGGAATATTGTGGCTTCAGGGAATGTTGTGGCTGGTTTGATTTTCTACCCAGTCCATTACAACTTTCTCTGTGTCAGCAATGAGGCTGTTTTGCTTTCTTATCATTCACATGTTCACTGGGGTAGCATCTTTAATTTCCTTCAAGAACTTCTTCTCATTCACAGCTTGGCTAACTGTTGGGCACAAGAGGTCTAGCTTTTAGCCCATCTCAGCTTTCGACATGCTTTCTTCACTAAGCTTAATCATATCTAGCTTTGTTTTACGTGAAAGGAGACGTGTGACTCCTTTCACTTGAACACTTAGAGGACATTGCAGGGTTGTTAATTTTTCTGATTTCCATATTGTTGTGTCTCGGGGAATAGGGAGACTCCAGGAGGTGGAGAGAGATGAGGGTATGGTTGGTGGGTGAAACAGAACACCCACAACCTTTATCGGCTAAGTTAGCCATCTTACATGGGTGCAGTGTATGGCCCCCAAAACAATGAAAATAGTAACATAAAGATCACTGATCAGAGGTCGCCATAGCATTTATCATAGTAATGAAAAAGCTTGAAATATTGTGAGGGTCAACAGAATGTGACACAGAGACATAAAGTGAGCAAATGTTGCAAAACTGGCACTGATAGACTTGCTTGAAGCAGGGTTGCCACTGAGCTTCAATTTGTAGAAGAGCTCAATGAAATACCATATGACTGTAATTGTATTGAACAGTGGTACAGTGTCCTTTCTACCAGGAAGAAAATCATAATTACCTACTGAGTAATTTGAGGGTTTTTTGCCCTCCCCCCACCTATCACAAGCATGCTGTCCTTACTAGGCTGTATTCACCATTAGAGACGTTACAAGGAAACTGAAAAGATGAGCACTGCGGGCCCTAGCCTGATCCTAGCTCTGGATTCCTAGGAACTAGAGGAAACATTCCCCTTGCATGTACTTAGCTCTGCAAACCAAGGCAACAGATTGTCTTCATGCAGTTTCTCATGGTCAATGGGAAAACACACACACACAAACTCTTTTGGTTCACTTGTTCCTTGTCTTTGCTTTGTACCACATTATTTCCTTTCTTTGGAGCCTGCTCCCTTCTGTCTTTAGGTTTGTGCCAACCATCAGCCTCTTAAATGCATCCCAAAGTCTCCTATGACAGTGTGGCTTTTTTTTTTTTTTTTTAATGTTGGTGCCTATATGACTTAACACAAGCCATGGTGGGAAAGTGATTTTTGACTTGCTTTTGGTGTCTGTATTTTTTCTGACTTGTTTGTGGATTCCTCTTTCCATTCCTTTTCTCATACGTACATATTCTTAGAGTAACAGGTTACTGGAAAACCTGACACCCTTTCCTTCATCAAAATGTTTTAAAAGTGGTGATGCTTTCCTTATGTTTGGAAAGCCAAGAAACTGTCATGTGAAAATGAGGCCTAGAAGTAGTGGAGATGGAAGCTTAAGGTAGTCACCCTTCACTAGGTGCATTAGATGACTGGGTTCCTTTCCTGGACTTGGTCTGAAAAGTCTTATTAAATATGACATAAATCACTAGTCTTTATTATTGGCATGCTTTTCAAGGATGCTGCCTTTAGAATTTTCCTTGCTATGATAAATGTTGATCTGCATTTTACTGTGTGGCCATTGCCTAAGGTTAAGTTGCATAATCTTTTCGTGTGGCAGTGTACTGGGTTCCATAATAGTACCTACCTCCCAGGGAGGTCAGGAGTATCTTCATCTGGGTCATTGCCTTGGGCAGTGCCTAGTACCCACCCAGTGAGCATTCAGGAAATGATTGCTGCCATCGCACAGCAGAAGCAGCAGTAGCAGCAGCAGCAGCAACAACAAAAGATAAAGTTCTGCTCTGGAGTTAGACCTTCAGTTTGTATCCTGGTTTGGCTATTTCTAGTCCTGAGATCCTGACTTTATTTATAGTCCTTTGCTACAGCATTTCCATGCACATGGTGCCGCTCTCATAAGATTTTTTGTGACGGAAGTTCTCACTGTGGCCCAGTGGTTACAAACCCGACTAGTATCCATGAGGACACGGGTTCCATCCTTGGCCTCGTGTTGGTGGCTTAAGGATCCGGTGTTGCCATGAGTTGTGGTGTAGGTCGCAGATGCGGCTTGGATCCCACGTTGCTGTGGCTGTGGCTGTGGCCGGCACCTGGAGCTCCTGTTCGACCCCACCCTAGCCTGGGAACCTCCGTATGCTGTGGGTGTGGCCCTAAAAAGACAAAAAATAAAATAAGGTAGAATAAGATTTTTGAGAGGGCTTAAATAAATCATTAGCTAAGTGCGTGCAGCACAAGACCTGGTTGATGGTAAGCACTCAGTGAGGTCCAGGAATATTATCTTTGGAGTGAATTTCTGATAATCCCCTGCCTTTATATTTTAGCACTTTTCAACCCATAGTGTTTGAGTTGTCAACGCTCTGTTTGTGCTAGAAAGATTTTATCACCAGACCAATCTCTCTCCACCCTGCAAATTCAGATTAGAGGTAGAAGAAGAGATGGAAATCTGGTTTCTGAAATGTATGAGCTTGTTTTCTGAGGTCCTGTTTGACTTGGATAAAGGGAAGAGAGCAGCGTGCGGTTCCATAGCCATTCCAGGTGGGATGAAGAAGGGCTCCCCACCTCCTGCTTGTGAAAAGACCGCTGTGGTCAGATGTTCATAACAAAGTAAAAGTTTTTACTTTCATATTTCCTGCTCCCAGTGATGAAAATAAATTGATATTTTATTTGTCTTCTTTTGAAGTTAATGCAACAGAGCTAGCTTATGACCTTTAAAAAATGTTCCCATGGTTTCTCTTGAAGACAGCATTTCCCCATTGCTTTTTAATCCTTTGGTAATATATTAAATTCATCTCCCTTTCTGGTATGCACACATTTCAGATGTCTGTCCCTGACTCTGTCCTGTCGTAGATAAAGCTTGACCAAATTAGTCATAAACTGTATTTATTCAGTTTTCTCAAAATTCATTTTAATTCCCAACTCTATAATGCTTTTTAAAATTCCTTCCGTTTAAGCATAAAAAAAATTATTTGTGGTAGATTTTGCTGTCACGCAGTGCTTATCATTTAACACATGGGTTTTCATGTGTCTTAGAAAAGATGTTTGCTGGCTCTTTTTGTCTTTTCGTTTCCATCCAACTAGAACGTCCTGGGTGGATCACATTTCAACATAATATATTCTTTGCATAATGAGGCTTGTTGGTTTTTGTAACAACAGACGTTTATCTTATTCATGGAGACCCTTCTAAACTGCGTCCTCATCCTGTTCTGAGAAATACAGTTGCTCCCACCGAACAGTTTAATTTAGTCCAGTTCACTTTGCCGTCCAGGTGATTTTCCAGATTAAGAATCTTGACTTTCTCAGCTGCTGCGCGCTAAATATGCCTGTTACACTTGGGGCTTGTTTAGTAAGAATGTCCTCTCCACAGTGCACTGTGTAATTGACAGACCCTGTGTAGCTTGACTAGAGCTTCTCAGCCAATAAAGGCATTTTCCACGGAGCACGGTACTCACCTCAGAGTAGGGTGAACCATGGCCACCCAAGCACGTCGAGTCTTCATTTCTGCGACTTGCAAATGCTACTCTCTTTAGATAAAGGGCCTGTAGATGTAAGTTTAAGGATGTCAAGATGGGGAGACTACCGTTGATTATCCAGGTGAACGCTCTCTGTCACCACAAGTGTCCTTGTGACAGAGTGGAGGGCGATCACACAGAAGGCGACATGAAGGTGGAGGCAGAGATGAGAACAACGCAGCACAAGCTCTGGAATGGCAGGGCAGCAACTAGCAGCGGGAACGGGCGGGGCGGCCCTCCTAGATCTTGGCCTTCTGGCCCCAGAACTGAGAGGACACAGTTCTGTTGTTTTAGGGTGCCAAGGCTGTAGTAGTTTGTTGCAGCAGCTTCAAGAATCTAATACATGTTTCTTCTTCTCTCGATATTTTCGTTGCAGAATAGATCTCGGGAAGAGGGGATAAGTGATAGGGATGATTCTTTTCGAGATATCAGTCTTTACTACAGAATCAGTGGTATGGAACTGTATATTCAGGAAGTTAATTGGACTCCTACTGCCATAAAAAAAAAACCCGTCATAATCTAAGTGTGGTATCTTTTTCTTTCTTCAACAATGGATTGCCACTTAGAATGTGAAACTATTCAGGCACATGGTATGGCAGGAAGGAGCGGGGAGAGGAGGAAAAAAGGGTGAGATGGATGGTACCTCAGTTCCTGAAAGAGGGTGTTTCCACTTATATTTTGCTTTTCTTTTAGGTTGTATGTTTAGGGTTGTAGCACATTTCCTTAAGGGGCAGGAAGACGGGGGCTGCCTCTCCAGACCACAGCTGCCTTGTCCTCCTTGGACGTGGTATGCAGAGCGTCCTGTCACCTGCCAGTCCTCAGCCAGGGAGAGCAGAAAGCAAGCAGCGGGGAGAAACCAGGGTGCTGCTGGGCAGGGTGGAGGCTTGAGTGATGACGGCCTCTCTCTTTCCCAGACACCCTTCCCTGATGGCAGAAAGCCAACTCCGATTTAACTTGCACTAGGACAAAGGACTTTTTGCTTAAGAGGGGTCTCTGGAGTTAAATATTAGAGGAAAAGGAGAAGAAAGGAAAGGCAAAAGAAAGTAATAAAAAAAGAAGGAAAGTAAAATTCCAAAGGAAAAGAGTCTGTGTGGGTTTTCTTAAAAAAGATTTCATGACTATTTAAATATGAAAAAAGAAAATAGGTACATATACTATGTCCTGAATGAGGAACACGATTAATCAACTATAAGACTGTTATAATAACAGAAGATAATTGTTTGTTTCCTTAAACCGATTAGAGAATTTTAATTTACTTTGTTGTATGAATTGACTTGTGAAAAAGGCCAGTATCATTTCCTGTTTAGCACTTTGGGTGACAGGACCTTTGTGAGGTGGCAGGTTTAGGAAGTTCACCAAATAACTGTGAGACGATGTATGACACCAGGCTTCTCTGTTCCAGTCTGTTCTGTTACTGGCGGGCGGCATTTACCCATTGTTCTGCAGGTATAATCTGTGGCAGTGTCTCATCTACAGTCTCTGTAATATTTAGGTCAGTGAATTTCAACGTGAAGATTTGCTGATCTAAATGCTTTGTTTCGGGTTGTCTTCAATTTTTGACAGAGTCTACAATTTACAGACACCGATTTGAGGGGGGAAAAGAAAAGGAGTTGTGCTACAGTTGTTTTCAATAAGGAGCCCTGGGTGCATTTGTCATTGCTCTAATAATGGTGAAAGTACTACGTGTGTTCCAATTGAGTTTGAATCCGGCGCTGTTCGTTTCACATGCAAGGCTGGTAAGACGCCCCACCTCACATCTCTCTTGATTTGTAATGTGCTATGCATTTTTCTCAGGGTATTTTCCCCTTATCTCCTGTGCAGAAAACTCTCTATCTTGGGTTAAATTCAGCTTTACTTCACTCTTCTAGCCAGGTAGGCTCTTGTACAAGTGGCTAGCAGGGATGGTGGACCTGCTAGGTGGGTCGTGCTGGATTAGCTCATGGAATCTCTGCAAAAGGGGTACAGGAGCCGGGATGGCTGGTTGTGTGGACTTGGGAAAAGGGAACGGTTTGTCTGAGAGGGAGACAGACTCCCAGGCAGCTTGTATGTACAGCAGGATGCAGGAGAGATACTAGTGAGTGGGGTCTTTGGGGACTGGGGTTGGGGGGCGTCAGCTCTGGTCTCTGGTTATCACTTAGGAATGCAAACCTGGAATTGCTAGAGCTTCTTTTTCAAGAGAAACCACAGAGGGAGTTTTTAGGCAATATCCTGATTATTAAATTTGGATAATTAATTAAAAATTCTATCCCCCTCCCCAAGCTCCTGAGGATTATATTATGTGGGCCAAATAAATAGCGTGTCTGGGTCTGCGAGCCTGTAACCTCTGGTCGACACTTGGTGAATGGACTGATCAGAGTCCTCCGACCCCAGGGTCTTACGGAAAATATTTATTGCCTCGCATCTGCTGCCTCTCTCTCCTCCGTGACTACAGATTTACCATGATTATTTTCTTCCACCTCTCTTTCACTCCTGGAGCCTGTGGAAGAGAATTTCGATGGCTCACCAGCCCTCGGTGTAGTTTATGTTGGGAAATACTGGTGGAGACTTACTTGGCTCTTTTAAAGCAAAGAGCTGAGCTGGATCAAAAATCTGGAGAGATAATCAGAACTCATTTCAAAAATATCTGGTCGGAACAGAGCTAGGATAAGCAAGTAGAGTAAGAGGGAAGGAGACTGGATTAGCCAGGAAGCATTTTTATAGAGATTCAGGTTCAGGCAGTGTGACATCAGTGCTAAGTGAAGATGGTTCCAGAAATATGGGAAGTCTGATTTCTCTCCTCTAGGGTAGAGTGGCCAGATAAAATACAAGACACTCAGTTAAATTTGAATGCCAGATAAGCAACAAATAATGTTTTCGTATAAATATTTCCTCTGCAATATTTTAAAAAATATAAATATGCCCCCGATATTGCAAGGATTATAATTATACTAAAACATTCTTGGTTGTTTATATTAAATTTGAATTGAACTTGGCATCTTGTTTTTGTGTTGTTTGTATTTGCTACATCAGGCCACCCTGTATCCCAAACCTGGGCAAAAATTCAGGGTCTTGGCCACAATATTCAGAATTTACCAGCAGAATCTGTTGAAGAGTTGTCACAATTTTTTTCTGTAGTTATTTGGGTTGATTGTCTGATGCAGAATTGTCCTTATGCACTTGCTGAATTTTAAAATAACCTTTACTAGAATTGCTGCAGGTGAGGAGACCGACTGATCTATGTGTGTGCAGAGCTATCTTGGATGTTTATAGAATACAATTCAGATGTTTGTTCACAATTGATTGAAAACTCTCCAAAGGATGATGACAGTTTTAAGGATGCTTTGGAGGTTGACAGAAATGATTGGTTAGACATACTAGCAGATACACAATAATGGAAAGTGATTAGATATTAGTAAAGGCTAATACCTAATTCCTATTATTTGGCTAGTGAAGAAATAAAGACTTGGCGGGAAATATTGCTAATTCCCACACATCGTGTATTCTGTAGAAACATGGTTTTATTTTTATATGAAACTACCATAAGTGAATATATGAATATATATTGACTATATATGGTATTCTCCTTGCTTTCTTGTATTTATCTCATTTATTTATAAAATACTGTGATCGTCCCTGGGAAGAAAAAGAGACATACAAGACAGAGTTGCCTTCCCCCCAAAGTTGCAGATTAGTTTGAGGGGACAGTAAGTTTGGGAAAAGATAGAGTCATACATAAATCTGTGCTGTCATGTAGCTTGGTACCCTGTGCATTGTAGCAAAGATACTGAAATCGATAAGGAGAGACATCTTTGAGCTCCTTAATCTGGACAAACTTAATGAGAGGAAGGAAGAAAAATTGGGAACTTTGAAGTTAAAATGGCAAGTGAAACATTAGGGGCGCGGGAGGTATAGGACAAACATTCAGGGGAGCGAGTGTGCAGTAGAGCGTGTGATCAGCTGTTATTATCAAAACATCTCACATCACAACCAAAAATGAACCAATATTGTGAGTAGAAGGATCCATCATATATATTTATATCTTGATTCTTTGATACCTTTTTCCCAATATTTTTGGTATTTTTACTGAGAACGCTTTTTTGCATTTTTTTCCTTTTAGCCTTTTTTTTTTTTTGCTCCTGTGTACACATTAATTATATAGATAATTATGTATTATGCTTTTACTTATTGGTGGCGGATGGCATTTATGGCTACCTTTATGACCTTTAGCTGGTTTCAGTGTTTACTTCTTTAATCTTATCATTCTTGAATGACAGTTTTACTGTGTTTCTTGGTGACTTGGCTAAAATGTTCATAGAAATGCACAAACAAAAAAGGGTTTCGGAGCACCTGTTGTAAAGAGAAATATAGTGGTTGAGAGCTTGGGCTCTAGGGATAGCCTGCTTGGGTTTCAGCCTGGTGTTACCGCTTGTTAGCTGTGTGACTTTGGGCAATTTACATCACCTTCTTGGGTCTTAGTTTTCTGGACTGTAAAATAAGAAATTAATAGGTGTTCCTCAAAGCTGGGAAAATTGAATAAAATAACTCCGTCCCTGGCACACTAACTACCGTTACTTTGTTATTTTTTGCTCCATTGGAGATGTGGGGCATGAACAAGGCAGATAAGGTCTGCAGTCTTGGAACTATTTTTTCGTCTTGATGGAAGTGGTAGGAAGCGAACATCCTAATGTGATAGAAACTGTGGATATGAGGTGTAGGCAGTGAGAGGCACCCTGAGGAAATGTCATTTGAGCTGAGATTGGGATTCGGAGAGTAAGAAACCTGGGGTTATAGCTGGAGGCACTTAGAGTCCAAACACCCTTTAAAAAAAACTTAGGAGCATGTTTTCAGGCTGGTGGATAGGACTTACTAGAGAGGGAGACTGGAGCAGGGGGCGGGGTAGGGGAATGGCAAAAGTGCTATCTCTGAAATGGGTGGAAGACCAGGGTATCACTGGAGGAGCTGGTCTTTGTTAGAAGTTGGGGCTCTTCGTTTACAGATGCACGTGAACCTGATACAGGTGGGCTCCTGTTCTGTTGCTTTATTTTCTCTTTGACAGACGAGGTGAGATTTTTGGTTGAGAAGGACCTGTGGGGATTGGAAGGGGAGAGATGAACAGGGAAGAAGATGGAGAAGCCAAGTTTGGAAGAAGAATGTGTAATGTGAAGGTATCAGAAAGATGTACTGGATATCCAGGCAATTTTTAGTGCCCATCTGGGATTTATGGTCATGAATTTAAAATGAGCCTAGTCAGCAGGGTTGCATGCATAAATAAGCATTTTTCTCAGAAAGTTATAGGGGTAATATATTTTCTGAGATTTGTACAGAACTAAAAAATATCTTCCCCAAACTTCAAACAGAAATTCCAACTTCCTCATGTAGTTATTTGGTCAAGAAATTCTATTCAAAACTCTAAGGACTTCCCTGGTGGTCTAGGTATTAGGTTTCAGCACTTCCACTGCTGCAGCCCAGGTTTAATCCCTGGTCTGGGAACTGGGATCCCACAATAAGCTGCTGCATGCTGTGGCCAAAATAAAACCAACCCTATGGTCCAGCCTGTCCAGTAGAACTTTCTGCAGTGTTAGAAATGGTCTGTGTTTGGGCTGTCCAGTATAGTAGCTAGTAGCCATTTGTGGCTATTGAACACTTGAAATGTGGCTAGTGCCACTGACAAGAAAAAATTTTGGCTTTCTGTTAATTTAAATTGCCATTCCACACAGCACATTGTAGATATTACTCCATTGCCTTCTGGCCTTTATTATTATGAAGGAGAATCCAAATTCTGTCTGTTTTACTTTTAGAAAAATTGAAATTTTATAAATGATGTGACATTTAGATTTTTTAAAATGTAATTAATGAGCACATGGCAAGTCTTTTCCCAGGTTTTGAAAGTTTTCATTTAGCATATCTTTTGGAAGCTGCTATTGACAAAAACATAAACTTAGAGACCATCTAGACCTGGGTTTATATCCCAGCTGCACAAGTTACAGGTTGTGTGATCTTTGGAACATGCCTTAACCTTTCAGGAGAAAAATTAGGTCAAAATACTGAGTTCACTCCTTTTCCCTGCTCTGCTCAATTCATTTGCTTTGGTTCCTACTTGTTATTCATAGGCAGGATTTCTGATTAGATGTTCAGAGTGGTTACTTGCAGACTCATCCCTTTCAATCTCTTCTTCTTTCGGGTGCCTTCGCAAGTTTGTTCTTCATCTTTATTCCACTTTCTGTTGTGTAAAGTCTGTCATATATTGCTTCTGGTGTGAATTAAATTTCTTCTGTGCTTTTAATTTTACTATCCACTTTTCTTATTCTGACTGTTCTTGTTAAATAGAGACAACATCTTCTTGAGTCTTAGTGTGAGCAGTAAACACTGATGTTCTATGTATTGCATGTCTTGTTGTAAAAATATTCTAGGAGGATTTTGTATTAAATTTTTAGGAAATGTCTACTCTTGTGCTATATATGTTTTCGAAGATTCTATTAAAAAAAAAAAACCTTCTTGAGTAAAGGCAAAACTCCTGTATTAGAGAGCAGTCAAGATTTAAGGAGTACTCGTTTTTCTCTCCTGTCTCTCTGTCCCGGGATTGCCGAGGTCCTCAGTTGGAAACTTTGTGGTGAACTGTTCCCACAGTTTGTGGGACCTGACTTCAGTGCTGGTTCTTCCTTCTTCTGTTTATCAAACTGGTGGAACTTTCTGGAAGGGAAGGTTTTTCTCAGGTTTGGGATGAGGTATATAAAAGGAATGGGATGAAAGGACTTCTTCCAGGGGTGGAGTTTCACTCAAAGGAGTGGGAAGGTGAGAGAAATCCATATCATTCCAAAATGCTCCGAGGAAAATGGAAACAGTGGAGATCAGTATCGGGTAAAGCCCTAATGTCATTGCTGTGTCTTCTAGGATGAGCCAGTCTCTACCAGCAGCCAGTTCCTCTACCTCATACCATTTTTTTTTCCCGTAGTCTTGGACAGGGGAATCAGTGAGTCTGGTCTGGGCTCTTCTGTTTGTTCAACTGCCAAGTGAGCTGTTGGTGGGGTGAGGTATGGTGGTGTGGTGTGAAAGGGATGACTTTGTTGGGTCACTCTTGAGGCTCCAAGGCCATTGGGTGACCTAGGGGCGATCAGAGTGTCTCAGTCCCACTGCTTTGACTGAGGGGGTGGCTCTAGAACCTCTGTATGTAGTCGTATGTCTTAGTTTTTAGAGATTGTGAGTTTTAGATCATTAATCCACATTTTAAACAGGTGCACTGAGGTCTAATTCACATATACAGTTCACTCAAAGCGTACAGTTTAGTGGCTTTTAGTATATTCAGAATTGTGCAGTCATTACCACAATTTTAGATTATTTTCACTGTCCCCAAAAGAAAACCTATACTCATTAACTCACTCTCCATCCCCCATCCTCCTTCCCCTGTACCCACATCCTCAACTGCAGGTAACCCCTAGTCAACTCTCTGTTTCTCCATATTGGCCTATTCTGAACGTTTCATGTAAGAGGAATCATATGATATACGGTCTTCTGTTTTCATTTAGCATAGCATTTTCAAGGTTCCTCCATATTGTAGCAGGTATCAATATTTCAGGTATTATATGGCACAGCAATTTTATTCCTAGACATAAAAGCAAAAGAACTGAAAACACATGTCCACACAAAAACCTGTATACAAATGCCCATTCTGGCACTATTCATAACAGCAAAAAAATAGGAACAAGCCCAAATGAACATCAACTAATGAATGGCTAAATAAAATGTAGTATATCTTATAACAGAATATTTTATCTGGCAATAAAAAATGAGAAAATTGGAAGTGAAAAAATATTTAAGTTCAAAAAAATAATGAAATATGAAATTGTTTTTATTGCCAATATTTCCTTGTGTGGATATATCACATTTTATTTATCCACTCGTCAGTTGATGTTCATTTGGCTTGTTTCTACTTTTTTTGATATTATGAATAATGTTGGTTTGGACATATGTCCACACATGAACTGGTACACAAATGTTTTTTATTTCTTTTGGGTCCATGTCTAGTAGTGAAATTGCTGTGTCATATGATCTCTCTTTTATAAATGTCCCTCTCTGCATGGATTTTGCTGCATTTTATAAGTTTTGGTACGTTTATTTTCAATTTCGTTTATTTCACCTTTTTTTTTTGCTTTTTTAGGGCCACACCCACAGCCTATGGAGGTTCCCAGTCTAGGGGTCGAATAGGAGATACAGTTGCCAGCCTACACCAGAGCCACAGCAACCTGGGATCTGAGCCGCATCTGCGACCTACAGGCAACGCCGGATCCTTAACCCACTGAGCAAGGCCAAGGATCAAACCCGCAATCTCATGGTTCCTAGTTGGATTCGTTTCCACTGCTCCATGATGGGAACTCCTCATTTTCTTTTCTTGATGTTATGTTTTTATTTTTTAATTTTTAATGATTTTTATTTTATCCATTATAGTTGGTTTACAGTGTTCTGTCAGTTTCTGCTATACTACAAAGTGACCCAGTCACCCATATATATACATTCTTTTTCTAACATTATCCTCCATCATGTTCCATCAAAATCCATTGATTTCAAAGTATTTTCTAATTTCCCTTGCGATTGCTTCTTTGATCCATGAGTTCTTTGGAAGTGTTTTTAATTTCCATATATTTGTGAATTCTCCAAACTTCAATTTGTAGTTTCATGTCATTGTGGTCAGAGAGCATCCATTGCATAATTTCAGTCCTTTAAAATATGTTTAGGAGTTACTGTTGCGGTTCAGTGGAAACAAATCTGACTAGCATCCATGAGGACGCAGGTTCCATCCCTGGCCTCACTCAGTGAGTTAAGGATCTGGCGTTGCTGTGAGCTGCAGTGTAGGTTGAAGACACAGCTTGGATCTGGCCTGGCTGTGGTGTAGACCAGTGGCTACAGCTCCGATTCAACTCTAGCCTGGGAACCTCCATATGCCGTGGGTGTGGCCCTTAAAATAAAATATGTTTCTAGGCTTAATTTACGGCCTACCATGAAGTCTGTCTTGGGGAATATTCCATGTGCAGTTGAGAAGAATATGTATTCTACTATTGATGGGTGGAGTGTTCTATAGACGTGTGTTAAGTCTCATTAGTTTATGTTACAAATCTTACATAAACATTTGTTGAGTAGACTTACCAAGCTGTTTAATTAGGACTTACTGGTATTTAAATGTCCGTAAAAGAGCCAACTGCTTGTTTGGTTACACTTTCTCTCTGAATTGACATCTATCCAAACACACTAAAATTTAAATTGTAGTAAAAAACAAAAGCAAAGAGTTAAAAAGAAAAACTTTAAAATTATTATTCTAGGCTGCATGTACTAAGCTTTCAGTGAGAGCTGCAGGTTCTAAAAGCAGCTTGGTTATTCAGTTTCTGTTACTGAATTGTCTTCAAATCAGTAGAATAACTGCTTCTCTCAAAATCATGCCGCAGATTGACCTAAAGTTCCATTTTAAAAGAGCTTCATGGGTTTTTGATGAACATGAATCCTGCGCATTGTTTCTGCGCTTGGCCCTGGATATCCGCGCTAGCAGACCACAGCCCTTGTATGGATGGGATTCAGGTCCAAGGGCAACAGTGCTATTAAGAAAACATGCCTACAGTATTCTTGGGAATTTGAACATGGCTAAAAACATCACAGTACGGCCATGAAATTTCTGTCAATTTAAGGCGTATTTTGAGTGGTGTTTGAACGTATCCTGATCTGTGAAAGCATTTTCACTTTCACGAAACTGCTCAAATTGGGGCCATGAGCTCCCATTAGTGCTGTTAATCTGGAATCCAAGTGGAGATGGGCTCTGGCTGATTACACCCTGGAGAGTTAAAAAAAAATTATTCAGTTTGAAAAATTCCAGTGTTTTCACTGATGTAGTTAATATTGATTAACATATACTTATTATCTTTATCATTTTAGGTGGAATACATTGCTTTTACACAGCTTTTATATTGACATTAACTATCTAACTAGCTCTGTTTCAGCCTTGCTGTTAATAAATCAGTTGACTTTCACAATATGAATTTGTGACTGTGTTGCCCCTTATTGAGAAAGTTGGTTGTATCCAAGCTGACTTCATTTTTCCTGAACTCTTTCACTCAGAAATAACCATCTGCAGGAAACAAAGCATTTTGACTAAAATTCCAGTTTTTACTTTGACCCTTAATGTTATATACAACTTGCTTTCCCCCTCAGTTATATGGGAAAAAAAATTTTTTTTTTTCCTCCCTTGCCTGCTGTGACAATGCCTTGTTCTCTCTAATTTGGAACCGAAGCTACATCTCTAATCATGACTAAACACATATTCTGTTGCACATTTTTGTGTAGAGTTCACATCAAGTGCAGAGCTGATTCTGAGCAGTTTATCTTTTAAATATCCCTTGCACTCTAGCCTTGTCCTGTGTTGTGTCTAGATATAGTTGTGTGTGTAATAAAAGGATGTAAGGGTTTCACATCCCAACTTAACCACATTACTGTGTGATCCTGGGCAAGATACCCCAAATTTCTGAGCTTTGGTGAGCCCGGTGTAAAATGGAAATGGCACTGGGAAAATCATGTGCATGTGACATGTGTCTAGATTGCTGTGATGGTTAAATGGCTCATGATTGCAGACTGTCTAGTACAGTGCTGGGCGTACAGAATATTCAGCAGCTGTTCCCTTCCTTTTCCTTCCTGTCTTTCCAGTGGTAGATGAGCTCCTTCATGTTGATAGGTTATATTACTTTATATTTTTCAAACCTGCCTCAGAGTTGGAACCTAGTAAGTGTTATATATATTAATTATTTTTTACAACTTTAGCCCACTTTCTAGGTTTCTAAACTTTTCAGAATTTGAGACAGTGTTTCTCTCATCCTTGCTATGGACCCTGCCTTTTAATGAAGTATACATAATACATTGCTAATCAGGAATAGGTATGATATAGTGATCTTAGAACTAGCAGTAATACTTTGATTTGTTTTAATTTTATGAACTCTCAGCAAACAACATTCAACCATATACATTTGCAAGTTTTAGCATTTTCCCTTGGGATTTGCAATTTCTTTTAAATCATTTATACTTTCCTTCCCTTCCTCCCACGTTGCCACAGTCAATAGAGCTGATTGTGTTTATTTTGCCAGTTGTAACTAAAATTCCATGAAAGGTTTTGGTGCTGTCAGCCAGAGCATGCTGGAGCCAGGGATTCCATTTCCCACTAACAAACTAATATCTTCCATTATTTGTCTTCCTTGTGTAGTGACAGTGTTTGGTGTCGTTCCAAAGCCAATTTAAAGCTTAACTTTACAAAGGCTGTGTTTTAACCTGACCGTATTAAACTTAAACAGTAAAAAAGTCTCTAAGTGTGGGATAAAGGTTTTCTTTTTAATGACGACTAGTAACCTATTTAGATATATTCATCTGAGGAACTGAGGGTAATTTTGCCATCAGGCCATTTGTATTAGGGCACAAACAGATGGGTCTTGCTCTGAACCCTGAAGGCAAACAGATCAGACACCCTTTAATTGCTTGCGGAAGATTTCTGCGGTCATGGCTCCTTCCCAAGGACACACTGATCTTCCCTGTGACAACTCAAATCTGATACTTTTCAGCAAGGCAGAAAACCTTACTGCATTCGTTCAGTAAAAGCTTCCCATACTCTGCTGCAGTTAGTTACTCAGACTAACCACAGAGAAGGAGTTCAGTGGCTCAGTGGTTAACGAACCCTACTAGTATTCATGAGGACTCGGGTTTGATCCCTGGCCTGGTTCAGTGGGTTAAGGATCTGGCCTTACCATGAGCTGTGATGTAGGTCGCAGACAAGGCTTGGATCCGGCATTGCTGTGGCTGTGGGTTAGGGTTAGACGCCTAGCCTCGGAACCTACATATATCTCGGGTGTGGCCCTAAAATAAAATAAAAAAATAAAAGAGATTCTCCAGTGAATACATTTGCGTTTGAATTGTGAAACTGCGGCAAGTTTGCATACAACACAGAACTTAAGTGCCACACAGGATTTTCAGTGATAGCGAAATTTAGAAATGTTAGAGTGTGGGTTGGAAATTGCCTCTGACCCTTGGAAATGGCTTGAGAGTCAGGAATTTGTGATTGACAGTACAGTGTTCTACAGCCTCTTGTCTCTTTTGTAGTCTGTTCTATGGGACTAGTACTGTCTTTTTTCGATGGCTGTTTTGAAGGAGGAATGTAAAGCACTGGTTCACAGTACCTGCTCAGCAAGTGGTGATTATGATGATATTTAGTTTCTGGAAATATTTATACATGAAGGTTCTTAGCTTGCCCATCCATTAGTCTAGTTCCTAAAGTTAAGCACATCGCAAAAACTAAACATCTTCCCTTGTAAGTAGTCAAATCTGTCTTTTATTGAGAGTTAATCAATAAGCACTCAGCTCCTTAACTGTCTCTTGAATAACTAGATAAATAAATGAACAGACCATACAATTCATCAGAATTTGGGACAGGGACCTGAAATTCCCGAAACATGGATTGAAACTCAAATAAATAACATTCATAGGTATAATTTCTGGGACATCAGAGAAGGAGCACAATGCTGTGCATAGAGTGAGGGCCTAGTATACATTTGGTTCTTTCTTGGTCAAAGAATAAGTGGCACCATTAGATTACAAGAAAGAATTAATTAGCACCATTATTTTACACCACCAGAAAGATCATTATTTGGAGTCGTTTCTTAATTACTTATTGATTTGAAGAATATGTGACTAGCGGAGGCTGTTAAGTTTATCTGTTTCCCATCTCTGGTTTTATAAATGAAGAAACAGAGGCCCTGGAGGTTAAATGACTTGGCCGTAGGTAGCTACATAGTGGCCGAAGCAGGCTTGGGAATCCACGTAGATTTACTGAGACCATAAAAGAAGTGAGAAAGCCCACCTCCTGGCCTTGTGCACCTGTAGTGCTATTGACTGGCATTCCTGAAACAAGGGCAGTCATCAAGACCGGCCAGAAAAGGGGAGCTGAAAGAGGACGTTTTCTAAAAAGAAGACCTTAAGTACAGGAAAAACCCTCTTCCTTGCTAATTTCTGCTGGGAGTGGAACTGTGAGGGTAGCACGCTTTGGAAACCACCCTGTGGCCATTCGACCCTGTCTCTGGAAGTTCAGCTGAACATGCTCCAGGCAATGTTCCTTCCTTGAAGGTGGGGGTCCTTGCAGGTGGGCTGTAGAGATGCCCTGTTGAGTTTACGTGGGTAGATTTTTCTCGGCAGATGTACCTTTACACTCACGGGTGATGGAGAGACACAGCTCTGCCTGCCAGCTCTCCAGACAGGGGAGAAAGTTAGCATCCTGCAATGGCTAAGACTTGTGAGGAAGGAGAATGAGTAGCTTGATAAGAGGGCTGAGGTCTAAAGGGCAGGGTCTACTATCAGAAGAGCGAAAGCCTGGATTCCCATCTCTCATTGTAGTGTTTCTTTAGGGTTGCTACCATCTACTGGTATCATTCATTCATTCAGCAAACACTGGTTGAGTATCTGCTACCTTTTGGGGTTACTGTTTTAATGCTGAAGGTATCACTGTGAACAAACCAATAACCACCTCTGTCTTCACAGAACTTAGATTCTGGGGTAGAGGGGGGAGACAATTAACCCTATTTCTCCCCTCCCCAACCTGTTCCCCTTGATATCCTGCCTTTCAGGTTCTTATTTCTTGTTCTTTCCTAGAAACAGCCAGGGAGTTTCTCTTTTCCACTTTATTTCACCTTCTTCTGACCCCTGGTAAGCTTTATCCTATTAAGCCAGAAGGCTCAGATGTTCTTGCTGAACCCTTTCTTTGCCTAGCAGACCCTAAATAGGGAAGGCTCTTGTATATTGCCTCAGCATTTATACAGTGTCTCTGAGCTTCTTGGAATTTCCGTATGTCTCTAAATCATTTTCAGATCAGAATTTCGTCAACACAAGTGTATGTCTTGCATGGATTGTGGATGGGGATTCAGAGGGAGTACAGGAATCGCGATTTGCGATTATGTATAAGATTTAGGTCAGGTAGGGGGATAGGCGTCTCAGGCTGGAGAACAGTCTGTCCCAGGGGTGAAAGTGATGATGAAGAGGGGTTCTGGTTGTGGCGCAGCGGTAACGAATCCGGCTAGTATCCACGAGGATGCGGATTTGTGGCTTTGACCCCTGACCTTGCTCAGTGGGTTAAGGACCTGGCTTTGCCATAAGCTGTGGAGTAGGTCGCAGACGCGGCTCAGATCCCACGTTGCTGTGGCTGCTGTGCAGGCTGGTGGCTACAGCTCAGATTCAACCCCTGGCCTGGGAACTTCCATAATGCTGTGGGTGCAGCCCCAAAAAGGCAAAAATGTGTGGCCTGAAAAGCAAAAATAAAAAAAAAAAAGAAAGAGAGAAAGTGATGATGAAGAGAAAAACTAAGCAGCACATTTAAAAAGATGACCCTGAATTGTAGGTATAAAAATTACTGAGGACTTGTAATCAGAATGAAATCAATAACTGCGGCTGACCGTTGATCAGAGGCACATGGATTACAGTGTTGGAGTTGTTTTCTCGTCGTGTCCTCAGTGAAGGACCTACAAATGGCATGCCATTTTGGTAAAGTGAACTGAGATTTTGATTTAAGGTGTATTTTAGGGAAGAATGAAGTGTTACAGAGGTAGTGTTACTGACAATGACATTTTTATCTTTGAAGCCTGCTTGACGGTGTTCATTTTGTCCAGTTTAACGTGATAGAATAGCTCGCATCTCTCCTGATATCAGTCGTGTCTCCCTAGCCGTTCCCATTAGAAGGGTGATTTAACCTCAAATTTCATCCCCAGGAAGTTGAAATTGGATCACATGCAATTAAGTTATAAATGGAAATGTCGTGGAGCTTGATAATAGAAGGAAATTTACGCAGTGAACATTTTATTTAAAAAATAACTCATGAGGTATTTAATTAGGGCGTTGTCAACATTGCTTATTTAATTCGTTTATTTATTGTGTAGTTTCATTATATTTGCTTTTGAAAAGCTGCAGTTGCCTTGTTGTGACAGATTACGTTTCCCGAAGATGGCCTGCCACAGTACATCGCCTACTGTGAGCTGTTCTTACAGTATGACATTGACACCCATTCCCTTGAGTGGTGGGGTCTGAGTCTCCTCTCTTAAACCTGAGATCTTCACGCCTGCCTCGACCTACAGTTGGAAGGGATATTATGTGACTTCTGAAGCTACGTCTTAAAAATGCCATGGACTTCCACCTTATTCTTTGGGGTTGCCTCCTCTTGGAATTCAGCCACCCTGCAGTAAGGAAGCGTGTAAGTACGCCGGCTGACTGCCCAGCCGAGGTCCTCTGTGATAGCCAGCAATCCACTAAATGAGTGAGCGGCTTTTCAGGTGATTCCAGCCTGCAGGCCTAGTGTCACCCAATGCTCCAACAGCGTTTCAGCCCCCCTGGTTGATACTCTTGGGGATCAGTGACACATCCTGCCCAGATGGTAGATTCATGAGCCAAATGAAATGATTGTTGTGGTTTTAAACCACCGAGTTTGGGATACTTTGAGATATTTTATTTCCCAGCGGTAGATAACCAGAAGACATGGCCAGCATACCCAGACTTAAACAAGTCCTATTATTCAAATTTCTATAAATGAGGTTGCTTACTTAGTTTGCCTACCCTGGAGGATAGTATCATAATTCCAATGGCAAGATAGAGACCATGTGATCCAGTCAACAGATAATAAGATGTGGATGTATTTTTAGTGTAATTGAGAGTGAGATTATCTACACAGTTCTATCACCTCCTAGTTTATGGAAAAGTTAGTTTCTTCAGCTATAAATTGGGGAGGGTTAAGTGGGTTAGTACTTGTAAAGCATTTAGAATAACACTTGGCACATGGTAAGCACTCAGTAAGTGTTAGGCACTGTCTTCATTTTCAGTCTGATGCTTTGTGAAGACAATTCAAGGATTTGTTGAGAGCGGTTGAACCCACAACTTACCATGACTATTCCATAGCTTTCTAGTTTTCTTACATATGATAAATTTTAAATGCCACATAATGACTTTTGATATTGATCCCAGGTTTCTCCTCAGTTAGGAGCCCTGGTGAGAGTCTTTAACGAGTGGGGTCATGGAAATAATTTGGGTCCAGGCTAGATCTTCCCTGTGCTTTTGCATCTGCTGAGATGTCTGCTTTTTTGCTGTAGGCTCATTATAACTGTTTTCTTCCTCTCTGCTTATGCTCTTGCAATATAGTCTTTAAGTATAGTCTTGATTTATCTGTGGATTTCTAAGTGTGGCTTTGCTTCTCGTGAGTTTGTTCTGCAAATTGCGGGCTGTGTTCATGTGATGCTGTATCTCTAGCCTGAACATCCCCATCTGTGTTTTCTTTGCTGTAATCGATGTCTTCCGTGTGCTGCAAAGATAGGAGCTGGGTTTTAAATCTCCCTTGGTGGGAAGAGGTGCTTTCTGCTTGGAGTTTGATTTGAAAACCGATAGCCCGTCGTGCAAAAACAGACACCAGGGGACTTCCCAGGTTACACCATTAAGTATAGCCTGGCTAGTGTGGCTGAAATATCGGCTGCCTCTGTACACCGACGCCAAATAGGAACCCAGAGGCAGAGCTGGACGAAACAGAAAAAGTAGCTTTGACTGCCAGGCAAAGAGGGGAATTCAGCAGGCAGGTGTCCCAAGGACTCTGTGCCCCCTCACCAATGGAGAAGTGAGGAGTTTTATGGTGTTTTGAGGAGCTGGGAGAGATCAGTTCATGGACATTTTCCTCATTCGTGGGCGGTAAGGTAGTTGGGAGTCAGCATCATCAGCCTTCTGGTTCCAACTGGTCTGGGGTCGTGTGCTTGTGGGCAGCACGTAGTTGACTTTTTCTACATGGTGGGTGCTTCAGCACCTGCAAAACAGCTCCAAGGGCTTGGCTCAGAATATTGGCTATAGTCTTTGAAGAAACGAAGGTCCTTGACTTTGTTGAATGGCCGAATGATTATTACTGTCTTCTTTTTTTCTCTGTTTTTTTCACTTCCCTGATGAAATTGGTTCTTTGATGAAGGTTTTTCTATAAATAAAAAGGCAGATGGAGGACATGAGCGGGGAGGGTCTACCCTGGGAAGGCACAGGGTCCTGCTCCATTACAGTTACAGCTGCCTAGGGCAGTTCTGTTTACTTGCTTCACGTACAATATGCTGTTGGTTACGGTAATGATACTGGGTGATGACATATAGGTATTGAATTTAATTGGCTAGTTATTGGGCTGATCGTTCTCATTTTTTTGTGAATTATTTTGAAAGCATAGAAACAACGTCATCAATCCATATGATGGAGATTTAACACTTTATATTGGTTTTATTGTTAACATTTAATACATTTTTATAATGTGATTATGAAAATAATCATCCACAAATGTATCTTAGTTTTCAAAAATGTATTAGTAAACTAAAAATATTGCCAGTTAATTATTTAAATGTCCCTCTTTATTGTCAGTAATATTCCTGGTCTTGATATTAAAATTTTAGTTTCATAAAATAAGAATAACAATAATGCTTGGTTTTCATTTTACATTTTATGAGAACAGAGCACTTCAACACACCTGCCTAGGTAGAAAGGGAGGCTGTTATTCACCTTCAATTTTATAGAGAAAACTGAACATCCAGTCAAAGCTGAAGAATGTTTAAGTTAGTTAGAATTGCATTTGACTGTAAATAACAAGACTCAAAGAAGGTTTCTTTTTTCTTTTGCAACAGAATGTCAAGAGGAAGTCATTCCAGTGTTGGGATGGCAGCTTCATGATGTCTTAAGGGGCCCAGCTTTTTTCCCATCTTCTTTTCCTCGAGCTTTCTTTTTCTTAGTCTGTGGGTTTTGTGCCTGTGGGTACAAGATGAAGGCTCCAACTTCAGACATCACATCTACATTCTAGGAAGAAAGAAGGGGGAGGATGAAGTGCCAAAAGCCCCTGATAGCTGAGTTTATCCTTTTTTTATCAAGAAAATAGTAGCTTTTCCAGTAGTTGCATTTACGGGACTTCTGCTTAGAGCCCCTACCAACTTCAAGGGAATGGTGTTAGTCGTCTGTCATTGCATAACAAGTTTTCCTACCTTAGATATTAAAAACCTCAAACATTTGTTATCTCACAATTTCTGTGGGTCAGGACAGAGGCTTAGCTGGGTACCTCTGTCTCAGTCTCTCACAAGGCATTGTCTGGGGCTGTGGTTTCATATGAAGACTTGACTGGGGGAGAATCTACCTCTAAGCTCACTCATGTGATTGTTGGCAGGAGTCAATCCCTAATGAGTTGTTGGACTGATGGCCTCAGCTCCTTACTGGCTATTGATCAGAGTTGCTGTGTCTTGCCATGAGGTCCTTTCTGTAGTCAGGTCTCAACGTGGCATTTGGCTTCCCTCAGAGAGAACCAGGTAACCTCCCAAATGGAAGCTCCAGTCTTTTAACCTAATTTTGGAAGTGACATTGTGTGGCTTTTGCCTTAGTCTATTATTTAGAAGTGTCACTAGGTCCAGCCCACACTCAATGAGGGGTAAGGGCTGGGTGGTTAGACAAGCACTACAAGGTGAGAATCGTTGAGCTCCATCCTAGAGGCCAAATACCTTGAGTTGGGATGTTGTCATCACACAGGATCAGGAAGAAATGGGGAAGGGCTGTCGGGTAGGCAGCTGGCCGTTGCTACCATAGAGAATGAATAAGGAGTGCAGAGTCTGGAGAGAGAAGGAGTCTAGTCCTGAAACTGCCACCTAGTAAATGAATCTTTGCCACTAGTAAAATAATATCTTTGACCCATCTCTTCAACAAAGTCACAGGGTTATTGTCCAAATTAAATAAGATACTATAGCTTAAAAGTGTGCTTTGTAAATTCCCAATGAATGGTAGTTCCTTCATTATAAATGTGATGGAGCTGGAGCTAGAATCCAGTGTTCCCAAAGGTAAAAGGAGCAACTTCCTCAAAATAATACATTGCAGCACAGACATCTGGATTCTAAGCTCGAGAGTTGGAAGCCTAAAATCTGGGTACTCTACTTCCTTATTTAGAAGCTGCCATCTTTTTGAGTAAGCCATCTCAGCATCTAGGCAAATGTAAAGGAGCTGTGTCTGGCAGAGCTGAAATCTTTCTGCAAATATCCTGTTAGAATACCTTTGCTGATCGAAGTGTGTTTCCTTTATCTTTGAAAATTATAGTTTTTTGGTTTATCCTTTTAAGTAGAGTCTTTATCTTCTTGCCTCTGTCTTACCAAAGACAGGTTATCTTAGGACCTTGCTGCAGTGCTACATTTGTTTCTTTTCTGCTTTTCAACCTCCAGTCTAAGTTATAGGTTTTGTAACAGATAAGAACTGATGCTTGAGGTGAAATGCCTTTATGTTGCTTTCAGCGGATTGAGTAATCAATCTATGTCTAGAATTCAGCATATTATTGCAGTCGAATCGCTAGCCAGCTACTGTGGTCATTATATATTTATCGAGTTATTCATTCAACAAATGTATTTTGAGGGCCTGCTTTGCAAAAGCACCAAAGTTGCTGTGGGCCAGACAGACCTCAAATGTGGTTCTGACATCAAGGAATTTCTCATGCACAAAGAGAAGTAACACATGAGCACAAATAATTATAATAGAGGGTGGTTTCTGATAAATATCATAAGAAGCACTGGATACTAAGGGAATTTAGAGGAAGGGGCCACTTGCAGTTGGCCATCACTGGGAATCCGCTCTAGTAACGGCCAACTCCTGGTTAGAGATTGTGCATATTAAGCATAGGAAGACTTGCTGTGACATTGCCACCTTCTCGGCTTAAGTGCTTGGTTGACAAATAGGAGCTTTGTTTACTGTAACTCATAGAAGGCCTTTTTTTTTTTTTTTTAAACTTTTTATCTTTTTAGGGCTGCACTTGCGGCATATGGAATTTCTAGAATGCCCATTAAATACAAATACAAAATAATTTTTTCAAATGCAAACAGAATAACATTTTTTTTCCCTTATTGCTGCACTTGTGACAATGTGGAAGTTCCCAGACTAAGAGTCAAATTGGAACTGTAGGCCATCAGCCTACACCACAGCCACAGCCACACGGGATCTGAGCCTTGTCTGTGACCTACACCACAGCTCACTGCATCACCAGATCCCTTAACCCACTGAGTGAGGCCAGGGATTGAACCTGCATCCTCACAGATACTCGTCGGTTTGTTACCATTGAGCCATGACAGAAACTCCTGGATTGATTTTTTTTTTTTGTCTATTTCATCTCATTATAAGCAAACTGAGAATTGAGCAGATCTAGTGAGTAATACCAGATTGTGACTACTCTGATCTGGCCTTCTGGGCTCTCAGAAAAGAAGGGGTATCGAGAAGCCTTGCTGGCGCTCAACTTAATACACTCATCATAGCGTGATTAGTTTCCTTGGGCTGCCATAGCCATGTACTCTACACTGGGTGGCTTCAAACAACATAAATTTATCCTCTGAGTTCAGGAAGGCTAAAAGTCCAAAATCGAGGTGAACAGCAGGGCCATCCTCCCTCTGAGATGGAATCCTGTCTTGCCTCTTCCTGGCTTCTGACGTTGGCCTTCCATCTCTGGTGTCCCTTGACTTCCTGCTTCCCCACTTCCCATCTCTGCCTGCCTTATCACGTGGCGATCTCCCTTGTGTATACTCTCTGTTTTCACAGGGGCTTTTCCTCTTTTTTAAAAAAAAAATTAAAAATTTATTTAAAAAATTATTATAGTTGATTTACAATGCTCTGGCAATTTCTGCTGTACAGCAAAGTGACCCGGTGGTACATATATATACATGGACCTTTTGTTCTTGTGAGGACACCTGTCTTGTGGTGTCCTCATAAGAACAACATGACTTAATGGCTTCACCTTAATTTATTACATCAGCAAAAGACCCTATTTCCAAATAAGGTCACGTTCACAGGTGACATTTTAAATCAGGTCACTCACATTCCTAGGTACAGGAACATATCTTTCTGGGGGGTACCATTCAGCTGTAACAAGATTGGGATTTGGAACCTTGGGAGGCATTGGGACGATGTTTCGATGAGCTCAGGCAGCCAGATGGGAGCTGGAACACTGGCCAACTCTTTAGTGCTGGCTGGTGTGGGCTGGTGCCACGTACACTAGGTTATTAGCAAGTCACTGTCCACCCGGAGCCATCGGGTTTTTTTTTTCCACCTTCCCCAAATATATGAATTCATAGGAAAGCAGAAGGAATTCCAGAATTTTTTAGTGGTGATGGTACCTGCAAGATGACAGGTCATTATTTTGTTTTGCTTTTTTTTTTTAATAGAAAAGAGGCTTTGTAGCCCTTGGGGATGTTGTGTGGCTCCTCGGGTGGGATCACAGGGATCAAAATGTTTGAGATGGATTGGTTTAGGGAGAGCTGTGTATTTTCTCTTTAATTCCTTGGGAAGAGTCACACATGGGATCACAGCAGGTTTAGTAAATCATATATCCTGGGGCAGCAACCCAGATGGTGTAAAGAACTGACCCAGCACAGGGGGCGGAGGCATGCCGCCCAAGGCATCGAGCTGGCCAGCTTCCTTGGGCTTGAGCTGTGGCCCCGTCACGGTCGACCACTTTGCCATTTGTCCCCGTGGATCCTGAAAGCTGCAGACAAAAATTTCAAAGGCTTAGCTTTCTGTAATTGAAGAATGAACTTGGTTAGAAGTCAGATCAAGTAAGGGAAAGTGAAAATGTCATTGCACAAGAGATAAATGAACAGTCCGGTGGCAATGTGGTACTTTTAAAAGCGTTTTGGTATTTTTCTTTCATTGGTTTTGTTTACTTTTTCCCTTAGCTCTTGAGGCAGATGCTTCTCTTTCTGGCTTTAATCAAGCAACATTTAATGTTTTGGGGGGAAATAGAAAGCAGCTGGCCTGAGACAGATGAACAAGGAAATGCAGAAGTGTGGTCACGGGGACACTATCCCTCACATGGTAGTGTTGCCTTCTTGGGAAAACCATGACCAGTTTGGAGGTGTTGACATAATGACCCAAAGACAGAGGCTGATGGGGGAGAGAGTGGTCAATTTCAAATTATACAGTCAAGAGTAGTTATATCATGAGTTCCCATTGTGGCCCAGCAGGTTAAGCATCTGACTGGTATCCATGAGGATTCTAGTTTGATCCCTGGCCTCGTTCAGTGGTTTAAGGATCTGGCATTGCCATGAGCTGCGCCCTAGGTTGCAGACGTGGCTCAGATCTGATGTTGCTGTGGCTGCATTGTAGGCCAGCAGCTACAGCTCTGATTCGACCCCTAGCCTGGGAACCTCCATATGTTGCAGGTGTAGCCCTAAAAAGAAAAAAAAATGTAGGTACATCAAAATCCTATAATTTCGATGTACGTGCATTGATTTGGTCTACAATCAAAATGCAGTTTATTTCTGTATGAGTGCTTTTAAACCAAACTTTCAAAAATTTTAGAATATAGTTCATTACTATTACTTTTTTTTCAGTGTAATAAAGGGTCATTCCTTTCTTATTTGTGTGACTATATACTTCATGTGGTCAAAAAAAAAAAAAAATCATCTTCCCTACCCCCCAGACTGAGTCTGTTTACTAACTCTTTTTGACATAGTTTCTGGCTTTGGACTGGAAATCTAATAGAAGATGTAAAACTATATTAAGAGAAGAGCCCCAACTCTGAAACTAACTCTAGTGGCTGAGGAAGGCATTCTTTCATGACACATTACAGAACTGTTTGAGCTCTGATTGTTACATGCAGCAACGTAATTATGAGAAAAAAAGCCAGGTGCAAAAATGTATATATTAAATGATTCCCACTATGTTTAAACATAGGCAAAACTAATGTTTGGCTTTAAAAGTCAGAATAGGGAGTTCCCGTCGTGGCGCAGTGGTTAACGAATCCGACTAGGAACCATGAGGTTGCGGGTTCGATCCCTGCCCTTGCTCAGTGGGTTAACGATCCGGCGTTGCCGTGAGCTGTGGTGTAGGTTGCAGACGCGGCTCGGATTCTGCGTTGCTGTGGCTGCGGCGCAGGCCGGTGGCCACAGCTCCGATTAGACCCCTAGCCTGGGAACCTTCACATGCCGCGGGTGCGGCCATAAACCCGCGGCCATAAAATGACAAAAGGCAAAAAAAAAAAAAAAAAAAAAAAGTCAGAATAGAGGGGTACCTTGTGGAGATGCGGTGGCTTGGAGCAAGCATGGTGGGGGCTTCTCAGCTTCTCATAGTGCTCTGTTTTACAACCGGGTGTTGATGGTTTGAGAGGATTCGTTTTGTGGACTTTTGTCAGTTTTTCTTTTAACCCTTTGTGTCCTTTTCTGCTACATTTATTTTTACATTTAAAAGAGTTTGGAAAATATGTTCTAGAACTTAACAGATGCTCAGAACTTTTCTTAAGATAATTTTATCCTGAAAAAAATCTAAATTTTGCAGGCTTGCTGATGAAAATCTGACCCAATCATGAACATGGCAGATTTGGAAATGTTAATGTTTATGTTTTTCTTTTTCATAGTTGCACCAAAATTGAGGAATCTTTCTCTGGGAGCTGTCCATTGATATTCCTTGTAATTAGCAACCTGCTTCTGTTTCTGAAATTGTATTTCAATCATATATTTAAAATTAGCTACAATTTATATTCAGTGGAGGTCAGAATTAGCCACAATTTATATTCAGTTCAGAACATAGAATTTGTTTCTCAAATTTCTCATTAGCTCCAAGGTTCATAAACTTGAATGTATATGTATGTATGTGTGTATTATGAGTTTTAAAAATCTAAGGACTGGACAAAAGAGAAAAAAATAAGAATATGGAGGAGGTATAGAAGAGTTCAAGAAGAGTGAGGGTAAGTGGAAATGATGAAGACCCGAGTCTTCAGATGTTCTTTTAAAAGCAAGAAAATAAATTTTTTTTTTTTTGGCCAGACGTGACACATCCAGTGAGGAACTGTATTTAACTCCTGTTGATTTAGAATGGACTTAGCTGTTCAAACTGTAGAAGAATTGTCAGGGCTGATGGGTGGTAGTGTAAGAAGTTTAGATTTTGTTTTAAGTATTGTTTATTTAAAATACTTTGATCTGGAATTCCAGTTGTGGCTCCGTGGGTTAAGAACACTGCTCGTATCCGTGAGGATGTGGGTTCGCTCCTGACCTCACTCAATGGGTTAAGGATCCAGTGTGGCTGTGGCTGTGAGGTAGGCCTGCAGCTGCCACTCTAATTTGACCCCTGGCCTGGGAAATTCCATATGTTGCAGGTACAACCAAAAACAAAAAACAAAAAAACAAAACAAATACTTTGGTTTGTGCTAGGTAAGGGATATAAAATAGAAAATATCACATATGATATAGTATAATAAAGGTCTGCCCATTAAGAACTTACTCTCCAGTTGGAGAAACAAGGCATTTAGAGCTAAAATGTTTAAATGGAAATATACCTGCAAGATACATGGTATAAATACACACACAGTAACAATATTTGATACTTAGAATTTTTGTGTGTTCCAGTCGAGTGACAAAGACCAACTCTCTAATAGAAAAATGGCAAAGGACTAAACCAGGTAACCTATAAGGAAAGATTTACAAGTAGGCAATATATATATAGAAATATGTTTAGCATTCCTAGTTATCAAAGAATCTTAATGTTTCATCTATCAGATTGGCCAAATTTAGAAAGAATGATAATAGCTAATATTGGTGAAATTTTAAGGAAATCAGGAGTATCAATTGGTATAATCTTTCCAGTGGGAAATTAAGCAGCCTGAATCAAAATTTAAAATGAAATAAAAACTCTATGACCAGAGACAGAGGGTTTGTGCAGCCCAAAGTGGGGGTGGGGGTGATGAAGAAAGAAGGGGTTCTTAAAGGATTCTAAATGTAGGAATACAGAATTGGGTATGAAAGTAAACATTTAGTCTTAATGGGACTAACAAATTTTTATAAAGTTGGTAAATAACCACCACTGTCACAAAATTCATCATCTCCAGGGCTTGACTCATGACAGCTTTGCTCTGATCGCCTCACAATTGATCACCTTGTATATCTGTTGATTACTAAAGACCAAAGTGTATTTGCAACTTCTCAGCACTTCTATTGCTAGTGCCCTGGCCTAAACCTCCATTTATTTCTCCTGCACCATTGAAATAATTTCTTAACCGGTCTCTGTGTTTCACCCTTGAATGGAATGTACATGCTAAGTTTACTAACATTTTTAGTAATGAGATTCCTGATATTTCTCTGTAATAATTTATTTCTTATATTATTTTGGTTACTCTTTAATTGACTTTTCATAGGACAGTGGTTTTGTATTTTCTACAAAGGTGCAGGGAGGATAATTAAGCTTCCAGCATGGAGGATGGAAATTTCTTTTTATTAATAGTTAAGATGCATAATATGTGTAAAAGTTCCCACACACGTATTTTCTGTAGCCACTATAGGTTTGTTGCATTCAGAATTGAATGTACTCCATTATTGAGTGCATCCTTGACAGTGAATTGCTTCCATTTATTTAGTCTAGGCACTGAAAATGGAATCGAATCTTTCGCTTACAATTTTAGATACCTGATGATTGGAAGAGTTTTCTATAGAGTACCTCCTGACTCTATGGATTTCAAATCTTGTTTCTCCTCTGCTCCCCACGTACTTCTGGTGCCATGCTGATCAAGAGACATTCTCATTGTGACCAGTGACCTTTGGCCCTGGAGGATGAGTAGGAATGATGAGAAGCAGGAATGTTCTTGGCCATTTCTAGTTGGTAATAGCTATCACCAATTATTTTTGGAAGTGACCTCAAAGTCTATATATGATAGACACTAACTTAAACTAAAATATAATTCCCAACTCAGTTTACCCTCCTTGGCTTCTGAAAATGTCCATGGCTACTAGATCACCACTTAATACGAGGGGCAGTTCGGTGAAAGGGAGATCAGGGTGGAAGGCAACAGCAGTCAGAACAGAGGCCATTAAACTGTCTTATTTTTACAAATTTTGCAAAAACGTATGGCCACGTGAACATATTTTGAGGACCTCTCTCATATCTAGGAAGAGACCCTAGCAAATGAGGGGGCCCATCTTTGATTAAGGTTTATTAGACACTTGATATATATGCTTCTCTCTATGACCAGCATTTGTGCTTCCAAGCATCTGTCCTAAGGAAACTGTGTAATAAAAATAAATAATAGCGAACATTTTTTGAGTGCTTACCACGTGCCAGACACCCTGCTAAGATTTCGTTTTGATTTGTTATAATGAGCATTTTGATTACTTTATAACAAAAACTGTATTTCTATATTTTTTTAAAAATTCTAGAGAAATACTACCAATTTAAATGAGGGCTTGAATTTAGATGAGGTTGAAATTATGATCATTTTTACTTAAACTTTTCACTCCATCCTGTGTATGAACCTGTTCATTAAATTTAAGCACCAATTACGTATTGAGTGGTAGGCAAAGTTCTAGATGTTCAAATCCCTGCCTTCACGAAGCTTATTTTTAGATGGGGAAGATCTAGACAAATAAGTCAACAAATAAGATGAAGTAAAATCCATGACACAAAGGATAATTGTAACTATGAAGGAAAAATAATACAGCAGACGAGGAGGTTGAAATGCATGTGTGTTAAGGGTAGGGGGTTGAGATTTAAAGGGGTCACTTCATGGAGAAGGTGACATTTGAGTAAAGACCTGAGGGAATTAGGCAGCTTTGTGGAGCATAGTAAGGATTTTAACTTTATTTTGAGTGGAATGCAGAGCATTTGGGAGATGTTAAAGGGTAACATGATCTGACTTGGGTTTTAAAAGTATCTCTCTGGCTGTTGGGTTGAGAATAAGAGAGGTCTAGGACGGCATAGGGAAATGGACTGGCAGGAATTCTGGTGATCTGACTGGGGAGTCATGAAGCTGTGGCCTGGGGAGGCAGTGCTGTAGGTGCTGAGAAGGGGCCAGATTCTGTGTTTGGTCTTTAATAGTCAAATGGACATCTGAGTGGGGGAATCTAAGGCAGTTACAGCAGAGTTCTTTTGAAAATTTTTTTACTGAAAGAGATTTGCAGTATTGATTTACAGAGTTGTGTTAGTTTGAAGTATGCAGCAAAGTGATGCAATTATACAATGTATAACTTTGTATATATATATATTCGTTTTCCTTGTAAAATTATACATATACAGTGTATAACTTTGTATATATATATTTATTCATTTTCGTTGTACAGTTATTATAAGGTATTGAGTATTGCTCCCTCTGCTACTCGGTAAGTTCTTGTTGACTGTCTGTTTTATATATAGTAGTGTGTCTATTTTGATCCTAAACTGCTAATTTATTCTCCTCTGCCCCTTCCCCTTTAGTAACTATAAATTTGTTATTGTATGTCTGTGAGTCTGTTTCTGTTTTGTAAATAAGTTCATTTGTACCTTTTTTTTTTAGATTCCACATATAAGTGATATCATATGGTATTTGTCTTTCTCTGATTACTCATTTTGTCTGGTAATGTCTAGGTCCATCCAATGTTGCTACAGTCACAGCAGAGTTCTTAAGAGCTAACCCCAGACTCCAGTGGTCAGGCTGGCTCCAGTTTGTGCCACTCAAGATGATTTAGAGGGACTTTTGCTCATGTCTCATGGTGATTTCCTTCTTTAGAACTGGAAAGACAGGAATAAATGTTCTCAGGTTAGTGCAGAAACATCTAATTGCAAGGAGGTAGATTCAAATCTTTCATGCTCTGTCTTCAAGTTAATTGTTACAGATAATATTAGAATGGAATATGCTTTTTTGTTTGTTTAGAATTTTTATAGTGTAGCCACTATAATTCTTGTTTGACATTTTAAAAAGAGAGGGAAAGAAATGAAGAGAAAGGAAAAAGAAAGGATGCCCTCAAACCCTGGAATCTAGGAAAACTGTAGACTTGAATATTCAATATGCCAAAGGGTCTCCTTACATAATTTTAATGCCTGGAGTAAATTAGGATGATAGTAAAGAGAAGCCACAACTGTTCAAGTAGATGATATACTTTTACTCGATACATACATTTGGTAAGAAGCAGTATCTGCCTACATAATGATTTTAGTGTTATGTTACACTGCATCTTTTATTGAATGGTATTGAAATGGAGTTGCTATTTAAGGTAACAGAGTGTCTTTGCTGGAGTTCTTTAAAAATAGGATAAACACTGGCATAGCTGTGATGTTTTGATTTAGGCCAACAGAGGACAGATTACTTTGACAGACCTTAGGTCCATTGTTTTAGTAAGGTGAATTCAGTCAGAATACAAAAATGTTTTCAAAATACACCCTTCTACGTGGAGGCAGCAGGATCTGAACCAAGGGGATTATAGATGTCTTTAACAGACTGCAAGAAGGTTTTTGAAGTGCATTTTTTTTAAAAAAGCTGTTCTGTCAGTCATAGAAAATTTAAAAGTATTCCAAGACTGAAAAACCTAGGAAAGTGTATTTTGTTGTTGTTGTTGTTAAAGAATGCTTTTTAAAAAAGTACTTTTAACCATAGTTCTCCTGAAAATAACATAGTTTTACGTGACACATAGATTTATAAAAATTAAGTGTTACCATGTTTATAGAAGAAGAAGGATGGGCTGTGTTTTAGAAAGAAATTGAAGCAACTTTGGTGTGACAATTCCTAGGTGGTATTGACATAGAAATAGAACTGGGCGCTAGGGGGGTCCTAAGGTCTGCTTTCATCTCAGTCTCTTAATAATTCTGTGATGTGTCAGAGCTAACTTTAATAGTATCATTCTGTCCCATTTTCTTTTATTTTCCTCTCTTACCCCATCTAGGGGTCAGGGATTTCTTGAAGAATCTGAAGGTGGCATGGGAGCTGTCCCATTAGAAATGCACATGTATACAGAAGAGATTTACATGTAAATTCAGGGGTGTGTCATGGTTTCTGGAAACCTTCTGTAGACCTGAGCTGAATGTGAGTAAATTAGAAGGTGTCATTAAGAACATGGGGGCTACAAAGCATTCTGTGTGAGGTTAGAGCACCTCAGAGTGGTTAGCTAGAAAAGAAAAGCTCAGGAGAGAGCAATAATAAACTATCACACATATTTGAGGAGCTGTCACGTGGGAGGAATAAGTCTATTCTGGGTTGCTTTAGAGCTAGGCTATCCAATACTGTAGCCATTAGCCACATGCGGCTATAAAATAAAATAAAATAAAATAAAATAATTAATTCAGATCTCTAGCAATAGTAGCCATATTTCAAGTGCCCAGTGGCTACTGAATTAAGCAGAGCAGATTTTAGTGTTATGTTACACTGCATCTTTTATTGAATGGTATTGAAATGGAGTTGCTATTTAAGGTAACAGAATGTCTTTGCTGGAGTTCTTTAAAAATAGAATAAACACTGACATAGAATATTTCATTATTTCAGAAAGAGCCATTGGACAGAGCCATTCTAGAATTTTAAACTTTAACCACGGTGGATTATGGAAAGGCAGGTTTCAGAGTATTATGAACAAAAGCTTTCTGTTGCTTTACCTGTCCAGTGCCTGTCCTGTTGAACTGGTTGCCACAAAGAATAGTGACCTTCCTGTATTTTTTGGACTCATCCAGAGACTGGAATCCTACTTATTTGGCTTTGAGATAGAAGCAATTCGTACCCAGGACCTTAGGGTATTTACATGGGAAGATGACTCAATGATGCAGCCTTTTTGTTTAAAACTAAGGATGAAGACAGACTCAGAGCCAAGCGCCTTTGCCCAAGGACCCGTGACTGGTTAGGGGCAGAGCCTGAGTGTTCTTATGAATCCTAGACAGGGCTTTTTTCCCCATTCCACTCACTGTTTGGTATTTTAATAGCAAGGTTCGAACAACGCATCTGGTTCTGGTGTCGGCCAGCTTTTCTGTTTTTTTGACACTACTCTGTGGCCAAGCTGTACTGGGACACGTTTTTGTATTACACTGTAGTGACTACACTGGAACATACTAGTCTCATTACTGCTGCAAGTCGTTCCCATAGCTGTGCCCTTTATCAAAGTGACAGTTCTTCAAAACCTTAATTCACCATATTTTCTTGCTTCTGTTTAATCCCCAGAATGTTTCAACTCACACAGTTCCTTTTCTTTGCCGGACCACCTTATCACAATGTTCTCCAACATATGTACTCTTTATAACTATTACATTTAGTTTTTTCAGTCCGATTGGCTTCTTAAAGTCTGAGGTTACTGTTTTCAGGTATATATCCTTTTTCTCTTTCTTACTAGAATATCCATTCTGTGAAGGCA
>PVHT021183648.1:22321770-22365989 GCA_004024745.2 Catagonus wagneri
GCAAAAAAAAAAAAATGTGAGTATGAAATGACAACGTAAGGAGCTTGGAACTCATTGCCTCTATCTTTACAATACGAAAAATCTGGGAGTTCCCGTCGCCGTTCAGCGGAAACGAATCTGACTAGTATACATGAGGACACAGGTTCAATCCCTGGCCTCACTCAGTGGGTTAAGGATCTGGTGTTGCCATGAGCTGTGGTGTGGGTCACAGAAGGAGCTCGGATCTGGCTTGGCTGTGGTTGTGGTGTAGGCTGGCGGCTGCAGCTCCAGTTTGACCCCTAGCCTGGGAACCTCCATATGCTGGGTGTGGCCCTAAAAAGACCCCCCCCCCCAAAAAAAGCAAGCAAACAAACAAAAAACCTCAACAAACTGAAAACCAGTGACTTTGGTTAGACCCATCCATACTTGAAGAGCAACCGCCACCCTGAAATTGGGAGAAGCAGGTAAATCTAGACAGTCTTAGGTAAGATTTGCTTGCCTGCAGCTGAAGCAGTGGGGGCCATAAACTAGAAGAGCTATGTAAATAGTATTTTTGCTGAATTGCAGGAGGCTGAATGCAGTTTAGCTGGAGACCGAGAAACTAACTCTTGGGCGCAAGAGTTTTAGAGGGGGGCTCACACTTGCGTGGATTTTGCCTGTAGAACTCCATCAGGGGCTCACAGTGAAGAGGCAAGAAAGATGCTTTCCTGACTGTGGCGAGGGGAGGCGAAAAGGAACCACTGTAAAGTGCTCCCAGGGCAATCTCGGTAATAAAGGTCTACTCACCAGGGGCGATGGCTTTATCAGAGACTCAGTCCACTGGGGAAAGGACATTTCTGTGACTCAAGCCCTCTCTCGCTTTTCTGTGTCACCTAAGGCAGGGCAGAGGGAAGAAAGCTAAAAAACACTGGTAGGCTCTTTTCCACAGTGACTTTACCATTTTGCATGCCCATCAGTTAGTGCACAGTGGTTCTGATTTCTCCACATTCTCACCAGCACTTGGTATTTTCTGCTTTTTTGATAGTAACCATCCTAATGACTGTGAGATAATATCTTACTGTAGCATTGGTTAGCATTTCCCATGTGATTAGTGATTTTGAGTGTCTTTTCATGTGCTAATTGACTATCTTCTTTTGAGAAATATTTATTCAGGTTTTTGACCATTTTTGAGTTGAGTTGTTTGGTTTTTTTATATTGTGTTAGGGCATATATATGTGTGTGTGTGTGTATACTGAATATTAATTGCTTCTCAGATATATGATTAGCATGTATTGTCTCTCATTCTGTGGGCTGCCTATTTATCCCATTGATAGTGCTTTTCGATGCATAAAATTTTTAAATTTTCATGAAAAAAAATAAAAATAAAAAACACCAATAAAGGTCCCAGCCCAGCAACACAAGCCCTCCAAAAGACCAAGATCTAATCATAAGCTTCTTGAAGGCTTCCCCTTCTCTACTCCTCACCCTGTACCAGCACGGCTCCCCTTTAATACCAGCAGATTACAGCTGGAAGAGCTGTGGGAGGGAGACTCTGTCCCGGAAGGGATTCTCAGGAAAGCTCAGAGATAACAGGGGAGACAAAAACAAGGATACAAGAGACACTTGAAGCTTCTAGCACCTATATCTGCGGCAAACATTAAACACAACCCAGCTTAATGTAAAACCTCACACTCCGGTCCTGTTTACCTTAGTTCCTATTACCCCATATATGATGCCTGACTTTCTGGCATATATGATGCCGGAAGAATCACAAGACCTGCTCAAAGGCAAAGAAAAACACAGTCTGAAGAGAGAAAGCTTGCATTAGAATCAGACCCAGGTATGACATAAAGTTTGGAATGATGAGACAGGGAATTTAAAATAACTGTTTCATATGTTATGAACTCTTAATAGGGAAAGTAGACAGCCTCCTGGAGCAAATGGGTAATGTTTGTTAACAAATGGAAAATAGAAGAAAGAATCAAGAGGAAATGCTTAGAAGTCAGAAACGCAGTAACAGAAATGGAGCATACCTGAGATGGGCTCAGGACTAGACTAGACCTGGCTGAGGCAAGTCCTGGTGAGCTGGGTAATGAGTGAGGAGAAACTTCCCAAACTGAGATGCAAAGAGCAAAGATAATGAATTCAACAACTGTGGCACAATTTCAGATGGTGAAACATTTGTGTAATTGGCATTTCAGAATAGAAAAAAAGAATGGAACAAAAACAGTTTTGGAGTAATAATGACGGATAACCTCCTGCAAGTAAGGACAGGTACCTCACCTCAGACAGAGGAAGCCCAGCAATCATCAAGCAATATAAATGCCAAAAAATTCTGTACTTAGGTATATGACACTCAAATTGCAGGAAAGCAAAGGGAAAGAGAAAATCTTGAAAGAAATCAGGGGTGAACCATACTTATAGAGGAATAGAAATTATGAGGACTTATGAGAAACCACGGAAGTGGAGTGAAATATTTAAAGTATTGAAAGAAAAAACAAGTGATAAAAGAAATAAAGACTTTCTAAGATAATAAAACTGAGGAAATCTACTCCCAGCAGACCTGCTCTTCATGAAACGTTAAAGGAACTTCTTCAGAGGAAAATAAAATTCAAAAGCTTGGATCTACTTTACGGAAGTGTGTCAGAGAAGAAATAAATGAAGGTAAAATAAAATCTTTTGTTTTTAATTGATCTGAAAGAAAACTGTTCAAAGTAATACTGGTAATGATATATTTGATGATTACAGCATATGGATGGGTGAAATGAATGATAGCAGTGTCATAAGAGATGGGAGGAAGCAAATGGCAACATAGTTGGCTCTTTGCATCTGTGGATGCAGAACCCAATGACTACTATGAAGGACCAGCTACTAATACCGAGCCTTATAGTATAAAGGCCCACACTGCTTTATATAAAGGACTTGCGCATCCCTGGATTTTGGTGTTCATGGGATTCCTGGAACTGATCATTAGCAGATTTCAAGGTATACCTCTAATGTGTTATAAGGTAGAGGCACTACTCATGGAATGGCATCGTGTTTCTTGAAGGTGGACTTGGATTAGTTTAAAATGGATATTGCAAATTCTAGGCAACCACTAAAAAAATTTTTAGGAAGTGTAATTGATATGCCCAGTGAGGAGATAAAGTATCACACAAAATGCTCCATTAAAATAATAGAAGGCAGGAGTTCCCATGGTGGCATAGCGGTTAACGAATCTGACTAGGAACCATGAGGTTGCAGGTTCAATCCCTGGCCTCACTCAGTGGGTTAATGATCTGGTGTTGCCGTGAGCTGCAGTGTAGGTCACAGACACAGCTCGGATCTGGTGTTGCTGTGGTGTGGTGTAGACCAGCAGCTGTAGCTCCAATTCGACCCCTAGCCTGGGACCTCCATATAATGTGGTGAGGCTCTAAAATGCAAAGAAAAAAAAAAAAAGTAATACTAATAGAAGGCAGAATAAGAAGGGACAAAAGATGAATTTAAATGTGAGTGGTCTAAATATACCAAGTAAAAAATTAAAAGAGATTATCAGAGTAGGTTAAAAAAATGGACTTTGCTGTACGTTGTCCATAAGAAACCCGCATTATCTTTTTTTTTTTTTTTTTGGCCACCATACCTGTGGCATGTTGAAGTTCTTGGGCCAGGAAGTAAACCCGTGCCACAGCAGTGACTCAAGCCACTGCAGTGACGATGCCAGATCCTTAACCCACTGCACCTCAAGAGAGCTACTGAGACCCACTTTAAATATAAAGCCTCAGGTTAAAGTAAAAGGGTGGAGAAAGAAATACCATGTTACTACTAATCAGAAGAAAGACGGAATCACTGTCTTAATTTCAGAGAAGACTTCAGTACAAGGAAAATTATGTGGGATAAAGAAAGACATTCAAGAATGATAAAGGGGTTATTTCTCTAAGAATACCTATCAGCCCTAAAGATGTATGAACCAAGTAAAGAGCCTCAAATACATGAGACAAAGATGGTTGGAACGGCAAATAGAAATATATAATCTAGTATTGGAGCTGCAGACTTTAACAGCGCTTTTTAAATAATTGCTAGATCAAGGATATAGTTGACTTGAGTGGCACTATCAATCAACTTAATCTAATTATCATTTATGCAACACTCCAACAACAGCAGAGTCCACATTTTTCTCAAGCTTGCATGGGACAGTCACCAAGATAGATCACTCTTGGGCCATAGGCACATCTTAACCAATTTAGAAGAGCAGAAGCCATACAGACTATGTAATGAGAATTAAACTAGGAATCAGTAACAGAAAGATATTTGGAAAATCCCAACATATTTGGAGATTAAACAACACTCATAAATAACACATGGAGTGAAGAAGTCACAATATAAATTTAAAAGTATTCTCAACAAAATGAAATTGAAAGTGCAACTTATCAAAAATTGCAGGATGCAAAGTTCCCCTCTTGGTGCAGCAGAAATGAATCTGACTAGGAACCATGAGGTTGCGGGTTCGATCAGTGGCCTCACTCAGTGGATTAAGGATCTGGCGTTGCCATGAGCTGTGGTGTGGGTCGCATACATGGCTCGGATCTGGCGTTGCTGTGGCTGTGGCACAGGCTGGCAGCTGTAGTTCCAATTGGACGCCTAGCCTGGGAACCTCCATATGCCACGGGTGCAGCCCTAAAAAGCAAAAAAAAAAAAAAGGGGGGGGGCAGGATGCATCAAAAGTCGTGTTTAAAGGAAAATTCAAAGCATTAAAATGCATGTATTAGAACAGAAGAAACAACAAAGCAACAAAGATAGGTTTCAGTAGGTAGATGGCTAAACAAACTATGGTACATCCATACAAAAAATATATATAAATGAGGAAGAAGAATCTGTAGAATTTCAAATATTTTTGTTCATATTTCATCTTCAAGAAGGTGGATCGTAACTCTTCACTCTTTTAAGTGTGGGCTGTGCGTAGTGACTTTGTTTTAAAAAGTAAAATGTGGAAGGGAGGAAAAAAGTCACTTTAGAATGGTTACAAACATACCTCAGCCTGGTTATCAGGATTGACAGCAGCAGTGATAAGTGTTGCTGATGCTATGGACTCTTTATAGGATGTGATGAAAGGACCATTTTACCTCTGTGGTCTTCATTTACAAATGCCACAACCCCAGTCTGATAATGACACAAATGTCAATTGAGGCACATTCTACAAAAATGAGTACTCTTCAAAACAAGGGACATCTAATAAATTGTTAGAGCTAAGGGGCTTAAGCCTAAGGAGATAGGACAAGTAAATGAAATGTGCTGTCTTGCATGGAATCCTGAAACAGAAAAGGGTATTAGGTAAGAATGAAGAAAATCTGAATAAAGTCTGTGTCCGTATTGGTTCATTAATCATAGCAAATGCATGTGTGGGATGTTAATAATATTAAGAAACTCTGGGGTTCTAGGAATTGACTGTACTCTCTTCACAGTTTTTCTGTGTCTAAAACTGTTCTAAAACTATGCTTTTTATTTAAAAAATTGCTGTAAGTATACCTACACATTTCATTTGTAGAAATCTTACTCAAGGCCACTTGTTCCAGTTTCAAGAATTTCTGCTGAATATGACTTTTGGTATTTATGTTATTCAGTTTATTTCTGGAATGCAGCAATTCTTTATTTCCCCCTACAAACATTTGCAAGGACAGAATTGTCTTTTAGTTGTTAAAATCCAGTGTCTCCCATATATTTTTTAAGTGCTCGTGTTATCCATTGTCATTTTACAACTTGCTTTTTAAGAACAAACTCCATTTAGTCACAAACGAAAGCCCATCTCTTTCACCTACTCTTTATTTTACCATCATGCCATGAAGTGCCCATGTGGAGGAGGCATCACTTGGAATGCAGACTGTCTGGCAGAAACTGCATTTTGCGCTGGTGTCATCCAAACTCTGGGGAGTTCTGTTATTCAGAAGTCTCCCTGGTTCATTCATGCATTAAGAGGATGAGCCTCTCCGCTTTCTCATCCTGACAGAGGAGGATGTTGCCATGACAGCTGTTAGGAGAGTGGAGGTGCTGTAAAGAGCATCCCTAATGAAAAGAGAAAATAGCCCAGCTTCTTGGATCTCACTGGTGTTGCGTGGACTAGCACGCGTGGATTCTCAAAATGTACCTTGGAGATCTGTTACCTTCATTTGAAGCACTGTACTTTATAGTTACCCACATATACATAGACTCATGGTTCATTTTTCAGTAGCCTAAGCAGCAAGGAGAAAAAATAAATCTCAGCCAAAGCCACCCATAGAGCCCTCCTCTTCCCAGCTTTAGAAGGGAAGTAGACCGAGGATCTACCATACTGAAGGTTTTCAAAAATTGCTTAGCAGATTATTATAAAAAGGGAAAACTTTTCCAAAAAGAGAGAATCCTTTGTTAAAAGGTCGTTGCTCCTCAGAACCTGAAAAGAGGTTAGAGGATAATCAGAGGGCTAAGTAGGACTTACCTCTTTTGTCCCAGAGAGAAAAAGCTGTCTTTATTCAAAGACGTTGAAAGAATATTCACTGATTAAAAGATATGGTATCTTACACTTGCTTCAAAATAAATAAGGGAGTTGGGGAGGTGGTTAGGGCTATAAGTGAGTCAAGACTGGCCATGAGTTTATTATAGAACACAGATATGGGCTGAGTTATGTCCCCCCACCCCTGCTCAAATTCATATGTTGAAGCCAATCCTCAGGACCTCACAATATCACTATATTTGGAGATGGGGCCTTAGAAGAAGTGATTAAATTAAAATGAAGCCATGATGGTGGGTCCCAATCCTGTTTGACTGGTGTTCTTTTAAGAAGAGGTAATTTGGACACCCAGGGGCATCAGGATGAGAGACCAAATGAGAACATAGGGAGAAGGCACCCAGATACAAGGCAAAGAAAGAGCCTCAGAAGAAACTACATCAGCTGCTACCTTGATCTTGAACTTCCAGCTTCCAGAACTGTGCAAAAATAACTTTCCGTTGTTTGCGCCAAACAGCAGAATCTTTCTGTGGTGTTTTGTTATGGCAGCCCTGCTAGACTGATACGTCCTCAGAGCACACGTCCTCTGCAGTCTGAGAACCTACATGTTAGAAGGGAAGACAGAGGAGTAACTACGCAATAATAGTCTAATGTGGTTGAGTGTAAAAAGGGAAGCTTCAGTTGCTCTGGGAGCCTGATGATGGATAACAAGACCGGAACTAGGGACATCAGGGAAGACTTGCTGAAAGTTGGTAGGTGTTAGTCTGCTCAAAAGGGCAGGGGAAGAGAACTTTAAGTAGAAGGACCAGCATGTGCAGAGGCCTGGATGTGACAGCATGGTGTGTTTGGGAAATCACAAGTAGCTTATTAGGGATGAAATCTAGGGTGCCTATGACTGAGGAATGGTGAGATTTGGCACCGGAGCAGTAAGCTTTCATCACCATCTCTCTTTCTCTCTCTCTGTCTCTCTCACACAGACGCACACACACATTTTGTTTTATATCAGTTGCTCTCTCCTCACTTAGCATGAAACCTCTGCTATGCCTTTTTTTTTTTGCTTTTGTTCACTGTTCCGTTTTCACTAGCTAGAATGGTGCTTGGCACATTGAAGGTGTTCAACCAAAAAAATTGCTAAAGGAATGAATGGAAATCATGATTTATTCTTTTAAATGATCACTGGGGAAAGTGTTTGGAATGTGGCCCCCAGCAGGGGTAAGTTAGGAGGCTGTGGTTGCCCCTGAAGATGAGGAGAAGGTGTGCATGGAAAGCCTAGACCGATGGCGGAGCTGGTCAGGAAGCAGAATCAAGAGAATTTGTAATGTGATTGGATTGAGGGTTTGAGGCACTGAGACAAAGATGAGCTCCTTTTCCGAAGCAGGAAACATAACAAGAGGAGCAGATTTGGGGGTGGTTTGAGATCCTGAGTTCAGTGTCCGTCACATTTAGCTTCTGGTAGCAGAGTGATATACACATCAAGGTGCTGGCTCTGACTGTGTTAAGAGGGTGGTCTGGGCTGGGCCCAGAGTTAGGGTCCTTTAACTTCAAGGCAGGACAAAAGTCAGGGACATGATGCAGTTATTCCAGAAAGCAGACACAGAAGGTAAGAACAAGGAGTACTGAGAGTGAGAGGGAAACGGAAAATCAAAATAAGCAGGGAGAAGGTTAGTACTCTTCCCCAAAGTTCTGTGAATTCCTTATTCCTATGTTTGTCCTTACTTTACTGAACTTCAGAGAGAATGTGTACTTCACATTCTCTGACGCTATAATCTTGGAACGTTACTTAATCACTTTATCCCCTGTTCTTCTTCATCTGTAAAATGGATCCAGTGATCATAGCTACTTCTGTCATATGTTTGTTGTGAGGACCAGATGAGATTATATGTAAAGCTTCTGGCACATAAAGTGCACCCAGTAATTGTTAGCTCTTATCATTATCATTTTAAATTGTGTTGTGTTTCCACTTTGAAACATTAGGACTCACAGCTTCTAAGATCAACCACAGAAGGTTTCTTTAGATGTGGATTGTTGAGTATGATAAAACTCTCCTTTATGTTATGTTTTGTGCATGTGTATGTGTGTAAATAATTATTAACATACAAGTGTTACTAGCAGTTAGTAATTACAAATTGTCAACCCAGTGGTATTAAACTATAAGCAACATTTAATCAAATACAAACTCTAGAATAAATTGTGTTACGGACTAAACCTTATTGGTTACTGTTTAATCAGAATGTTACAGCTTTCTCCTTTTTGTTTTCAGATGGACCTTATATATTAGTATCTTAAATATATAAAATCCTAGCCTTCACATTATTGGCTTATTAAAGAGCATATTTGCCATTTTTATCTGTTGTCTTCTTTAAGTGACATATTTTTAAATTAATGTAGATTTGATTTATAATATTGTGCCAATTTCTGCTGTACAGCAAAATGACTCATATATATATACACACACACATATATGTATGTATGTATATATATATTCCTTTTCATCATGATCTATCCCAGGAGATTGGATATAATTCCCACTGCTATACAGTAGGAACTTGTTGTTTATCCATGCTACCTCTCTGTTTTTTCTTTTCTCTCTCTTTTTTTTTTTTGGCTGTGCCTGTGGCATGTGAAGGTTCCCAGGCCAGGGATCGAACCTCTGCCACAGCAGCAACCCCAGCCATTGCTGTGGCGACACCGGATCCTTAACCCACTGTGCCACAAAGGAACACCATGTTTATCCATTCTACATGTAATAGTCTGCATCTACTAACCCCATCTCTCTCCCTCTCCCCTCCCCCTTGGCAACCACAAGTCTCTTCTCTATGTTTGTCTGTCTCTGTTTTGTAGGTAAGTTCCTTTGTGCCACGTTTTAGACTCCACGTATAAGTGATATTCTTTAACTGACATCCTGATGACAGGGCTTCCTACAGGGTGCCCAGCTCTTACCATTCCCTGCCTGTTTTCTTCAGAGAAGCTGCTTTCGTTCTCTAATATGATGCTTTGGTCTAAATGGCACCGTTTAGCTGTAAGAAAAGACCTCATGCTGGAGTTCACTACAGAATGCTCCCCTCTGATTGTCTTTTCCTCGTCAGAAAAGTTCTCCCCACCTGACCCAGTTTTCCCGTCTTAATTCCATTCCCCTTTGAAGTCCAGTGTGGATGTTTCTTTGCATAAAATTGTTTACGATAATACATTAATCCTGTTAGTAGGTTTCCATACTTTTCAAGAAGTCACTTCTCTTGAAGATTTCCTTTTATTATTAAAAATAGACTATTTTCTCCCTAAATGTTAAAACTGTTAGCTTGGGCTACGCTTGCATTACCACTACCATAGCCAGGACAAAAAAATATATGTTTTAATATCCAGAAGGGAGCAAGGCAAATATAACTATAAATATCTATACCATTTGAATGAGGCTGACCCCAAGGGTAGGCTCTCAGGCAGGACTGGCCTACTTCTGGGTGAGCTTTCTGACTCAAAACATCATTATTCATCATTATTCAAGGCTATTTTCTAGAAAGTTTTTATTCTGCATAAAAATTCACCCTTTTAAAATACATTAGGATAAACATCATTTTAAAAAATTGAAACTATATTCGTTCATTTGTTCACCACTCATTTCCTAATCAGTTGTTATTTTTTGGATGGCAGGCAGTAACAGTAGTTTCTTAGCATTTAGTAGTGAGTAGAGAAGATGTGGTATTTGCTGTCATGGGACTTATCATTTAATGGGGACGCAGACTCCAGTATATAAATATTCTATAAATCTTTGATGAACAAATGAGTTTAAAAATATTAGATTGAGGGAGTTCCCATCGCAGCACAGTGGAAACGAATCCGACTAGGAACTGTGAGGTTTCGGGTTCGACCCTGGCACTGCTCAGTAGGTTAACAATCCAGCGATGCTGTGAGCTGTGGTGTAGGTTGCAGACACAGCTCGGATCTGGCATTGCTGTGGCTGTGGTGTAGGCCTGCAGCAACAGCTCCGATCAGACCCCTAGCCTGGGAACCTCCATATGCTGCGGGTGCGGCCCTAAAAAGCAAAAAAAAAAAAGATAAAATATTAGGTTGAAAGTGATCCCAAAAAAGGGGAAGGCAGCTGATTTTTTTTAAGCCCTTATGAACCTCCTGAACTCATGGTCTTCTACAGTGTGGGCTGTCATCAATATCAAAAGCTATTACAGGTGAAACAGGCTTTTGCGGTTTTTTCCTCAAACTTAACTATGGCTCCTATCATTGTCTTTGGGAAGATGCTTACAGAATTTCGAAACAAACCCTAAAGGATCTCTTGGAATGCTTCATATTTGTAAGCAAGGCTTACTTTTTTCTATGTAATGTTATTCATCCTTTCTCCTACCCAATCTCCCTGCCTCCTCCACCCCTCCATACGCTTACTTCTTCTGAAGCAGTAGTTAGTTTCCTCCCCTGTGTGGTAAGCATCTGAGAAAGAGAAATTTTGGGAGGTGACCAAGGTTGGGGATTAATGAGAAATGATGCAAAATTCCATCTCTCTTTCTATAAGTGTATGCCTGTGTTGTGGCCTGTTGAAATATAATAGAGGTTTGAAAATGTTTTTGGGGGGGTTATAAAAAATCTACTCTGTATGAATAAGACTCTGAACCAGGATATTCAATAGTTTGTTTTGCAGTAGCAGCGTTTTGCCCTGTTCATTCCCATTCGTGTCTCCCCTTGGTATTTGTGGCACCTTCCTGTTTGGTGGCCCTAGCCTCTATTCCTGACCCATCTTGGTCTTCAGGTGGAGTTCCTAAAGCCCTCTTTTCATCACACTTAATCAGGGTTTCTTAACCTTAGCACTTTTGATATTTTGGTCTGGATTGTCTTCGTTGTGAAGGGCTGCCTTGTGCGTTCATTGTAGGATGCCTAGCAACACCCCTGGCCTCTCTTCACTAGACACCCCCGTTTTGTGACCCCCTCAAAGTCTTCAGACATTTTTAGAAATTCTCTGAGGGTGAAAATGCTTCCTCTACCCCTGGTTGAGAACTACTGCTTAACATTTTCCTAAGCGACTCTGGCCACATTCTTGGATTGAGTTATGTTTTACATGTTAATCACGCTCATTATGTAATCTCAGTTCAGACCATGTTTCTGAGCTCCAGTGACATCATCTTCTTGGATATTTCAAAGGATCACAAAGCTAAATTCAACATGCCGATCTTCTTACTATACTTCCTCTCTTGGTGTTTCCTATCTAGTGAAAAGTTTCGACCATCTGCTCATCTCCCTTGTTCCCCATTTCTGATCAGTCCCCAAGTGCTGAGTGATTTTGTGCTTCAGCTCCGCCCCAGATCCACAGTCTTGATATTTACCCCCAGCCCTTACCCAACCACTGCAGGTCAAGTCACCATCATCTATTTCCTGGACCACTGATGAGCCTCAACCCTGGACTTCAGGAATTTCTACTTCCCTTCAATCCATTATTTATGTCACTCAGAGAGGATCTTGCAAAACAATAAATTTGAACAAGGACTTACATGTGCTTCCATTTGCTCTTAGGTTGAGGACCTAAATCCTTTACGAGACCATTCTGCCTGTGTGATCTGGCCCCGTCTACCTTCCCTTCATGTCCTGAACATACTGTGTATCTCTCCACCACCATGTCTCTGCATGGGATTAGAATATTCTCAGCCAGCTCCTCTTCAACCCTGCCAGCCTAGCTAATTCCTAATATTAGGGATATATGTTTTATTTTTTGTCTCCTCATTTGAAATTTCATTAATGCTCCTGTAAAGAAGATGGTTCATCAGTTCCGTTTGTGTGTTTGTGTGCATGTTTCCTGTATTCAGAAAATTCGAGAAACTTGAGAGCATGAGTATCTATGTTATATAATTTTCTTTTCTTTTTATTGTCTTTTTTGCTTTTGTAGGGCTCCACCCGCAGCATATGGAGATTCCCAGTCTAGGGATCGAATTTGAACTACAGCTGCTGGCCTGTGCCACAGCCACAGCAACGTGGGATCCAAGCTGCTTCTGTGACCTACACCACAGCTCACAGCAACGTTGGATCCTTAACGCACTGAGCAAAGCCAGGGATCAAATCCACAACCTCATGGTTACTAGTCGGATTTGTTTCCACTGTACCACAATGGGAATACCTCATATTCTTAAAATGAGAAAAATACATTTATGAAAATATGAATCTAGTGTGAGAAATAAGAAAGTGAAGAAATTATATACAGACATATACATATACACATATGTATACTTGAAATTGTCTTTAAAAATGATATTTCCTACTTATCAATTTTTGGTGGGTGTTTTCTGACTTTGCTGTTGTCGGTAGAATGTATCAATATATTTGAAAAAATGGTCTGGCAAGAAAATGTACTATGTCATGAAGATTCAAGAAGAGATAATTTGTGGCTACTGAGCCAGAAATGTGTATGAGTCATAAATTAAACCTGACAAACTTGTCATAAAATATAAGTTTTAATAGAAGCATAATCTTTACTCTCATGACTGTGTCAGAATCAATAATACATCATCAGCTCTTTTTTAGATTGGCTCACATCATGCAAAGATGTGAAAGCAAACATGTTTTTTGGTCCATGACAAAATTGTAATATAAAATATACTTTACAGAAATATTTGTAAAAATGTAAATATGGCTTAAACCAAAAAACCTATACAGAATATAGAAAGTTATTATTTAAAAAGGAATAGGCCATAAACAAGATTAGAAGACAAATAGCAAACAGGTGAAAGATGGTTAAATACATATCTAACACACAAAGAGTTAATTTCTTTAATATACAAGCACCATTATATATCAATTTTTAAAAAGTATACTGGTAGAAAAATGCGAATCAAAACTACAATGAGATATCACCTCTCACTAGCCAGAATGGCCATCATTAATGTCTACAAATAGCAAATGTTGGAGACAGTGAGTGTGGAGAAAAGAGAACCCTGCTACACTGTTAGTGGGAATGTAAATTGGTATAATCACTGTGGAAAACAATATGTAGTTCCTCAAAAAACTAAATCTAGGACTACCATGTGATCCAGCAGTCCCACTCCTGGGCATATGATCGGATAAACTATAACTCAGAAAGATGAATGTACCCCTATGTTCGTTACAGCACTACTCACAATAGCCAAGATAAGGAAATAACCTAAATGTCCATTGTCAGATGAATGGATCAAGAAGATGTGGTACATATATGCAGTGGAATATTACTAAGCCATAAAGAAGAATGAAATAATCCCATTTGCAGTGTTCCTTATCATGGATGGAACTAGAGATTCTCTTACTAAGCAAAGTAAGACAGAAAGAGAAAGACAAATACCCTATGATATCACTTATATGTAGAATCTAGACTGTGGCATAGGAGTTCCCATCATGGCTCTGCAGAAACAAATCTGACTAGTTATCCATGAGGACGCAGGTTCAATCCCTGGCCTTGCTCAGTGGGTTAAGGATCTGGGGTTAATGGTGAGCTGTGGTGTAGGTCATAGACGCGGCATGGATCCGCATTGCTGTGGCTGTGGTGAAGGTCAGCGGCTACAGTTCCAACTTGACCCCTAGCCTGGGAACCTCTATATGCTGTGGATGTGGCCCTAAAAAAAAAAAGGGAAATAAAAATAAAATGTGGCACAAATGAACCTATCTACAAAACAGAAACAGACTCACAGCCAAAGAGATCAGACTTGTGTTTGCTAAGGGGAAGAGGGGAAGGAGTGCTATGGATGGGGAGTTTGGGGTTGGTAGATGCAAACTATTACATTTAGAATGGATAAGCTATGAGGTTCTACTCTACAGCCTAGGGAACTCTATCCAGTCTCTTGGGATAGACCATGATGGAAGATAAGAAAGAGAATATATATATTATATATATGACTGAGTCATACTGGGCCATATGTACATACTATGCTGTTCAGCAGAAATTGGCAGAACATTTTAAATAAACTATATTTTAATAAAAAATAAAAATTATACTAATAGAAAAGTGGGCAAAGTACTTGAACAGAAAAAAGTTTAAAAGGAAATTCAAATGACAAATATCTAAGACATTGTTCATCCTGGATTGGAATCATTTATAGCTAAAAGTTTTGTCTATTAAATAGGAAATGATTAAAAAGTAATGATGATACCTGATGTTGGACTGTAGAGCAATCTGCAGTCTTTCTCTGCAGGTGGGACTCTAGAAGGCTCTTTATTCATATATGCCTCCAAAACCCTAAACTCACAATTTGTAATTATAGGAATTTATCCTAAGGAAATAATCAGTCATGAGTATGATGATTTTGATACCAGAAAGTTTGTTCCCAACATGGTTTATAATATCAAAACATCTAGAAACACTATAAATATTCATTAGTACATGATATTATGGTTTATCCGTAAAGTATAATATTATACTTTTCAAAAGATGATAAGTTAAAGTGTGTATTGACATGAAAAAATACTTACGATGGATTGTTAGGTCAAAAATGTGAAATACACCTGGCGCTCAGATCTTGGCTCCTAATAGTACTCTCCCACAAAAGATAACAGCAATCTTTGGAGAAATAGCTGATTCTAGGACTGTTTTAGGAAATATACAGAAATCCTACAGCATCTTATAATGCCAAAAAGTAAGGAAGTATTTAGAAAAAAAAACAAAAACACCACAATGGTGAATTATTTTAGATGGACTCAGGAACCAACTGAAAGAGCTCTCAGTGGCTAAGGCTGGTACAGTTTGACCAACCTAAAGTGTTGGATTATAATTCCAAGTATGAAATCTTCATGAGTACATACTAATGTAAATAATGGTTGAGGAAGTAAATGGAGAGCAAGAGACAAATCTTCCATGTAGAGAAATTCCAGATCCACTCTCAAGGAGATGGAACACAGTTCTCCGCTTGTGAAGTGTGGTCTACACATAGGGACTTGCTTCCAAAGAGCACGTCATGGAAGGGTGGGGTGAGCCAAAGGATAGTATTGCAGTGGAGAACTGTGAGAACATTACCTCAGCCATGTGATCAAAGTAGATATCAGTAGTGATAAGTTATATTCTTTGATGCATCCTTGATAAATTGTGGTGAAAATAGCATTTTACCCTTGTGATTTTCCTTCTCTAAACCCCAAACATTAGTCTAATCCCAAGAAAAACACTGGGCAAATCCCACCTTAGCGAAATTCAATAGCATACCTGGCCAGGAATGCTTAAAACTGTCAAGGTCATCAAAACAAGGGCCGTCCAAGAACTGTCACGGCCAAGCGTGGCCCAAGGAGAAATGATGACTCGGGGCAATGCATTAAACTGGATAGAATCCTGTAACAGGAAAAGAACTTTAGGTCAAACCTAAGGAAATCTCAGTAATGTATGAACTTGACTTAATAATGATGCACTATTGATTATTTAATAGTAATTATTAGAAGACTGAGATCAAGGTGTGGGCTGGGTTGGTTCCTTCCAGGGTCCCTGAGGGAAGGATCTATCCCAGGTCCTGCTCATTGGCTGATAGATGGCTGTTTTCATGTCTCTCTCTGTGTCTTCACCTTGTCTTCCTTCTGTAAATTTGCTGCTCTTATAAGGACACTGGTTGTATCGGTTTAGGGCCTGCCTTAAAGACTTTATTTTAGTTTAGTTACCTCATTAAAAACCTATTTCCAAATATGGTCGTAATCTGAGATACTGGGGGCTAGGACTTCAGTATAAGCATATGAGGGGGGAGTCATTGCAGCCCATGACACCAGGTTTCTCACTCTCAGAGAAAGAACTTACAGATAAGCAACAGAGGAAGGCTGGAACAACCCTGGGGTGATAGGTGAGGTTTGGAGATATTAGTGGGAATATATGCTTACTTTAATGAATGTACATATAGATGCAGAAATAAGTGTAGTTGTGTGTGTACACACGGTTAGTCTGTACACACATGTTACATAGCTCATCTGCTGAGAGGCCCTAGAAGCAGTGACATTCCAGTAGCAACAAGCATACCTACTGCCTAGATAGTTTCTGAAGACGATTCTCTAAGCAAAGGAGAAATGGTGGATTGTAGAACTGGGACAAAAGAAATAGAAGATCAGTCTGGGAGAATATTAGAGAAAAAGGTTATGTACATAGCCTCAAACTAGCTCCCGCACTCCAAATATTTTTTAATTGCTCTGATGTTTTTTTCTTTACAAATGGCCACAAACAATTTTATATGCCTTCCTCCAAGAAGTGGAGCTCAATTCTCTTTCCCTTAAGTGTTGACTTAATGGCTCACTTTCTAAAGCTATAGAAGGAGAAAACCAGGAACTTTTCGGTGGAGAAAGCTGGCAGACACTCCCTTTACCAAGTGTCAAGTTCAATATCATGCATAGTAAGTCCTGTTGATATCACGTACTACCACACTGGTAGGATGAAATGGGAGTGGCACTTTACCTCTGTCACATTCTCCCTCCAAATCCATAACCCTAGTCTATTCATGGGGGAAAAAAAAGGAAAAAACTCAAACTGAAGGACATTTTACAACATGTTTGACCAGTTTGCTTCGAGAGTGTCAGTGTCATGAAACACGAGGATAGACTGAGAAACTGCGGAAGACCAGAGGAAACGAAACATAATGACTGAAAGCAGCATAGTATCCTGGATTGGAAAAGAACATTAGTGGTAAAATTGGTGAAATCCAAATAAAGTCTGATGATTAGTTATTAGTATTGTACCGGTGTTAATTTCTTATTTTTGATAAATGTCATTTAAAATGTTATCATTAGGGGACATCGCTTAAAGGGTATATGGGAATTCTTTATACTGTCTTCACAACTCTACCATAAACCTACATTTACTGTAAAATAAAGTTAAAATGTAGCATACATAGTAGCATTGATTCACTCCACAGCTATTTGTTAAGTACTCAATATGTGCCAGGTACTCTCCTGTGTGCTAAGAATACTGCAGTAAAACAGATACTGTTCTTGCCCTCGTAGAGCTTTATTTTATTACCAAGAGATTTTTTTTTGAAACTGCGTCTATAAATATGTAGTATATACTGTAATAGGCATTTTGCTTTTAGGGTTTAATTGGTTGATAAATGGAAACATTTGGATGAAGGTGCTGTTGTTTGAAAGAGGAAGCATCTAAGTTAGACCAGGATATGGGGGTTTGGAGACACGTCTTGCAGAGATTACCTCGTTCCTTTAAACCCATGGTTCTAGAATTGTGCTGCAGGAACCAGCAGCATTATTAAGAACTTGTTGGAAGGGCAAATTATGGGGCTGAATCCCAGTTTTGTTAAACTGGAGGCTTTGTTGGTCAGGCTCGGCAATCTGTGATGTTATTAACAAGTCTTGCAGGTGATTCTGCTGCTCCAAATGACAGTATTCTATCTGTAAAAATGCAAACAATAATCCTACTCTCCTCTAATGGTTTTATGTGTAATGCGAGTCTGTGCAATGCAAACCAGTTTAGCTGCTGTCTGGCATATTGTAAGTGGTTCAGTAAAGGGTACCAGTAAAGGCCAATTAGTGCCACCTCTGATATCTTCACATCTTAATTCCCCTACCTCCCTTGGAGCTTTGCTTGAATGGCACTTTATCAAGAAGGCCTTCTTTGCTCTCTTTATAATTTCAGGGTGCCTCTCCCTCCTGGCCTGCTCTCTGGAATTCCCAACCTCCTTTTCTCCCCTGTGTCCCCCCACACACACCCCATAGCACTATCACCGGCCCACAGATCATATAACTTACTTATTCACTATGTGCATTCCTAAACATCTGCTTCCCTCTGCTACGTAATAACTCCTAAAGGTCAGGGAATCTTTGTTTTCACTGATGGAGCCCAAGTGCTAAAATCAGTGCCTGGCATAGGGCAGGCACTTTGATATTTGTTTTCACCATGAATGTTTGGTATAGTTGTTTTATGAAAGCAGACTTCCAAATGTCCTTCGAGTATTTGAGGTATTCCGAATGTTTGATTTGACTTGTGAAAAGCTTCTGTAATTAGGCTGTGCTTTTAGCACCGGTTGACAGTCTCTGCACCCCGAAGCCACGTGGAGAGCTGCTGACGTTGAGGCATGGAGTGGGGTTCCCAGTCCACTTCACCCAAGTGGCTGGATTCTGGAAGAAATTTCCCTGACAAAAGAACTGTGTAGCTAAGAGAGTTTGAAACTCATTTCTCTATACCATTAAGTTGGAATGAGTTTGTTTTCCTGAACCCTGCTGAACTCTGCAGCCATTTTTCATTGGTGAGAGTGGCAGTTAAAAGCTGCAGATCTGTTCCTGCAAGAAGGAACTGAGTAGAGATGTCATGAGGAAAGAATTAGGAGATGGAGGAGGCGAGGAAGGGGATTTAGATGGTCCAGGCAGAAGTGCAGATGATGGCGAAGAAGAAGCAGAAGTGATAAAGGCAAATCCCACGTGAGGAGAAGGCCTGGAAACCCAGTAAGAGAAATGTGAACTCTGTGTGCGGAATCAGCGGAGGATTCTACGAGAGAAGTGTTGTGACAGCTGCAGAGGAGATAGGTTTTGACAATATTTTTTAAACGGATTTAGGGGTAGGAAGAATCTGTTGAACAAAAGACCAGATGTTGAGTGTGAAGTTTTGTTAGAGCATCCTCATTACCTCGGTGGAAGATGGCCGGCGAGTGTGTATGTATGCTTGTGTGTGCATTTGTGTATCTGTGTGTATTTATGTGAATGTTTGTGTGTTCATGTGTATTTGTGGTATGTGTGTGTATTTGTGTGTGTGTTTGTGTTGTATACTGTGTGGATTTGTGTGTGGATTTTGTGTGTGTGTGTTTAGGTGTGTATTTGTGTGTATGCGTGTGTGATGGTGTGTGTCTGTGTATATTTGTATGTGTGTGTGTGTGTGTGTGTATGTGTCACATATTTTTTGGTCTGTCATTTAATAGTACAGTGTCATGTAGCTGTTATTCAGTTTTGTTTACTCTTATTCTTGCCTCTCTGTTTCTTCTTTACTTTTTTCTAATCTTTTGTAGTAATGCCTCTTTAATTTGTCATCCTTGGAGAGAAAGGAGAATCTTCATAAGAGACCACTGATACCGTGAGCACCGAGGCAGTGACAAATCATGACTGTGCTTTAGTGGTAGCACTTCTAAAAGTCTGCTTCTTCTGTTATTCTGCTGAGTGGAATTTAAGTTTTCTTTTTTTTTAATTAAAAAATTTTTTTTTGCATTTTAGCGCTGCACCCGCTGCGTATGAAGGTTCCCAGGCTAGGGATCGAATCGGAGCTACAGCTGCCAGCCTACGTGACAGCCACAGCAACGCCAGATCCGAGCCGCGTCTGCAACCTACATCACAGCTCACGGCAATGCAAGGCCAGGGATCGAACCCGCAACCACGTGGTTCCTAGTCAGATTCGTTAACCGCTACGCCACTACAGGAACTCCAATTTAAGCTTTCTTGATGTCTCGGGCTAACCATTGTGAGCATCAGGATTTATGCTGAAAACAAACAGACCTCAAAAATACCTCTTTAAGTGTTAGTTTTCTGGTCTAAAAATGGTAATAAGGACATTGCTACCCAATTCAGGGAGTTGCTTCAAGGTTGGACTGGGATAATCTTTTATGGAACTTCCTCAGGGCTTGATGCACTTCTGAGTTCCGAGTGAATGGCAGCTGCTACTGTCACCATCACCATCCTCCAGTCCCCAGACTGAGCCACATAATTCTGCCTACCTTCTAGTCCTTTCCTTCTGAGTCTCGGCTCACTTGGAACATATCTGTTTGTTCACAGTGTGGCTTAGTGTTCAACAAATGGTAGGAAATTGGTAAATATTGACAAAATGAATCAATGAATACATGATTATTTTTGATTTTTTTAGATTAAAAGACTTTTTTTAAAATCACTTTCTACTTGTTGCTGGCTGAAAGATTTCTTTGGAGATGTGATGCACTTTTTATACTTTGCCGGTGTACCCCAGGATAACATTTCCTCTTCTGATTTGGTTTGCAGCTATGCTCAACCAACTTTGGGATTTAAGTTTCTAAGTGTGGGAGAGTGGAGCTTTACAGAATATTTATAAAAGTCCTCATGTAACTCTAATCATAAACTTGAATCACTTTTCAAGGATGCACAATAAAGATGAACTAAAAATGGCCTATGTTTACTCATCAGAATCATGTTCCTTTCAGTCTTCTAGGGCCTGGATCATGTATGCAATTTACAAAATCGTTCATCCAGCAGCAAATAGAGAATGTCTTTAATGAGATGTCAAATCAGATTGAATTGTGGTCATGAAAGATGTTGAATATATCGAGTCAGAGAAATTTAAACTATTGAGATGAAACATTGTGCTTTGTATTAAAATGGAAAAGTGAATGTTTATCTGCTGTTCATATTTTGTTTTTAAGTCCCATTGTACCATAGCTAAGGACAAGAGGATGCAATGAATCATGGAAAAAAAAATGAACAAATTCTGGTATTGTTGTTTGTACTTCTGTTTTAAAAGGAGATTGTTGTTTTACCCTTTTATTGGGTCCCATTAATAGGCTACTGATGAATAATACTATACGTGATTTTCATTCATAATCTCGAGCTTTGAAACTCTCTATTTATGCCAGAGAAATTCAGTGCTTTAATAATATAATCTTTCTCTATCACTAGCATCTTTGATGTCCTCAATGCCCTGGATCTAAAGGGCTGTTTCCGTCCTCATCCTGTTCAATCTCTCAACTTGATGGCCGCTCGATGGCCACTCTCTCCCGGAAACCGGCTCTTCCTTTGACTTTTCCACTTGGTTTTCCTTCACACTTTCTGTGGCTCCACCTCTGCCTGCTCTGCCCAGCCACTCAGCCTGTGGTTCCTCGAGGCTCAGTCAACCTCAGTGCTTCCCCGGTCCTCGGGTTCGCTCCCTGCCCCTCTCATCTCTTCTCACTTTATACTTTTTCCCTAAATAATCTCATTGATGACTCTACCCATTGTCTACCTGCGCAATGCTGTTGATTCCAAAGTCAAAATCTTCAGTCCATACCTTTCCTCTGAACACCTGATGCGCCCACCCAAACATCTCCTCTTTGCTGCTAGGTCATGTCCATTTGCTCAGTGTAAAACCCTCTTCCACATCACCACTATCCACTCAGTCTGTAAACGAGAGACCTAGGAGATAATCCGACAGCGCTTCTCTTACTTACCCTTTCAAGTCTTACTCAGCCCCCTGTTTATTTCACCCCTTAAGAGCTTCTCTTCATCATCAGTGCATGTGGCCAGACACCGTAGGCCAAGGCAGCAGAATCTTTCACATGGACTAAAGTTTTTTTCTTTTTACTAAAGTGTAGTTGATTTATAATGTTGTGTTAATTTCTGCTATACAGCAAAGTGATTTAGTTATACATACGCATATACATTATTTTTCATATTCTTTTCCATGATGGTTTATCACAGGATATTGACTATAGTTCCCTCTGCTCTGCAGCAGGACCTTGTTGTTTATCCATTCTATATATAGTGGTTTGCATCTGCTAATCCCAAACTCCCAGTCCATCCCTCCTCCTTCTCCCTACCCCCTTGGGCAACTGCAAGTCTGTCCTCTGTCACGTGGGCGACGCTAGGGATTGCGGTAATAGACTAGTCTAATCTCCAAACTGGTTTTCTCACATTCATTCTTGTTCCTCACTTAACGTACCATCCACATTACAGCAGAGTAGTCTTTTCCAAACAGAAATTGGATGTCCCCTTTGGTAAGATAAGAAGCTTTAACAAGGCCACAGCTTCCTGCATGGTCTGGCTCCCTCTGATCCCTGTGACCTTGTGTCACAAGATGCTTCCCATTGTGGTCTCCGCCACAGCCACACTGTCATTCTTGGAGTTGCTGGAAACGTGCCCTGCTGCCTCCTGCCTCAGGACCTTCGCACCTGCTGCTTCCTCTGCCTGGAATATTCTCCTTTCCCCCAGCCCTCACCGCACACTGCTGTACATAGTTAACTATTTCTCATCCTCAAGATCTCAGGTTAAATATCACTTCCTCAAGGAAGTTAATACCACTTAAATACTGTTACTATCAATAAAACATTATTACTCATATCATGATATGAATAACATGTATTATTTCTTCAACCAGGTGAGGCTTCCTCATTATCTTTTTTTTTTAATCATCCTTCATTTACCAGCTATCCTTCTCCCTTATTTGTGTGTTTATTTGATTAACATTTCCTTGGACTATAAGCTCTGTGACAGCAGTGATCATGACTTTTTTGTTCATTATTTTTCTCCCTGGGCCTGTCATGGGTCCTGTATAAATTAATCTTCATAAACACAGGTGACGTGGTTGAATAAAAGGCGGAGATACTCAAGTATTTGCAAATTGTTCTTCCAGGTGCCAGATGTTGAGCTGGTCAGTCTTTAGTTTGAACATACTATCAACAGTTTATCCAGAAGCAGCTTCTTTCATCATGCAGGATGAGCCTAGTGGCCAACCCACATACTGCTCACTGTTGCTGAGATAGAGAATAAATGACAGTATAGTCATCCATATTCAATATTTCTTCTTAATAAATGTAGTTCAATTAAACATCAGCATGTTTTAGAACATTATGTTTCCAGTATTTTGGGCCATGATCCAATTTACCTTGTGATTTACATAGACACACATGCACACACATACAACTGAAATAAAACTTCAGAAACCAGTATTTGCCATTGCTACAGGCAGTATATTCTATTAATTTCTATTCTGTTCTATTAATTTCTATTCTGTTCTGACAGAATAGAGTAGAAATAGAACAGAATAGAAATTAATAATTAAACAGAATAGAAAGTATTCTGTCTTATTTATTGATTAATATTGGTTAGAACTAAGTTGGTTTCACAGAGAAAGCTTTTTTAGTAAAACGTTTTATTTTTAAATCTGTGGCTTTTAATAGATTTAAATGTTAAAACTGAGTAATAAATTAAGATTGGGTATACGTTTTATTTGATAAGTCAAGAGAGTTATTTTGATTAAAGAAAGCAAAATGTTTTGGGGGGTATAGGACACAATCTTATTTAAAGCGTGGGAGAGTTGATATATCAAAATTGTTTTCCAGCTAGTACTTTGAAATATTAGTTTTGAGAACTCTTGGTGGCTTTGGAATAACTTTTTTTCCTTCTAAAATGATGTAGTGCAATTCGGACATTAAATTTGGTTTTAAGGAGTTCCAGTGGTGGCTCAGTGGTAATGAACCTGACCAGTATCCATGAGGATGTGGGTTCCATCCCTGGGCTCGCTTAGTGGGTTAAGGATATGGAGATGCTGTGAGCTGCGGCGTAGGTTGCAAATGTGGCATGGCTGTGGTGTAGGCCGGCAGCTGCAGCTCCCATTTGACTCCTAGCCTGGGAACTTCCATACGCCACAAGTGAGGCCCTAAAAAGCAAAGCAGACAAACAAATCACCACCTTGGTTTTAAGTCCACAAATCAGAAGGCTTGGAAAAGGTTTTGTTAGCATTTTGATGAAATTTAGGGTGGAAAAAGACAAACGAGAGAAGGAACATTTAAAGAAAACAGAAACACTTGGATCTGTTTAGTTCATGATCTCAGATTTGTAGAACCAGTTTTTGAGGAGTACTTCAAACACCAGGTTGGTGGTAGGCTGTGGTCAATCAGAGAAGTGAGGGTGGTTAGTGTTAATGCACTTTCCTGTCTACTTTTTAGAATAAGATATACAATTTGTTGTTAAGACAGTTTAAGTAATAAGACAACCTTTTTTAAGGAAAGGTTTTAAAAGAAAGGTAAAGATACGTTTTCCATTTACCTTTAATTTGTTCTTAATCAGTCCATTGTGACCTTTAGCTCTTGGCTCCCTATGTCTCCTCTTAGCCGTAGATTTGCATTCACATCACACAGGGTGTTTCTGAGCTGATTGTACATAGACCTCTGATTTGACCTCTCAATCTAGTTGCTCCAAGTAAAACTGGAGGAAAATGGCTTTGTGATTCTTTCCCCCAGTCAGATGGATATTTCTACTCATTCCTTGTTTGTTTGTTTCTTCATAGAAAAGTATCAAGACTTTTTCTCTAGAAACTGGTGCAACTAGGTTAATATATATACTTTTTTCTAACAGCTTTTTAAAAAAATAATCAATAATTTAAAATATGCTATAGGTGCTTGCAGTTATGTCTTCAGATCATGTTCTTAAAGAGCCAGAGCTCCCATACAAACATTTTCAACATTTAAGCAATTGTTTTGATTAGTGTAAGCTATTTTAATCTGATTAACTTGGTTGAAAAAAGAAGGGGTGGATAATGCTGAATCGGAGGGACAGATCTTTTGCTCTTTTGAATTTTCTCTCCCTTTCGGGTCAGCTCTGTGCTTCTAGTGTATGATTTCAGTTGTAACACACCTTTAGTAATTTATAGAGAGATGTCCTCACATTGGCTAAAAATGGAAGTGGAAGTAGATGTAAAGTGAAATTCTACAATTCTAGGTTTCTGTGTAGGAAGTTAGGAATCTGTCCTTGATGCAAACTGAAGGAATGGTAGACCCTGTATAAGCATCTATTCTTTCTGTCCTTTTTTTCCCCGCTTACTGATTTATCCTTTGGAGCCCAGCTCAGACGAACCCTCCAAAGCTCTCCTTACCTAGAGTTCCCAGTGTACGATACTTCTTCATTGCTCATCTGTTTTACAGTAATTCTGTCTATTGCGTGTCTGTCTCTCCCCTTGGACCGGATGCTTCCTAAGTACAGTCACCGGTGCTTACTCATCTTGGGTGCCTTTTTGTACGACACTGCTCTTGAGACAGTCTCTGCCCAATACAATTGATGACTAAATAATAAATTTCCATGTCAGGAGTTCTTAACATAGCCATGCCCTGGATCTTTTAGCTAAATGAGGTAGAGAAGAAAGAACAAATAGATATCTAACAAACGCAGTGTCAGTGCGAAACTGACTAAATGCCATTTCAGGACAGATCTGAAAGCCCACTCTCCCCCAGAAGGATATATAATGGCAATTTAAAGTGTTAAAGTATTTCTAATATATAAGAAACATCAGTGTTATGAGTCAGTCTGTTAATATATGCCAAATAACCACCATTAATCCACTCTACATGTTCATCACGGCTTCACATAGATTTTCCATCTTCCTGAAAAACCACCTCATCATTGCTACTTTAGCCCCTCTCGTCCTCCTTCCCCCATTAAGCAAATGGAGATTTCAAGGTGTAACCCAGGCAGAATTTATCGGTGAATAAAGAGACGTATCTAGGAATTCCTGCTGGGGCACAGGGGGTGAATGTTCCAGCTTGTCTCTGTAGCATTGCCAATTTGATCCTGGCCTGGGGTCTTCTGTATGTTGTGGGTACAGCTGAAAAAGGTTTTTTTTTTTTTTTTTAAAAGACGCATCTGTTATTTAAAAACTAAATAAACAACAAACTGATCTGTTTAGTTAGTGCCAGCTGAATTTCTAGCATCCCTAAAAACATTTTGGTAAGAATAAAAAATAGGCCTTTGCCATCCACAAAACCTGTTTAAACCTTTAAACTCTGATCTTGGGAGTAAGCACATCATTGGAATTTTAGTGTTAAGCCTTTTTTTTTTTTTTTCTTGCTACAGGAGAAGGAGCTTGTATATCTTGCCGTGATCTGACACTCTGAGGTGAACCCACTTTATAAAAGGGTTTTACTGACCATCCTTATTTAAACAGTGAGGTCCTGCAGGACAGAGGAGGCAAGAAAGAGATAGCAGAGATAGTATAGGAGCAACTCCCCTTTCTACACTGAACCATGAAGGCAGTTCTTTAATTTCAGCCACAAATCTTGCTTACATAGCCTGTCACTGTGTGATGTGGTTTTATGTCTTATACTTGGTTATTGATTAGGTTGGTAAATTTAAGGAATCCTGCAGAAACAGCCTATCTCAGGAGAAATCTAACTGGTGAGAAGGTGCTGAGTGGTTGATGCTGACTAGTGGCTACAATTTTGGTTGTGGTTCTTGTTCACAATGCCTTGTCAGTGATGTCGTGGGAGTAGCCATCAAATCAGAGCATCAATCCTTTCTGTGCCAGAAGTCACCCATCTGTCACCTGCTCAGAGGAGTACAAAGATTACTGTCACATCTAAAAGCCAAACACTTGAAGCGGCATGTACCGTATCAACCATTTTCATCGCCTTCAAACTTATTCTTTACGTGTTCTCCTCTGCCAGCGTTCAGGAGTAATCAGCAATAATCATAGTGATTAAGGGGAAACCACGGGGATGGAAAATGCGCATCATCTTCTGAATAGTTTCACATTTATAACGTAGGGCTTGAGCGTATCCTTAAGGCTACTGTGATGACAGGGGTCTGGGAGGGATGATTAATATGCAGACCACACCAGCCTTCACTCAGTAGATGTTACAGGAAATAGAATAGAATCTGGGGGAACTGCATGTTTCATCAGTGTATGTGGGATGAAAGAGGACAGGTGAAAGTATTTGCTACCTATACCTTCAGCAGAAAGCTCCAGCCATTATGTTCCTAAAAGCACTCTGATGCGCTTCTGCCCTTCTCAAGTGGAGGGGATAGGGACCTGTGTTAAAGGAGGGACTTTTAAAGGGACAGTCTTAGCAACACCCAGATGCAGATTTCCAAACCACCTGAAACCCAGACTCTGGAGATAAAGCCCAGTGATCTGTGTTTTGCCAAGCCCTCTCATTGATTCTGATATGGGCTCGAGTTTGATAATAACCATATTAAAGTGTTTAATGAATAATGCATTCTTAATGTCACTTTCTGAAATCCTGGTAATACGTTTAGGCTAACTTTTGTTTAGAATTGATGTCCATCCTTTAGGGCATATATTGAGAATATTTGTGATGGAACAATGTCATTATTTAAAACCGTAGTGATATCTAAGAATTTTTGATTATTTACAGGAGAGAGTGGATTCTCAGACTCTCTGCTGAGTCTGCATGATTCAAAGGTGGGCCTGGAGTTAAGTGTCTAGGACAAGCCTGGAGAGAATTGAATTGCTCTATATAATAAAGGGAGGAGTATGTAGAATTTTCTTGGACATGGTGGCAAGTAGAGGGAGATAAAGGACCAAGCAAATAGTGAGGGATCTAGGCAGAATGGCTCCACGAAAATTCTTGGAGGGGAAGAAATAGAAAGATCTTTTAAGAGAAGGTTAGGTTTTTGACCAGGCCGTGTTGTGCTGTAACCCCTTCCCAGGACTTTCTCTAAATGTTTTCTAAGTGCAAGAACTGTGACTAATTGCACAGCAGGAAGAAGGGTGGGACAGTGGGGAGTTCCATGTTTGGGTCTGTGCCAAGGCTGAGGAAAAGAATAACTGCAGGGCATTAAGCCATGAGTGAGAATTCTGCAGAAGTGGAAAATCAGAGCCAGAGCACAGAAGCCTGCAAAGCTTGCTAAAATGTGGAGGAGTATATTACATTGTTTCATAGAATTGTCAGAAATAATCTGATGGGTTACTGATTGATTAACTTATCCATCAATCTATTGCAGTATTTGGATGGATGCTTGAACCTAACGTGTTTGGGTTTTAAAGGGTGTGGTGGCCAAAGGTGACATTGGGCTCCATCTTTATTGTAACAGTTAGATGGATGTGTTTGTGGTGAGTCCTGTTACCCTGTGAAAGAGAATGGTGATTATGTATGAAAAACCTCCTGCGTATTTCGACTTTTAAGCTGTTGATGAGGAAAGAGTACAGAGTAGCTCAGTGCTGGATTTCTGAGTGACATCCTGGCCCTGCAGTACAGGAGAAAACAGTTGACTTTTTCCTTTCTGAGCCTCTCCTGTCCTTTGCCCCCTCTCCTCTCAGCCCCTCAAGCCTCACACAGGGCTTTTTCACACAGCTTGGAATTCTCTGCTTGTACCCTCCCTTTTCTTCATTGCTTACAATGGATAGACTGGTCTCTGTTCAGCAAAGTGGGCCATCATAAATGTAAAGCATTGTGACTCAGATGAATCAGTACTCCACTTGATGGGACTTGAATTTCCAGCCTGTATGTGACATCTGCTTAAAAGGACATAGCCTTTTACATGGGAAAGATTGACTTTTATATTAGCCTCAGGGTCAAGCTCTCTGTCATGCTCAAGTCTATAAAGGAGGAAACCCGGTGGCCTAGTGTTCACACAGTCACAGCCCAGGAGAGCAGGGAGGACCTTCGGGATCCTAGAGTCTAACCTCTTTATCTAACGGATCAAAAAGCCCAAAGGGTAAATGAGTTGCCTCAGCCTCAAGAGTGAGCACTGATTCACAGCACAGCTGCCTCTCCAGGCCCTTACTGTCAGCAACCTAGAGAAAGGCATCAGACCATCCTGTCGGCCGTATTCTTGCAAGAGTCTATGGTAATGGAACAGTGGACCCTGCAAAGCCTGGGAGTTGGAATTATTGATCATCTTAGGGTATCAGGGAAATATTGGAGATGATAGCTTTTAACCATATCAGTTTTTTTTTCCAGGTTACCTGAGTCAAAGTGAATCTTTTAAAAATACTTAACCTATGAGGAAATTAGATAGGACCCAACTACCTGCTTCAAACAGATACAAAAGGTACTTCAAGGCGTATGTGTGTGTGTATATATATATATATACACACACATAGTATTATATATATATAATGTATATATAATGTATATGTATAATATACATATATATGTACACATATGTATATAATTGAATTTTCCTCCTGATTGAGTAGATTTTTAGTTATGTTGTATTTTAAGGGACCACTGAAGATCCTTTTAAATTCAGAAAAAAAAAAAAACACAAACCAAAAAACCTTCTAAGTGTTCTGTGGTCCAAAGATTAAGAAGATGATTATGATATCTATCAAATGAAATTTCACAAGTGGAATAATCTGTAAATGCACTTAGTACTACAGTGGTGCTTCCCTTTTAAAATTTTAATCAGGGACCTGCTACTGCCTTTCTTTCCTTTTGCATTTGTTTTGAACTGAAGCAGTTTTCACACAGAAGAGGAATATAGATAACATTAAACTCTAAAACCTTAGCTCTTTTATTTTTAATGCTATCTTTTTAATAAAGATGTCTTTAATGCTTGTAATATTTAAATAAAAGAAATCAATTTCTGAATGGCTGTTATGGTGTTACATATATCGTGGTCCCTCACATCACTTAAAGATCCTCTCATCGGAAAGTTCTGCCTTGACAGGCTCCCTCTCCTTCCCCCGCCACCTGGTACTTGCTCCCGGAATCAGCAAGGCTCCCCACCTTGGGGTCTTTGCACCTGCTGGGCCCCCTGCTGCGAAGGCTCTGCTCCCTGTTCTCGGCCCCATCCCCTGTCTAGGCTCACCCCTGCTGACCTTCAGATGAAGCACTGCCCAGAGAAATTCAAGATTAGCTCTTTTAGATGTGCCGAAGAGGAGATGGAAAGATTCTGCATGAGATCAGAAGACAAAATTATCCACAAAAGGATCTTTGAATTTTCACATTTGTGCCCTGCCTTACCAATCCACGTGCTCACAGAGCACCACCCCAAAGGCAGTCTTCAGTGTCACGGCACGGACTGCCCTTCTCACTGCAGGTATTTGCAAGAAATGAAGGATGTCAGGAATGATTAGTGGTGGATGCTCTGAAATACTACACCTCCCCCCACCCCCAGACCATTTAAAATATACCTCATTGTTCGGTTCACGTCAAGTCCAAGGTGGGGTCATGTATAAACATGGGAGAGGAAGCCGGTCAGAGGAAGTAGGAAGAACAAAAGCAGCAGCGTTCTTTCTGCCTGGTGGTTCCCTGCTTTCTAATGAAAATTTGTGAAGAAAACTGCACATTACTTAGCGTGAGCAAAGGTATTGGGCAGCTGAGAAATAACAGGAAAAAAGAGAGGGAGAGGAAAAAAGAAGGCTGGGAAAGAAAGAGAAGATGTCTTACTTTGGAATTCTTCCCTGAGGCCCTGGTGGCAGCCACTGCCTTGGGGAAATTTACCTACATCTTTGGGACTCAGTTTCCAGGTCGTAAAATCATGGTCATGGTAGCACCTACCTCTGGTCATTGTGAGGATTAAATGAATTAATGCATATAAATCACTAAATCAATTAGAACTGTGCTCAACACCCAGTAAATGCTGGATGAAAGTTATTTGATAATAATAATACTATTCTTTTTTAGGTTAGAAACTCTGTCTTAGCAATTCTTCTATGGGTAGTGCTTGCCACAGAGTCTAGCATAGGATGTGGCAGGTAGTCGCTGGTCAATAAATGTTTATTATGTAAGTGATCGGAGGATTTCTGTCTTAAAATGTCGAAGATGAAGAGACGTGACAACTCTGCTGATCCTTTCAGGTAGAGAGATTATAAGTGATCCCCCACGAGGTGTGCCAGATATTTCAGGTCAGTAATTTGGGATGATCATGGTCATGTTACTGGTTGCCTTTTAATTGTACACTGTTTTATTTAGCAGTCTATTTATGATTCTGTTTTTCAGGGGTGATATAAAATGAAACTCGAAAGGCAGGAGGAAATGGGGAGGTAGGAATGAGCAAGGGTTTTCAGACACGGTACCTTGGTGATGCCTTCCTTGCGTGGAAGGAATGTTTAGCTTTGAAGTACAGAGAGCTCTAGAGGACCAGCTCCTTTATGGAAGGGGCATTAGGTTTATGCTGTGTAGCTCAGGACCCAAGGATAAAAATAAATGGGGAGAAGATTGCGATTCATTGTAAAGAAGGCATTTCAGAAATGGCAACAGTGACCTTATAAAAGCAGTGAGTCATTGGAACGTTAAATAGAGACCAAATAACCACATGTTGAGAATGTTGCTGATAGGATTCCTGTGTGGCCTGGGAGACTGAGACTGAATAACCTCCATGGGGTTCCAACACAAGGATTTTGAAGGGCAGCAAATGAATGAGTTGATTTGGGTTCTGGTCCCTTTAGGAATTGTGACCTTGGACAAGTCACTCACCCTCTCTGAGCCTCCTCACGCACATAGGTGGTTTAAAAATATCTACCTCTCCTGAATGAATTTTTTAAAAATTACATGAATTATAGGTAACACGTTGTTAAGGCATACTTGCTTTTTCTGCTTATTTGTCATTTCCTGCACATTCATTAAGTGTTCTAGTCAGTGGAGACTCTACTCGCATTGTGATTTATTTTAATCAAATGCATTACTATTTTCCCTAGGAACTTTTTGGTGCAAACTGTACTTATTCAAATAAAAAAGGAGACTTTGATATCTGAAGTGGAAAGCTTTACTCAATAAAAAAAAATAAATTTATATCATATTTCTTTTTACACAGGATTTAAGATAGGTCATTTTTCTGATAAAAACAGGTCTTTGGGGTTATTTTAAGACATTGTTCTTCTGTTGAATTTTAGATTGTTGGAATTTAGTGGGTGAAGTTTATGAGCCTTTACTCATGCTGATAAGGAGATTCTCATCACAATTTACCATAATTCGCTTTTCAACTTTGTGGAAACTGAATCAACAGTCTGTGATGGCCCTGATGATTTCCCTGCTCTTCAAAGACTATTCAGTTAGCTTGGATTAATTTTGCTGGAAAATCCTCAAGCAGTTAATTTTTATAGAAATTAATGACATTTGTCTTCTGGAACATGTTCTTTCATTTTCACAAACAGGATGTGGATGAGTGCTTTCACCTATGCACTGATACCTAAGAGAATATCCACTGTGGTGACTGATACAGTTTTGTCATTCTCTTATGGGTAGGTGGCTCTGGCCAGCTCAGAAGGGGCAGTGGGATTTGGAGGGAAGGAAAAGGATTGGAGAACTGACACTTACTGAACGCCTAGTGTTTGGCAGATTGTTCATTTAATTTTCACACTGCTGGGGGTAAGTAGCATATGAGCTCCATTATCTTGGTGATGAAATGGACGTTCTGAGAAGTTGTTCACACTCCTAGATTCTAAATTGAAGAAGCCTATAGTGGATTTGGATCTAGGTTTTTCTGATTCCAATGCCCATTGCCTCTCTTTCTGCCATGGGCTTGTTCTTCCCAGAGATGGTCAGTCCTTGCCCCAAACACACATGTGAACACTTCCCCCCCACCACCCATATTCATACCAGTTGTTATCAGAAGTTATCTTCATCTTGATGTTAGTGCCTCAGAAGAATGAAGACAAGAACCGAAAAGGTCTTTACAAGCTGATTTGTTTCTACTATGGAGATTTTGCTGTTTCACATTATACCTTTTAGAAACTAACTGTACCAAACAAACTGTATTTCATTTCTTGAAAGAAATCAGGAAAATGAAAGGAATATTCTCTTTTGTAACCATCTGGCATCTTAAGATAGTGAAAGCAGGTAGCAGTTATGTGCCTATTTTGTTTTACATGAAGACTCTAAAAATAATGTTGCAGAATGTAATCTGGTATTTTTAAAGTTTTTGAATGAAATATAATTATAGTTTCAATGAGAGAAGGTGGAGTATATCTGTAAACTATCAGTTATTTCCTTTATATCTGCGAAAGTCTTATGGGAAATGCATTTTTTTTCCAATCAAAAACTGTTTTTAAGTAAAAGAAGGCATGATCCCTTTTGTAGCTAAAATTGAAATTGTGCTGAGTAGACTGTTTCTATAGCCCATGCCCCATCTAAAACAGCACATAGGTCTTAAACTGTGTGTATCTCACTATTGGCTCTGACCTCAGGGCCTAGTTACTCTTATATTTGTAAGGATGTATATTGGAATTTATCTGTTTTTATACACCTATTTGCAGGTAGGGAGTTACTCATTTTTAGATCCCTAGAACCTAGCATGTATTAAATCCTTAATAAATGTTTGATTGACTGTATTATACTTGGATGACATACTCATCCACCTCATCTTCCAAAAAGAAGTTGGTGTTTTTTAATTTTTTAATGGCCACAACCGGGGCATTTGTAAGTTTCCTGGCCAAGGATTGAATCTGAGCTGCAGCTGCAGCAACTCTGGATCCTTTAACCTACAGTGCCAGGTTGGGGATCAAACCCATGCCCCTGCAGCAACCTGAGCCGCTGCAGTTGGGATTCTTAATCCACTACATCACAGTGGTAACTACACATTTTTTTTTAATTCCCATTATAGCTGGTTTACAGATTTCTGTCACTTTTCCAGCTGCACAGTGTGGTGAACCAGTTATACATACATATAAGGATTCGTCATAAGTGATTAGACATAGTTTCCAGTGCTCTACAGCCAGATCTCCATAATTTTCCATCCCAGAGGCAATAATCTGTTAACCCCAGACTCCCATACCATCCCACTCCCTCCCCCACCCTCTTGGCAACCACAAGTCTGTTCTCCAAGTTTGTGATTTTCTTTTCTGTAGAAAGGTTCCTTTGTGCAGTATATTAGATTACAGATATAAGTGATATCATATGGTATCTGTCTTTCTCCTTCTGACTTACTTCACTCAGTATGATGTCTCTAATTCCATCCACGTTGCTGCAAATGACTTATTTTATTCTTTTTTATGGCTGAATAGTATTCCATCATGTATATATACCACATCTTCCTAATCCAAATTGGTTTTGACTTAAGGAAATGCTCTCAGCTTGGGAACCAGCATGGAGTAGGTGAACTTCCAAGAACCTCTGTCCCATGTAATTTAACCTGTCGGGCTGCCTCTGACCCATGAACTAAGCTTATTTTTTTTCTTTATTTTATTGAGATGTAACTGACATCTAACACCGTGTAAGGGTCAGGTGTACAGCATGTTGATTTGATGCATTTATATATTGCAACAGGATTACCTCCACCTGGGCATCTCCCAGCACCTCTATCAAATAATCACCTTTAGCAAGTCAAATAACCATTTTACTTCCTCCCTGATGTTGAAAATCGGCTCTCTCTCGAAGACTCTGCTTCTTTAGCAAATTTCTCTAATGGAGGCTCTGCCTTCTCGCATTTCTCCAGATTCATGGGTATTGATATCAAACCTACAGAATTCCTCATACACCCCTTAGAAACTTCTAGACATGTGCTCCCAATAGACATAGACTGCTTGCCCTCAGAGGTCATTTAAAATGTCCCTTTAGCCACATTAAAAAAGTACAAGGTGAATATTTTTTTTGTCTAATAGATCTAAAAATTATCATTTGAACATGTGGCTAATCTAAAAAATTTTAGGATTTCCTGCTGTGGCACAGCAGAAGCAAAGCTGACTAGGATCCATGAGGATGCAGGTTCGATCCCTGGCCTTCCTTAGTGGGTTAAGGATCCGGCGTTGCCGTGAGCTGTGGTGTAGATCGCAGATGTAGCTCAGATGCTGCTTTTCTGTAGCTGTGGTTGTAGGCTGGCAGCTGTAGTTCCGATTTGACGCCTAGCCTGGGAACTTCCATATGCCATGGGTGTAGCCCTAAAAACCAACAACAAAAAAATTAATGATGTATGTTCCACTTCAAAATTCATTCTAGGTCTTGAAATCTGGCATTCATTTCACACTTTCTCAATACATCTCAAACCAGAGTAATCACATTTCAGGGACTTAGTAGCCTCTTGTGTCTAGTAGCTACTGTGTTGGGCGTCTGGTTTCAGCTATTGTTCCTCTGCCATTTCTCAACATTTGAGAGACTTTCTCTTATGGAACCTGTTTTCGTAGTCTTTGCTGTGACCACTGAGCACTTTTGGGAATTCTAGTAGCATCAACTGCTATACGGTTTCCTCTTATTCCTTTCCCCGTCATCATCTTTGAATGTTCTGTGGTCTTACTGTCCCTCAGTGTCTTAGCTCATCTCCACCTCACTCATCACCATCATTTCCATTCTTTGAGCCTTATTAGCACCCCAAACTCTCTCAATCCCCACAATTCATTTCTTTGAGTACAGTTCCTAGCATTCTGTTGTTACCTATCATTGTACTTTCAGTCTCTTTGAATTGGGGGGGGGATCATTTTCGCAGTTATTTCGGGTATGAGCCTGTGAATTAACTAAACTGCTGTTCCTACTAGATCTTGGCAAGATCCATTGGTCCTCCTGTGAAATATTTATTAAGCACATACTATGTATGTGTCATTCACTTTACTAGATGCTGAAGATAAAGTAGTGGACTTACAGGAAAGATCTTTGCCTTTACAGAGCTTACATTCTGTTGAGGAAATAGATGAGAAGCTGATGTCATATAGAGTGTGTTAGTTAACGATAAATGTCATGGAATAAAATAAAGCAGGAAAAGGGGTGGCCAAGTATTGGTGGGAGCTGAAATTGTAGGTGACATGGCCAGTGAGACTCGACAGAGAGATGACATTTGTGCGGAAAAGCCTCAGGGAAAGTTGGGCAATAGGTCACGCACATCTGGGAGAGGAGTGTCCCAGGAAGAGGGAACAGCAAGTACTAAGGCCTCAAACCTGTCTGCTATTGCTAGTAAGAAAAGCCTATTGAGGAAGATCGTCCAGGGGAAAACATGATCATTGGCTTCTCCAAACTAAGTCCTAATGGGAACAGTACAAAGATGGGAAGTGGCAGAAGTCACTACCGAGTCCAGCCTTTTCATTTACTGAGGAGAAAATGGACACTCGGAACAGTTACGTGGCTTCTCCAACATCACAGAGCTGTTTAAATGGCAGGTCTGACCTTGAATCCAGGCTTGACATTTTATCTTTTTTTTTTTTTATTTTTGTCTTTTTAGGGCTACACCTGTGGCATATGGAGATTCCCAGGCTAAGGGTCGAATCAGAGCTGTAGCTGCCTACCTACGCCACAGCCACAGCAACGCGGGATCCGAGCTGCATCTGCGACCTACTCCACAGCTCATGGCAGTACCGGATCCTTAACCCACCGAGCGAGGCCGGGGATCGAACCTGTGTCCTCCTGGTTACTAGTTGAGCCATGACAGGAACTCCTTGACATTTTATCTTGCTGAATAAAACGTGGTCGTTGTGTGGTTACCATGGCAGAGCAGTGTTCTACTGCAGCCACCTTCTGGAGATTCCACGGGGTAAGGGCAGAGTCCTCAACAAGACTGCCCCCACTTCAGATGCCAGCTGCAAGTTTAGGGGGGGTGGTCTCCAGGCCACCTGCACTTCCGACCAGCTGAGCATACATAAATTCGGGTTCCCTACAACCCCCTCAGGTTTGATAATTCACTAAAATGACCCACAGAACTGAGGAAGGCACTAACGTTCACAGTTACAATTTTATTATAAATGATACAAATTAGAACCAGCCAAATGAAGAGACAGATAGGGCAAGGTCTGGAAGGGTCTTGAACGTAGAGCTTTTTCCAGGGTTCTCTCCTTAAAGTCAGGAGACAGTGCCTTCCAGGAATTTTAATTTGCTCCTCCACTAGGGACTTCAGAGCCTTGGTATCCAGAGTTTTCGATTGGGGTTTCATTGCATAGACATGGTTTATTGAATTATTGGCTAAATAGTTGAATTCAGCCCTTAGCCCCCTTTCTCCAGAGGTCAGGCTGATATCACAAGACTCAAAATCCTACCCTTCTAATCCTGAGGTTCATCTTTTTAGCACTGCTAGTGCCCTCCTGAAACTGGACAGGGACCCTCCCCTTTGAGTTCTTCATTTGCATAAATTCAGGTGTGGTCTGAGGACCTACTGTGAATAACAAAGATACTCCTTCCACTTAGACAATTCCACATTTGGAAGCTCCTTTCCAGGAACCCAGGACAAAAGCATTTTTAAATAATATGACATAGGGATTTAATTTATGATACAACAGACAGAAATTCCAAACCTGTTGGGCTTAGGAATTTTACTACAAAGATAGCTGGCTCAGAGGTAAGGCAAGAGCAACTAAATGGGACTAAAAACATCCTAACTCTGAAAGCAATCTCCATAGACAAAGCTTAGGTTTCGTCTTTTTTTAGAGGGGCAGCTGCTAAGGGTAGAAAAGAACCATAAAGGAAAACACAGTCGACTCTCGTTTTTCATCTAGACTCCTTCTGAGGGACACGGCACCGCAGATAGATTTAAGTTGCTCAGGATAAAGTTGATGTCATCGGCTCTTTGGCTTGAGGGCTTTGTCGATTCCCTGTTCATTACCTCATAGGTGAGGGAAGATCTTTGCTAATGAAGTGCTTTCAGGTGTCTCCTGGGCAGACGGTAAATCTCACAACAGGCATTTATTCAGTGGCTTAGCTGCGTTTCCTCCACCAACTTCCACTATCCCTGTAGGATTTTTCAAGTTTTAAACAAGCATTTACTTGTGTTTAACATCTAGTTAAAACAAAAAGCTAAATAAATAGACATCTTGTGTTGAAAAAGGAGGGAAACACTGGACCGAGCTAAGAAACATTCTTTGGTTTAGGAGACTTAGTAATTTTCACAAGTTTTTGTCACTTGCTGTTTTTACGGTTAAACATGTATTGACGCATGTTTTTACGATTCATTAAGGTGTTTATTCGGCCAACATGGTTTTTAGTATGTAGCACAGGGAGGGCACAAGACGCTGGTCCACAAACATGACCGAGACTCCATCTCCTCTCTTGGGTTGGCTCCTGGATGATTATAATTCATTGTGGCAAGTTCAGTTAATACGGTTCTTTGTTACGTATTGTACAAGCAGAGAGAAAGAGGACTTAAAGAACCCCTAGGGAGTAGAGACACAGGGTCAGGCAGAGAAAGTTTCTTGGAGGAGGTAGTGTCTGAACTAAGCATGCAAGGTAGTGTCCGCACTCTTTGCCCGGGAAAGAATGTCGCCAAAGCCTGTATGGCAGGCAGGCAGCGTGGAAAGTGTGAGCAAAGGTCTAGAAGCAAGATGGAGCGGTGCCACATTTGAGAAACAAGAGCCACCCCATGGGATATAAAGTGAGTTGTAAGAAGTGACCTGAAAAGATAAGAATTGATCACACTGGATGCCGCCTTAAAGGAGACTTTGGAGATCTTTGGAAAGATGAGATCAAGGGCGAGAAAGTCCCATTCAAAAGAAGGTGCTCTCAGACCAGAGTACAAACTGCAAGAGAACATTTTTAGTACATGTAGGGAGAGTGAGTAATGCTGCTGGGGAGGGTTGGTGGGGTTAAGACTGGAAAAAAAAAATGTCTCTGTTCAAGGTAACTTACGCAAGGGAGGACACCCTACTGTAGGGGGGGAAAAAACCCATGGAATATCATGCGAATCTGCTAAAATTTAGATCTGGGCTGTTGTTTAATACTGTGCAGAATAAAAGTTGCTGAGTGACTTGTTTAGATAACTATTCAAACATTTTCAAATCTAAGAAGGGAAGCAGATTTCACTTGGATGGAAAACATTGCTGTCCTTTGTGTGTAGGTGCTACATTTATATTTATTTACAAACATTTATATATCCATCACTAAAAGTGAAAGCTCTGCGAGGGCTGAGAGGTTGCTTTCACTTAGATTTCCTTGTGATGTCCTCAGAGCCACTGACACATCATTGGCCAATTAGTTTTTCAGTTAATTTTTATTGAAAGAACTGAATATGCAGAAACTAAGATGTAAACCCTGATTAAACTGAGTTGAGGAAGAAGTAATAGCTTGTGTTTAGTAGGTTAAATGAATTTCAACATCAGCAAACCGCTGAAACTGATTTTTTCCCTCAGACTACAGTTATGTGTGGGGAAAATGTCATCAGTCATTTCTATATAATATAAGACAGAATTTATTTTTAGTTTAATTACACACAAGTGATCTCATCTTACATTGTCAATTTCTCCAGAGAATTAACATGTTGATGATCCCAAACTCCTGTGCAGCTCCTCTGGGAAGAGGTACAATCTTAGTCATGCCTTTATATTGGCATAAGACTTGGAAAAGTGGTGCCAGCCTCCATTTATGTTGACTGTACTTAAGAAGAAGGTTCGGTCTGCTCATCAAAGGGTTATTTGCTTTGGAAACTTATCTTCTGCCAACAAAGGCCAGGATCCTGGAGAAAAATTAGACCAAAGGCCAAAAGATGTCATGCATAGGAAGGATTTTAAATAAAAAACTAAGTTGTCACCTATAGGAATAATATCATACCTTACTCGGTTTACTGTCATTAAACCACATTGAAAATCTGTGAGTCTTTTCTCTCCTTCTGATTTTAGACCCTTGAGCCTAATGCCTTGGATATTGTTTCTTCATCTATATAATCTTTATCCTTTGCTCAGTTGAGTGCAAGATTCAATCCAGTGTCTAAATAAGTGACCTGTTTGCTTTGGTCTTACAGCTTCCACATAGGGGTCCTCAACAAATGTTTGTTTGAGTTGATCTCTTTTTTTAAAGTTAAAATATTTAAACAGTTGATGGATAATCCTGAGGATTCCTTTCCAGGGCAGGAATTAATTCTTTGAGCGGGGAGAGTTTCCAATTCGTCACCTTTCTCAAATGATTAATGAAGTAAAGCAGGCTGAATACTAATAGGTGGCTAGACTACTGAGGTGGACGTCTGCTAGTTTGTGCTTTTGTTGCTCATGGACAGATGGAATCTTTATGATGTTCTCTTGGGGGTTTGGAGATCAGAGCTGAGCCTGTGCTCCTAGTGTGTGGGTCTCACTCCCTCTACCAGATCTGCTGGTGGCCAGGAACTTTTATGTTATCACTGAGTCTTGCTGGGCTGTGATTGAAAAGAATAGATCTCTGATGCTCTCAGCATGTAAGATACAAAGGTAACATTAAATGACTTTTTCTTATCTATACAATACTTCTATTTTAAACACCATTCAAAAGAATTTTGCTTTCCTTCTTTTATAATCTTTGTAGTCAATGAGCATGGTAATGTCTAACCATCAAAATATACAAGTGCACTGTCTTATTTAGTTTTACGAAGCCTTAAAAATTAGGCATATAGTTGATATTGAGGTTATATCACAATTTTATAAAATACTGAAAAGAGAGGTCCAAAAATTCCATGGTGTTTAGCAGAGTTAAGGAAGAAATTAGTGGATGCAGTGTTAGAAAAATTATGAAGCCTTTCCTTACTGGTATTTTTTTTTTAACTTTTTTCTTTAATTTTTTTTGTCTTTTTGCCTTATCTAGGGCCGCACCCTCGGCATACGGAGGTTCCCAGGCTAGGGGTCTAACAGGAGCTGTAGCTGCCGGCCTTCGCCACAGCCACAGCAACACGGGATCCGAGCTGCGTCTGCGACCTACACCACAGCTCACGGCAACGCCGGATCCTTAACCCACTGAGCAAGGCCAGGGATCGAACCCACAACCTCACGGTTCTTAGTCGGATTCGTTAACCACTGAGCCACGATGGGAACTCCCTTACTGGTATTTTTATCTACTCTTCTCAGATTTCTAATTTCTGGGGTTGAATCCTTTCCCCTCATCCCATGTGTACCCCTTTATTTAAAAAAAGAACGTATATAAGATTATGCTCACTATTTTCTAAACCCGAGATAGTCTTCCCCAATGCAGAAAGGCAACTGTGCCAATTATTTTCACTTAGAGATTTAAATACTTGCAGATTTTAACATCTCTCATGCAATATTGAAATAGACGACTACTCCCTATTTTTCTCCTATAATTCACTGTCAATCTTTCTCAAGGAGCTTGCCCCGGTTTCCTGATCTTCATCATTCTATTCAGTGCTTAATCATCTGCCAGAGTGATCTTAGTTATTCTTTTGAAAAGTCCAAGGACATCAGGGGCCTCCTAGTCATGCAGTATTCACTCTTTTTCTCCGATGAAATCACCGCCACCGATGGTCACCTCTCTGCAGTATCTCAGCCCTCCCTCTGCCTCTCGTCATCTCTGTGACATGACATGGTTATTATCATGTGTCTCTTGAATTGCTGCTTCTCTCTCTCCATTTCCTGGGAAGAGGCTTAAATTCTGTTCCCTTCACTCTCAGTGTCCCTTTGAAGGCAGTACATTCAAAACACAGTAGGGCAGAAGACAGTGTAATGGGGGCTGGGGGAAGAGCGCATTGCATCTTGGGAAATATGTCACCCTGTGCACACTGGTGGGCATGTTTTTTTCCTGTACTTCTGAAATCCATCATTTGATAGAATTGGGAGAATATTCCCCAAGGTCCGTCAGAGCCGCTCTAAATTAGCCTAGATTCTTAGAGCCAGGAGAGAGCTGGCTTACCAGTCTTCCCTTTTCTTTACACCTACTCCCAGGCAGACACTGAGGCTCCTTGCTCTCTGAATCATCTGTTTAGTCAATAGAGGGGTCTGGATAGAACTCTCTTCTAAGGATGAAAACAGGAACCCCTAACTTTGGGGCCACAAAATAACAATGCAGGTTAAGAGAAAGAAACATCAAGCTGAAGGATCAGAAGAAGAGAGTACTTTTGAGTGTAATTTTTTTTTTTACAGGAAATAGTATGCTGTCTTAAATAACTTAGGCAATCTACATCAACCAGAAAGAAACAGAAGCTCACTGAAAGCACATAAAGCCCAAAGGAAAGAACGTTTAGAGGGTAAAACAAAAGAGAGCCTGGATGACAGGTGGAAAAGAACACAAGGGGAATAGAAAAAAAAAAAAAAAAAGCAAATGAAATAATAGAATTAAAATTTTTATTGGAGTTTTTAAGCAACAGAATTGATATAATGGAAAATGCAGTTAGCCATGTGTAGGATAACCTTAAACTGGTCTTCTAGAACACAGAGAAAAGTGCACAGAAATGAGAAAGGCAAACAAGCAGGTGACAGAAGGGAAGGGCTGGGATCAAAGGTCATGTCAGGTGTCAGGAGTGTTTAAGTGAATAAGGGAAATTTCCTGTTCTCAGGATCCCCATAGGCTGGTCAGGTAAATAAGATCTAGGGGTGGCTTCCTAAAAGAAGTAAGGTTTGAATTGTCCTTAAAAGAGGTAATATTTGAGCAGGCAGAGGTGAAGGAGAAAAGGTATTAAAGAGACAGAGATGGCGCAGGGTACTCATTTACAATTAAAAAAAATATTTTTCAAGCATCTTCTATGTGCAAACCCCCAATTCTGGTGTGAGCAATGCACAAGACAGAAAAGGTCTGTTCCTTTGTGGAGCTCATATTCAAGAGGAAGGGAACAAATACATAAATAAGATAAATTCATATTGTGATGTATTTTAGGAAGGAACCAAATCAGATTGATACGGCAGGGCATAACTGGGGATGGGAGGAGCAATTTAGAAAGGATGGCTGGTCAGGGAAGACTTTTTCAAAGTGATAACATTTGAGCTGAGACAGGAATGGTGGGATGAAGCCAGCCTTGAAGGGAGTTGGGAGAGCCTTCTAGAGAAAAGGCACAGAAAGTGCAAAGGCACTGAGGCTGGGGCGTGTTCAGGGTTTGACCCACAGCTTCATGAATTTGGTTAGATCTGTAGCTGAACTTCTCTAATCTGGGTTGTCCTTGTTTTCATACAAAGCTCGAAAGAAATATTTGGAGAGAATACTGGTCTTGGAAGTTAAAATGAGCTTGATTCTGTTCAGCTTTGCTAGTTATATCTTAAAAACTTTGGTCAAGCTGTTTAACCTCTGTTGGCCTCAGTTCCATGATCTGTGACAGGAGGGTGAGGGCTGGGCAAACTTACTGTCTGCCCCTAGAGGTACCTGGTGCTACCGTGAGGACAACCCACAGACAGACTGTAGACACTCTTCATCTTTGTGGGCTCTTAATTCCACAAAGGCTTGGGAAAAATTATATGTGAATAATATTCTGCACTAGAACACAGAATTCCCCTGCATGTTAAAGCTTAAAAGTCAAATGTCGAAGATATTTCAGGCTTTTGACAGGCCACTTTAGGCATGATTTCCATTCTCATAAAAGCATTTCCCTCATGGGTTGCGGTGGAAGAGTTGAAAAGCATTAATCTAGACACTCTCTACAATTTTTTCCAGCTGTGATTCTAGGACCATGATTCTAAAAGAATCCTTCAACTTTGAGTTATTTATTGCCAACTTTCTGCCTCTGTGAATGAATGAATTATCCACTGAACATTGTCTTATGTTGCTTTTAACTCAAGGGAACTCCTTTTCACAAAAGAACTTTAAAGCCAAACATCAAAGATATTAAGCAACAAGTTTTGAGAGAGGGAAAAGGACCTTATAAATTATTGGTGGTGACTTTGCAACAATAATTACGGATGCCTCGCTCTCTAGCCAGGTCTTAAAGGAGATGTGCTGCCTTTCTGGTCGACGTTTATATTTGAATACATCCATGTACTAAAAGTGCATTTCTTCTCTCCTTTTTTTTTTTTTTTCAAACAGTAGAAAGGAAATTTTATTTTATTTATTTATTTATTTATTTTTTAAGTTACCAAACTTTTAATTGCATTTTAGATTACATATGTGGAGCTGCTCTAATTCCTACTCGCAAATTGCACAATTTAGCTTTTCTACGCAGGAAGAAATAACAGTTTACATCCTCTCAACCAAGTATAATTTGACAATCCCCCCCCAGCTAGGAAGCAGCGACAACTTAACCATATAGGTACAGGACAGTGCGTACCACAGCTAAGACACTCCATCACCTTTAAGGCTCAAAGCTTTAACATAAGATTGGCCCCCCAACCCTACGTAAATTATCGTTGTCAAAGCATCAGATCAGAGACTGTCCAGCTTTTCTTTTTTTCCTCACTACACTGAAATGTTTCCAATGCTTCGATACACAAAGAGACTGTCATTTGAATCTTACCTAGCTCTTGTCATCCAAGTATTTATTCAGTGGTATTTATTTATTTATTTATTTATTTTTCTTCTCTTAATGGATTTTATTTCAATTATAGGCCGGTGTAAGGTGGTACCTCATGCTGGTTTTGATTTGCATTTCTCTAATGAGGAGTGATGTTGAACATCTTTTCATGTGTTTATTTGCCATCTGCATGTCTTCTTTGGAGAACTGTCTGCCTAGATCCTCTGCCCATTTTTGGGTGGGGTTGTTTGTTTCTTTGGTGTTGAGCTGTAAGAGCTGTTTGTAAATTTTGGAGATTAATCCCTTGTCAGTTGAATCATTTGCAAATATTTTCTCCCATTCTGTGGGTTGTCTTTTCGTTTTGTTTAGGGTTTCCTTAGCTGTGCAGAAACTTTGAAGTTTAATTAAGTCCCATTTGTTTATTTCTGTCTTTATTGTCCTTACTCTGACACATGGATCTGAGAAGATGTTG
>PVHT021183648.1:22366989-22394995 GCA_004024745.2 Catagonus wagneri
GGAGGTATGGGGTTGCTTCTATCGCGTAATCGCCCCTCCTACCTCTTGATGTGGTCTCCGCTGTGTCTTCTGGAGCAGAGTATCTTTTTTGGAAGTTTACAGTCCATTTGGTTGAAGGTTGCTCGGCATTTGGTTGTATTTTTGCTGTTATTTGGGAGAGAAGTTGAGCTCCAGTCCTTCTATTCCGCCATCTTAATCCCCATTTCTTCTCTCCTAATCTGGAGTTCACCCAGTAGCTTCCAGAGGATTATAGCAGGATCCTTTTAAGTATAAGCCCTGCTTACACTGACACAAACAGTGAACAGATACAGTACCCCACATAACTGGAAGCCAGAACTTGGGCTTTTCCGCTTCCATTTTTCTAGGATCTCAGCTCCACTCTCCATGTCACCTTTTTTTCTCAAACCGGCTTCCATAGTGGTCGCAAAATAATCGCCACCACTAGTAGCCGTTGTCCCTAATTGCAATGGAAGAAAGGGCTTCTTCTCCAGCCATAGACTAAAAATTCTTTCTTCTGGCTTGATTGGTTGACTTAGGTTATGTGCTCACTTCCGAACCATCAAGATCGAGGCGAATAAGACGATTATGGTAAGAGTAGGCTACCTAGACGCAGCCTTGGATCCAGGGATAGAATCTTCTTCCCCTGAGAACTAGGGAAACGTGAGCTAAATCTTGGCTCCATCACGGAAGAGGAAGGAGAGAATGAGTACCTTATAGGTAGGAGTCCATAGCAATGACTAAAGACGTTTTAGCAGTGAGTGCTAATTTGTCCTTTACTGCTGGCAGCCAGGTTTTGTGGAGCAGCAGTGTCCTTCTTGCAAACAAACAGGGAGGGACTGAAATTTTTCACTTAGAAAATGTTTACCGAGTCCCTACTGAGGTTTAAGAACCGAAACCACAGAGTAGTCACGTAAACAAATAATAAGTCTAGTGATTTAGAATGACCGAGCGCATAGAGATACATCTTATTGATCTTACTCACCTTTCATCAATATCTGCTCAATGATAAGCGCTGTGGGAGTGGAGACTTTTCCACTGCTCTGTTCACCACTGCTCTGGTCACTGTGTTTCATCCCTAACACACTGTCTGACACATACTGTGCACGCCACATATATTTATGGAAATAAGGTTTATTGGAGCCAGAATCATCAATGATTTCTGCAAAGGATAATGGAATAATAGAGACACGTACAACAGAGACCTGTTTATAGGCTTGAACAGTTGGAGGGTTCTGTGAGGTAAGACTGAGGAGGTATATTAATTCCTTCTCACTTGGAGAATGTTAGCATATAATGAAGGACTTCTGATGTTAGGAAAGCTCTTGAGACTTTGTCATAATGTATGAGTGGGATGATATCTATGTGCTAGAAGGCGTTAACAATTTTTACTGAATGTTTACTATGTGTTAGGTGCTGTGCTAAATGTATAACAAATATAAAATTTAACACAGCGCACGTTCAATAAGGAATGAATGAATGAATGTATGGTGAGCTTTCTAAACAGATTTATGAGACTGTTATGATTAGATTAAACAGTTCATATCTGACTGTGCCTTCCTGAATTTATTTTTTTCTTTGCTTTTCATGGTGTGATCTGTGATTTTACTGCTTTGTGATTTTAATGGTGAGCTATACTTCTAGTGGAAAAATGTAAGCTAGTGAAAGCTGCTTTGACTCTATATTCTATGTCAAACAAAAGTCTGATCATTTGGAGCACACACACACAGTTTTTGCCCCTAAAAGAATTGCCTTCTTGGGAGTTCCCATTGTGTCTCAGCAGGTTAAGAACCTGACTAATATCCATGCGGTTGTGGGTTCCATCCCTGGCCTCGCTCAGTGGGTTGCCGCAAGCTGCAGTTCAGCTCTGGCATCCGATATTGCTGTGGTTGTGGTGTAGGCCACTGGCTGCCGCTCCAGTTCTTCCCTAGCCTGGACACTTCCATATGCTGCAGGTGTGGCAAAGAAAAGAAAAGAAAAGAGGAAAGAAAGAAAGGAAGAAAGAGAGAAAGAAAGAAAAAAAGAAATTACCTTAATGTCTGAAAGCAAATGACTTTTAAAGTCTACCAACCACATATGCAGATGGATATCTAAAGTCATCTAGAATGGTTTGACAGTGTATTTGGAAAGGTCTCAAAAGACCATGTAATCAAACCCCTCCCCCTTACAGATGGAAAGTAGGAGATCAGACTAGTGGGCTAGTGGCCTGCTACTTCTGTGCTGGAAAGTGGGAGAGACAGAACTCAAACTCAGGTTTTTCAGCTGAACTGCGGTGCTTCAACCACATGAGGAAATAAAGGAGAATTGAGAGCAGCAGGCTGATTTTGCAAAGTTTGATTTTGGGCAGTAGCTTAGCTTCGAGCCATGGGGGTCTTGCAAGTCTTGAATAGACCTTTATTTCACTAATGGCCCGTTTGGCATAAGGAAAAAATTAAAGTAACAATCCCTTTAGGAGGTGGAGAATATTATTCTATGTAAAACACTGAAGTTACTGTCAGAGGAAGTGGTAACATTGACTGTATAACGCTGAGAATTTAAACAAAAACTCCTTGGTGACTCCTTTGGAAGTTCATGGTGGGGTAATGACTTTGCTGACATTGAAGAGGGAAAAACGTTCCTTTGAGATGAAGAGGGAAAAACGTTCCTTTGAGAATGCTGCTACCCTTGCCATGTTGCGGAGACTCTATCAGGCTGCCTCTTAGAATATCTGTTATCATTGTTCCTATATAAAAATGTCTGAAACAATCAGTTACTTTATTCACCTACTTTCTTGCTGTTTCTCTTTCTTTCTTTCTTTTTGCTTTTTAGGGCTGCATGTGCAGCATATGGAAGTTTCTGAGTTAGGGGTCAAATCAGAGCTGTAGCTGCCTGCCTACACCACATCCACAGCAACGCAGGATCTAAGCCCCTGCACCACAGCTCACCGCAATGTCGGATCCTTAATCCGCTGACTGAGCCCAGGGATCGATCCCGTGTCCTCATGGATACTAGTTGAGCTTGTTACCTCTGAGCCACAACGGGAATTTCCCTGCCATTTCTCTTTCCAGAAATTTCCTCAATTTGACTATAATCCACATGGTATGAGGACATTTTCCAGTTATCCGTGTCGTTGTTTACCCCCTCTAAATGACCAGGACAGATGAAAACTTAGTCATTGTTCATTCACTCTTCTGTATAATGTAAGAGGGATGTTGCATTATACTTCCCATTGGTCGTACATGTTTGAGAATGTAGTTCTACTTTACTTTTCAAAATAATTTCTTTTTTTCTGGAATGTTGTTCCTGGACAAGCTCACGGCAAGTTTGGGTACTTTGCATCCGGCTTGGCAATTTGCCCCAAACCCATTTCACTAATACTTTCAGCTTGTGTGTCCCTTGTAGGTATCAGTGTGTATGTAGAGATGTTTACTTAGTTATTAAAAAAAAAAAATCTGTGACTTTGCATATGGAATGGTGATTTAAAAAAATTTTTGGTATTGTTTCTTGAACTCACAGAGTCCTGTGGATTTATTTACTTACCTTCCTAAATGCCCAAAATCTGTTAGAAAAGTGAGTCTCATCATTTCTTTAAAATAACGTCAGTCATCATGTAATTTACATCTTGAGGGGAAAAATTCTTATCTTGCTGTATTAACTTTTATCCAGCTTCTCTTCTGAGCCGGACATCGTTTGCTTTGATACCTCCCAGTGTTCTCTCCACTAGTCAGCCCAGTGCAAGATCACTATTCATAGCAGCCAAGCACATTCTGTACCAAGTTGTTGCCTAGAGAAAATGAAATCAAGTCAGAGAATGTGATGGTCTCTTGTCAGCTGATGGTGCAACTCTGGGTAAGTTACAAAGACACATCTGTATCACTCCACCTGCAATATGGGCTCAATTTATTTTCTAGAGAGTTCCCCTAGTTTGTTTGTTTTTTTTTTTTTAATTTTATTTCTTTGTCATTTTAGGGCTATACCCACAGCATATGGAAGTTCCCAGGCTAGGGGTCGAATTGGAGCAGCTCGAGCTGCTGGCCTACACCACAGCCACAGCAACATGGGATTTGAGCCACATCTTCGACCTATACCACAGCTCATGGCAAAACCAGACCCTTGAAACACTGAGCAAGGCCAGGGATCGAACCCACGTCCTCGTGGATGCTAGTCAGATTCGTTTCCGCTGAGCCATGGTGGGAACTCCCTCCCTAGCTTTTAAATGGAATTTAATGTATAGTTCATTCATCAAATATTTCTTATGTGCCTCCTGGATGTCAGGCTCTTTGCGTCACGGTGATTGTGACAGGTATGCTGTTGACTTAATTATGGTAGTAGAGACCCAAGATCCTAGTAATTTAAGATAGAGGTTCATTTTTCTCTCTTGCAAAGGAAATCTTAAGGGAGGTGGTCAAGGGCTTTTATGGTATGAATGTAGTCATCAGTGGTTTGGCTGTTTTTATCTTTTGGCTCTTATCTTCGTAGGCCAGGATTTCCATCTTCAGGGTCACATTTATTCACAGGATAACTGCTAGGGTTTTGGCCATCATGCCCAAGGTCCAGAGGGCAGGAGGAAGAGAGGGGGAAGGGCAAAGGATGTCAGCCAGCTCAGCTCCCTTTGCAGCATTTTCCAGAAGCTCGTCAATGACGTCTGCTCAAATCTTTCAACACTCTTTAATACAAGAGAGTTTGAGTAGGATAGGGTTTTATTTTCTTTAACCTAGGCACATTGTCACCTACAACAATATAGGGATCTACTTTTAAAGAAAAAAAAAAAAGGGAAGTGGATGTTGAAAACAATTGCAGTCTCTGCAACACTCTTTTGTTCCCAAATCTTCCATTGTATACTCAGCATTTGAAGGCCTCAGATGAAAATTAGACATCAGTTAAATACATTGTGAAATTCTCTCACAAGTTTCGAATGTAAATAGCTGTTTTTGTTGTTTTACTTTAAGAAGACCTGAGAGCATGGAGTCATGATTTTATAGAAGGGAAAAAAGGCCAAAAAATGGTGCTTCCTCCCCCCCCTCCCCAGACAAGCCTTGCACCGTGTAAATTGTTCTGGGGTTACTGATGTGTTCTAGAGGCAGGGAAGCTGGGAATATTAAAAAAACTGTTTACTGCTGATTCTTCTGTGTATTTATTAATTGGTTTTCTTCATTCATTCCTGAAGAGAATTTCACAGCTCTTGGTTCTTATAAACAGTGGGTTTCCAAATGAAATGAAAACCAGCTACATCCTTCCTTTTTAAAAAGATAGGGTCAAATAAACACTTTGGAAATGAGCACGGTTTGTTTCATATTAATAGTTCTCTATACTTGTGCTCTTGGAAGCAGTGGTCCTTTTTTCTAATTCTCTTTCCTTTCAGATGGCAGGCAAGAGGGGAAATTAGCAGGAGCCTCTGTAGCTACTTTATGGGGACAGAGGGTCAGAATTAAAGATAGCCCCAAATCATAAGGACCTATAAAAAGGAAATCTCAGAACTGAGGAAAAAGCAATACCTTTAGGTCCCTACAACGGATTCCTCAAATGTTTTTAGTGCCCCCAGATTGATCTTCCCCTCTCTCTGGGTGGTTTTAAGCAGATTCAGACTGATGGTTTGTGTTTTCAGTCCTGGTTCTGTCCAGCCCCCAAGAGACAAATGAGAGACAGGGTATGGTTGGTGGTGGGTGGGACCTTTGGGGTCCTAGGGACTGCATTGTTCTGGGCTCCGCGACAGGGGTCTGCGGCACTGGGAGACAGCAGTGCCCCGGGTTAGGGGGTGGGTGTAGGTGGGTTCAGGTGGGAATTAGAAATGAAAACACATGGGAAGGAATTGCTAAGGAGCCTGGCTGGAAGGCAGCTGGGATTCCTTCAGATGATCCACCGTGGAATTTTTTCTTCTTATCTCGCCGTATGTCAGTGCTCCCCTGAGCTCTCCCCTTCCTCAATTTTGTGTGTGGAATCTTGCATGGGGCCTCGGACAGCTAACACATCTGGGATTTATGGAAAGCAGTTTTCTTGGCTATTTCATCTGTCTTTCAAGCTGACATATCAGGTCGGAGGCTATGGTAGCATTTTCTTTGCCGATATAAACAGCTCTCTAAGCTGAAAGGCTTCTGAACTCATCTGTGATTTCCCTCAGGGTGGGAAGTGATGTCTCATGATTGGTGATGAAGGCTCGCACATCACCTGCCTTTAATGGTAGCATCGGGGCCTCTCATTTTCCCAGAGCGTGACCTTGATTTCGTGTCATCTGGATGCAGGGGTTCAGAGGCTGAGTTGTGCCATCCCACATGAAAGGGAGTGACAGGTAGTGTCCTGGCCTCAAGTTATAGTTTGTCACGGAGAGTTCACAAAAGGCCTTTTATGCCTTACTGCAAATGAATGGACCCCACTGTTGCATTGCCATTATCGGGTGGCTGGATAGGGGTGCCGGGGAGGTGGAGGCTGTTAGACCTAGAGTAAGTGGGAGTCTTGGTGGTGCAGCACATAGAAGTGGACACTGAGAGGCGGGAAAAGCAACTGAAAGGGTCACAATACCCAGAAACGGGTGATGCTCAAGCGGAGAAAAGCTGAGGAAGAAACTGAATAGAGATACCCTTCCGCCTCCCACCAAGGTTATGAAATGTTAAGGAAAGCCTTTTGGGGTCTGGGCCCATTAAGGCTGCTCACATCCCCCAGTAACTAAAATATGCATGAGTTACTTAACTTCCCCCACCGCGCAGAACCATGAAGATGTTAAGACTGAGCGGTGCTAAGAAGGCAGTTCTGAATCAGACACCAACAGGTTTCTTTTGTCCTAGGGTTTCTTCCATCTTTTCCCTGATGGGACTTTTCGCTCTGGAAGACTTTCCTTGGTGTCTCAGAAAGTCACCGTGCAGTGCCAAGTGCTCTTCTGAGCTTTTGGGACACGAATGTAACATGCGCCTTGTCATTGTGATGGTGGGTTTTTTTTCCTCCTGCTGTTTGGGGGAGAGAGAGAAAGCATGGGTTTGGGTATAATCAGGTGGTCGTGCGGAGAAGGGCCGGGGATGAATGCAAAGGAGTGGTGACAAGCGTGGGCCAGGACACGTGAGCTGGGTGAGGAGGAGGATGAAGGGTTGAGGGCAGTGTTTAAAACACACTGACCGCTGCACTCATGTAGGTGGAAGAGACCATTGTGGTAAGGACCCTCCCAGAACAGAGGGAAGGCAACATGGCGTAACCAGCATCTATGTGTGCACGCATAACTCTGCAGTAACGTTGCATAATCAGCATGTACGTGCGCATGTGTAATTCTGTAGCATAGACCATCCAATCACATGTATGTTACCCTCGTAGGAAGACAAAGGGGCTAAAATGTAAAGGGGAAACCAGCGGAGGTTATATAAAGCTACGCCCTGCTGTGCTTGGGGCTCAGCCTTTGGATATGAATCCACTGAGCCAATGCTGGCATAAATAAATACCGCTTCCTGGCAATAAGCCTCGTTGTCCGATCTCTCTGTATGCGGGTCCTCCAACACCATTGCTTGACGATGCGCGACAATGAAAATTTTGAAATTTAATACACACTAATCAGAATCTGGCATTTGGGGTAGTTAATTTTTTTTTTTTTTTTTGCTTAATCCTAACTATTGATAATCTTTATGGGCTTTATGATTCAAATTGATTTATAACTGCTAAAATTAAATGTCAGCAAACAACTTATTTATATGAAATTTCTCTCTATACCCAGAAAACATCAACTATTGGATTGATGTTATTGATAATTTTTGCTCTTCTAATATTTTTCTAGTTAATTTGTTATTTTAATAAGTTTATGTAATGACTCCAGTGTACAAATAAATATTTCCACCCAGAAATACTGCAGTTTTACTAAAGTAGAAATTTACTTAACGGTGTTTCTGTATATAAGACTTAAAGAACAATCTGCTCATATTTTCTTAACGCACGTATACCCCTTGTCTTTATTTGAATGTCTACCGTCTCTCCTACTTTGGTGGAGAGATGTCTCAACATTATATACGGTGACCTATTTTTCTGGCTTACCTCACTTCCTTATTCCTCTGTTGGAATGGATGATTGAGGTGATCATGGGGGGGCAAAACCAAGCCCCAAACCAAATTCTTGCTTCATTTCACTGGTGTCATTGAGGTGCCTTCCTTTATTATCATTAGGAGACATTCAGACTATTACATAAGCTAAAATAAAGGAGAATGATGTAATGATGAGTGCCAGCAAGTTCCTGTGTGGTCTAGAAAAAGGAGTTACAGAGAAAGAATTTGCATTTTTTCTCCAGCGCTGCCCAGAGGGCAGGTGTTTTGGCTATTAATGAGTCATCTTGCTTTTTTACACAAAAATATCCCCAGGGTAGAGAAGGGTAGTTCTTTGGGCTACACCACTCAGCATCTCTGGGGAGTATGTTAGTCTTTGCTCTCCTTTGTTCTCCCCAGTTCAGCTGCCAGTCGCTAACTTTACTTCCAAGAGAGCCCCACCCCTGGGAAGGACAGGTTCCATACAGATATGTGGCTAGTTCTTGGTCAAACAAAATCCGACACTTAAATAATTGATGCTGTGAGATTTAAATCATTTCTTTCTCGACTGATTCTTGTGAATCCAATTCATTATACCCATTACAGCATGGGGGAACCAAACAAAACTGCTTTTCTGAAACCGTAAAATATCAGATTTCGAATCATGGTGATGACAGAGCCTGTGAACCTCAAGCTCAGATGCCCATCCGGCCTCACCCCTTGCTGAACTATTCATGATGAATGTTCAATATTTGTGGGTTTTTTATATGCATTTTCAAGTATACATTGACAAGCCTCTGAAGAAAAATGATAAGATTCTGTGACATTTGTATTTATTCATGTATTCTTACTCATTTTCCATTTTTGTAAGATGTCTTTACCCTTAGCATTAATGATATCCTGGGAGTTTGGGGACAAGTTTCCAAATGGAGATTGGTATTTAAATTTAAGTGTAACATTTTCCTTTAGTTTATTTTGAGGATATCACTACTTATTGTGAGAGCTAACATAAATAATATGGAACTTTATAAATATGGAAAAGAAAGGATCATTTTTCTGCTTGAGAAGGAAATTATTGCTTCTGATAAGGTTTTATTTTTTAATTATTTATAGTATCTGTTGTTTGGAAACCTTTTAATCCTCCAAAACTCTGAAATTTTGGAGAATTAGGAGAAAGTATAGGATAAAAGGAAGTACCTGTCAGAATATCATTGGTTGGTTTGATTATTAATTTTATGTGTCAGTTGGACTCGGCCACCAGGGTGCCTAGATATTCGGTCAGGCATTAGTCTGGGTGATTCTATGAGGGTATTTTGGCTGAGATTAACCTTTAAATCGATAGACCAAATAAAGCAGATTGTGCTCTCTGATGTGGGTGGGTCCCAACAAATCAGTTGAGGGCCCGAATAGAACAAAAACGCAGATCCTCTCCTGGGTCTTGAGTAAGAGAATTCCTCCTGCCTGACTGCCTTTGAAGTGGAACACAGGTTTATTTCCTGGCTTGGGACTGAGACTGAAACCAAGGGTAGAATCATTGGCTCTTGTTGCATTTGAAGCCTACTGGCCTTTGGACCGAGCCCTTGGGGCTCCTGGTGTTCGGCCTTCTGACTCAGACTGGAATGACACAATTAGCTCTCCTCCATCTGCAGCTGGATGACTCACCCTACAGATCTTGGGACTTGTCAGCCTGTATAACATGTTAGCCAGTTTCCTATAATAAATCTTTTTCTCTCTATATGGATGGATGTCTGCCTGCCTGCCTGCCTGTCTGTCTGTCTGTCTGTCTATCTATCTATCCATCTATCTATCTCTATCCATCTGTTTATCCATCCCAGAACTATTGGTTCCCTTTCTCTGGGGAACCCTAATACAGTTGAACTAAGTAATTTTGATTCAAAGATATAAAGAGAAAGATGAGTAATTATTCTGAAAATTAGAAACACCAGAGGGAACGTTATATAAAATGACTTAATTTGTCCAGTTTAATGTTTCCTGGAATATCTGATTTAAAAAGAATGATTCTGAGAAAAGGGGAAATTGAAATAATGTATTAAATGTGGTTCAGAACATTCTTTAAAATGTCTAGTGATTGAAGTTAATGCAATAAATTTCCCCTCTGGTGTATTTTAGGTGTTGGATAAATAATGATTAAGATGAAGCAGTGCACTTGGCATGTGATAAAAGGACATCATGTCTTTACCTTCTATTTATCAATTAATGTCATACTTTAATTATGTTATCATGGAAATGTATAGTTATAAGCCCTGATTTACACTTGATAGGCATCATGGCATAATTTTACGGTAAACAATAAAGAATAGATCTTCTTTGATGAGATTTTTTTTTTTCCTCTCTAGTTCTCCTGTTACTCAACAGCTCATTCCTGCAGTAAGGAAATATTGCCTTCACAGTATTGGAAAACTCCTTGCCTTGCAGGATAACTGTATTTGAAATCATGTATTAGGAAAGCATAGGGATTATTGGTTACTGAGTCTTGTTTTTCGTTATTGATTAGAGTGGCAGCATGTGACTGTGTCCTAAATTAAGGCTATGCTGATAACGTATAGAAAGGTTAAAAAATATGTGTAAATAAAACATGAGATTAAGAACTTGGATGTATTCTTTATATTTTATTTTATTTTATTTTATTTACTTTTTAGGGCTGCACTCAGCAGCATATGGAGGTTCCCAGGCTAGACATCGAATCGGAGCTATAGCTGCTGGCCTATATCACAGCCACAGTCACTCTGGACCTGAGCCATGTCTGCGACCTACACCACAGCTCACGGCAACGCCGGATCCTTAACCCACTGAGCGAGGTCAGAGATCGAACCTGCATCTCATGGTTCCTCGTTGGATTCATTTCCGCTGCGCCACAACGAGAACTCCATGAAAGTATTCTTTAAATATATGGGATGCAAACTGAAGATGATGGTAGTCTCTGAGAAAACCCTCTCTACTTAAATATCATAAATCCTCTGAACTTGTTTCATATCACTTGAAAGTAGATCTTGAAATGTGGGGCAATTGTAAGGAAAAAATACTTTCTAGCTTTAACAAACAAACAAAAATTCATTCTGATGTGTTTTATAAAAAGGTATTCCTAGTGCTGTGTGATATCTATCGTGTGCTCAACACACAGCAAAGGAAATAGAAATGATCTTTTTAGAATATCAGGCATTTGGGTAAAGCAAATGTCTTTTGATACTAGGCCAGAGGGCATAATCGAAGAAGTTATATTTTATGTTAAGATTTTCTTTATCAAAATCTTCAGTTCCTAGATTTTTTGACTCCCCCCCCCCAATGGTTGCTTCCTTAATATTTTTGCAAAAAGGAAAAAAATGTGTTTAAATATCTAAAAAAATCACCTAAGAAACTTGTTGGAATGTGAGATTTTGAAGCACATGCATCTTGTGTTTTAAAAAACATAGTACTTTTTGTTTGAAGGTGGAGTATTTTTTTTTTAACATGAAAGACACTTTATAGCACACAGGCAGCTGCCAGTGGGGGTTGCTGGAAAGCGATGTGCTGAGACTCCTGTCTGTACAGAATCAGGACCTCCCAGGGGAACTGGGCTCTGCATGCCCCGATCTGATTAGGTCTAAACTGTGGGAGGGTGGATGAAGGGGAGCATGAACCCAGGGTGCTCACTCTCTCAGATTCTCCAAATAGGAACAGCTCAGCCCTTGAGAGGACCCCTCACTTCACTGCGGTCTCCAGCCTGAGAGGGCAGCTGTAGAGATACCGTCTTAGTAATCGTGGGGGTCACAACCTAAAATATCCTGTGGGACACTTGGTCTTTTAGTCGTGAATTAAAAAACATCGTTTCATTTACCTTTTGCCTAGGCTTGTTTATAACATCATTTGGTAGATAGGGCAGCAGTGGGCAGACGTAGGGCTCAAGGGGCCCCAGGCGTGCACCGTTCTGAGCACACACACATGCATGCACCTGCCTGGGGGGCCATGGTGTTGAGCCAAAGCTATCAGTCTCTAACCACCCTCCCTTGCCCCCACAAGGCTTGCCAGGTGCCTTCTGACATGATCAGTAGGGCAGCTCTGCAAAGAGTGTCCTGGACCCTTCTTCTCATTTTGCTTCCAGCTTCGAATGAGTGTTAACAGATACAGAGCCTCCTGAAGGTAGACTGGGTTAGATTCTCTGTCTCCTCCCCACTGCCTCACACAAGGTTTGCCTCCTCCCTCCTCCACACCCGCTCCTAGCTCATTTGTTTTGTTTATTGAGTAGCACTAAGCGATCCTGAGGAAATGTCAGCCTTGCAGCCTGGCTCTGTCGTTACCCAGCATACAAGACAATGGCCCCACACTAATTTACCCCATTTAATATCTTTCTCATTCCCTGAAAACCCCATACGGAGAAGCGTCATAGCTGGGAGACCTGTGCCATCTCCAGAACCTGCCTGGCTGACGCTCGCAGTGATTGAAGGCGAGAGCTGCATCCAGGCTGCCATACTGTTTGTTGCCCACCCACACCTAGTGCCTGCTGAGAACACGGGCTCTGCGTGTTTCTCACCTCTCTCTGTCTCGCTCTCTCTCACAGTGTACTCTTTCTCTTTCTAAAGCTAGCTGTCTCCTTGTCTAGACAACGCCCTCTTCCATCTCCAGATGGCTTTGTCTGGGAAACCCATACACTTTTCTCACTACCAAGAACGCCTTCCCCAAGATGCACAGGCAATTAAACTAGTCTGACTCTCGTGGTGTTACTCCAGTTTGTAAGCATTTGCCAAAGAAGTTAAGACTTTGCCAGAAAGAAAAATGACAGTCTTCTCACTTAGTGAATTGCTTTGCGATGGTTACTCCTTTCGATGGTTAAGACCATGTACTTGAAACATGCCAGGATAGGCATCTCAAAAGCAAGGATCTGGTCTGCTAAGGTTTCCGGGGACTTGCTGTCATTTGCTTGTAGGGGGAATTAATTTTAGGAAATGAATTTCCTCAAGATCAGGTAAATTGGAAGATACAAAAGGGGCCATCCAGAGGCATGATTTATGTCTCATAAAATAGAAAAGCTCGTTTTTTTTTTTTAAATATCAGCTTTCGTCTGATTTTAATTCAGCTTTCTGATTAGACCCACCTGCAGTGTCTATATTTGTTTTTCTCCAGCCAGGGTGCATGCAGACTCTGGTTTCCAGATCTCAGGGTCATGATCTGTATGTTACTCTGTGACTCATCAGACTTCTCATCAGGCACAAGTTGGCCTGGGCAGCTCTTCCCCCAAGGACGGTTGTTTCTATAGGCATTTCTTAAACTCTGTGACATGATATAGCAATCGATCCATTCTGATCAGTGATGCACTAACACTAACCAAGGTTTTCTAATGATTTCCTTTTTATTTAGTCTCAAGTAGCTTGGAATTTACACCTGTGATACTCCTCATTGCTTTGTGATATTCTTTCTTAGGTGAAAGAGAGGGGTTAAAGTTGAAAGCCACACACCGTGAGTTGCCTGTCCTCTGTAGGTTATTGCCGACGTGCCAGTAAAAGTTTTGAGAATTGCTAGTTATATTAATGCCTACCTCACAATTACTAGCAAAACAGCAGAAAAGGTGACAATGCAAGTAATATTTGCAATAACATGATTCATATTCATTACAGTTAAAAAAGCCTATAAATTCTATGTAATTTGAAACAATAAAATAGTATATCCTTATGCTTGTGTCTTCAGTAATGCATGTCCTTTGTTTAATTAACTTTACCGGTAAAGTAGCTTTGGGAAAAGGGACTCGCATTTAAAAAAAATTACTTGAAATAATAGTAACTGTATTCATTTCTCCCACATAAAATGACAAAATTTTGAGGTCTTTTAGATTGCTGTTTCTTGAGCCATATGCCTCTGAAATACATTTATAAATGCCATAGCAAAAATCCTGTCATACTCTCAGTTTATTTTATCAAATTTAGTCTTGTCAAAAATAGGTTGGGCTTTGAGAATATGTTACATGTGAACCTCATCTGTCAAATATGTTGTGGAGAAAATAAAGGTCAAGACATGTGCTTCTAGAGATAATAAACTGTATGAATCAAAAGGAAAATGCCTGTTCAAGAGTATTTATAATGTTTATCGATTTTGTTAGAAACAAACAAACCCCAAAAGAATCAGGTGGCCCAGAAGGATTTCTCTTATCATTACAGGAGACAGCACTATTCATTATTTGCCTCCCACAATCTTTGAGATAGACATCATAGATCAAATTAAAAGCACTTATGATCCTAGATTTTGTTGTTTGCACAGTAAGAAAAGTGGTTAAAATTTAGAGATAAGGAGTTCCCATTGTGGCTCAAAAGGTTAAGGACCCGACTTGTATCCGTGAGGATACAGATTCGATCCCTGGCTTTGCTCAGTGGGTTAAGGATTCGGCATCGTCGCAGTGTGTGGTGTAGGTCACAAACGCAGCTCGGATCTGACATTGCTGTGGCTGTAGCATAGGCTGGCAGCTGCAACTCCAGTTTGACCCCTAGTGTGGGAACTTCCATATGCCACAGGTGTGGCCGTAAAAAGAAAAAAAAAAGATAAAGAAAAGATCTCTTTATTTCTAATAGTATCCTTCTATAGTCTATAGACCATTCCTCATTGGTTAAGCGGGGATGGCAATACCAATCTCTTAAGTCATTATGAGAATTTAATGACTTAACACGAGTATACAGCATGACATACAGCACAATAAGTATTGGCTGTTATCATTATTGAGCCCAGGCTGGGGATGATTCTTCAAGAGCAGTATTTAAATTCCTTTTTGATGACAGGAATGAAAAGCAATTATTTACTAGTAGACTAGATTTCAGGATCAAATGGTAGGGACAGTATAATATTTAAATGTCCTTTCATTTTTACTTATCTTACTATTACAACTTTCAGATTTATCACTTGAATGACCTGACATACTTGAATAGAAAAACATTCCTCTTTAGGCTGAAGACATTGAATTTCCATCTCTAGCTCCAGAAAGCAGCTGTTCTTATCACATTATTGTCCTGAGGAACCACTGTATATAAACTATGCCAAAGCTATTGTTGTTTTGTTAGTAATTCTCCATCAAGAATGAGCAGTGCCTTCCTGAGACCTAAGGGCACATTTTAAGATTAATTTCTCATGGAAGATCTTTGAAAAGTCGGTGCTACTGAAGACCAAACATGAAATAGCACTTGAGGTTTTTCTGTTTTTGGTTTGAGGTGGTGATACCTATTCCTAAAATATATAGGCTTATGACACCTCTGGTGGTATTTTCCAAACTATGTTCCATGAGATGTTGCTCTTGCAAGATGCTCCAAGAAATGAGTGCACTATGATCAGATATGTTTACTGCCCGTTCTGGGTCCATTTTGGAAGGTGCACATTGCATTTCAGCTAGTTGCCAAGCTCTGAACAGTGCCTTTTTTTTTTTTTTGCTTTTTAGGGCCACACCCTCAGCATATGGAAGTTTCCAGGCTAGGGGTCGAATCAGAGCTACAGCTGCCAGCCACAGCCACATCCACAGCAATGCGGGATCCAAGCCGTGTCTGGGACCTACACCACAGCTCAAGGCAATGCCAGATACATACTTAACCCACGGAGTGAGGCCAGGGATTGAACCCGCATCCTCATGGATTCTAGTCAGATTCATTACCACTGAGCCACAGCAGAAACTCCTGAGAAGTCTTAGGGTAAAAAAAAAAAAAAAAAAAACTGGGAGAAACAGTTTCTTTGATGCAGTATTTTGGAGTTCTCTTCTTTCACTGCAACTAGTACATTATATAGTACTAAAATATCCTAGTACAGGATATTTTAATTCAAAATACCAAATTCCACCCAGGAGTTAACGATCACAGTTCAGAAAAGAGGCACTCTTTTCAGATACTTGAGCGGATCCAAAGCTGCATCCTGATGCCTTTTCGGGCCCTAGAAGCAACTTTGTCCGACTTGTGTGGAGATGTGACCCTTGACCCAGGCAGAGATTGTAGATGGTTCTTCTGCTTCTGTAATGGAAAATGTTAGCCTCACACTCTCATATTTGGCATCCTAAGTTCTTTCCTCAGGCATGAACCCCAGGTTCCTGCACTACAGGTTTTTCCCTTAGAGTTTAAAGTTGAGGTAACTTCCCTCTATACCCTGTACTAGTTGCAGTGAAAGAGAAATAAAGAAAATAAAAGACATCTTTTTATTTTAATTCAAAATACCAAATTTCACCCAGGAGTTAACGATCACAGTTCAGAAAAGAGCAACGTTTCTGAACTTCTTCACTATAATTCTCCATTAAAACACCCTCACTAAATGACATTAACACTGTGCCCTCAAATTTTACAGATTTATGTCATATATAACATTATTAGGATTGTTTTCCAGCCTTTTATTGCATATTTTTGCTAAATGTTTCTTGTTTAAATCCCCTTGGATTAGTACCTCTTGATGAACTCTGTTTGGAATTTAGTAGTAAAAATGTTTATTTTTCCTAAAAAAAACCACCCTGAATATTTTACCTTATCAGGTGCATCAAGTATGATTAAATATTCTTTCATGTTTTCCTTTTTGCCTAGGCTGCCAGAAAGATCAAAGTCAAATTTAATACACATCATAATAATATCTGCACATGCTTTTAAATTTTTGAGCAGGCTTATATTACTACTTCATTTCTCTTGGAGGCAGGTGGTACTTACATTTTATGTTAATGGTGAAATATACTTCTTATGCAAAGCCTGTGCTCAGAAAATTTATCTTCAAACCATTTTAACTGATAGATTTTTAAAGTAGAAGTAAAGTTATATGTGTGTTAGATTTCACACCAGCCTTCAAAACTTCTTAATTAATTAGCAAAATTCCTGTGCATGGAAATTGTGGTTTAAGAAAGAAATACTGAGATGCTTTTTAAAATTACATGTAGAACAGTTTGGAATTTTTCGTAAGCATGAACATTTTTTTTAAGTTTTCAATAATTAAAAAGTAATTAAAAATTGAACAGTAAAATTTTAATGAAAAATAGATGCTGGCCATGAAATCTACAAACATAGGTAACGTTATTTTATTGTTTTTTATGGATCTTCTCTGATTACTTCCTGGTGTGGGTTCATTCAGTGGAAATCAGAGACATAGTTATCTCAGGCAGTATATCTCAGACGCTCGTGCAGGCATTGATGGAATCTGTTCATTCTAGTTTTAAATGGCATGTTGAACTTTGCATTTTAATGATGGAAGACACATCGAACATATGTGTTATAGCTTAGCATCAATAAATCATTTTTATGTATGTTCCTTATATATTTTTGTCACCCTCTATAGATTACCCTTGGTTTTGAATGTTGATAATGAAGAAATATGAGCTTTAAAGCTCTGTAGTCATATACTTTATTATATCTAATTTCACTTACATATTATTTTCCGTGATAGCACTATGACCATTCTTATAATTATCCCAAGTAAAACAGAGTTCTCACATATAAGGCACCATTTCTACAAGTCCCCATTCTTTCCAAATTCTCTCCTTTTTTGTCTCGGCTACGTGAAACCATAATATAATTGGTACAAAGAGAGGCTGTGTACCTAGGGAGTAGAAAGTCCAGGGAAGGAAGTGGTAACAGAACCCACATCTTCAAAACCAGTCTTGTGGAAAAGATTAATGGAACCCGGTCCATGTAGACTTAGAGACAGAACTAGAGCCGATGAATTGAAGCCACGAGAACATAGATTTCAGCCCTAAAAAGAGAAATTGCTAATAATTACAAGCTTTAAAAAGAGAATTGGCTACCTTGTAGAATTTCCCATCACTGGGTACATTTAAGTAGAGTTTCAAAGCCAATTTCCAGATGTCGAAGCATCTGTTTTGTGGAATCTCCAGGCTTTCTGTTCTTCCCCATCATTGCACCCGATCACACTCTGCTCTGAGTTTTGCATCGTTTGTCTGTTTCCCCATCTCCAGGAAGAACCCCTTGAGGACAACAACCATGTCTTACTTATTTTTGTAACTCCATCCCTTAGCACAGTGCTTGTCACAGAGATGCTCAGTAAATATTTGCTGAATGGATGAATGCATGAATGGATGCAGTACAAAATAAGGTTTCTTAAACTCGTTTTTTCCAAGCTGTGGAACCTGTCCTTCAAGTTGAAGTCTGACATGGAGGTCTAGTATGTAAAAGAGATAAAAATGTTGCTGCTCTACTTAAGTGGAGTTCCAGGGCCTGGAGACCTGCCCACTTAGTCCTTGAAAGCACCTCTGAAGAACACAGTTGAAGAATCACTGATCTTCAAAGTTGGACTTAGAAGACTTCTTTGGTTCGTTTTTTGATCTCTAGGTCTTTGATTCTTAATCTCTTTATTTCAAGTTTTCTGTTCATTTTCGAACTTTTTCTTGTCCTCAGAATGTTTCCTGAGGTTCAGAGCTAGATGCTAAAGAGGAGAGAGCCCCGTGCTAATATTCACCCCGAGGCCCAATTTCATAGGTTCTTAAGCTGGAAAGACTGTATGACACATTCCTTAGTTCTTGCTTAAACATTTCTGCTATGGGCTTTGGGTTTCAGCACATCTTGGGGTCCTCAGTGTTTGGCTTCTGGCTCTGACTGTGATCGAACTGGAAGCTTTGTAAGCCCATGGTCATTTCCCAGGTGGGAAATTACATTGTACAGAAGCCAGAAGTAGAAAGGAAAGGAGAGGCCCAGCCCTGAAGATGGAAATAGGTGTCTGAATGGCCTACAGCCCTGCTTCCTCTTTTGCACTTAGGCAGAGAGAGGGTGAAGCTGAGGATCAACGCTAGTCATGGATCTGTCAACACACTGGCCACAAAGACAGAGGGAAGGACATTAATGAATGGCAAGGAGAGAGGGAAGAGAAGGATCCCTGGCCTGGGTGTTGCTTCCACGCAGGGGATAGTCATAATTCAGGGGCTTCTGTGTCTGGAATTCCAAGTACTTTCTGCTCCAGTCATCCTAATAATAGCACTTTTCAACTTTGAGAGTCCATGAAAAGAAGACTTTGATGAAAAACACTGACCAGAGATTACGATTTGCTTAGATGAGGTGAGACGTTGAAGTGGTGGGGGTGAGATATTTTGGACTCTCTCTGTTTATGGCCAGCCTTTGATCCTATTTTCAGGGGATTTGACACTATTAGGGACATAACTTGGAACCATTTTCATGTGTTTGGTCAGCTAACTACAAATGGTGTTTTATACACATTAGAATAGAAGGGGTGTTTTGTACCTATATTCTCGAGTAAAGAGAAAGAGAAGGTAGAGGAGGGGATAAAGAGAAGCCAGTGGGGGCCAAAAGGTGTTTGAAAGAACCTTGTAAACCTTGTTCCCATGCACTCTGTAGCCATCTCCGTTTTAGCAGCTTTCACATGTAATTGCTTGTATGACCACACGAGTGGCACTCAGCACATCCTAACTGGGTTTAAGTGGGAAAGGAGTGAAAAAGTACAGTGTGGAGACAGAACTGACTGCTGGCAACAAGGTTGGGGATGATAAGAAACCTTAAATTGACCACGTGAGCGGCTGATGAAATGTCCCCGTTGAGATGTCCTGTAAACAGGTTTTAGGTCAAAACTAGTTTTGCATATGAAACAGTGTAAGAAATCCTTATCAGTACCACGCAGGTGAATAACCTATTTGTCTGAACTGCTCTGGATTTAGCATTCACCGCAAGCTGTGTGCTCACGTCATCTCCCCATCCCCCAGCGGGTGACCTCCTCTCCCCGACTTCACAGAGGACACTGGGAGGGTGTGGTGGCTGGTGTGGAAGAGCCCATTTGAGGTGGAGGTGAGGGAAGTACCAAAAGCTAATGTATCATAATGTACCCATGAGGCAAACTAGTCAAGCAGAGAAAGGAATGGTAATATATAGAGAGAGAAAGAATGAGATAACACAGATTTTTTGTTGTTGCTTTTTGTTTTTTTAAGGGCCACACCTGCAGCATATGGAGGTTCCCAGGCTAGGGGTCCAGTCGGAGCTGCAGCTGCCAGGCTCCATGACAGCCACAGCAAGGCAGGATCCAAGCTGCATCTGTGATTTTCACTGCAGCTCACGGCAATGCCGGATCCTTAACCCACGGAGCAAGGCCAGGGATCAAACCTGCATTCTCATGGATACTAGCCAGGTTCTTAACCTGCTGAGCCACAACGGGAACTCCCAGTGACTGAGTTTTCATGGACCTTTTTCTCTCTAGCCAGACCTGCTTCTCATCCTCACTGGCATCTAGTCTGCCACTCAGTACCCTATGTATCAGTCTTCAGCTGCCCTCCTGCCCAGCTGTATTCCACACTCTTTGATCAAGTTCTTGTAGGTTTTGATCCCAAGTGTCATCAGAATCTATATTTCGGACCCGGACATTTAGAACATAAACCCTGAAATTACATTTCCTGTGTGATGCAGTTCAAAAATAACATGGCTCAGCCATGAAAATAAGTTGAAGGAAGTTTAACAGAGTTCTTAAAATTTTCATAATGTTGACACCTTTGGGGGAAACTAATAAATCTGTTTATTTTTCACAAAAATGTGTTTTTCTTACTTTTAGTGCTCTAATTCTGCTGACGCCCTGTCTTCATGGTCTTAAAAGGTAGTCAAACAGTGTTCTTGACCTTGGTGTCTCTTAATCCTTTGTTTCTGCTAGTCTTGCATTGACTTGGCCTTTGTCTCTTCTCTTTGTTCCAGCCACCCCCTTCCCAAATAACTCAGAAAACAAACAAACAAAAAGGAATGGAACTTATTGCTATGCATTTGCTGTGGGACTTTCGTTCTAGTATACTTTCTGTTTATGCTTTCTCTTATTTCTTTTGTTCTTATTTCTTTCTCATCTTAGATGCAGCCAGCAGTTACTCCTCCCAGTCTCTTGCAGCCCTCTTCTTCACACCCATGCCTCCCATCGTATAGGTCAAGGATGTAGCATTTGAAGTTACATGGGAAATGACACGAGCTTCTGACCCCAGGCCTTTGCAGCATATGCTGTTCCTCCTTTCTGGAACATTCTTGTCCTCCCTCAGCTGATGAACCCCTGGGGAGATCTCCGCTTACTTCGTGCCATTTCCTCCAGGGAATCTCCCCTGCCCCGTAGATGAAGTGAAATCCCTTTGCTGAATGTTACTCATCCTCTTTGTAATTCTGAACACGCTCATCATGATTTGCTAATACCTCAAAATGCATAAGAGCCAAGATCATTTCTACCTCGTTCAAGGCTGTATTCACAATGCCTGACAGTCTTCCCGTGACTGTAAATATAGGTTGAATTGAACAGATGAGATATAAATAATAAATCGGCAAATTTTTCCGGACCCAGTTCCAATGTCATCTCTCTATGAAGCCTTCTCACCTCCGGGCAAAAACATGTATTTCCCTCAAAGAACGTACACATTCCATTGTGGCTGTTCAGAAGTCAACTAACAAAACTGTCAAGGTCATGAAAGACAAGGAAAGAGTAAGGAACTGTCACAGAACAGAGAAGCCTAAAGAGACACGATAATAAGTAAATGTAACTTGGGCTCCCGCGGCAGTCCTGGTCCGAGGAAGAACATCAGTGGAAACTCTGGTGAAATACAAAGTGTGTCGGTTAGTTAATAGCACTGTACCGAGGTCAGTGTTTTAGTTTTGATAATGGGTATGAAGATTACATGAGATGCTAACCTCAGAGCACGTTGGGTGAAACCTTTGAATATTTTTTAAGACTTTTCCCAACAGTCAGAGATCCCGTTATGGTGCAACAGAAACGAATCCAGCTGGTATCCATGAGGATATGGGTTTGATCCCTGGCCTCTCTCAGAGGGTGGGAGATCCAGCATTGCCGTGAGCTGTGGTGTAGGTCACAGATGCGGCTCAGATCCTGCGTTGCTGTGGCTGTGGCGTAGGGCAGCGGCTACAGCACTGATTTGACCCCTAGCCTGGGAGCTCCCTTCTGCCATGGCTGTGGCCCTAAAAAACAAAACGAAAACAAACAAGAAAAAGGACTTTTCCCCAAAGTCCAGAATTATTTCAAAATGAAACGTTAAAGTCAACTGGGAGCTTCCCACAGACAGAAAGTCCGCCTTAATAGTTGGATTCCTAGCCCCTAATGGTGTCTAGCCTAGTAGGTGCTCAGTAAACACTGAGTTAAGTTACCCTTGCTTGTTCCCGCTCTGGTTATTTGCAGTCTCTGTTTTCTCCTTGCCCTTCCTGCCTTACCTAGCAACAGCCTGGTGCCTTTAGGGAGGACCTGGTCCCTGAGTGCATGTGCTGCAGAGGCCAGCACCCTGCCTTTTGGTGGCAGTGACACTGTATCACACGTAGCCTGTGCAATGGTAATTTCCTTCCATCAGGACTGAAGGTCAAAAAGAAGAATTGTACCAGAGAAAAGCAAAATAAAAATGGGGAATCTGGGCTCCTACCTTGATTTTAAATTGTCAGTATTTTACTTTTGAACTTAAAATTTGTTTATATTTGAATGCCAGGATATTCCAGCCATATTCCCAATTGAGCATCTTTTTCTTTTTTTTAAAAAATGACTCAGTACATTGTTATTTTATTTTACACATTGATGGCTGACCACCTTTTTACTAATAGCATTTCATCTCACATTTTGTATCAAAAGTGTCCCTCTAAAATGTCTTAAACTTGTAAAAGAATATCTTTATCCTAATATATTATGATAGAAATCCAATGCTGTGGCTTTTAGGATAACTTGTAAAGGTTATCTTAAAAACCTTTAAGATAAATAAGAAAAATAAGTTTAAAGCTCCAGAAATCCTTGTGAAAACATCCCTGAGCATTTCTCAGAGCATTCTAAACTTAGTCCGTCACTTTAGATTTACATATAATAGCACATGTAATTAATAAGAGCTATAATAAGACCTTCTAATCAGCTGGAAATTTAAGAAAACTCTTCTAAAGGTGGAATCCTTTATAGAAATTTAGGGTCAGGGTGTACTTTTTTTTTTTCCTTTCGCTCATAAAACCTTTGACTTGCAATTATTTCCTATTGAAAAACACCGGGTACCGGAGTTCAGACATAACTTAACTGTCATTGGCTCTCATAAACCATGCACTGCTAACTGCAGAGTTAAGGTTATCTTAGCAGAGTCCCTCTTGTCTGTTTCTCGGCATCCTCCCCCAGGGCTTTCGGCTTTGCACAGCCACCTACCTGTGTATTTCTGTGGCAGCTATCATCTCTGTATCCAGGCATTCACACCTCACAAACACAAACATCCGCAGACGGAAAGTGTGGAGCTTGGAGCACAGGCTTCCTACCGAGAACATTTTTCACAGTTCAACAAGGCAGCTTGGCACACTTAGCATAAAATGCCGGTAACTGAACAGGGCCATTTCAACTAGAATCTGAAAGAAAAGAGTAAAAAGAGAGACTCCAGTTTTCATATGTAAGACCATTTTGCAGACACCAAATGCTACCCACTTGTAAGGTATCCCAGATGCTTCTGCATGGTCACCATGTGTAGAGACTCGGCAACACTGACCGTGTCTGAGGACCGAATCTCCAGGAGTGGCCAGTCTTCTAAACTCTCTTTTGTTTTTCCATGAAAAAGATGAAAAAGGGAGTTCTCCTTGTGGCTCAGAGGATTAGGGACCCAAAGTTGTCTCTGTGAGGGGGGAGTTTGATTCCTGGCCTCTTTCTGTGGGTTGAGGATCCAGCCTTGCTGCAACTGCAAGCTGCGGCATAGGTCGCAGAGGTGGCTCGGATTCAGTGTTGCTGATTTGACCCCTAGTTTGGGAACTTACATATGCTGCAGGGGCATCTGTAAAAGAAAAAAAATGAAAAAAAAAACCCCACCAATCTTACATTTAAAATTTTTTTATTTTATTAAAGTATAATAGATTTATAATGTGTTAATTTCTGCTGTACATCAAAGTGATTCAGATATATATATATATATATATATATATATATATATATATATATATATATATTCTTTTTCATACTCTTCCATTGTGGTTTATCACAGGGTATTGAATACAGTTCCTGTGCTATGCAGTAGGACTTTGTTGTTATCTATTCCCTACATAAAAGTTTACATCTGCTAGTCCCAAACCCCAATCGATCTTTCCCCCGTCTTACATTTTAACAAGCTTTCTAAATTTAAGGGTGTCGGGCATTCATAAACGAAGAAGTAAATATATGATGGTATCCCTAGTTAGGTACATTTTTCGGCACAATCTTAGAATATAAATTGTTAGCTTTTCATATAGGTTTCTTTTTATTGTTTAAGTTGTAACATCCACCAGTTCTCACATCAACTGGTTTTCTACCTGAGATCATTGCTCCTTATCGTTAGGACTAATGTTTTCATGACTTCTGTTTTCCCGTGCCATTTATACAACAAAATAAGAAGAGAGTACATTTAAATACTCGAATAAGTATTGATGCTCACTTCAAGATGATGTCACTGTTCAAACTTAATCTTTGGCCAGCAGGCAGGACCACCATGCAGTGGTTTGAAATATTTGTTCAATAACTGATGTGCAAAAGTCTGGGTTAGAGAAAGGTTGAAAACATATCTACAGAGATTATACCACAGTGCCCTCTAGCCTGTATAGCAGGAAGAAAAATGTTTCCCCTCCTTGCTGTTCATTTCTGGAGGTAGGTTATTTCGCAACAGCCTTTTAGCTATGGGCAGGCTCAATATATTTGTTACGTAAAGGGCATTAACCTTCTGTTGAATCCTCCCCTGCAATGCTTTCACTTAAAACAGACATCATCTCTCTCACACACACACACATACACACACCAAAAAAAAAAAAAAAAGAGTTCCCGTCATGGCACAGCAGAAATGAATCTGACCGGGAACCATGAGGTTGTGGGTTTGATCCCTGGCCTTGCTCAGTGGGTTAAGGATCCAATGTTGCTGTGAGCTATGGTGTAGGTCGCATATGCAGCTCGGATCTGGCATTGCTGTGGCTGTGGCTGTGGCCGGCAGCTACAGCTTGGGTTAGACTCCTGGCCTGGAAACCTGCATATGCCATGGGTGCGGCCCTAAAAAGACAGAAGACCAAAAAAAAAAAAAAAAAAAACCCAGACATTATCGAGTCACTTGCACCTCTTGCAAAACAAATATCCAGTATCCTAAAGTGCTAACAGGTACAGAAACACAGCACCACTGTGTCTCCGGACTATCTTTGCCTGATGAAGACAACATAGAGAAGAGCTCCACTTCCCACCTCTCCTACCTTTCTCTTCTGAAAAGCAGCAGTCCACGAACTACCCTTGAACGTGGTGAAGGCAGGCGTGCTTGGTGTTATCTAATTATTATTGATCCCAAACTCATTGTTGTCTGTTACCCACATTCTCTCCCTTCATATCATTTTGGAAAAGAAGAATAATCTATGGATTTAAGCCTTCCTGTCTATGCTGATTTAAATTCAATAAACAGACTTTAAAGAGAGAATTTAGTATTTCGTAGAAGCTTTCTTCAATTACTAGTTTCCTATGCTTTTTTTCTCCCCCACCTCCCCTTCAAGGGGAAACCTTGAAAAACTAAAACTTTAACCCCAAGAATTTCATTAAGTGAGGCCCACCTTATGTATTTTCTTTAGAGGTTAAAAAAAAATGATTTTTATCTTTAAATTCTCCAAATTGTAGAAGCAGGTAAATAGTAGAGCATAATTTATTCAACTCTGTCACCACATAACCTTGGAACTTTGCTAAAAAGGCAGTCTCTTTCCTGATTATAGAAAACATTTAATGGGAAAAAAGTACTCCAGAGGTTTGCAGTACTTATAGACTTTTTAACTTAAAAAAATATTCTGCTGCACATTTACACTCTGCCATAAAACACTGTAATGAATAATTAAAATAGAGCTAGAATTGTCAAGATAAATGATAACTATGGATGGTGGTACGTGCTCTTAATTTTCCCCCCTGCTTTTTTGGCGTGTTGATTTGCATAGCATCATAATAGGCAAAGGAATTCCCACTCATTAAATGTGAATTAACAAGAAAGGATTTTAATGGGCCTTTTGGTCTCATTTCAGGTTTTAGCCAGTTATTTAATTCTGTACTCTTGTCTTGCATTTGTTCTAAAAAAAAACCCCAACTTAGTTGCTTGTATGAATAATAAGGGTTCGAAGGTAAACAGAATTTCATGGTAAGAAAAATAACATGTAGCAATTAATTTTTCACATAGACATGAAGCTTTCCCTAGTGCTCGATTCTGAGTGTTGAAGAAATGAGCAAGTTGGACAGAACATGTATCTTTGCTATTAAATAATTCAAAAGTTGTTAAAAGGATATATATGTAGGATCTTTCTATTTCATTTTGATGTATAAGCTCTTAAAACAAGAACAACAATATTTCTGTGTCCACATCCAAATATGTTAAATGATTTCTAAATGAATTTTCCCCGAAGACTGTCGCTGTTTCCTGCATTAGGTCATTGGTGCTCAAAACTCCAGTTCACTCCTGCTCCCTCCCCACGTCTCTTTTGCGACATTCCAAAGTGGCCTGACCTGGTGACTTCAACCTCATGCTAATAAACAGAACTAGCAGTTTTTGCAAGTTGTCGCCTTATCAGGGAGCAAAGGACTTGGCCTAAGACGAGGCCACTGAATAACTGTTGGGAGCCTCCTCAGGTGGCCTGAGCTTGGAAGCTGATGCTCTTCCTCTGTCTCTGTACCTTTCTAGAATTCTTTTGCCAGAAACATCCCTCAGGTCATCTGTTTCTTCAGGGTTGGTCCCTAATGTCACATGGTGAAGGAGTAGAAGTTTTTAATCCATGGCTTTGCTGTCATTGGCAACCTCATTGAACCTCACAGTGTGTGGATGTGATCAAATTGTGCTAAACATATGAACCTAAATCCAAAGCAAGGAATTGCTGAGAGTGGGCAAAGGGATGGGGCCAGGAGAGGGGAGAGAAGGAAAGATCTGAACATTTGTTGAATACCTACAAAGCATCAGGCGCTGCATGTGTTTGACCTCATTGAATTGTAACACCATGGTAAGGAGTAAGGAACTGGTTTCCCAGTTTTGCATGTGAAAAATGTTCGTGGCTTTTGCAGCTTTACCCTTGCTTGGTGAATCATAGATCTTGGATTGCCAGGCAGGCATTTTTGGCTCCAGAACTCGTGTTCTCCCCACATGTCCACATGCTCAAGAAAATTTCCTCAGGTAGAAATACCTTTGTTGGGGTTCCCGTCGTGGCTCAGTGGAAATGAATCAGACTAGTATCCATGAGGGCACAGGTTCGATCCCTGGCCTCGCTCAGTGGATTGGGATCCGGCATTACAGTGAGTTGTGGTGTAGGTTGCAGATGCAGCTTAGATCTGGCATGGCTGCTCTGGTGTAGGCCGGTGACTACAGCTCCAAGTCAACCCCTAGCCTGGGAACTTCCATATGCTATGCGTGCAGTGATAAAAAGCCAAAAAAAAAAAAGAAAGAAAGACAAATGCTTTTGTTGTTGTTGAAAGCAGCAGGGCTTTCAGGAGGCTTTATGTATGGCACCGTCCCCCCTCAAATCGTAAGATACAGTTGTGGAACCTTAACCCACTGAGCCAGGCTAGGCATGCAGTTGTGGAACGTATGCGGATCTTTCGCTCATCGTCACTGCAGTGACAGGGGTAGCGAGGAAAGAAGCAGAGCAGGTCTTTGCCCTCCTGCTGCCTGTCTGATACCAGGAGGTCCTCGGACCAGCGCTTAGGCTTGGACCTGTGGCTGAGGTGCTACTTGCAGAGCGTCATTATTGCAAGTAAAGAGTCTCAGTGGCGGATCATGAAGGTCAACTAGGTTTATGAAATCAGGCATCCATCTCAACTTTCTTGAGACAGCCCTGAGTTCCGGTGCTCTTATTCTTTGCCTCATAGCCACCTCTTAAGTGGGTACTGTCTTACCTCTGCAAGAGGATTCCAGAGGTTGGTACAAAAGAAAAGAAGTCAGCTGTCAGACCGTATAACCTGACTTTCCATCCAGAGATTGCTTACTGCAGCCACAGCCTATCAAGAAGCATAAGGACAACGTGGCGAAGTATTCGGGCCCTCCTTCTCCAGCAGATGTGTCACGCACGTGGCTGAGTGAAGCCATCCCTTGTGTAAGGAAGAGTGACAAGTCTAAGGCTCCATTCTGCTTCCACTTTGTCTTTTGTTTATTGCTTAAAATA
>PVHT021183648.1:22395095-22501197 GCA_004024745.2 Catagonus wagneri
ACCCCCCCCCCCCATCTCCACTGCCCTGGGGAGAAATGTAGAGAGAATGTATGCAGGGCTTAAAAGTTAAGACCAAAAGGATTTTTTTTTTCTGTTTTTCTTTTGAGGGCACGTGGAAGTTCCCAGACTAGGGGTCGAATTGGAGCTGTGGCTGCCGGCCTACACCACAGCCACAACAACGCTGGGTCCAAGCCACATCTGCAACCTACACCACAGCTTGTGGCAACACCGGATCCTTAACCAACCGAGCCAGGCTACGGATCAAACCTCCTTTCTCATGGATACTAGTCAGATTCCTTTCCACTGCATCATAGTGGAAACTCCAACACCAGAAGTATTTTGTTGAGTGATCTTGTTAGAAACTGCTGGTTGTCTACCCAACATCCATTCAGCGTTCACTCATAATAAGCCTAGTTTTTTTTTTCCCCAACTGCCAGTCTGCCTGGATAAAGACTTATATTTCCCAGAATCCTCTCAGTGGTCAGTGAGGTTAAGCTGCGGTGTTTGGGTGGGCTTTCAGCAAGGCTCTGTTAGACTGACTCAGCTGAGAGGTATGCCTTTTTTGGCCCTTGCCTTCTTCCTCCTCTTTCGGCTTGAAGTGTGCCCTCTGGAGCCTCATGCCTCCTTGGGCCGCCAGGATGAAAGCCACATAAAAAGGTAAGATTCAGAGCTCCTGGTGATTTGGGAGCTGATATGGCCACGTGTACCGCCTGCGTCTTTACAGTTGTCCATGGGGGTCTGTGGGGCATGGGTTCCAGGACCTCACAGATACCACCATCAATGGATGTTCAAGTCGCAGATATAAAACGGTACAATGCAGTCTGCCTTCTGAATTCGTGGGCTCTGCATCTGTGGATATAGAGAGTGGGAGGGGTGATTGATCAAAATCAACCCTCCATTGGTTGAATCCAAGGATGCAGAACCCACAATTTCTGACTTCTTTAAGCCACCTGTTTGAGGTTTCTGGAATAGGTTATACCATTTTTTCTAACTTGGCCATGACTGTTATGCAGAAACATCTACTCCCGCTCCACTGGTCTCTTCTTTTCTCCCAACTTGGCTCTCTCCTCTTCTACTTACTGCTAGCGTCCAAGGGGACATTTGCAGATAGCAAGTGCCTGCCTGAAAATACCATATGCAGACATGTCGGGCCAGAGAATATATTCATAGCTCTTTGTGCTGCTTCTTCCTTTGTTCTCCTTTGAACACAGAGCCTTTTCAGGGGCACAGGGACTTTTCACAGCAGCACACATAGTCATGGTAGGCGAAGTTCACGGGACAGGGCAGTTGTTTTGCAGGCACAACCAGTGAAGTCTCGAGTCCAGCACAGGATGAGCTGAACAGGGTTAGCCTCTCACGTGGGACAGGGACATGGTTTCTTTCCCGTGATATCTGTAGGGAAGTAGACACTTTCCTGCCAGCAGCACTCAGCTGGGTGAGTGTTTCATGGACTAGTGAAGAGAGCAAACTATAAGCCTTTACTCAGGGGAAAGGACCTCTTACCTGCCTTCCTGCAACTTTCTGTGGGTTTGCTGATGTCAAAGAAGATCGAGGTCACATTTAGCCAAGGGTAAATTCAAGGAGTGATCCAGTGAAAAGGAAAGAAAACCTTGAAGGAACTTTATGGACATAAATTGGGAAGATGGAGTGAGTTACTCTGGCATAAAACCAAAAAGAGGTACAGGAATACAACAGAGAGAAACAAGGCAACCTGGTCCCTTTTCTGCCACTTGCCTCTGCTGGAAGGGATGATGCTGACCCATGCACACTATGTCATATTGTGTCATCCTTGGCCACTGTCACGATGCTTGGTGTTGAGGTCTTACATGAACTTTCCTGCTCAGCAACCCAGCCGCTACCAGCACAGGCTGTACCCCTTCTGGGCACCAAAGCACTTGGCCTGCTTGTAGAGAGTAATTGCAAGGTAGATGATAATTGTTGATAATAAACACACTACATTGGGTACAAACCGGGCTGGGAAAGAGGGTCATAAAAAAGAAATCTGTGATGATAATGGTTTGTAAGTTTAATGAATATTAATATTCTAACAAGATAAAGCTTTTAGTAAAATTACAGATCAACCTCATCTTCTCTTTCTCTGTATCATGTTAAAAAAAAACTGGGTCGGGAGATTATTTCAGCTTTACTTGGCATAGGTTCTTCATTTCTGAGGAGTGTGTGTGTGTGTGTGTGTGTGTGTGTGTGTGTGTGTGTGTGTTTTGAAGGCAACATCAACAGCTTGGAAGTGGTCCAGAGAAAAGTAAATGTAGTTATCAATAGATTGGAAAATCAAGGCTTTAACAAAAGGTTAAAGGAATTGGTTGCATTTAGTCTGGAGTAGAGGTGATGTAATAATTATTAAAAAGCTACTATTAAGGAGGGCATTGACTAACATCCTCTCTCCCATAGAAGACGTAAATAAAAGGAATTGTTTAAACTCCATTACCGTACAGCACAGGGAACTATAGCCAGTCTCTTGGGTTAGACAGTGATGGAAGATCATATAACAAAGGGAGTGTGCATATATATGTGTCACTTTGCTGTAGAGAAGAAATTGGCAGAAGATTGTAAATCAATTATACTTTAATAAAAATTAAAAAAATTAAAAATAGACTTGCGAGGAAGAGAGGGATTTCGATTAAATATTGGGAAGCATTTCTTGAAAGTGAGCATCATTAAAGAATGTCGCAAACTATAATCAGTTATTGAGGAAGGTTGGGGAGTCTGTGACTCAGGATATTAGTGTAGTGGGCATAGCACAGGCTCTGAACTCACAGCTGCTTTTGAGTCTTAATTCTGGCTTCAGTTAACGTGGATAAAATTCTCTTTAAAATTCTTGCACTCTGTAGGATTTTCAGGGATTATGGAACATAGTGCTTGGACAAGCATTTAGGTGATAAAAGTGATAAATAAACATGACTCTCCCCCTCCCCTTAGCTTCCAAACTATTATTTGTTTGAGATTTTATAGCACACGGTTTAGGCAATAATTCTTGACAGTATTGACTGCTTGTCTTTGTTTTGCAAAGGATTTTGCTTTTATAGAAAAATGGATCCTAGCATTTTGTGGCAAGTGATTATTATTATTACTGGATTTTACAAAGCCCCAACTGTGTGTGTGTGTGTGTGTGTGTGTGTGTGTTTGGATTCATACTAACACCACAAACGGAACAGTGTAAGAAGGTATTTCAAGATCAAGGTCAAGAAAAATAAAGTGTTATAAGTCACAGAAATTGCTGGTCTCACGCTGTACGCTTGAGGCACAGTATTAATTTCCCCTGTTTTGCTGTAACTGGATCTGTTCACCTTACCGGGTTTATTGTAACTTTATCAACTCTTTGGGGGAAATCTGTGTAGAGAGGGAACACTGCTCTGATCTCAAACCACAATCATTGGCTCCCTCTCGTTGGTGCCTAGCTGGTTTGGGGGACATGTGTTCTGAAGCTGCTATGCCCGCCTTGGGCTGTAACCTCAAGGTCTTAATCAGCATGCACTTTTCTTACCTAGTGGTATTTAAGCGTGTGCAGGTGTTAAACTAGTGTCGGTTTTCTGTATCGCCAGAGGCTGATCAAGAAAAGGCAGAAACTCTACAAGCTGTTCTGCTTTGACCTTCTCTTTCATAGAGAAGGCTCCAAGACTTTTAGGCTGTGACTCCAAATTTTCTCACTGAATGGGGGAACGTGGTTCCTAGGTCTCAGGGCGGGACTTTCCAGTACTTTCAGTGAGCTGTTCACTTTATATAATGAAGGGAGCAAACACGTGCTGAGTGTCTTCTGGTTACCTGGTGCCAGTTGAAACGCCTTAACGTGCATTAATTCATGTCATCCTCCCAACAGCACCATGAATTCGGTACTATTTATCATCGTTCACCTTTTGTAGAGAAGACAATGGGGACAGAAACTGTGAGCAGCAGTCTCTTAGTAGACCAGGAGGGTCTCACAGCTGGCAGATAACTGAACCAGTATTTGAATGGAAGCAAGCCGGCTCCAGAGCCTGCGCGCTGACCATTGGGCTACACTGCCTCTCGGTTTGAGCAGCTTCCTACTGCTGTTGACACAGGATTTTGGAAGGGCCTGCAAAAGGCCTTGAGACATTCTAATGATTGGTTCCCTTTGTTGTGGAAACATTTTTGAAATTCTGGAACCAGAAAACCGCCAAGCTACTGCCTCATCCTTGTTCCATGACACTTAACTTAGAATACAGAATTTATTATGGCTGGTTAACTTGGAACTCTGTTGATTCTGAAAACAGCTTCTGACTTATTCCCCAGCTTGCCAGAGACAGCAGTTCTGTGCGGCGGCCTTTTAACCCTTTCGTGTCTTCCTTCCCATCAGCTGGACCTAATCTCACACCTCGACCGCTCCTTTAAGCACATCACGGGTGACAGCTTGAGAGCTTCTTGGTTAGGGTTCAGGAACACCGACTTAAACCCTCTCTTCTGCATCCTGTGTGGAACACAGGCCCACTGAGGACTTTCGGGGGGCAAATCTTCAAAATTTGCTTTGAGTTTTAGTTCCCATGGAAGTCTTGATTGCCCTTGCTCTTTTCTTCCCTCTGTTCCGTATTGACCTATACCTGGCTTTTTGCCTCTAAATTTCCCTGCTGATTACTGAGATGAGACGTGTGTAGGTTTAATAGACTTGACTGGAGGTTTGGAGTGACAGGGGACAGGTAGCAGTTACAGCATCACAACACAAACAACCTAGAATAGAATTGAGACCTTCCTTTTCCTAATGTTCTTCAGCCCCTCCATCAAGGAGGATTTTCTTACATGTCACCCTTGTTCAGCCTCATGCCACTTCAGGTCTCTCTACACTTCAAATTCAGTTTCTCTCGCTTTTTATGCAGACTCTTGGGTTCCATGCCCGCATCTGTCTAAGGATTCATTGCTACTTTGCCAAGCAAAATGGCCATGCGTTCTTTACCAGTATAGCCGAGCTGGCGGTGAGTTTAGAATTTTAGCCTTCCCTCTCCCTTCTCCGTCCCGTCTCCTCACCTCTGCCCAGATTCTGCAAGTGCAAAAGATTAGTGGAGAATACATCATTTTTCCTCCACAATAGGAATTTTGACTCTCCTGTTAGACGGCAGAAGTAGCTACCATCAGTTTGAATTTTAAATATATTTAGTCTTTGGGCGAAATCAGTAGCAAAGGAATATTAACATTATAATTAAGACACGTAATAGGAACCACGGGGTACCTGAAGGTGTGTATAACCTCCTTTCCTTCTGATAAATGAACTTTAATATGGAATTAAACCAGTAGCACTCTGACATTAACTGTAGGAGGCAGTGGCAGGTCTGGGGCTACCTTTATCTTTGAGGACAAATCCGTGAATAAGGCGATGATTGAGCATCAAGTCTCATTTTTCGCTCATCAGTGGTGCTTGGTGGAGCATGCAGTGAGCTGGAGACATACAGGGCTCAGGCAGGCACCAGCAGAGGAAATTCAGACCAAATGGAACTGTGATAATTGACCATGCCATCTAGGCACCTGAGCAACCCAAAGATATGTCTAAAGAATGGGTTTGCTGAATGTGGATGAACCTGGAAGGCATTGCTCAGTGAAATATGTCAGAGAAAGACAAATACTTTACAGTATCATTTATATGTGGAATCTAAAAAATCAAACTAGTGAATATAGGAGTTCCTGTTGTGGCTCAGCGGGTTAAGGACTGGGCGTTGTCTCTGTGAGGATGTGGGTTCAATTCCTGGCCTCACGTAGTGGGTTAAGGATTTGGCATTGTCGCGAGCTGCCATGTAGGTCGCAGATGTGGCTTGGATCTAGTGTGGGCTGTGGCTGTGGTGTAGGCTGGCAGCCACAGCTCCAATTCAAACTCTAGCCTGGAAACGTCCGTACGCTGCAGGTGTAGCTGTAGAAGAAAAGAAAAAGAAAAGAGAAGGAAAACAAACGAAAACTAGTGAATATAACAAAAAAGAAACGGACTCATAGGTATGGAGAGCAATCAAGTGGTTACCAATAGGAAAGGGAAGGAGGAGGGCAAGATGAGGGGAGGGGACTGAGAAATACAAACTATTAGATATAAATAAGCTACAAGAATATATTGTACATTGCAGGGAATGTAGCCAGTATTTTATCATAACTATAAATGGAATACAACCTTTAAAAATGGTGGCTCACTGTGTTGCACACCTGAAACTTATATAATATTGTACATCAAGTATACCTCAATCAAAAATTGTTGAAGTGGAGTTCCTGTCATGGCTCAGTGGTTAATGAATCCGACTAGGAACCATGAGGTTGCAGGTTCGATCCCTGGCCTTGCTCAGTGGGTTAAGGATCTGGCGTTGCTGTGAGCTGTAGTGTAGGTTGTAGACGCGGCTTGGATCCCGCGTTGCTGTGGCTGTGGTGTAGGCCGGCGGCTACAGCTCCGATTAGACGCCTAGCCTGGGAACCTCCATATGCCGCAGGTGCGGCCCCAGAAGAGGCAAAAAGAAAAAATTGTTGAAGTGGTCTAAAGTTAAAAAAAAAAAAAAAAAAAAAAGGAATGGATGCCCTTGGCTGTCAGTGGTCCCACAGGTGGACAGCATGGCAGGCGAAGTGCACCGTGGCCCCAGGCAGAGCACAGAGGGCAAAGTCAGGCATGGCTGAGTCATGTCAGAAAACCCTGTTCCTTCACAAGACCCCAAGAGAGGGGAGGGGTAGGGTACGAGCCCGGCAGCTAGGGTTCCAGTCTCAGAGGGAGCCTAGGCTATTGGTTATTATGTCCAGGAAGATTTTAGAAAACACTGTCTCACCCCGGTTGGTGGCTAAAATTGCTCTTGGAGAGCCTCGTGGATGCCTCCTGCTTGACCCCTGTGGGGGCGGATTGACAGCACAGTTTAATTCTCAGCTCTGTGTCTGGCAAGCCGTCTGTGCCTTCTGATCACACTCTTGCCATCTTCATCTCCCCGGAAGCAGGGCAGACCTGGGCTCGTGAGGAACTGGAAAGGCCAACAGTGGGGAATGCGGTCGGACCGGTGATCCCGGAGCCCCATCCCGCACACACTGTGGGTGCGGAAGCACCTGGCCTTTCTCCTGGGGGTGGGCAGCTGGGAAGAGCTTCTTCCGGTCCTCACGATGAAAACAATTCAAAAGTACTTCAGACCCCAAGTTCATGTGTTTGCTCCTACTCATTGGAGAGCTTGGTTGCAGGACAACCAGCTGACCCCAAAGCGAAGGAGACAAGTGCCTGCCGAAAGAGACAAGATGCAAATGCTGGCTTACCTGCGCTAGACACGGCACAACCCTGGCTGGCAAATTGGTGAAGCCGACCATGGACAAGTGAGCGGGTGCGGAGGCCTGGGGGCGAGCAGAGGCGGGAGTGCAGGCTCTCTGAAGCGTTTTTCTCCAGGAGCCCCATTGGGCACTCAAAGAAAAGATTGGAGAAAGGCTTCAACATGCTCCCTCTGGCTAGACATAGAGCTTATCGTACTAGGTGAAGTAAGTCAGAGAGAGAAAGACAAATACCATATGATGTCACTTATATGTGGAAGCTGCAGTATGATGCAAATGAACTTATTTGTAAAACATAGACTTGCATAGAAAATGAACTTATGGTCACCAAAGGGAAAAGGGAGACGAAGGAGGGATAAATTAGGAATATTGGATTAGCATATACACGTGCCTGTATATAAACTAGATAAACAACAAGGTCCTACTGTTTAGCACAGGGCACTATATTTAATACCTTGTAATAAGCTATAATGGAAAAGAATCTGAAAAAGAATACCTGTCTGTCTCTCTATCTGAATCACTTTGCTGTGCACCAGAAACTAACACAACATTGTAAGTCAACTATACTTCAGTAAAAAAGGGAAGAAACCCCCTCGCATTTCATCTCATTTCTTTTGTCCTCACTCGTCATGTTTCAGACACATCAGCCTTTTCCCTGTTTCTATGTTTTTTTTTTTTTGGCCTCACCCAGGGTGTGCGGATGTTCCCAGGCCAGGGAATTAAACCTGCACCACAGCAGCAGCCCCAGCTGTCTCAGCGACAACAGTAGGTGCTTAACCTGTCGTGCCACAAGGGAACTCCCCTTTTCACTGTTTCTGAAATTACGTGCTCAGCCTCTTCTCCCTAAAGGTCTTCATGTATGTTGGCCTTTCTGCCTAGAGTGCTTGTTAACCTGGTTAACCTCTTCTCTTTCAGGACTTTTTTTTTATTGTTTCAAATTTTTTTATTAAAGTATAGTTGATTTGCAAAAACAAACAAACAAAAAAACGAGAAGAAAGTGTCCTCTCTGGATAAAATAAAGCAGGAAAGGAAGGTGCTACAATTCTAAAGGCTGGGCTCTGAGCATGTGGACTTCTGAAGATGAGCAGTCAGGCCAAAGGAAGAGTAGCTATAGAAGCTCAAGTTGGAAGTAGCTCGGTCGGTAAGAGGAACAGAAGGAAGGCTGGTGTGGCCAGAGCAGAATGAGCAAGGAGTAGAGTAATAAGAAATAGGAGTAGGAGTTCCCGTCGTGGCTCAGTGGTTAACGAATCCGACTAGGAACCATGAGGTTGCGGATTCAATCCCTGGCCTTGCTCAGTGGGTTAAGGATCCGGCGTTGCACTGAGCTGTGGTGTAGGTCGCAGACGCGGCTTGGATCCCGTGTTGCTGTGGCTGTGGTGAAGGCCGGCGGCTATAGCACCTGTTAGACCCCCAGCCTGGGAACCTCCACATGCCGCGGGTGCGGCCCTAGATAAAGGCAAAAAGACAAAAAAAAAGGGGGGGGGCTGCATCGTGTAGGATTTTCTTAGATGGAAGTTCCCACTGTGGCTCAGTGGGTCAAGAACCTGACATAGTCTCCATGAGGATGCGGGCTCGATCCCTGGCCTCACTCAGTGGGTTTAAGGATCTGGCGTTGCCACAAGCAGTGGTGTAGGTCACAGATGCGTCTCGGATCCAGTGTTGCTATGGCTGTAGAATGGGCCTCAGTTCCAGCTCTGATCTGACCCCTAACCCAGGAATTTCCATGTGCCGCAGTGCAGCCGTAAAAGAAAAAAAAAAAGATTTTCTTCGACGAGTGAATAGACATTTGGCTTTTAATTGGAGGATTTTGAGCAAGACGTGACATAACAAGATCTTTGGTTTAAAATGTTCCTGAAAATAATTTGGCAATTCCCAATGAAGTTTGACATACTCTTACCATCTAACCCCACTATCACACTTTTAGATATTTATCCCAAAGAAATGAGAACTTATATTTGTACAAAATCCTGTACAGTTGCATTGCAGCGAAAATTTCACAGCAGTAAATCTTCATAGCAGCTTATTTGTAAAACTCCCACACTGGAAACAACCCAGATGGACCCCATTGCTCAATGCGTGAACGGAAGAACAAACTTTGGTACATCCAGACACTGAAATAGTACTCAAGAAGAAATTGGAGTTCTCTGGTGGTGCAGTGGGTTAAGGATCCAGCATTGTCACTGCAGTGACTTGGGTTCGATCCCTGGCCCAAGAACTTCCACAGGCCATGGGTACAGCTAAAAAGAGAAAGAAAGAAAAAGAAAGCACTATTAAATGCACAAAACTTGGATGGAGCTGAAAGACATTATGCTGACTAGAAAAAAGCTGTTATAGTCTATGGTCAAAAGGTGTTATACTCTGTGATTCCATTTATGTAACACATTCAAAACGGCAAAATGATAGTGATGAAAAACAGGTCAGTGGTTATGAGGGTGAGGGTTGGGGAGGATGTGATTGTAAAAAAGTAGCACAAGCGTTTCTTTGTTGTGATGGAAGAGTTCTGTATCCTGATTGTGATGTGGTTGCACACATAAGTATGTATGATAATATTTCCTAGAACCAAACCAAGATGAATGCATGACAAAATATGGTGAATATCCTAATAAGGGCCATAGTTGAGTTAATGGTATTGTACTTGCTTGCTAACTTCCTGTGGGTATGTCAAGATGTTACTATCTGAGAAGCTGGGTGAAGCATACGCAGAATCTCTCTGTATTATTTTTGCAACTTTCTTGTGTGTCAAAAACTGCATGACAGTGTGAGAAAAAAGAATGTATACATGTATGTGTAACTGGGTCACCTTGCTGTCTGGTAGAAAATTGACAGAACACTGCAAACCAGCTATAATGGAAAAAATAAAAATCGTAAATAAAAAATTATTTCTAAGTACAGTTTAAAAAGGATCTCCCTGGGAGTCCCCATCGTGGTGCAGAAGAAACGAATCCAACTAGGAACCATGAGGTTGCAGGTTCGATCCCTGGGCTTGCTCAGTGAGTTGAGTCAACATTGAAAGGGTAGAGGGGGAGACTGGAGACCACTGAGGAGGCTCCTGCCTCATTCAGGTGAGAGATCATGGTGGCAGGGGTCAGGGTGGGGTTGGCGAGGGTGCTCCTACCTGTCCCTCTGGGCTATGCAATAGGGCAGCTTTCAGAAGCGCCAGACACCCAGCCTGTCACTGCCCTGCCATCACCTCTATTAGCTCAGGAGCCAGTCTCTTGCTCGTTGCTCATCCTAATGCTGCTTTCTCCTGTCCTGGCTGCCATTTGAGTTCCACAGCCGCTGTGGCTGCTGCTGCCCCTGACGTTGCCATGGATACCTGCTTCCTTGTGCCAGAATCGCCCAAGCCTTCTGAAGTCCTTGCCTTCGATTGTCCGAGCTGCATTTCCTCGGCCCATCCATCAGGAAGGAGACCACCACCTGCCCCGTGTGATCTGAACTGGACTTTCCCACTGCTGCCCACTGGAGGTGTCACATTCTGCTCTTCCCACTGCCTCTTTCTCAGGAAACACAGTGGAATATTCTCTGGAAGCTTCTAATTCCTTTTCCACATCCACAAGGAAGAGTTCACCTTAGGCATGTTTTGCAGTGGGGTCTCTCACCTCTCGGCTCTTTCTCAAGATGCATTCCCATCTGAGAGAAGGAAGGAGAATCTCTGTGTCTAAGCGTTTTCTTGCCTAGGAGAGCCGGATTCATGGCATATCTTCTCACCCTGTCTTAGGGATATGCTAGCTCAGTGATCTGTGTTTGAGGAAGTACCAAAGTCTCAGTCATTCCATTTTCCACCCCCTCTGATGTGGAAGATGCAACTGTTCCACTTCTGTTTTTGGCAGCCAACCCTTCCAGCATCGTCCCAACATCAGCACCCTGGCCTCTGGGGCATCCTTCTGGTGGGAGGTAAATCTCTCCTCTTGGTTCCTGGACACAACCAGGTCCTCCACGGTCCCAGCCTCCTAGAAGCATATGCTGATGGCTTTGTGATCGCTCAGGTATGAACACATTGCCAAGGCAGGTAGCCCTGCCAGGTCCTTGACACTCAATATTTACATTAAGTCCTTGAGCAACCGGTTCTGGACCATTGAGTCAAAACTGCAGCCTATTTCTTAGTAAGGTTGTGAGAATCCTTGTATAAATTTTGAATCATCATGGCATTAGCTCAAAAAAAGCATGGTTGGGGCTTTTGCCAGTTGCTTCCAAACATCAATTCAACTTTTATGGAGAAATATAAAAGTTTGCTTGCTTTGAAATCCTTCTGCTTTCATTCTGTTAAAACAGATTTTTATAATCAAAGTATACATGACATTTAGCACCTGATAACAATCATAAAATTACTGCTAGAAAACCAACTATAATTTTGGTCAACATTAAAATATAGTAACACTTTACTACTTGTTTATTCAGTTGCCCCCCCAAAGTCTCTGTGTTCTCTGCGATGTTATTTAAGGCTGAGAAACATGTCATAAAGTCATTAAACAACCGGTGATAATTCTGTAAGATGCAAGATCCAAAGCCATAGTTTCACTTCCCTCATTGATGCAGTTCTTTCTAGACATAGCACATCTGTTATCCTGGTACATCCCCTGCCCTCCTGCTAAGATTTATCTTTAGTCAGATAATTTATTTTTTCCATCTAAAGATGGTTGACCAATTAACATGTGTAATAAACTCATTTGTATTCCAGTTATAATCATCTGAATTATTTGCATTTAAAATTTTTTTCTCTCTGCCTGTTTTTCTAATTTCATATTCCCTGGTGCTCACTCTTTCGTACAGAGTAGAGAGTGATGTTTAGTTTTGGGTGTGTCACTTCTTTGAACCCTGTGTTTTCTGCCACTCGGACTATCAAGCAGATTCTCCAGCAGTTGTACATTCAGGATTTATCATTGTTATTCTTTTTTTTTTTTTGTCTTTTTGCCTTTTATCTAGAGCCGCACCCGCGGCATATGGAGGTTCCCAGGCTAGGGGTCTAACAGGATCTGTAGCCGCTGGCCTTTGCCACAGCCACAGCAACGCGGGATCCGAGCCGCGTCTGCAACCTACACCACAGCTCATGGCAACGCCAGATCCTTAACCCACTGAGCAAGGCCAGGGATCGAACCTGCAACCTCATGGTTCTTAGTCGGATTCGTTAACCACTGAGCCATGAAGGGAACTCCTGTCATTGTTATTCTTCATCCTCATCATCGGTGTTTTCTCAGACAGTTGGGGTTTTCTCAACCTAAATTATCTTTACATTCAATTTTATTGAAAACTTTTTAATCTAATTGTATATTCAACAAAATTTTACTTTGTTCTCAAATCAATTATTACAGCAGTATAAATGTATGGATAACATATTAGTTTTGAGACAAAACTGGTCTGGATTGGAACCCCTAGTTTGCCACCAAATGGTTGTTCTTATGAGCACTTCAAATTTTCTAAACCTTGGTTTATCCATCTCTGAAATTCATATAATAAAGGCCACATATGTGAAACACTTGGTGTAATGTGTGGCATGTGGTAGGCACTCAGTAAGTGGCAGTTATTGTTATAATAATATTTTTATAATATATTGTTTTTATTATTCCAAATGCAGTCCCAAACTCAATGATGTGAAATATAACAGGTTAGCACTTTGTGACACAGGATGGCACTTGCCATCATTCTCCTCCCATGAGAGTAGCCCATGTGTCACACTTTTATGCTCTAAACATTATGCAAATAGTATAAAATTAAACTTAGGAGAATTAGCATTATCTAACTTCTATTAAAATTTGGAAGCCAACTAACTATATCTATTCTGATCAGAAGCTAAGGATATATTTTAGCTTATGGCACTGACCATTTAGCACAGTGTATAAGCCTATTTTTATTTTTAAATTAAAAAAATTGTTTTATTGAAGTATAGTTGGTTTGCAATGTCGTGTTAATTTCTGCTCTAAAGCGAAAGGATTCAGTTGTGCATTCTTTTGTATATTCTTTATGTATATTCTTTTTGTATATTCATTATGGTTTATCACAGAATATTGAACATAGTTCCCTGTGCCAAACAGTAGGATCTTATTGTTTATCCATGCTGTATATAACAGTTGGCATCTATAAGAATATTTTAAAATATTCAGCATATTTAATAGATAATGTTCAGCACTGCATCACAGGTCTTCAAAATCTGTTTAGCAGTTCTGTGATACTGTTAAAAGAACACGCATGTATACAGTATACAGAATGCAGACAAACCATTAGACTTACAAGAGAGGAAGGGTGGCAGGGTAGGAAGAAAGATTTAATGTCAGAGTCTTGCTGCTCGCTCTGTTCCCTTGACAAATCGCTCACCTTCTTAGACTTTCGCTTTTCTCTAGATCACTTGTTTTCTAGGCTTACTTTTTCATTAACATCCCATTGTGATTATAGAGGACCAGTTTTTTTTTTTCAAATATCTTCAAATCTTGTTGGATACTATATTCTTCAGGTCTAAACGTGGCTTCATTCATTTAAATGTGGCTTTTGAAGTCTGAACACAAAAACTCCATTTTTTAGTAGTAAAATATCCTGGCCTCAGAAATTGTTCCTACTAGCAAACTAGGAACTTGGAAATTGAATTTTGGTCTGTGGTTCTCAAAGAATAGACTTTAAAATGTTTCAGTTTTGGGGCTTCACTCCTGACCAGTTGGATCAGAATCACCAGGGGATGGGACTGAAGTGCTCCAGAATCTGTGATTCTAGATGATACTGGATGATTCAGATGCACATGGAGGGCAGGCCTATCTATCCTTATCTAAATTTAATTTCCCTTTAATTAAAATAGGATTTATTTTTTCTTCTGATAGGGGGCCGTCTGGGAATAAATATCTTCACACATTCTTATTGGTAAAAATCTTTTTTTGGTTGAAGAGAAATACTTTAACTTGAGAGGCACCTCTTTGTTTCTTTTAGTAAATGAACTTTAAAATTTATAGAGAAACTTTAAAAATCATCATATTCATATCTTACTGCTCAGTTCCTTAAGAGACTTTGTCTTAGACTAGCAATACAGAAACCATAATATACATTAGCAAAACATACATCTTAGTCTGTTTGGGCTGCTGTAACAAAACTACCATAGTCTGAGTGGCTTATAAACAGCAGAAATGTATCTCTCATAGTTCTGGAGGCTGAGAAGTCCAAGGTCAAGGTGTTGGCAGATTTGATGTTTGGTGAGAGCCTATTTTTCATCGATGGATGTCTTCTCACTGTGTTCTCACATGGTGGAAGGGACAAGGGACCTTTCTGGGATCATTTTTATGATAGCACTGGGCCCATTTATGAGGGCTCCACCCCCATGGCCCATGACCTAATCACTGTTGGAGTTAGGATTTAAACATCAGTGTTTGGGGGTTTACAAACACAGTCTATAGCATTGTATATAGAATTTTCAGATTAGTAAAAAGCAACTAAATATCAGAAGTAAATGTCCTTGACCTCTAGAAAAAAACAAAAGACCTAGGTGAAGGTATCTGTACGTTATTATTCTGTCATTAGAAGTGATAACAGGCTAATATTAAATGGCCTTCTGGTATTCCAGACAGTATTCTAAGCACTTGAGGATTTCATTCAATCCACGTAGCAATCCACGAGGCAGACAGCACATTACCCCATTTTACCCATGAGAACACTGAGATGCAGTGAGCAGCTTTATATTTATAAGTATTATGTAAATACTGTCATTAGTAATTACAATTTGAATTCTAAGCCTTCTTTCTTAAAAGTGTCTTTCCTTAGTAGTCCTTCCTATTTCTCAGTACTGCTAGTATTTGAAATGCCAGCCTTTATTAAAGTATGTTTTACTCCTAAGGCAAAGCCAGAAGGCAAAGTCTTCAAAGCAGTTGAATCTCCTAGGCCGATAGAGTTAACACGGCCAGAAAAACAAAGGCTAAGATCAAGTAATTCATACATCACCATTTTAATTGCTTTGCTTTCTCAGTTTCCCAACTTGCAAGATATGAAATTCATTTAATCTCTAAGGAGTGATGCTTGGAGATAGTGCTGGGAGTAAGAACCCGGGGAGACTGAGACTTCTTGCTGCAGCTCTCTCTTAGGGGTGTGATTTTGCAAAACTCCTTGAACCTGTTGAAAGGCCATGTTGCGCTATTCTGTAGAGGAAGGCAGGTGGTAAGAACTGTAACTAACAAGAGCAGCAACATGTGCTGGCGTCCCTTCACAGCACTGGTGTCAGGATCAAATGAGATATTTGTTGGAGAGTGCTTTTGGCTACATGGTGATACATAGATATGAATTTTTCTTATTCCAGTTTCCTTGTCATTATTGTTTCTATTCTTATTAATTTTGCTCATGTTTACCACCAACCAAGCATCTTTCCAAAGTAGATGGAAGGTTGTGTGAAGGAGAACTGAGCGCGGGAGCCAAGCTCAGGAGTCCAACTTTATAAGACCGTTGGGAGATTTTAAGCTTGGGAACGTGCAAGTCATTTTATTTGGGAAATCTCTTAGATTTGCTTTCAAAGAAGAGAATTTTGGCTGCAGAGGGAGAAGGTATGTGGGCGAGGTTGTAAATGGCCTTGAGGACATGAACAGAAAGTAGGAAGTAGAAGCCACCCAAGATATAGATCATTGCTAATTTATCCATCCAAATGCAGTTTTTTCTTCTCTTAAAACTGGTTATTTTATTCTGTTTGTTATGAGTATTTTTATTGTAAAAGCCTCTGTTTTACATGATTTAAGGATAATCTTATTTACTTTAAAAGATATTCTGTATTCAGGCTTATATCTAGTTATGAAGTTAATTCCCAACTTATTTGCTTTTGAGTGAGTATTTTCACTTGAGTTTGAAAGAATCCATGCTAAAATATTAATAATGCATTGTGGTGTACTTACACAAGCTCACTGTTTGATCAGAGAAGGTAGCAAATAGACTCTAACCCTTGCAACTTAATATAATCTTATTTCCCATATAAGCTTCATTATGATTTGGAAAAATTCTGTTTTTAGGTGTTATCAGATCTAAATTAGTGATATATATGTTCATAGTACCTATTGCAAAGCCTACACTAGAATTCTATTCCTCAGCCTTGTCCCCTCTAATTTGCAGGTGCTGATATCATTAAGTTCAATTCTGCTTTCAAGGAAGAGAGAGTCTGGACTTTGGGAAATTAGAAACAGCTGGGTTTTTATCCCAGTTTTGCCATAACTCAGCTGTGTGCCCTTGTACAAGTTCGTTCACTTCTGTGCACCTTGGACTCCTTCATAAAATGGGGATGCTGTTGCCTGTGTCATGCCCTAAGGTTGTTGTGAGGGTTGAGTAAAAAGTGTATTACGGTACCAGGGTTGAAGAAGGGCTTCAGTACATTTTAACTGTACTGTCCCTCACCCCCCGCCCCAGTGCATTTCTATAATTTTTCCTGTAATTTCTTACTTTAAAATGGAGAGTTTTCCTAGGGAGGCAGGAGGAACTAAATTTTGCTCTGTGTTGGATCCTTCCGGTGTTAGCTTTGAACACAAAGATGCTGTCGGTTTAATTTTCCATAAGGTGGGCATCGAATATAACAGAAGATGTTTAACTGAGAGTCACACACTGTAACTTTATTTTTCTCTAACTCGTGCACTTCCGTCTCCATTTCCTCATTTCCATTCAAGGTAACAAGGCCAGTTCTAGGTAACTTACTCTTCTTTCACCTGAAGTCTCCGTCTTTCAGAGTTCTCCTCTTCTTTTCTTTCAGGAGGCATCTGGGAAGCAGAATGGGATATGGATTATGCAGCCTCCAGACCTTGGAGGAGAGTCTGTGGCTGGCTCATCAGCTGCCCTCTGGTTCTCCTGGCCTCCTCTGGGATGTCTCATCCTACTTGGCGTTTGGGCATCAGCCCCTGCCCTCCCTGCCCCTGCTGCTGATGCATCTATGATCTGATCTTAAGTGCAGTCAGTACCTGGGGGGAGCGCTTTCTCCACTGATGTCACCATCATATTGACTTTTTTTTTTTTTTCTCATGCTCTTTTCTGAGATTCAGCCACACCCACGTGAAATCCTGGCTTTAGGCTAGCCACAGCCTTTGCTCCATGTTCTCTTTGTCTCAACCTGCATCGATAGGATAGCACATGGGCCTGCAGTTCACAGCCACCCTAATGGCTTCTCCAGCTCTTCTCCAAGCCCTGCTGGGCCAGCCAGAGGGGGTGGAGGGGAGTGGGAGTGGCTAGTTTCCTCTGTCTAGATCTGCCTGCAGGCACTTCTGCTGTGTTGCAGCCTTCCTGAGTTGGCATTGGCACCACTGAAAGTTTCCATGGAATAGAAACTGTGAGCGTCCTCTGATGGTGGATGCTAAGTCTCTCTGAAGAGTTCCTGCAGACCGTCCTGGGGATTCGATCTCAGTGCGCAAGATCTACCAGGCTCATTGTAGTCTTATATCACCTGTTCTTCAAGTAGTTTTGATATTTAAAGAACATCTTTGGAGTCCAGGGGAGACCTCTTTTAAGTACCCAGCTCTCACCAAGGAAGATCAGCATTTTTCATGACGTGTTTCAAAACAAGGCTACTGAAAATCCAGGATGGGCAACGGCTTCTTTTTATTGCCTGGCCCTGCCCTGTCCTTTAAGCAGTGGATGCCTTGACTTGAAAGAGTAAAGGACTTTGAAGTAGTAAGAATTTTCAGGGATGATGCCTATTTAGAATGATATTTCAAAATATTATTCTGTTACTCTCAACAGTATTTTTTTTATCCTTTTATTTTCTGTTTTACATTTAGTTTCTTTCTGCTTTGCTTTTTGACCCAAGCCATTGTACATCAGATAGTCACTGTGCAGCTTTTGTATTCAAGCCTAAGCTTTATCTCTGTGAGGGCTTGCGGCTCCTCTTTTTATAATCCATTTACAATTTTTGTCTCTTATGCTTTTGTTTCCTATACCTTCTGCATTTCATGACTATTCACTTCCAATTGATGTCAGCTCTGGTAATATTTTAAGCTGCATCAACTTTCTTTCCTGTTTCTAGTTATTCTGATTCTTATTCCTCTAAAATAAATGTATCATTCATCATAAGACGATTCCAGAGGGTAATAGTCTCATTTTCTAGTCTTAGCCTTCGCTACCAATTATAGATCCTCAGTGATAGGCTTTATATAATTATCAGAGGCTGGAGTAAGGCAATTCTTCAAACAGCTTTCTATTCCCTTGTGGCTGACAAGAGTTCTGTCACAGTGGTGGAAGATTCAGATCTGCTCTTTGCAGTAAGCAGAAGCGTTAAGTGGTCTCACTTAAATTATTAACAAAATGTACCGGTCAAGCATGCAGACTTTTGCCCTGGTTTCTCTCATTTCTCTGCTCTTAAAAGCACTGTTGGCATGTTGGACAAAAGGCACTCACATATAGCTTGAGTTAAGAACCCGATTCAATTTGTTGGAATGTGTTGGAGCGCTAACATTTGGTCACTGCAAATTTTCTGCTCATATATGCAGGCATACTGGAGCAATCAGCTTCTCTGAGTGATAATAACAGTAGCTGACATCTCTGAGCTATGTGCTAGGCGTTCTGCTAACCACTTTGCACGCATCGTCTCATTTAATCTTCACAGTCCGATGAGATAGATACCCATTTTGCAGATGGAAAAACAGAACTTTAGAGAAGTTGTCCAAAGTCAACATTATCTGGAAGGTGACAGCCCAAACCAGATCTGCCCTTTTCCTCACCCTGTGATAGTGTTTGAAGGGGGACATCTTTGAGAGTGAAATGGGATACTGTTGCTATTTTTACAGGGACGACAGTCATAAATCAGTGTGTAGACTAGAACATCTGTTTACTCTGACTATAAGCTCTCTCCGAGGGGAGCTTTCAGTCACTGAGACATAAAGGAAGACTTTGGGGTCCTTTTCAAGGTCCTCTCCCCAAGGTTGGAAAGTCCTTAACTTCTAATCAGATTTAATTTTTACTTAAAGGAGGCATATTTTCCACGAATGTGTCTGCTGATGCCATGCTATATAAACATGTTAGGGCTGTACCCCAGCCCCTCTCTATTTGTATTAGAGAGATTCAGTTTGTTTGCTCAACATGTATGTGTTGTGCATTTACTGTGGGCTGTGTATTTTGATGGGTAGTGGGAAAATGAAGATGGAAAGACACGGTCCATGCCTGCAAGGAATTTATAATCTAGTGTGGGGACGAAAGCCAATGGTTAAACAGAACAGAGTGAGCAGAGCTCTGAAGAGGAGGAGGAATGTCCAGATGCCACAGGCCCACAGCTGGGGGAGTCTGTCAGGGGCAGATAAGGGAATCCTCCAAAAGAGGGTAACGTGGCGGGGTGTTCTGTGGAGAATGGCTGGGAGGGGCCGAGACCAGAGACACAGGATGGATGTCAAGTGGCAGCCTCAGTTATCCCGTGAGAGATGATAGAGGCTGGGGCCGTGAGGATGGAGGGGGAAGAAGAGAAAGGAACAAAACAGAAGGGGGAGAATACACAGAAGCGTGATGATTAATGGGACGTGAGGGGTGACAGGGAAAGACCCATTCTCCCAGTTTTGGTTTCTCGCTTTGCCAGTGTGTTTGTCTTCTCTGTTTCTAGTGGCAGAATCCAGGAGTTCTCTAGTTAAGTACTGGGCAGAGAATGGCAGAGGAGAGCAAGTATTGAAAGCAACTCAGATTCCTTGTCTATGAAGTAGAGAAGGTAATCCTCCCAGTCCACAGGGCTGTTGGGGAACCACAGTGGGAACCTAAGGAGTAAAATATAAAGTAAACAGCATCCTGCTGTTACAGTTAATATGAATGGTTGCAGTCTTCATTCTGGATGTATGTGAAATAAAATGATAATGGTGATGGTGGTGGTGGTCATAGTAGTTAAAGCCTCAGTTGGCACTTCCTGTGTTCCTGACAGTGTTCTTCAGGCTTGAGATGTGTCGACACATTTCATTCTCACAATGACCTCATTTTATAGAGAAGGAAACTGAGGCACAGAAGAGTTGGGCAGTGATTCAAGATCACAGCTATTTAATGGCCTGAAATGGAATTGGGCGCAGCTTCATGGCTCCCCCCTCCCCCCTTTTTTCCCTCCTGTTTCATCCATGTCAGATCCCAAATACAATCTAGTCCTTAGTTTGCATCCGGTTTTGCTCTGGTGACTGTGGAGATTTCCTGACCACGTACTCTGTGCTGGCTGCCAGCTTTCCAGCTGGAGTTCCTGTCCTCACTAAATATTAACCTCGTGTTAACGCAGGTGCTTTAACATCTACCTTGCTGAAAGCCTGGTCCTTTAAGCAATGGCAGACTGCCTTTATACAGGGGAACAGGGCCCGAGGTTTAGGTCTCTGATGAATGTTTCATGATGAAGTTCGATACCTCTTCTTTCCATGCCCCCCACCCCCCTGCCCCTCAGCCAGAGAAAGGAAATGGGGCCTCTGCTTATGAAGGAAGATGTAAGACAAGGAGGGAGGGGCAAGTACAGGAAAGAGAAACTTCCTACTGAGAGGAGGGCAAGGAGAAAGTGAAATAGCAGGAGCTAGAAGTAGGAGTGAGATGCTGCCTTTCTGACTGAGTGGATGAATGAATGAAAGAACAAGACGTTAAGTGCCTGCTGTGTTCCAGGCAAGCTTAGGCCTTATCCTGTCAATTATCTCAGTTAATCCTGGCAACAGTTCCTCCCTTTGTTGAAGGGAATGCAGCCTGACCGTTTTCTTATGGCCGTGTTCATATAAGCCTTTTATTTCTGAGAGCCCGCAGCCACACACTGTGATTTCAGATTTTTCTTCTGGCTGGGTCCAGGGGTTCTTGAGTAGACAAATTCACTGGGAATTTTCAAGCTGCTCAGCTTTCCATAGCTTTGCGCTTGACTGTTTTTCCCTCCTTTGTAAAAAAATGTGTGTGGCTTTCATGCCTGCCATCCTTAGATGCCTTTAACAAGACCTTCAGAAGTTGTAAAGCACAATGATATGTGTGAGGGATGGTGCTGGAAGGGTAGTAAAAAGAAAGTTCTCCATCCTTCCTAAGTCCCAGGAAAGAAAGAAGGTGAAGAATAGGTTAAGTAGAGCTCTTAAGTTATAAAAGTCACAATTATAGGTGCGTGTAATTTTTAGCACAGAGATTTATTAATTTGCATTCAGATCATTAGAGCCAATTAGCAGCTTCAGCTTCTCCAGCAACACTTTAAGTCTTTACCCTTTACTTCCCTCGTGAGCCCCAGATCACACCTTCGCAGACTAAGGCTCAAAACCGACCTCCGGTATTAGAGTTCAGAAAAAGGGAGTTGTGCACTGCAGCCCCCTGCTCCTGCAACCGCGCCCAGAAGCTTCTTCTTCTTTGTCTCTCTTTTTGTATCCACTGGGGCCTTTTTCTTTAACTCTGTTTGCTATTCATCAGAGAACCCACTGGTAGCAGTATCCATAGGAATTAAGAAAGGAAGGGAAAAGGAGTGAAAACTCCTTTCGGTTCTCCTTTTCCCACCCAGTTGAGACACCTGTTATTTTCAGGAAAGGATAAGAACAGAGGAGTAACAGAAATTCTGCTGGAGAACCTGACTTCTCATGTTGGGCCACAGGTGAGACCCAGAGATTTCGTCATTCACCTCCCCACTTCCTTGGCACCGGCATCTGTGGGAAACTCACATTAAATGAACCTTGAGAAACATTAACAAAAGCCTACTTCGTTTTTAAGAGTTTGCCTGTGGAATGATGCAGATCAGTTAATCAGTCAGCATTCTTTGGGAACTCACCGTAACTGCTATAAATTGGTTGGCTGCCAATTTCTTCCTGTTGCTTTTGCTCTCTTCCAGTTTTGTTATAAACTGTGAGTCGCAAGCAATATAGTCTGTGTTCCTTATTGCTGCTGGCCATTGCATCCTTATAAATAATTTAAAAATTATTGTCTTTATTTCCTGTTTATTGCTGCATTCTCCATGGTTCCCATACCCAGGCGGTTGAGAATGGATGGGGACCTCCCGCTGGTGGTGTTGCTGGACATGTGCGCTGACTGATGAACTCAGTGTCAAAGGCGCTTTGCCTTCACTGTGGCCTCAGTTTTGTCAGGATGCATTTATTTTGGATCTCCTGTTAATTTCTTGTCAGTTTAATTAACGTGGCTATTTCTGACCTTCTCCAAGCTAAAGCTTTCACCCTCCCCACCTTCCCTTTCTCTTAGCAGATGATCTTACCAGCCACAACTCTAGAAAAAATGTAAGGTTCTCAGGCTTCATCTGCTCCCTCCCTTGTACCCTCAGAGCGCTCTTAATTATATCCATCCTTCTCTCCTTCCTAAGTTTGCATGGCCAACCAGTCTGTCTCTGCTCTTCCCAAGCTGGCCTCTGCTTAATGCTCCAGCTGCAGCTTTTGCAGATACTCTCACATTCCATTTTGTCTCCCCACCACATTAACTGTTTGCATTTCTTCAAGTAAGCCTTGGAGTAAACACCTCCACCCACTGTGAACAGACAACCTCCACCTCTGCTGAAAGGACTTCACTTTACCTTGTCTTTTTTTCTTTTTCTTTTTTTTAAGGTCTGCATGCACGGCATATCCAAGCTAGAGGTCAAATCTGAGCTGTAGCTGCCGGCCTACACCACAGCCATAGCAATGTAGATGCAAGCCTCGTCTGTGACCTACACCACAGCTCAGGCAATGCAGGATCCTTAACCCACTGAGTGAGGCCAGGGGTGGAACCTGCATCCTAATGGATGCTAGTCAGATTCCTTTCAACTGAGCCACAACAGGAACTCCCACTCTTCCTTATCTTAATGCAGCTCTGAAGTCTGGGTTTTAGGTATGCCTCCCACAGGCTCCCAAACCCTCTGTGCATATTATCTTAGCACTAATCACACTGTATTCCAATTTCCCTACTGCCTTATCTAGTCTTTTTTTTCCCTTCTTCTTATCTAGTCTTATACTGTTGCATCTAGAGTAGTACCTGGTACATAAGTGTCAAGAATTATGCATTGAGGACTTCCTACTGTGGCACTGTGGTTTACTGATCCAGCTTGTCTCTGTGAAGGTGCTGGTTTGATCCCCAATGCAGGCTCAGTGCGTAATGGATCCAGCGTTGCTGCAGCTGTGGTGTAGGTTGCAGCTGCCCGTGGATGAAGTCCCTGGCCTAAGAATTTCCAAATGCTGCGGGTTCATCTGAAAAAGAAAAAAGAAAAAAGGAAAGAAAAAGAAATATGCATTGAAAGTTGAACAATGAAAAAAAATGAATGAATGAATGAGTGAATAACAAGTTGCCATTCAATCCTTTCTGCCTTGGGTGTGACTCTTAACTCTGTTGTTATCTTTGTCAGCCCTTCTCTTCACTGTTCAGTTTCCTTTAGCTCAAGCTTTTATTTATTTAGGGGGAGGCAATTTGGTTCAGTAGTTTCAAGTGTTGTCTTTTTGCTGTGTTGGTTTGGAGCCTGTGGGGCATGGCTTGCTAGCTCTGTATCCAAATTGCTTAGTCTCTGTGCCTTATGTTTTATTACCTATAAATGAAAGATAATAACACCCCTTCCATAAGGCTGAATTGAGGTAGTTTCTGTATAGCCTTTACTGCCTAATACATAGTAAATAGTAATTGCTACAAGCTATTTTAATTTTTTCTAGCTTCCACTTTTACAATTTTCTATTTTTGTGAATTATTTCAAATATGCAAGTAGAAATAGAAATTGACATAACAACACTCAGGTGCCCACTACCAGTTTAAGAAAGAAATCAACCACAACAATAAAAGCCACCTCAGAACCCTTTCCTCTATCAACATTTCCTCCTTCCTTTCCTTTTCTTCTTCCTTCCTCCATCCCAAAGATAACTATTGACCCAAATCTGATATTTATCCTTTGTACATATATTTTTGCATATTGATGGGGTGGCTACGAATTGTGAACACAGCATGGTATGTAATGTGGCTTATCTCTCTATCTCTAACTACGTCCCCCTCAGTAATCCACATTATTTCTGGAGTTATCACCCCCAAACACAAATCTGTTTCTGTATATCATTCACCTTTCTTTCTTTCTCTTTCTTTTCTTTCCTTCTTTCCTTCCTTCCTTCTTCCTCTCCTCTCCTCTCCTTTCCTTTCCTTTCCTTTCCTTTTTCTCCTTCCTTCCTTCCTAAAACACTTTGAGTTTTCAAGGTAGCTGTGGTTTACAAGAAAATTGAGAAGGAAGTGCAAAGATTTCCCATACGCCTCCTGCTTCCAAGTATGCATAGCTTCTCCTGTTATTATCGTTACTCCTCAGAATGGTCCCTTTTTTTTGTTAACTAAGGATGAACCTACATTGAACATCACAATCACCCAAAGTCCCTAGTTTACTGTAGGGTTTGCTCTTGCTGTTATATGCTCTCTAGTTTCCGACAAATGTATAATGGCATATATTCATTGTTAGAATATCACGCTGAGTAGTTTCACTGCTCCGAAAATCCTTTGTTCTCTGCCTGTTCATCTCTTTTCCCTTGACCCCATTAGAAACCACTGGTTTTTGGGGGCCACGTCTACATCATGTGGAGGTTCCCAGGCCAGGGATCGAACCCCAGCCACTAGCTACAGCGGTGACAATGCCAAGTGGTAAGCCACCAGGGAACCCCAGATACCACTGATCTTTAAATGTCTCCATTGTTTTGCCTTTTCCAAAATGTCTTATGATTGGAATCATATAGTATGTAGCCTTTTCCAAGTGGCTTCTTTCACTTAGTAATATACACTTGAGGTCTCTCCATGTCTTTTCATAGATTTAATAGCTCATTTCTTTTTAGTACCAAGTAATATGGCATTATCCACTGCATCAGAGTTTATTTATCCACTCACCTACTGAAGGACATCTTGGTCACTTCCGAGTGTGGGCAACTATGAATAAAGCTGCTGTGACTAAACACCCATGTTCAGGTTTCTGTGTGGACACACATACATTTTCCTTTGGGTGAAAACTAACAAGTGAGGTTGCTGGATTGGAGGGTTAAGAACATGCTCAGATTTGTAAGCAACTTCCAGACTCTCTTCCCACGTGACTGTACTATTCTTCATTCCTTCCAGCCAAATGAGTTCCCGTCGTTCCACCTGCTCGGCAGCACTCGGCGTTGTCAGTGTTCGGGATCTCGGCCGTCCTGATAGGTGTGTGGTGGTCACAGTCTCTTCTGGATCCCCGTTACAAATATTCTTACCTCCTTCAGGCTGTTACTGAAATGCCACCTTCTCAGTGAAGCCTTCCCGGGACGTTCTGAAATGGCCACGCTAACTATTCTGCTTCCCTTCCTTTCTCTCCAGAATCCCTTTTAACCTATGACGTACTATGTATCTGTTCTTACTTGTCTTTTTGTATATTTCTCCAACTAATATGTGAGCCCGGTGAGGCCGGGGATTTTGTCTGCCTTGTTTTTTGGCTACATCCTTACTGCCTAAAACAGAAGGTGATACATAGCAGGTGCCCTGTAATGCTGTTTAATAAATGCTGAATATATGGATAGAGCCCCAGCTCCTCAACTTGGATTTCAAGTTTATCTCGATTTTGGCCCTCTCCCGTGTCCCTTCCTACTCCAACACCATCATTCCTGTTTGCTCTCCATCTCCTCCTCTCCCAGGCCTTGGTTCAAGCTGTTTTCCTGTGTTTGGGCTGCCTCTCCCTCTCCTACTCATCTCTGCTTACTGAAGCTTTTCTTCTCCCTCAAGCTCATTGAAAATCCTGCCTCTTCCAAGAAGCCCTCTCAGATTCTCCCAGGGGACATGAATATCTCCCTCCCCCAGGCTGCTCTAGCACTTGGTTATTCTCTTAGAACATGTGTCATGCCCTTCCTTATTTCAGATTTTTGTATCTACGTGTGTCCTGCAGCTTTGCGAGTGTAGGAATCCCTTTATTTCCATCACTTCCACAACAGCCAGCTTAGTGCTCTGCCCGTCTGCTTAGTGCCTCTTGTTTAATCAGTGAACCTGGGTGTGAGGAGGGACTTCAGAAAGGCCATCATTTCCCTCAGAGAAGCGGTCTGACCTTTTTTTAACCATTGTTTGACGAGGTGACCCTTCCAGATGGCAAAGCACTGAGGAAACTTTGAGTTCTTCTTTACTTAAAATGATGATACTTCATTGTAATTCTCTGAATATTTGCATACTGTTGGTCCATGGTGCAGAGTAATCAAATTACTTCAATTCCACATCGTCACTCTCATTTGCCATCCGTTGTTCCTGTTGTTCCTTTCACTTAATTTTTTATATTTTTTCACTTAAAATTAATTTGTAAGCATTGTCTCATTTTATTTTCTAATCCAACTGACTTTTGTGACAGGCATGTTTTATGTGTGGGTTAAAGAGGAAGAATGAATGTGTGGGGGTATATGTGGAATGCCATTTTCTGCTTCACAGCCCAGGAAAGCCACTTCCCATCATAAAAACATGTGCAGTTGAGGGAATTTCCACAGTCTGTGTTCTGTAAGCAAGAGTAATAAGTAAGACGGAGTGTGTAATTTACTTTTGATTTTGGCTCTAGCCACTTTTGTAGAGAAAAATCACTGGTTATGGCTTTATTTAATAAGATGGAATAGAACCTTAAAGCTGGATGAGACCATAATACCTCTAGTTCAGAATTTCTTTATCCCATCAGAACTGGTGCACTTCTTTGTTGAAAAATGTTCCATAGTAGTCCTTTACTGGCTTAAAATAAATCTCACCAACAATATAATCAACACATATATTTTAAAAAATCAACGTTATACTCTGACTGGGAGTTCCCATTGTGGCTCAGCAGTTAAGAACATGACTAGTATCCATGAGGAAACAGGTTTGATCCCTGGCCTTGCTCAGTGGGTTAAGGATCTGGTGTTGCCATGGCTGTGGTTTAGGCCAGCAGCTGCAGCTTCCATTCGACCCCTAGCCTGGGAACTTCCACTGGCTGCAGGTGCAGCCCTAAAAAATAAAAAAATATATTAAAAAAGCCACCCTGATTGAAATATAAAGGGAAAATAATATATAAATAATAAAACTGAATGTATGTATATAAAATTGTGTATATAATTTATATGTAAATAAAATTGTGTTATAATATACTTATATATGTTATAATATATAAGTTAATAACTTTTATAATATACTTAATATATGAAAGTTATACATGTACCTATATATGAATCAGTATCAGTATGTAAATGCTTGAGCACGACTCTTCTGGAAATATATGAAGTAGTCAGACGCATGTGTATGTAGAATTATCATGAATGCAACAACTACAAATGCCTTCGATACAGGTGCGTTGTATTGGCAACTCAAATACCATATGCCTTATGTCAACGGTATAATTTTCCCAGATGGTGAACTATAATTTTAAAAATGTTCAAAGTGAAGCAACTTCACTCATCCGCACACAGTCACCCACACATACACATAGATTGTAGCTGCATTCCTGGAGAAATCAGTGTATATTAAAAATAGCATGAAACAAAATGTTCTTTGTGTTTGCCTGTGAAAAAGGAATTACTGTTTAGGCTCAGATAGTTATAAAAAGGGTGGAACACTTAGAAAATCATGCAGAACACAATACAGTTTTTGCTTTAGTGGGATCGTTCCATTCTTTACAACTTCTGTGAGTGACCCATGCCCCCACATGCCCACAAGAGTGGTCCACAGTCTCTGGGATCCCACCTCCTTATGAATGTCCTGATTGCTCCCTAGCAGCTGGTGCCACCCAGTTGCAAATCTCTGTTCTAGTCCTACCACCTTGTTGAGGTCTGTGAGAACCAGAAAGTTTTAATTGCCTGAGACTAGTCATATAACCAGTTAAGCTTCAGGGGACTCATGAGCTGCTTGACAGCTCTGCTCTGTCTGTAGCTACTGTGCTGACCAGACCTCTGGTCAGAAATATCCAAACGGGTAATAATTACGAGAAACCGTGAAATCAGACTGCCTAGAATTTTAACCTGCCACTTACAAGGAATAGGCAAAGGATTTGTGCTAGTTAACCTGTTTTAGCCTCAATTTCTTCAGTAGTAAACCAGAGGTAAAAATAGAACCTAACATTTTTAGGATTAATGGGAAGTGTGTGTGAAGTGTTTACTATAGCGTGAACCTTTGGTAAAGGTTAGTTACTGTGCTGATGATGATAACCATGATGACAGCCACGATGAAACAGAAGTATACTTGAGAGAAAAAAGTTCTCTATCCTTGATTTTTTCTAACTTAACCGGACCTTTTTCTTTAAGCTGCTAGATCACCTAGCCTAGTTTTTATTCCAGTTTGATCCTTATGTTCACTCTTTCAGATATCTTTAAATTCAATGCTCATCCTTTTCCTTTTACCTAATACTATAACTTAAGTTGCCTAGCCTTTGAAATCTTTTCTTCACTGACACACTGGAGGTTTGCATACGTGACTTTAAATGAAGTTGTAGTAATAAAACCCTTTTTACATTGGAAGAGAATAAATATCTGCATTTTATCACTCTGCTATTTTTGAAGAAGATATTCCCCTTCACTTCTGCGGAGGCTATATTGCCAGATTTAGCTGTTGTAATGATTTCTTTGGTAGCACACAAATTCTATATTAATCTCTCAGCAGTTTTCTCAGTTAAGTGCATTTTTATGCTTGGCAGGCTTAGGGTAGTCTAGGAAAATTAGTTTTCTTTTCTTATTACTTTTTCTGTTTAATTTGTAACCAGTTAAAACACCACAATATGATGAATGATTGATTCTAGTAAAACTGCACAGTTAAGGGATAATTGGCAGTCTTTGGTTAAGCAATGAAGCCTTCTACTACCTTTCAACAGCATTTAAGACAACCTCATTATTAAAATGTACATACTCGCAAAGTGCTAGATGTGCCTCGAATTTAATTACCGACTAAGTAGCAACGATGCCAGGGTTTTATTTTTATGGTGGATGTGGAATGTTTGTAAAGCAGCCAGTGGAATGGGCGGGCCCTAGGCCTGGGAGGAGCCTGCATGGACATGGCATTTTGCAGCGAGCCACCTACATCCTGATCACTTCCTAGTCACCTAACAGCAGCACATAAAAAGGACACACTTCCAATTGTTCAGTCCAGATGAGAATCATTCCTGGAAATCTAGCTCAATGTACATATTTTGCTTGTGGAAATTAAATCTTTTCTGGTAATGACAGTCCAGGGTGTGAGCCAGTTATTTCCCCGAGAAGTTGAGATCCCATTTGGTAACCATGTGGATATTAACAGCTTTATTTTCAGGATGAGGTGGGTTTATGAGGTAATGAGTGAACAAGGCAAGGTGCCTAAGACCCAAGCTTATTGCTTTTCATTTATGCAGTCTATCATTGCGTCATTTTACAAATGTTGACGGAAGACCTACTCTGTGTGAGGCAACGTGTTAGGTGCGGGAACGACATAGTATAGACATGGTTCCTGTCCTCATGCATGTTATTACCAATTCTAATGGATTTGATTTTGTAGCATACAATGTATGAGTAATATATCTTAGAAAGTAAATATAATGAGCACCGCATGGTATGCCAGCCATCAGAAATGTAAAAATTTAGATTTTGAGCCAAATATGAAAGGGCGCGTTGTGGTGCATGAACTATATAGTCATGGAAGCAATGTGTAATCCTAAGGTTTTGTCAGCTGTCATTTGTTGAGCAGTCCCTATGTAAATGCACTGGGTATCTGTGGTAAGACCCAAGCCCTCGCCTTTAAAAAGAACAGATGGACATTCCATTAAAACGTAATGCTGTTTGCAGCAACATGGATGGACCTAGAGATTACCATACTATGTGAAGTAAGCCCAACAGAGAAAGACGAGTATTATATGATATCCCCTATATGTGGAATCTGAAAAAAAAGGATACAGATGATCTTTTATGCCAAACAGAAGTAGACCCACAGGCATCAAAAGCAAACTTACGGTACCAAAGAGGAAAGGAGGGGTAAATTAAGAGTTTGGGATTTACATATACACATTATTATATATAAAACAGATAACAAGTACCTACTGTATAGCACAGAGAACTATATTCAATATCCTGTAACAATCTATAATGGAAAAGAATCTTAAAAAGTTACACACGTGCCTATGTATACGTGTAACTGAATCACTTTGCTGTACGCCTGAACCAAACACAACATTGTATTTTTTTTTGGTCTTTTTTTTCTTTTTTAGGGCCGCATCTACAGCTTATGGAGGTTCCCAGGCTAGGGGTCAAATCAGAGTTGCAGTTGCCGGCCACAGACACAGCCACAGCAATTCTGGATCCAAGCTGCATCTGTGACCTGCACCACAGCTCACAGCAATGCTGGAACCTTAAACCACTGAGTGAGACCAGGGATCGAACCTGCCTCCTCATGGATGCCAGTCAGATTCGTTTCCTCTGAACCACGACAGGAACTCTGAACACAACATTGTAAATCAGCTATATTCCAGTTTAAATAAATAATAAATATTTCTAAAATATGCTAGGTATATATTCTTCTGAAAAGTTTTGGTATCTTAAGAGTATTAGCTCTCAGTTGTTACTTTTGCAGTCAGAGTCAAAACTTTTAAATTTGCCAAGAGAGTAACTGATGAGTATATATCCTGAAAGAGCATGTATCTGCCCCAGATTGCATACTGATGAGGAGAAATGTCCTTCAAGAAACTTAAGTGACTTTTCCTAGCAGAACCCGTTTTTGCCTAGAAGGGAGTAAGGAAAGATTTCAGTGCATCTTCTGGCAGTGGTGTTAGAATGTAAAGAAATGTAATTGAATTTTTCAGTGGAAAACTCAGCTGCAATGATCTGCTCAATAGGATGGTATAAATTATCATGCCATTATCAACACCATCTTCCATCTATAAAACTACAGGAAATACATAAGCATCATAAAAGTCCTTTTCCCATCAAAAGGATTTTATATTCATGACATCGCTCTGAAAGCAAACAAGATTTTTTCAAGAGATCTTTACCTGTTTTGCAGAGGAATCATAGCACCAGGGACTTAACGATAAGCTGGAAGAAGACGCACACTGTATATTAATTTAAACTATTACTGAGAGATTTTAGTATTCAGAATGTAGGTAGTCACCAGATTTCTCCTAGATGGGTTTTCCATAGTCAGATTATGTACTGATGGATGAAAAATAGTAGGCAAATTGAGAAAATCAGCTTAGCTTTTGGGGACCTAACACCAGGTAGAGAGTATTATTATAATAGCAGTACCCCAGCAGTCTAAATGTCTGACTATGACTCCTAGACATCTGTAGAATTAACATTTGGGCTCTAAATCCACTTTGCCAGCATCCCTGTGGCCAATTTCATTTTCCAAAGATGGATGCAATGACACTTCTCATTCCACACCCTCCTCTACAATGTGACTTTGCCACTTCCTTATCAGGAGGTGGATCTGTTTCCCTCCTGCTGTGACTGCTTTGGCCAAAAGAGTACACTGGAATTCATGCTGTGTGGCTTCCAGAATGGGTCGTAAAAGCTAATCCCCCTTTCCCCTTGCTTATTGGAATACTTGAACTGACAAGTAACAAGTCCAGTTACACTGAGGCTGCCCTACTGTGAGAAAGCCAAGACCTCTCTAGACGTTCCCAGCAGTCATCCTTGTCTTTGAGTCATATTAGCCCAGGTAACAGAGTTGAAGGAAAAGGGGGTCTTCAGATAGTTCCAACTCTCAGCCATAAGTCACCCAGCTGAGGTCCCAGATCTTAGAACAGAAAGAAATCTCTTCTATGCTTTATCTAAATTCCCAACCCACTATATCTGTGAACGTAGTAAAACTGTTGTTGTTTTCAGTCACGAAGTTTTGGGGTAGTTTATTTCATAGTATAGTTAACTGGGAAAACCATTGGTAAGGTAAGCTCAACATTATAATGAGATAGCATATTGTCAACTGCAAAGGCCTGGACAAAGTCTCCTACTCTGTAAAAGCAGTATTTATTGAAAAAAATTAGGAAATTTTCACACTTAAGGTCAACAGAATTATATCTACCACCATTTTTTTTTCTTTTTTACAGCTGCACCTGCAGTACATGGAAGTTCCCGGGCTAAGGGTTGAATGGGAGCTGCAGCTGCCAGCTTATACCACAGCCACAGCAAGCAGAATCTGAGTCACATCTGTGACCTACACCACAGTTCAGGACAACACTGGACCCTTAACTCACTGAGCGAGGCCAGGGGTTGAACACACAGCTTCATGAATACTAGTTGGGTTCATAACCCACCGAGCCACAATGGGAATTCCAGTCAACCACTAATTTTGAACAAGGCGTTCTGTAGGTATTATCGATAGGGGTTGGTGCTTATATTTCTTTTATAAGAAGATGTAGCTCTTTTAATCAGGATTTTTAGCTAGAAGCAACACAAACCAACTTTGGTTGATTAACCAGAAAAGCACTTTATTGTAAGGACATTAGGCAATGTACAGAACTGCGGTGAGGGCTGGAGTCTTAAACAATACAAAAGCAGTTGAGTCTAAACTTACAGGAACTATCCTAAAACCGTGTATCCAAACTGGCCTGACGAATAAGCTGCAGCTCCTTCTGCTGCCCACTGAGCACTGGGGGGGGACCCCTGGGCTGGCTTCTCCTGATTGTTGGATTCCTCTGCTGCCACCAAAGCCAGGAAATGATGATGGTGATGATGATAAAGACGACAAGGTTGATAATGATACCATCACTTATTTACTCTGTGTCAGGCACTCTTTTAAGCACTTTATAGGTATTAATTCTCTTTTTTTTTGTCTTTTTGTCTTTTTAGGGCCGCACCCATGGCATTTGGAGGTTCCCAGGCTAGGAGTCTAATTGGAGCTGTAGCTGCCAGACTACGCCACAGCCACAGCAACGCGGGATCCGAGCCGCGTGTGCAACCTACACCACAGCTCACGGCAACGCCGGATCCTTAACCCACTGAGCAAGGCCAGGGATTGAACACGCAACCTCATGGTTCCTAGTCAGATTCATTTCCGCTGTGCCACGACGGGAACTCCAGTATTAATTATTTTAAAGCCAAGTAACAAGACTGTGAATATATGGAATGTGTACACAGGAATATATAATGTATGTATATTAACTAGGGGGGAAAGTAGAAGGTGTTCTAAAGCCATTATCATGGGTTTTCATAAGGTGGTCCCAGCTGAAAAAGGGGAAACGGGCACAGAACTGCAACGTTGTCTACTCCTTCAGTGGTTTGCACCCCACGCCCTGCTGCCCAGGAAGCCCTCTTTCCTCCACCAACAAAGATTCCAGCTGTAGCTTTCCAACCTCTTGACTTGCTTAACCATCACATCGGTGCTGAGACATTGATCACTATTCCTCCATGTTACCCATGAAAAAATGATTCTGAGAAGATTAAGCGTTAGTGGTCAAGATCACACAGACCACAAAGGGTAAAACGCAGGCTCTGAATGCAAACCTTACATGCAGTTGCTATGTCAGCTCTACTGGCAAGGATCTCAGTGAAACAGACTAGTTCAGCACAGCAAGATGAGGCCAAAATAAGCACCGATGGCAAGGACGCTAGGTTTGGTTTGTAATCTTTGGGAATAGAGTGGCTCTTCATGAAATTGCCACATGTGAGGCCATGACTGTGAATTCTAGCATTTATGCAAAGCTGACATCCTATGGGTCAAGTTCTCTTCTTCCCAGTCAGATGGCACGTGTCCGTAATCCTGTTAAAAGCATGAACCCAGTCACTTTCTCTTTTCCATCTCCACGTCCATGCCCAAATTTGGCTAACCTCACACGAGAAATAACATCTGCAGTCAGACCAGGTGCATTTGGTGAAACTCACAACAAACAGAATAAAAACACTTTAAAATCATCACTGAACATTAATAAGCTTTTGCATTAGGCTACACTTAAGTCTTTTGAACCAAGAAACATTTTTTTTTTCGAGGAACAGCATTTCCCTCTAAGAGATTAAAATAGAAAGAGTTGTGGGGTCTGCCCACACACGACTCTGTGCAACGTGTCTCCAGCCTGTTGTTTTCAACTCTGATCCACACCTGAGGTGAAATTGAATTCACAAGTTTGCCTCCTATTTAGTAATACTTCTGTGATTCAAAAGGCACTTAAAAGCGCCTCCCTTCAGCTACACCTGTGGTCCCGGAATTTGGAAAATATATGCGTAGTTCCACCAACTCTGTCACGGAATGTTTATTCCTGTCACCTACTTCGATTTCATCTACAGCTGGGGACTCTCCTTGGTCACTTTAGAGCAGTGGTTCTTAAATCAGATACTTTTGTTCCTTGGGGGACATGTGGCAGTGTCTGGAGATATTTTTGGTTATCACAGCTGGGAATGTGCTGCTGGCATCTAGTGGGTAGAAGGCAGGGATGGAGCTGTACTTTTCGGAGTACCCTGGACAGCACCCCACCACCCAACAACCCCACGGTCAGTAGTGCAGAGATTGAGTACCCTGGGCAGATGTCTCTCTCTGGATCCTTTCTTACTCTGTGTGTCTGTCTCTTCTGGCACAGTCCCAGAATATGGATTTAAGGTAAAAGGAGAATAATACCCTTTGTTTTTCCAAACCCTGCCTGAAAGTTTTTGGTCCGTATGTTTAGAAAACACCTAAGCTTAGGGCCTTCATTGCTTTCCAGAATTGTCACGAATGGCTCCAAGTCCATTTCCATCATCCTGTATGTGATACTTTTGTATGTTTATCCTTAGTTTGTACTTGTCTTCAGTGAAGCGCATCTGTCACTCTTCGTTCCACTCAGCTCTGCCAATTTCGTTGCCATTTACTTTCAGCAGCTTGACTTCTTATCTACAGTCTGGAACACATTACAGCTTCATCAGCCAGATGATCTTACAGATGATTAATTAAGGTCAGCTGCTGCAGCAGATTCTTTGTTGTTAAGTCCTTTTCATTTAGAGAAATTATCTATTTCTCTTTCCTTCCTGTTTGTAGTTTTGAACCCATTTTCTTCCCTTGGCAAAAGATTTTTCCCAGTTACCACGCAATGGGAAAGTATGTCCAATGAGTTTTCCTTGGCCACACACTGAAGTCAATCTCTAGATCCATGAAATGGCATTTCCCCCAACAGAAACCACAGTTACCTTTCCACCCAGAAGTTGAGCTTCCTGATGTGGTGAGGGGTTGATTCAATTAAATATTGCGTATCTGTTATGTACAGGTCAGTGTGCCAGGCTGTTGGGCCATATAACATGAATAAGAAATACGCTTTGCTCAACAGTTTAAAACTTAGTGAGGGGTGGTAAGATATGTACATAAATAACTGTAACATGCAGTAGAAAGTGATGTACATGTATGTATGAGAGATGCAGAGTTTCCATGGTGTGTCTGAAGTATCATACTTACAGAGCCTGCCTACCAATCATGCATGAAAGTTCAAGTTACTGATCCAGACGTCCAGAACCCATATTCTGTGTGACAATTATGCTGGCAGCCTTCCAGACTCCCCGCATAAGGATAATTTTGTAAATGACAAGTTGTACATTTTGGCCCAGTGTTTTACTGTTTCATCCTGAAGTTCCTTGAGACCTCTAAAGTGTATTACAACCACTCCTGGTGATTTATTTATGCCTGGTGTTCAGTTAGACTTGGAACATCACATATTCTGAAAATTAATTTGACCTCTGTGCTTCAAAAGATGATTTTAGCTTTCATGTCTCCGTAGTAACTGCTGAAGAAAGGACTCAATATTTTTGTTCAATTTCTGAAGTCTTTAGCTTCACCATTTTAGGGGTAGGTGGTTACCCTCTTTTCGCTCCACTCCAACTAAATTCTCTAGACTTTTCTATTCTTGGGGTGACATGGTAAAAAATTATAAGCTTTGGAGTCAGGTATATCTGAATTTAAATCTCTGCTGTAACTTTGTGTCTTTTGGGGCAATTATTCTGACTTCACAGAAGTATAATATCTTCGTCTGACAGGACAGTATAATAACATCTCCTTTTCAGAGTTTTGAGAAGATTCATTGAGAGGGCATATAAAAGGCTTGCCAAAAAATGCTTCAGTGTTTCCTCTTCCCACCGGTTTATCGCCATCACTTAGATAATATTTCTAAAGGGAACTCTCTCCCTCTCAATCTCGGTGGTGGCTTCTATCGCTTCACTATATACCAGCACAGATTTTCACCCCATGTCTTCCTGGCCAGTCTGATCAACAGCAAGCATTTCCCCCCTTGTCTTCTGCTAAGGTATGTTTCATGTAAAATTTTAACTAATTCCATACGTTACCCTTGCTGTGGTGTGAATGTCTGTGCCCCACCTCCCAATTTGCATGTTGAAATCCTAACCTCCAGTGGTGATGGTTTTAGGAGGTAGGGGCTTTAGGAGGTGCTTTAGTCATGAAAGGTGGAACTTTCAAGGATGAGGTTAGTGCCCTTACAGAGGTAGCCCCAGGGAGCTTGCTAGCCCCTCCTGCTAGGCATCCGCACACTCAGAAGTGGACAGTCTGCATCCTGGAAGAGGGCCTTCACCAGATCGCAGCCGTGCTCAGGCCCTGATCTGGGGCTTTAGTCTCCATAACTGTCAAAAATAAATCTCTGTTCTTTACAAGCTACCCCGTCGGTGGAATTTTCTTCGGGTGGCTGAACACGCCATGGCAACCATAGATTCTTTTACTTAAGTTAAGTGAAATACATTTGGATTTTTAAGCAGTTTTCCTTCTGTAGCCCACTTGCTGAGACTAATTATGTGATACTCATTGTTATCCCATCTTTTGTCAATCACTATTTCCTATATTTGTTTTAAAATGTCTTATTTTTCACATGTAATTGAAAATTTAGTACCAAACTTTTCTTTTTAAATTTTTCTTTAAAAAATTAAATTATAGTTGATTTATGATGTGCCAGTTTCTGCTGTACAGCAAAGTGACCCAGTCATACATATATATACATTCCCTTTCTTTTATTAGCTTCCATCATGGTCTATCCCAAGAGACTGGATATGGTTCCATATACTGTACAGAAGGACTTTATTGCTTATCCCTTTTAAATGTAATCACTGGTATCTATCAACCCCAAACTCCCAGTCAGTCCCACCTCCTCCCTCCTTCCACTTGGCAACCACAATTCTGTTCTCCATGTCTGTGAGTCTGTTTCTGTTCTGTAGGTAGGTTCATTTGTGCCATATTTTAGATTCCACATATAAGTGATATCCTATGTTATTTGTCTTCCTCTTTCTGACTTACTTCACTTAGTATGAGAATGACCAGTTGCATGCATGTTGCAACAAATGGCATTATTTTTGTTCTTTTTTTTTTCTGTCTTTTTGCCTTTTCTAGGGCCGCACCCGCGGCATATGAAGGTTCCCAGGCCAGGGGTCTAACAGGAGCTGTAGCTGCTGACCTTCGCTACAGCCACAGCAACGCGGGATCCGAGCAGCGTCTGCAACCTACACCACAGCTCACAGCAACGCCGGATCCTTAACCCACTGAGCAAGAGATTGAAACCGCAACCTCATGGTTCTTAGTTGGATTCATTAACCACTGCCCCACGATGGGAACTCCATTTTGTTCTTTTTTTATGACCATTAGTATTCCATTGCATATGCACCACATCTTCTTAATCCAAGTGTCGGTGGACACTTAGGTTGTTTCCCTGTCTTGGCTACTGTGAATAGTGCTGCTATGAACATACAGGTGCATGTGTCTTTCTGAATTGTAGATTTGTCCAGATATATGCCCTAAAGTGGGATTGCTAGATAATATGGGAGTTCTATATTTAATTTTCTGAGGCACTTCCATACCATTTTCCATTGCAGTTGTACTAGTTTACGTTCCCACCAACAGTGCAGGGTGGTTCCCTCTTCTCCACACCCTTTGCAGCATTTGTTATTTATAGACTTATTAATGATGGCCATTCTGACTGGTGTGAGGTGGTACCTCATTGTGGTTTTAATACCAAACTTTTCTGCTTGTCTTGCTATGGAAGATTTTTATTTCCTGTTTAACAATCTATGTTTGACTTCAAAGTGGCTCACTGAGTACCTACTGTATACAAAGCAGTGTGCTAAGTGCCATAAATTCATTAGCTCACAGCTCTACAAAAAGTTATGAAGTATCTCTGTCATGAATAAATTTCTTTAGCACTATGTGGTGTTCTAATTGATTTAGTTTTTCCTTAAAACTGTCTACATAAAATAAATGTTTTCCTGCCATTTTCTATAGAGGTATTATTACAAATCAATTCTTTTCAAAGGATGGGCTTTAATAATTTTGTTTTTAGTATATATTGAGCGTAGACAAGATAGTTATATGTATAAGGTATAAGAAAACAAAATAACATTGCATGTCCACCATCCAGTGTAAGAAACAGACGTAACAAGTTTATTTAAAATCTTTCGTGTGCCCTTTGTCTTCTTCAGCCCTGCCCAAAGATAACTTCTCAATGCTTAAACTTTGTGTTTTTAAATTTATAATGAACACAGCGGTGCTAATTCAGTGTTTCAAGCTTTTCTGGTATTGAGTCATTTTAGTCAAGGGGCGCAAGTGCCTGTCAAGTTTTGGTCATGGTTTTTTTTTTTTTTTGGCTTTTTAGGCTGTACCCGCTGCATGCGGAGGTTCCCAGGCTAGGGTTTGAGTCAGAGCTGTAGCTGCTGGCCTATTCTGCAGCCACAGCAATGCCTGATTCGAGCCGTGTCTGTGACCTACATCACAGTTCATGGCAATGCCGGAATCCATAACCCATTAGGTGAAGCCAGGGATCTAACCTGTGTCCTCATGAATACTAGTTGGGTTCATCAACCACTGAGGAACTCCTGATCATAGGTTTTGAATGAACAAAATGAAATATCTACCTTTTCTCTTTAAAATAATTAGTACGCAGATCTTTCTCTTATTTCTTATGGGTTTTTTTATTTTCATATGATTATAAGTTATTTCATGTTTTCTCTGGGTGAAGTGCTGGCACAAAAGCCACCAAATGAGAAGTCCGTTGGCAGCAATTAAAGTCACAACCCCAGTAGGGGAGGGAGTTTCCCAAGAGAAGACCAGGCAAAGAAAGGCCTAGGTTCCTTGTTCTTTTCTTGCTTTCCAAAGACCCCTGAGCAGAAGTTATGATGTTCATTTACATTTTCTTCTATGGGCTGACAGAAAGAAATGGGGAGTTACCAGAAGAAAAAGACTAGATTTAGGTAAAAGAGGAAAGTGGGTTGTGGAAAAGGCAGAAATGGAAAAATTGCCGAAAAAAGATGAGGATAAAGATATGCCTGGTGCTTTGTTTCAAATCTTGGGGGAGAAAATATTATTTGTTTTACTCTAAAGTTTACAAAAACGAAAGAGAGATAAAGTGATTGATAGAGATGGGTGAGTAGATGGGTGGGTGGGTGGATGGATGGATGGATGGATGGGTAGATGGGTAGATGGGTGGATGGATGGATGGGTGAATGGATGGGCTGATAGATGGGTAGATGGTTAGATGAATGGATGGATGGATGGATATAACAGAGAACAGACTGTGTTGCTGGCTGTTGCAAACTGAATGCTTGTATCTCCCCCAAATTCATGTGTTAAAATCCTTAGCCCTCAAGATAGTTATATTGAGAGATGGGGCCTTTGAGAGGTTATTAGATCATGAGGGTGGAACCATCATGAACGGGACTGGTGCCCTTAGTTCCAGAGAGATCCTTCATCCCTTCTGCCATGTGAAGACACAGCACAAAGGTGCCATCGGTAAACCAGGAGGTAGGCTCTCACTAGATGCCAGATCTGCCTGTGCTTTGATCTTGGACTTTCCAACCGCTACAACAATGAGAAATAAACTACTTATATTGTTTATAAGCCATCCAGTCTGTGGTATTTTGTTATAACAGCCTGAAAGGATGAAGGCCTTTTAAAACTCTGTGTACCAAATTCAGAAGTTCCCTTTGCAGTTATAAATGAAGGTCTTTCTGTTCATGCAAAAAAGCTGCTAGTAAAGATCTGCAACTCTGTTTAGGTAATCCTTCTTATTGCCTTCCTACTCTTAAGGTATTGTCCTCTCTTGTAAGGGAGAGTTATGATTTTGAGAAAAATAATAACAATCTGGATTAGGAATGATGTTTTCTTTTTTTAATCAGAAATTTTGGAGTTCCCGTTGTGGCTCAGCGGTAATGAATTGACTAGTATCCGTGAGGACATGGGTTTGTTCCCTGGCCCCGCTCAGTGGGTTAAGGATCCAGCGTTGCCATGAGTTGTGGTGTAGGTCATAGATGCAGCTCAGATCTGGCATTGCTGTGGTTGCAGTGTAGGCCAGCAGCTGCAACCCCAATTCAACCTCTAGCCTGGGAACTTCCTTAGCTGCAGGTGTGGCCCTCAAATTAAAAAAGGAAGGAAGGAAGGGGGAAAAATTTTATCACAAATCGTGATTCAGTCCAAAGATGCAGTCAAGAATGTATGGACAAGTGTTTCAACTCAGTAAAAACAGACTCACTTTTCCATATTGAATTTTAGAGCAACAATCTTCTTGTCATGCTTCTTTGAGCTAAAATATTGAACGCTAAATTTTCAACTTGCTGCTGCTAGGTTTTTATCTTATAGTTCTATAATCCAGATGTTTAATTATTTCCTAACTCATTTAACATAGCAGATCATTACTTTTAATTTGAAAAGAAACTATTGGTCGGAGACATGTCCAAACAATGCTCTTTTGTAGTCACTGACTTTTTAAGGGGGCATTTAAATTTTTCAGCCCTACAGGTCAACCTGCGTTATACCAAATTTCATTAGGAAAGAGATTTATATAACACTAAGATGGTAACAAGTTCCAGCCAGTGGGCCATGTATTTCAAGAAATATACCATAGACAAGAGATTGGAACTGCAAACGTTTTGAACCAGTGATGATCATCTGGATTTGATCTGCAGAGTTACAGGGGGCTTGAAAAAATGTCAGCACTTTTCAAAAATGCCGTAAACAGGTCTTTAAAATATTGTTTTATAGATCACATCACATTATTGATGACTGATCTTTAGAGGTCTAGTTTTAGAGCTCAATTAATTCAAGAGCACGTCTTGAGTGTCAGGTTAACATAATAAGGATAAGATTGATGAAACCGTCTCTGATACTTAAGCATTTACAGACTATTTGGAGAGAGGTGGTGTGTACTCAGAAATTGTAGTACAGTGTAGGTGAATGCCATGAAGTGTAGACCCCAAACAAGAAGAGTTTTTATTGAAAGCAATTACTCTTGGTGGGGGTGGAGGAGAAGCCATGAAATGAGGTCAGTATATGAAAGTCAAGCACCTGAAGGGTTTCTGGCTGAAGGAATTCTCTATAAACGCTGTACATCGTTCCCGTAATTGAGTGAGCTCATGCCACCGGGGGGTGAGGGAAGGAATGGAGCGCTCTCGCTGATCAGACCTTCCAGGGGTGGTGCAGCTGCTCAGAATGCAATTCAAAGCACTGAGCCTGGGCTCCTGGCCCCCCTCAGTGCTAGGCCGTGTGCCCTGACCCCCACCACTGCTGATCTGAGAATAGCTATGGGTCTGGGGGAGACAAATTCAGAAGCTTTTAGAGCAGCAGATATTTTCATTGTGCTTTATAAAATAACTGCTCTGAAATGGATAGCAAAAAAAAACCACCAGTGGTTCTTTACCACGGAGCCTTGGAGGGGCGCTTGCCTGTACTGCATCTTCTGTCCTTTGCCTTCGTTCTCCAAGGTCTGCCCCCTGGGCACCGGTGGCCTCCTAGCTATTGCTTGAGGGTGCTGAGCCAGCACTTTTCACTTCCACCACATGGCTATACCTTTCGCTGCCTTACTTCCTGCAGTCTTCTGTTCAGATGTCACTTTATCAGAAACGCTAGGATTTCCCGTTGCAGCTTAGCGGGTTAAGAACACAACTAGTATCTATAAGGATGCGGGTTTGATCCCTGGCCTTGCTCAGTGGGTCGAGGATCCGGCGTTGCCGTGAGCTGTGGTGTAGATCGCAGACACGGCTTGGATCCCGCATTGCTGTGGCTGTGGTGTAGGCCGGCAGCTGCAGGTCCGATTCGACCCCTAGCCCTGGAACCTCTGTATGCTGCAGGTGCAGCCCTAAAAAGACAACAGCAACAAAAAAAGTCTTTCCCTGATGACTTAAACACACCTTCTTCATCATTCTGTCTCCTTACCTTGCTTTATCTTTCTTTCCTAAGTAATTCATCTCTGTTTTATGTTTATTGGCTTATTACTTATTGCCTGTCCCTACTGGAAGTCAAGTCCACGAGTACAGAGACTTGTTTGTCTTGGATACTGCTCTTGTCTTGCCACCTGGAATAGTGCCTGACTCATAGTTAGTTGGCCTTAATATTTCTTCAGTGCATTGTGCAGGAATGAGTGAGAGCAGGAATAATGGCAGTGGGGCTTGAAAATGCAGATATGCTCTAGGGAACAGTAAGTAATTTAATTTGGTTAGAAAAAAAAAAAGAGGAGAAAGTTTTAGTCAGCTCTAGTTGCAGGGTAAGTGGTTAGAGCTGTGTCTTGGTCGTAGACTTCAGCCCTTTTGTAAGAAAACATCCTCCTTTTTCTGAGACTCACCAGATGCCATATTACCATCAAAGATCCTTTTCCCAACTAGCTTGAGATCTGCTTCTTTGGTTTGGTATTTCAGTTGTAGTGCCATATTCCGTATCTGAATTTTCATCATCTTTCCATGTAAGACTTTGCTCACAAAACTCTGGTTCAGCATCCCCGAAACTTGCTGCGTATTACAGATTCAGGAGAAGAGTAATTCTGCCTTAACCACTTGGAGAGATGGAATGCAGGGCGCAGCCCGCTCGCAGTGCAGCGGGGCCCTCGGGCAGTGCTTAGATCATGAAAATGTACCATTGGGAGCCATCCTTCTGAGGCGGTGAAGGCCTGGGGTGGGGGTGGAGGGTGGGGCGAGCCTTGACAGCTGGAAGGAAGGTCAGTGTTCCCTGGCTACGGAGGAGATCCTACAAGATGAGACAAGACAGCTGGATGAAAAATCTGCGCCCCCACCTGAACTCCCAGCCCTCTTGGCACTGCTTCTGTTTCTTTCCCGGGGCCTTTTCAGAGTGCCTTGGCCTCGCTAAGAGAGAAGCAGACCCATTTATGAGTAGCAAGGAAGCCATTTTCTCCTGTTGGAGTGGCCTCCTGTACCGATAGTGTACATAATTCATGTGCCTCAGAAAGCTGTTTAAATTAATTATGGGATTGTCCCCCAAGAAGTATGCCGCAGGAGGAAGTGCTTTGGGTGTTTTAAGCCAGGATCTGGGAGTCCTAGGTTCTTTTTTTCCCCTCACTGTTAGCACTCTGTGACCTCAGGCAATTCACTTAATGTTCCTCTAAAGTACCTGTAAGATACTTTATTGATCCATATTTTATTCATATTTTCCACTTCTGAATCTTAGGAAAACCTCAGTAGAGCCATTCTGAGGGTCACTGAATGAAAGCCAGTAGTGCCCTGTGAGAGATATTTCATAGAAATTTGCTTAAAAGGGCTTGGTTACATATATTTTTTTCTAACATCCCAAAGTAGATATTTCACAGCACTAATCATTATTCTTTAATATGTCCAGTTAAACCCATCTGCTTAATTCTTTAAAATCGAAGACTGCCTAAGACCTAAGTAATCAACTCCTGCAACCAGACTGAGTACATAATAGGTAGAAAATTGTTAAATCCTTTCAAAATTATATTACTACTCTGATAGAGCAAGTTACACTTTCCTTGAAAGACATCAGTAGGAAGGTCTTACCTAAGCCTCAGATCTTTCCCACTTATTCCTTTCTTGCCATTTGTGCTAAAGAATTTGACCAATTTTAAGGCTCAGGAGGAACCTGAGTCCAGAAGTGAGCTCGATTTAGGGATTTATGTTTTCTACTGAGTTATATGTATTTCTTGCTTGGGGAGCTGAAAGAGAGTGTGCACTAATATTTTGCTGATTAAGAGTTATGTAAACTGGGAGTTCCCATTGTGGCTCAGTGGTTAACGAATCCGACTAGGAACCATGAGGTTGCGGGTTCGATCCCTGGCCTTGCTCAGTGGGTTAAGGACCCGGCGTTGCCGTGAGCTGTGGTGTAGGTTGCAGAGGCAGCTCGGATTTTGCGTTGCTGTGGCTGTGGTGTAGGCTGGCGGCTACAGCTCCTGTTAGACCCCTAGCCTGGGAACCTCCATATGCCCTGGGTGTGGCCCTAGAAAAGGCAAAAAGACAAAAAAAAAAAAAAAAGTTATGTAAATTGCAGTGGCACTCAGAAACCAGGTTTACCTTGGGGGGAAGAAGCAGTTCTTTCCTTCCCATCCATGACCGAATGGGTTTTCGGAGTTCAGCCTTTAGTCCTGCGTCAATATATACATCTCTACAAAACTGTTACTTTTCTCAGCAAAAGAGCATAGATGCTGCACAATATTCTCTTCAAATAAACCAATGCAGAGTAGTAGGAAGTTGCTTTATTTTGCATATATTTCATTGAAAAGCTACAGAAATTTTAATCATTATTCCCGGTGGGCATCTTTTTTTCTCCCTGCTGCAAGTCAGCATCTATCCGGAAGATGGCACTGTGTGGCAACCGGATGACAGCTTCCTTTTGCACGTGTGGCCAAGTGCATTTCTGGCATGTATATACACGTATAAATACTCTGTTAGCATTATTATGGTGGGCCGAATGGCACTTTTTTGAAACACAAGTTATTAAATGTCAGAGTTTTTCATAAATTTGTGTCTTACACTAGAACATTATTGTGTAGTGTTGCCCTTGAGCAGTATAGTGAAACTGTTCATTGTTCCTTAAGGAGGTTTTTCTTTTCTGATGATTAACATTGGTGTTCACTTAATAGCCTATCCTAATAAGGAAGAGGTAAATCAGCAAACAATCCCTAGACAATATTATCCTGGGTGCTGCTGCCCTCTGTGTTTGTGTCCAGGAAAGGATGCGGTCAGGTGAAGGATAACAGCTTACCAAGAGCTGCTAACCAACAACTAGCTGTTGCCGCTTCATGGAATACTATGGTGCCCAAAATGGAAGGAAAGGAAAAGAAACCTGAACATAGTTACTCAAAGCGTGGGCCTGGTAGCCTGGGTCTTCTTGAGTGCTTGTCAGAAGTATTTTGGGACCCACCCCAGATATAATGGATCAGAATGTTTTTAATGAGATTCCCAGATGATTCTTAATGCATATTAAAGTGGGAGGAGCTCTGACTATTAAGTGCCTCCTCTTCCTTTAATGTAAAGCAGATGTCCAGAGCCTACTATCTGTGGAGCAGGGTACCCCAGGCTTGATGCAGAGATGGCCAAGTCAGGACACCAGCCCACAGGGAGCTTAGATTCAGCGGGTGGGCAGCATGTTAGAAATAAAACCAAACCCAACCAAGCAGCATGGGTGCTAAGAGAGGTATGCGCTAAGTGCGAGTGTGTTTGGTGGGCATTGGGCTGAAAGTCGCATTTAATCTTTGTAACAGCTCTGAGAGATATTCATTACTGTCCCAGAAGAGGAAACTATGCAGAGACATTCACACAGCCAGTCAGCGATGAACCAAAGCATAAACCCAGCTCTGTCAGGCTCCAAAGCCCAAGGGTTTGAATAAGCTGCATCTTTGAAGCCTAGGCTTTTCCATATAACCTCTGTTATAGATAACAAAGGAAAGGATTGTTTCCGGACCAAAGAGGTGAAAACTGGACATTGAAATATCAATTTTGGAACATCTGTGAGTTAAGCACTGAAGACTGACGTCCAGTTGAGAGTGGTGGGTCACTGGTACCTTACCTTGCACATGGGTCCTCTGAGCTCCTACATCTTAGGCGTCCCTGCCGTCCCGAGGAATTTGGGATTCACTGCAGATGGGTGGCGACTGGGGACCTTTCAATGGAAAGTGTGTCATCGAGTGAGATGATGTTAATGCTGAGCTCAGGAGAATTAAAAGCCAAGCATTCTTTCCCAAATGCAACCACATGCCGCTGGCAAGTCAGCTTTTGCCAGGACAAGGAGTAACACTGAGCCCTGGGTCACCGCTGGAGCACTGGTTTTAGGAGTCGCCCAGATTGGCGCTGGTCTCTTCAAAACTATTTTCGGGGGTTACTGTAATTACCTACACTTACAGGATCCTGGTTGCTTTAGCTAAGTGTGTTGATGGGTCTCCCACAGAGAACAGAATTAGATATCTCAGTAAGATAAGGAAATCACATCTATTTTTTGGTGACTGTTATGTTGGAGGATTGTTGCTAAGTCAGAGAAAATTGTTTCATTCAGAGGCTTTTTTTCCGTTTTGTGTTGTCTTTTATTAATTCATGTACTGAACATATCTATAAGCAGGAATGAATATTCGATTTGAAAAATGGCTTCGAGCAGACTCCTGTATCTTTGGCATAAAGAATACTTGCTTCCAAAGGGGAAACCACGGATCATACAACAAAGCTAAAGGAGCTCACTGGCCCGTAGCCGTCTTTGATGGCTGACATTGGTATTTTTCAGGAAATGGAGGGAATATTTAGTCTTTTAAGCCCCGTTTTGTTATTTCCAGGCAATTTGCTACATTTCGTATCCTCGAGCCAAAAATTGTTCTGCCTCTGGCTTATTTGTCTGATATCAGTGGTGAAAATGCACATTCCAAATATTCCTCATATTCCCAAACAGAGGGGTGTAGGGTTTAGTAGGAACTGTTAGTGGAAAATATATACCTGTTCAAAATCATAGGGATTGGGGAACAGATAGGAAAATGAAGTAACAGTGGTCAGTCACGATGGATATAGTGATTATTTGTCAACAAGCTCTGTTATCTCTTTCTTTAAAGGAATAGATCTGATGCACTCAGTCTTACCACCAACAAAAGGGGTACTGAATGAACGCTAAAGTCCTAGATCTCCCCCCACCCCAGGGATAAGCTTTTCCTCCATTTCAATGAGTATTTCCCTCATATGCCCCTAGATACCATTAGCTCATTTTTCACTTTTACATTGCCTTCAACTCCATGTCTCCTTGGCACTGAGGATTTTATTTTATTTTTTATTTTTATTTATTTATTTATTTTGCTTTTTAGGGCCGCACCCGTGGCATATAGAGGTTCCCAGGCTGGGGGTCCAATCGGAGCTACAGCTGCTGGCCTACGCCACAGCCCAGCAACTCCAGATCCGAGCCGCGTCTGTGACCTACACCACAGCTCACCACAACGCCAGATCCTTAACCTACTGAGCTAGGCCAGGGATTGAACCCACAACCTCATGGCTCCTAGTCGGATTTGTTAACCGCTGCACCACTACAGGAACTCCCAAGGATTTTATTTTAAATGTAAAGCGATGACTACATCTCAGAAAGAAGTATATTATGAATTGTGGCTCGTGGTTGCCTCAAGGCACTTGCAAAAGTAGGCTCCTGACCATTTCATTTTACGCTCACCTTTCTCTGGGAGAAAATGAAATGTTTCCGAGGAAAACAGTAGACCTTGTTATCCAGTACTCCATCCATGGGAAAGCTGTAATAGTTACAGTCTTCAAAAGAGGCAAAAAAAAACGCCAGGGAAAAAAAAGGTCTATTTGAGTGATTTATGTTTGTTTTTTTTTTTTTAAGGCCTGCACCTGTGGCATATGGAGGTTCCCAGGCTAGGGGATCCTTAACCCATTGATCGAGGCCAGGGATCAAACCCTCAACCTCATGGTTCCTAGTCGGATTTGTTTCCGCTGCGCTACCATGGGAACTCCCTAAGTAATTTATGGTTTTAAGAGTGGTTCTGGGAGTTCCTGTCGTGGCTCAGTGGAAATGAATCTGACTAGCATCCATGAGGATGCAGGTTTGATCCCTGGCTTCGATCAGTGGGTTAAGGATCCGGCGTTGCCATGAACTGTGGTGTAGGTCACAGACTTAGCTTGGATCCCGCATTGCTATGGCTGGTGGTGTAGGCTGGCAGCTACAGCTCCCATTCGACCCCTAGCCTGGGAATCTCCATATGCTGCGAGTTCAGCCCTAAAAAAGACTGAAAAAAAAAAGTAGTTCTAGGACAAAACATAAAGTCAATTCATGTTCATCTTAGTTTCTTAAACATACAAAACTGAGAGTTACAGCACTTACTGGGGTGGGGAGAGTAATTATCACAAAGAAACAGTAAGCGTGCCATATGTGTTCTAAACTATGTGGAGCTTTGTTGTAGTTAAGAGCATATGGATCCTTTTGAAAATTAGACTAAAAATTGTCTCTTGTATATATAGTCATCCTCTCCTAAAAAATATTGTTTAATTAAAGAGAACATTCTTTCCTTTGTCAGGCTGCATAACTTCACAGTAGAGACAGTGAAAAAAATACGTGAAAAAAAAAAAAAACCCAAACAGACGAAACAAACAAAAAACATCTGATGAAGATTGTTTCTAGGGTTGCCCTAGAAAATGTGATCAAAGGAAAGTTGGCACATGTGCCCTCTGTAATCCCTGTGCTCCAGCAAGGCTGAGTTTCGGAGGGCCCATGAATGCACTGTGCGACATCACACGTCTGTGGGCTGCTTAACACCGCCTCCCCCTCAGGGTCAACTTTGATACTCCATGCTCTGCCCGCTTGATGAACCTGCATGATCCTTCAAAGACTCAGAACAAGGGCCCTCCAGTCTCTGAAGCTGGCTGACCACTCCTCTCCTCCTCTTTCTATTATAGCCTCGCATCCTTGTTCTTTTCTCACTGTGTTGAAATTATGCGATAATATGCCTCATGTCCCCCAACCCAGATGAGCTCCTTGAAATCAGGAACCACTTTTTTTTTTAATGTGTTTTATTGAAGTAGAATTGATTTACAATGTGTTCATTTCTGTGGCATAGCAAAGCGATTTAGTGATATATATATATATATATACACATACATACATACACACACACACAGTCTTTTTTATATGCTTTTCCATTATAGTTTATCATGGGGAATTGAATATACTATACAGTAGGACCTTGTTTGTCCATTCTGTGTGTAATAATTTACATCTGCTAACGGGAATGACATTTTATTCACTTATATATCCTCCCTGCCTAGTTCCTGGATGGAAAATACATGGCGCACCGCCTCCACTCTTTAGTGCCATGTCTGTGGCAGGTACTACACGTCAGTTGTGGTACTTTTTTCTCTTAGAAACTAGGCACCGTGCCATGGTATATTTGAACACTATGCTTTAATCAGCCACACACTACAGAGTCATTGTGATCAAGGCACTGGTTTCAGCTTCTTTGCTACCAGTGGCCTAGGAGAACACCTGGCTCAGAGTAGGCAATTAAGATTTTTTTTTTTTGTTAAAAATGATAATAAATGGAAATCATATAAAAATCCATGCTTGGGATTTCCCACCGTGGTACAGTGGGTTGGGGATCTGGCAGTGCCACAGCTGCGGCGTAGCCCACAGCTGCAGCTTGGATTCAGTCAGTGGCCTGGGAACTTCCATGTGCCATGGGTGTGGCCAAAAAAAAAAAATCCATGTTTGATTTGACTTTTGAATTAACTATTCTATTAGAGTTGAAGCTAGAAATGTTATAAAACTTTCCAGGCCCTCAATCGCTGAGATTCAACCATTTCTGTTATTTTGTTTTCATTATTTTGAAATATTCTGAATTAAATAACGATAAACAGGCTTTTTTTTGTTTTTTGTTTTTTTTTTACATCGTAAGGCTTAACAAATTCTTTATATTCCAGAGTGCATTTGGGATCTGTATGAAGAGAATGAAATATTTAGTGTTTTACAAACTTATTGGAACAACAAAGGAGTGTCTTATGGAACTAATGTTCCTCAGGGACTCTCTTTGGGGAATGCTGCTGTAACAGATTCTAGCTAGTTCTGTTCGTGTCATTAGCACATACACTGTTATTCTGTATTTGTATTTAGTGATCAGTACTAGGGATAATGAGAACCTGAGCATTTTCGTTTTTGCTTTTTTTTTTTTCTATCTTGTAATGATGACAATCTACAGTATCCTTGTAGAAACATGGTGAAATGATGACTTCCTCTAATTTCTTGTTAATTTGTAAATGCTTCGACCTTTAAAAATGTGCTATTAATTTTTTAAAAAAGTCTTTCTGAAGCCTGAAGGTAAAGCATCAAGTGATGGGTGTCAACAGGCTTGGATTCAAGGACCAAATCTGATATTCCCAAACTCTGTCGTTTTTCTTCATGCCCTTAGTTTTCTGCCCAGTAAAGTGGGGACAATGACTCCCTGACCTGAGAGTACAGGCTCAGAACAAAGCAAAGACATTTTTTTTTTTTTGCTCTAGTTGATGCAACATTCAAAGCCTTTTTTTTTTTTTTTTAACTGACTTGCTTGGAGAATAGTTTCATTTCCAGGAGATGGGGATGTCCTTGAAAGTGACTAACAGCATCTGACTGGTTATATAACATTATATAACAGGCCTTGTGTACAGTAGCAGCTGGTGAAGCCTAACATTTCCAACTCAGTCTTAATGACTTAGGAACATAGTTTGAGACATTTGATAACCAATGTGATTTATCCCCAGACCTCAGCCTTCCTCCTCCCTCCTGTCCTTATACGTACCCCCAAAAATGCAGATGAGAAGGGCAAATAGCCTGAAAACTTCACTTCAGACAGAGACAATGTAGACAAAGATGGACACTGTAATTTAATTTTTTTGTCTTTTTTTTTTTAATCTTTTTAGGGCCACACCTGTGGCACATGGAGGTTCCCAAGCTAGGGGTCCAATCAGAGCTACAGCCTCTGGCCTGCGCCACAGCCACAGCAATGCCAAATCCAAGCCGCGTCTGTGACCTACACCGCAGCTCACGGCAACGCCGGATCCTTAACCCACTGAGCAAGGCCAGGGATCGAACCCGCAACCTCATGGCTCCTCATTCGGTTTTGTTTCTGCTGCACCATGACGGGAACTCCTGACACAGTTATTTAAGAATAAATAATTTCCCATGAGAGTTCCCTTCTTGGCTCAGTGGTTAATGAACCCGACTAGGAACCATGAGGATGCGGGTTCCATCCCTGGCCTCGCTCAGTGGGTGAAGGATCTGGCATTGTTGTGAGCTGTGGTGTAGGCTGAAGGTGCAGCTCTGATCCTGCGTTGCTGTGGCTGTGGTGTATGTAGGCTGGCGGCTGTAGCTCCAATTCGATTCAACCTCTAGCCTAGGAACTTCCATATGCTGCAGGTGCAGCAACTCCCCCCCCCCCAAAAAAAAGAATAAATAATTTCTTTTAACAAAGAGTCATGTTGGGGTTTCTCCATGTTATCTGCCTGGGGAGTGTGGGTAGGAATGTTCCTGCCCTTGGCCCCAGCTCAGAGACTCCCCTCTTGCATCAGCACTGTGGCTTTTGTTTTAATTAATAGCAGCATCCAGGTATTGGTCATGAAGCCTATGCTGCACTTGGGTTATTCATGTTTTATTTTGCATTTTGTGCAACACCTGGATGTGGTTGGAAAAACTGGGGGTTGTGCATCAGGCAACGTTTATATTCTAGTCTTACCACTTATAATGATGTGAGCTTGCCAAACCTTTTTATTTATCTTAGTCTCCTTCCCTTAGCCATGAAAGGGCAACAGTGATATCTGGGTTTGTTGTGAGGATTCCACGAGGTGACTTAGGTAAAGCGCCTGGCGTGTCATCACTGCTTGCTCAATGCTAATTCCCACAAAGCTCTCCTTTGTGCCACTCCTGGAGAAATGACTGTAAAATACTAATCTGTGCTTCATATCTTGTTGCCCGTTTTCATTTTCATACTGTTTGTTCATTTTCTCAAGGCTGGACATCAAGGGTCCAGTTACCCTTCTTATGTTCATATTCCCAGTGTACAATATCTGGCCTATAGGAAGTGCTCAGTAAGCCTTTTGTTTGTAAGCAACTAAAAGATTTAAAATCTCCTTTTCTTATTATTCATGTAGAAGTTTCTTTCTCACTTTATTCTTTTCCTTATCCTTTTCAACCCAAAGATCTTGAGAAGATTCATCATTTATGAATATTAGTAGAGCCAGACATAGCTTAGTAATTGTGTGAATCGGAAAAAATTCTACTCTTTTTAGTATCTATGTAGAAACAAAGAGATAGATTTGTATGTCAAAGAAAAACTCCAATGACAGAAACCAGTCACATTCATGAATTCTCCAACTATATCCTTCTGGAATTAACTGTAATTGAACTTCAGATATTTAAGTCTTTCTGCAGCTTCAGCATCATGTTTACTGTCAATAACTGGGCAAGAGTTCTGGTGTTAGCATGCATGCCAGTAATTGTTGTCTCAAGGATTAATGAAAGGTACACACGCGGTTGATTGGGGTTTTCACTTTGGCTCATGATTTATAAGTGTATAAATGGCAAAAAGACATTTCAGAATTTTATGTATTCATGGAGCTGGTAGCTGCCGAGAAGCTTGGATTTGTTCAAATTGAGCTGACATTTATAAAGACATAAAACTCCTCTGTAGCGGCAGCTTTAATTATTACTTAAGGGCAGAGTTGTTAAAATGGCTCCCTCAGATACTTGAGTTTTTGATTACGTAAGGAGAAAAAAAAAGATAAATTTCAAAGATGAAGTTCATTCATCCTGTTTGCACTGCCACTCACTCTGTAATTCATGGTGGGGACAACTTTTACATTTAGTCTAGGAAAGAAGCCAAATACCAGATGTGTCACTGGATGATGACAGGTAATGATAAAGTCTTAAGAAAAAAACAATTAGACTCACATAGGAAAGAATTGGGGCTATTTACAGCAATATTTGCACATCTTCAAAGTACATGAGCTCCAAAGCAGCTAAAAGATTTAAAATCACCTTGTCTTATTGTTCATGTAGAAAGTTCTCTTATGGTTACTTGAGAATGTTCCCGATTGGAAGAAAAAGCCCCCCACGTTTGACCCCTGAGACGTGAACTGAGCTAATAGCCTCCTAGTTATCTGTGACTTTTCATGTTTGTTAAGGGAAAGTTCAACAACGAGAGCCGTTGCCAGATTGGCTTTTTTTACTTCTCTTAGGTTTGCACCACATGGAGGGTATGTTTAGGATGGTTTGTGTTAGAACCTGAATCTCTTCTCTAAAGACATATACTCTGATGAAATTAAAACGGTTTTACTTGCATTGACTCCAGACTTTGAATTATAAATGGAATCATTTTATATCTTTTGTCATTATTTGAAATACATGGGAATTGGCCCAGATTTCCCATTAATAATGTAGCAAGTAAATATTTTGAAATCATTAGAGTTGATATTTCTGTTTAATTGTTTGGAAAAATACATTTTATCAGACTATAAAATTTATATAAATTGTACTGATTTTTAAAAAATCCAAATATATTTTAATGTATACAATACTGTGTTACGTTTTCTGTGTGCATAAGCATTTTTGGTTTGATAGTTGTTTGGGGGTGATTAAAACTTCAGCCTAAACTCAGGAGGTATTAAGAAGTTGTTTTCTACTGTGGTCTCATTCTGCGTGGCAGTTCTTCTTTGACCTCAAATTTAACTTCTTGGGAGGGCTGCTAACTTAGCACAGTTAAAGGTAATCATGTGCAGTTTTGGAAAGGCATCAAATTTACTTTTGAAAAAAAAATCCCTGGCACAGCTAATGTGAGATACAATTTTCATGACTAAAGCAGGTACAAAAAAAAGTGTCCAAAAATGGAAGAATGAACTTGTGTTATCACGGACAGCCCTTTTCAGAGTCTTGACCCAGTCCCTCTCAACTAAAGTTACTGGCTCTATTTATGGAAGACTTTAAATGCCCCTATGTAGCACATGAACTTTTTATTTGAAATTGCATCCCCTCTGTTTAGAGATTATGACTCTAATGCATGATAATGCAACGAGGAAAAGGAATGTTAGTCACGAAAAAGTCTGAATTGTAAGTGGTAATCATGATAATAAGGTTGTGAAGTTTGGTTTTTTTTTTTAATTATTGAAGTATAGTTGATTTATAATGTGTTAGTTTCTGGTGTACAACAAAGTGATTTAGTTATACATATATTTGCATATATATGTGTGTATGTGTGTGTGTGTAAAAAAGAATCTGAAAAAGCAGCACAGGGAACTGTATTCAATATCCTGTAATAGAACATAATGGAAAAAATATATATATGCTTTTTCAGATATATATATGATTTTTCAGATTCTCTTTCATTATGTTCTATTACAGGATACTGAATATAGTTCCCTGTGCCGTAGAGTAGGTCTTTGATGTTTATCTATTTTATATATAGTAGTTTGTATCTGCTAATCCCCAAATCTTCATTTATCCTTCCCCTCCCCATTCTGCTTTGGTAACCGTAAGTTTGCTTTCTATCTCTGTGCATCTGTTTCTATTTTGTAATTAAATTCATTTATACTATATTTTAGATTTCACAAAGAAGCAATATATAATATTTGTCTTTCTCTCACTGATTTCACTTATTTGATAATCTCTAGATCTATCCATGTTGCTGCAAATGGCATATTTCATTCTTTTTTATAGCTGAGTAATATCCCATTGTCTATATGTACCACATCTTTTTTATCCATTCCTCTGCCAGTGGACACTTAGGTTGCTTCCATGCCTTGGCTATGGTAAATAGTGCTTGGTAAATATGGTAAATGAACACTGGGGAGCATGTACCTTTTTGAATTAGAGTTTTTGTCTTTTCTGTATATTTACACAGGAGTGGGATTGATTGCTGGATCATATGGTAACTGATTTTAGTTTTTAAAGGAACGTTTGTTCTCCATAGAGTCTACAGATAGGTTTTATTTACTTATTTATTTATTTATTTATTTATTATTTATTCTTCCTTTTTTTTTTTGGTCTTTTCAGGGCCACACCTGCGGCATATGGAAGTTCCCAGGCTAGGGGTCAAATTGGAGCTGTAGCCACCAGCCTATGCCACAACCACAGCCACACAGGATCCAAGCCACACCTGGAACCTACATCACAGCTCAAGGCAACTCACCACAGCTCATGGCAACACTGGATCACTTAACCCACTGAGCGAGGCCAGGGATCGAACCCGTGTCCTCATGGATACCAGTTGGGTTCGTTACTGCTGAGCCACAACAGAACTCCCAGCAGTTTTTTTGTCTTTTTTTTTTTTTTTTATGATTATGATTCTGCAAAGACAGTTAACCTAAACAATGCAAATGATTGGGGATTAAAGGAAGAATGCTCAGTCCCTTCACAGTTGGCTTGTTGAATATGAAGAAGTAAATGTGTATAAAAGAGACTAAAATTCAGAGAACAAAGGAAGAGGACCCAAGGTCCTGCTCAGCCAAGTGCTATCGGGTACCTGTTGATGTTACCCAGTTTCCATAGCAGGCGTTTAGGGCTCAGAGGGAGCTTAAATGACCCCATGTTACAAACAGGGAAACTGAGTCCAGAGAGCTAAGCAGGCGTGCCCAAGCACATTTCAGCTTCAGCTTCTGATTTCCATTGCATCGTAGTCACTTCTGGAATGGCCTGACTGGTCAAATGGACAGGATGGCTGGTAAGCCCCACATGACGAAGATTTGGTTCACTTTTTGCAGTTCAAAAAAAAAGGGGGCTGTGTAAATTTCAAATGTACTTAGAATGAAACTCCTACAGCTGCTGTAGCCACGAACACATCCTCCTGCCCTTGACTTTCTCCCTTCTTGGAGACAGAGGCCCTTCCCCGTGTGTGCAGCCTCCTGTTCTCACCTCCAGAAGTTCCGTGTCTTGTGAAAGGGTGTCATTCCTTCAGATGGGGAAGCTTTGCAAAAAGTGCAGCTGTGTCCCTCACTAACAGTTTACCTCTGTGCGCTCCATTCCCAGATCCCTCTTTCTTCTCAGTTTATCCTTCCCTCTCAAAGAAACAGGAGTCCTTTAAATAGAGGAAGGTGAGGAAGAAAAACACCATTTATTCAGCACTCACTGTCTGCCAAGTATTCACCTGAGATTGCTTCTGACGTGAGGTCAGTGTGAATAAATAAATCAATAAAAGATCCCAGGTGTCACGCTGGATACCTCACCTCCATTATCAATTGCTGAATAAATCAAGGCTCGGGGGTGTTAAAGAAAGTAGGGAGAGGGAGAGGAGTTAAAAAGCCAAGAAGCCCAAGACTAGAGACATCCCAACACAAGACGGCACATTTTCCTTTCTACTTTAATTAAAAAGAGAAGAAAGGAAGGAAGGAAAGAAGAGAGAGGGAGGAAGGAAGGAAAAGCAAGTGATTATCTATCTGAAAATAGCAAGTAAATATATTTACATTTTTTTTTACCAGAAAGATGTGCTTTTAGGAAAATGTGTTCTGGGAGTTCCCGCTCTGGTGCAGTGGGTTAATAATCCAGCTCGTCTCTGTGGAGGCGCCAGTTTGATCCCAGCCTGGCACAGTGGGTTAAGGATCCACTGTTGTCGCAGCTGTAGCGTAGGTTGCAGCTCTGGCTCAGATTCGATCCCTGGCCTGGGAACTTCCATATGCTGTGGGGGTTGCCGAAAAAGTAAAAAAAAGGAAAGAAAGAAAATGTGCTCTGAATTTCTCTGTCTGCTAACTCTATCCAGTAACTTGCAGGCGTGTTCCTGATGTCCTAGACATCCAGGGGGCACTCCAGGTGTGCCAGTAGCCTTTGGTTGCGGTGAAAATGCTTTGTTTCTATCGCCTCACTTTCCACCTCACCTCAGGCTAATATTGCATCAAGATCTATGATTTCAAAATACAAACTTGAAATCCATTCTTAGGAAGTATTTAAACCGTCAGTGAGGTCCTGCTGTATAGCATCCCACTTGTGATGGAACATGATGGAAGATACTACGAGAAAGAGAATGTATGTATATGTATGACTGGGTCACTTTGCTGTACAGCAGACATTAACAAGACTTGTAAATCAACTATAATAAAAAACAGTAACAACATGTAGGATGATGAATGTTAACTTGATTTATTGTGATCATTTCACAACATCTACAAATACTGAATCATTATGTTATACGCCTCAAATTAATATAATGTTATATGTCTATTATATGTCAATAAAAAAACAAACAACTCCAAACAACAACATAAAAATGTTGCAAGTTGCAAATCCAACAGGGTGATATTTTACTGCGTCCAGTTTCATCATCGGACAGAAGGCTGTCCTGACTCTCAATCCACAACTGTTCCAAGATCTTGAAAATTGTGTCATCACCTTTCAAAAGGCCAGACCTTTGTCCACAAGGAGGGCTGTGTGATAGAAGTACAGTTTAAACTGCGTGATGAATGACCAGAGCTGTCAGCTAACTTCCTAGAGAGACAGTGTGTACAGAGGATGAGCTGTTACCAACCCCGCAATAGTTTTCCAAACTCATTTTCTGCTGTTGGATTTGTTATACAGTTCACCTCCCCTTTTGTCTCACTGCCCCTTACATTGACTGGTGCTCCCCTCTTTAACCAGTTATGACTCTGCTTATCTCCATGTGCCCCGGGCTATAGAATTTAAGTATCTCTGTAAAGCAGAAACCGAAAGGGGGCTTTAAATATCATTGGGGCCAGTCCCCTTGATTTTGTAGATGAGACACAGAGAGATTAGGAAACTCGGTCAGAGTTATTCACTCAGCTAGAGCCTGGCAGAGCTAGAAATTGAGCTTGGAATGCTGGGCCTCTCTGGTCAAGTATTTTCTACACTAGACTACATCCACTAGCTGAAAGGTAGCTGATCCTTGAAAACAGAGAGAGAGACTGAAAGCATAGGGATATTTTGTTTCTTGCCAGTATGTTTGTTCTGGGACAAGCCCCCCATGCCTTTTTAGGAACTAGGTAACAACACAGAAACGGACTTACAGACAGGGAGAACAGTTTGTGGTTGCTAAGGGGGAGAGGGGAGGGAGTGGGATGGACTGGGAATTTGGGGTTAGTAGGTGCCAACTATTACATTTAGAATGAATGAGCAGTGAGGTCCTACTGTACAGCACGGCGAACTATGTCCAGTCTCTTGGGATAGACCATGATGGAAGATAGTATAAGAAAGGGAATGTATATATGTATGTATGAGCGGGTCACTTTGATATACAGCAGAAATTGACAGAACACTGTAAATCAAGTATAAGAAAAATTTTTTAAATGTATGTCTTCATTTACATTCAATTCAGAAGGTAGTGTGGGCTTAACCCTGCTCTGGAGAGGGTGATGAGAAGTAATTAAAGGAATTTTAAAGTCTAAAAGGATTTGTAATATCATTAGGGAAATGTAAATAATACACATTGTGGTAGTGGGTTAAAAAGGAAAGTTTCAAAATAAGCAGCACCTTAGGCATAGAGAAAGAGGAATCAGCGCAGGGCAGAGTGACCTGCAAAGCTTCACAGAGGTTAGGGTGTGAGCTCAGCTTTCCAGTACGTGCAAGAAATGACCAGCTAGAAGATGAGGCCCAGGGCTCCTTAGCAGGAAGGAGCATGTACTAGTGTTCCCAGCAGCAGTGTGCATCGGAGCCTGTAAAAGGTGGGAGGTTTATCCTGGGGAGATGAGGTGGGACTGGGGACACCACTGCTATCCTGGAGGCAGAGATGTGACACCCAGTAGCCCCTGTGGAAGATGAATCCAGCACCACATGCGGGCGGGCAGGAGTTGGGAAAAACTAGGTGGGCAAATCCAAGAGGTAATGGGCTCCAAGACACTTATAATGAGACTCTCAATAGGCTTTCTTTTGATTTAAATTGAATATTATTTAACATGTCCATGTGGCTGATCCTTTTATGCCATACTTTAGATGTCACTTCTTTCTGAAATCCCTTGGTATACCCCTAGGTTCAGGTTATGGTCCTTCCGATGTGCTTGCATAACACCCTGAACCTTCGCTAGCACAGCATCTCCCATGCTAGGTTATTAATGTCTAATGGTTGGTCACCCCTTTGGACAGCGAGCTTCCCAGCCACAGGACCGTTTTCTGTCTTGTTCATGGTTTCGTCCCTCGGGCTTGGTGTAGTGTCCAGCTTAGAGAAAATGCTCGCTAAGTTCTTCCTGAATAACTAAGTGACAGACCCATGAGGGAATAGGAAAGACAGGAGGGTGGAAGAGAGTTGCCAGGGTGGCGGGGGGATTGGAGAGACTGAGAGAGAGAGAGAAAGGAAGGAAGGAAGGAAAAGGATGAAGATTCAGAGATTTTAAAAGAATGAATTTCGGGTTTCCAAAAAACTGTTTTCAGCGAGGCTAGATGTGTCTTTCCACAAAGTCCGTGAATACCGATTTGATATGATGCTGGTGTTATGGCCTTTGAAAGTCACATATGAAGCAAATCATATCACTTTTGACTGGCTCTATCTACTCGCAAAATGAATCAAAAATTTCAAGTTAGTGAGGGAAATGATGATAAAGCCAAGGATCAAATAAACTGACTTGCTGTCTCTTAAATGTGTTTTAAATGATGATAATGCATCAATAAAAAGAGAAATTAAAGCACATTCTCATATCCTCTCTTTGCAATTTAAATGCTGTAGGAAAAATTTTGTCTCAAAATGAGCTTTTAACGTACTTCCATCGGATCCTGAGGATGTTTATGAGTCTGATGGAATTGTCAGACACATCCTCAAGCAAAAGTTGTGCCTTTATTAGCTCATAAAGTTCCTAGAAACAGGGGTCTTCTAAAAAAGAACATTTTCATGGCAAGATTCAGTAATCAAATTTAAGGTGTTTACCCGAAACCTACTTTTTATTTGGAAATAAATCCAGTCATTTAACCTCCAGGATTCATATTAGTGATGCAGCTAAGTATGTATAACGGGTAGCAACAGCTGATTAATTAATGTTTGATAGCATCATTTAATTTGCCAAGTAAAAATAAATCACATAACTGGAGTTGATTTAAGATGTTCATTAGAGTTCTTGCAACGGATGTCTTCTTGGTGGAAAAGTACCTTTTTGTGGAGCAGACAGCAAGGTTTACATACAGGTGGAGAAGAACTAAGTATGCAGTTAGAGGAAGCAAGGTGAAAGCGTGCCTGGGAAAGTAAGCGAACCATAGTATTGAGGATTCATAAACCGCGTTAGAGGATTCTGGTTTTATTCTATGGAATAGGGAAACCTCTGAAGGGCTTTAGGGGAGGGCAGAGCAGTTAGGGATGGAAGCGAATGGTGGATGGGACACCTCAGGAGGCTGTTGCAGTGAACAGGCCAGGGTGATGTGCTTATAATATAGTTGAAGTGCTCCCTTGACCCTGGCCTTGGCCAGAGGCCGGTCAGTTCCCCTTCTGTATAAGCTGATTACGTCCACACCACCAACCACCTCCTTTCTTTGGCTCTTACTGTCTTAGCCATCATTCATCTGCCCTAATCACCCCAGAGCTAGATACCAGACACACAGGCAGAGCCCCAGGGCCCCAGAACCTGCTGAAGGTTTTCAAAGGAGCCAGTCCTAAGCTGGCTGACCCTGCCTCCCCGTTCCTTCCCATGGAAACCAGAATAAAGGCTCCTGCTCACAGGTCCTAGCTCTCCTTCTGCCTCAGGACAGACCCTGCAAGTCCCTGGGTTATGACATGTACTCCCTCTTGCAAACTGTGAGTAGAATAAACAGTCTTTCAGTGGCAGTCATCTCTGGCCTTGTTGGCTTTACCATACCGAGATAGTAATGAAAACAATGCAGGACTAGGTTGGTGGTGGAGGCAGCAAGAAGTTGCTGAATGCGGTCGGTAGAAGAAAACAGCGTTATTCCAACTAAGTCTATATTGAAGATGAGAGAAAAGTAGTTGATGACAAGGACCTACTGTGTAGCACAGAGTAATCTGACTGATACTGTGTAATAACCTACATGGGAAAAGAATCTGAAAAGGAACAGCTATGTGTATTTGTATAACTGATTTCCTTTGCTGTACGCATGAAACTTAATACACTTTTCTAGGTCAACAGTACTCCAGTAAAATCTATTTAAAAAAAGAAAAGTAGGTGATGAAGACGACTTGCAGATTGCCAGCTTGTGTCCAGGGGCCATTCATCAAGACCAGAGAAATGGAAAGAGGCCCTGGTTGTGGAATAATGTCTTGAGGTCAGTTTGGGGCATATTGCTATGGGGGTAACTTTGAGATATTTTAGAGACAGACGGGCAGTTCGGACTGTTGACTAGATCTCATTGGGAAAAGAGAGTCTGTGAATAGAGACTTAAAAATCCTAGCATGTGAGCATGATATACGATAGCAATTACCAAAGATCATGGGCTCCAAACGGCTTATCATGGGGAATACTTCCTGCAGGGAGTGAGATGTGGGCGTTGGCTGGGTTGAGGCCAGAGGACGCTAAGCAGGAAAAGGAAACTGTGTGAACTAAGGTTCAGAAGCGAAATGTGTTTTGCCAGCTTGGACAATGAGTAGTGGAGCGTATGAAAGGGAAGGAAGCAGGTACCTCGATATCGCATCATTCTGCCCTAGAAGACCTGGAAGGTGAGGAGGTTATTAAGTGCCAGCAGCCCTCTGGGCACTTCATTAAGAGAATTAAATAGAGTTCCTCTTGTTCAGGTTTTTCCGTCTTTTAGAATAGATGCTCCTCCAGGTGGAAATTCTCCTCTGCCTGCTGATTACCCTCAGCTAGCGTAGAAGGTATTGATGTTTGAGGCTCAACAGAAGATTAACCAGATATTAGTATGTTGACTCTGTTAGCGCCCCCCTGTCAAAGATTTATTCTAAGGCTACTGTGTGTCCAAATCAGGACCCAGCCCGTGAGGCTATGGAAATTACGGTTTTCTTGGGAAGACAGAACTTGTACTTACCCAGTGATCTAAAAAGAGAAGAATGGGAGTTCCTGTCGTGCCTCAGCGGTTAACGAACCTGACTGGCATCCATGAGGATGCAGGTTCGATCTCTGGCCTCACTCTCAGTGGGTTAAGGATCCAGCCGCACGCGCGGCTTGGATCCCATGTTGCTGTGGCCCTGGCGTAGGCTGGTGGCTACAGCTCTGATTGGACCCCTAGCGTGGGTACGTCCATATGCTGTGGGTGAGGCCCTAAAAAAAGACAGACTAAATAAATAAATAAATAAATGAGAAAAAGGGAATCTGAAATTTAAAGCCAGAACTAATATATCATGAAATATTTCACTCTTTATCCTTAAACATGTTTATTGTATATTTATTTTTGTGGTAAAATATACCACAATATAACAAATTTTGCCATCGGAACTTTTTTTTAGTGTACAGCCCAGTAGTGTTAAATATATTCACATTGTTTTGCAACCAATCTTCAGAATTCTTTTCATCTTGCAAAACTGAAACAATTAACATTAAGCAATTACTTCCCATTCCCTCCTCCCTTTCCAGCCCCTGGCACCCATCACTGTCTTTTCAGTCTCTGAGTTTGACTACTTGAGGTTCTTCATATAAATGAAATCATACCGTATTTGTCTTATTTTTGACTGGCTTATTCCCCTTAGAATGATGCTCTCGGATTTCACGAACCATGTGGTAGTTTGTGTCGGAATTTTCTTTTTTTAAGATTCTATAATATTCCATTGTGTGTATATATCACATTTTGTTTATCTGTTCATCTATTAATAGACACTTGGGTTACTTCCATCTCTTGGCTGTTATAAATAATGCTGCTATGAACGTGGGTGTAAAATAGCTCTTCAAGATCTGACTTTCAGTTATTTTTGGTGTTTACTCAGAAGTGGGGTTCGTTGGATCATATGGTAGTTCTATTTTTAATGTTTTAAGGAACCACCATTCTGTTTTCCATAGAGGCTGTACCATTTTGTATTTCCAACATTGCAAAGGGATTCTCATTTTTCTACATCCTTAATACTTACTCTTTTTTTATGTAATAGCCATGCTAATGGATATAAGCTGGTATTTCATTGTAATTTTGATTTGTACTTTCCTAATTATTAGTGATATTGGTGTCATTTCCTGTGCTTATTTATCATTTGTGTATCTTTTTTTGTAGAAATGTCTATTCAAATCCTATGCCCATTTTTAATATAGGGGTTTTTGTTGTTGCTGAGTTGTAGGAGTTCTTCAATATATTCTGGATACTAGCCTCTTATTAGGTATATGCTTTGCAAATACTTTCTCCTGTTTTGTAAGTTGCCTTTCACTCTGTTGATTGTGTCCTTTCTGCACAGAAGTTTGTTGTTGTTGTTGGGCTGTGCCCACAGCACGTGGGAGTTCCTGGGCCAGGGATCTAACTCGGGCCACAGCGGTAACCCTGCACAGAAGTTTTTAGTTTTGAACTAGTACAATTTATTTATTTTTACTTTTGTTGCCTTGCTTTTGGTGGCATATCCAAGAAACCGTTTTCCAAATCCAGTATCATGAAGATTTTTCTCCATGTTTTCTTTTGTAGTTTTAGCTCTTACATTTAGATCTTTGATCCATTTTGAGTTACTTTTTGTAAGGTAAGAGTTCAACTTCATTCTTTTGCATGTGGATTTCCAGCCAACGCCATTTGTGGAAAACACTGTCCTTTCCTCATTGAATGGGCTTGACACCCTTGTTGAAAATCATACAGCCGTAAATGCAGGAGTTTTTTTTTCTGGATTTGCTATTCTGTTCCTTTAGTTTCCATGTTTGTCATTATGCCAGTACCACATAGTCTTAATTATTATAGTTTTGGAATACATTTTAAAATTAGAAAATATGAGACCTACAACTTCATTCTTCTTTTCCAAGATTGTTTTGGCTACATGGGGTCACTTGAAATTCCATATGAACTTTTGGGTGGTTTTTTCTGTTTCTGTAAAAAGCACCAATGATATTTTGATACAGATTGTATTCAATCTGAAGATCACTTTAGTTAGCATTGACATCTTAATAGCAAGTCTTCTAATGCATGAAATGGGATATCTTTATACTCATTTGTGTATTTAATTTCTTTTGGCAGTGTTTTTATTTTTTAATTATTTTTTTATTAAAGTATAGTTGATTTACAGTGTTGTGTCAATTTCTGCTATACAGCAAAGTGACCCAGTCATACACACACATACATTTCTTATATTATCTTTCACCATGGTCTATCCCAAGAGACTTGATATAGTTCCCTGTGCTATACAGCAAGACCTCATTGCCTATCCATTCCAAATGTAATAGTTTGTGTCTGCCAACCCTAAATTCTCCGTCTATCCCACTTCCTTCCTCCTCTCGCTTGGCAACCACAAGCGTGTTCTCTATGTCTATGAGTCTGTTTCTGTTTTGTAGATCATATCATTTGTACCATATTTTAGATTTCGCAAATAAGTGATATCATGTGGTATCTGTCTTTCTCTTTCTGACTTACTTCACTTATTTATGAGACTCTAGTTGCATCCATGTTGCTGCAAATGGCATTATTTTGTCCTTTTTATGGCTAAGTAGTATTCCATTGTACATGTGTGCCATATCTTCTTAATCCATTTATCTGTCAATGGACGTTTAGGTTATTTCCATGTCCTGGCTATTGTGAATAGTGCTGCAATAAACATAAGGGTGCCTGTATCTTTCTGAATTAAAGTTTTGTCCAGAGATATGCCCAGGAGTGAGATTGATGGATCATGTGATAGTCCTATATTTGGTTTTCTGAGGAATCTCCACACTGTTTTCCATAGTGGTTGTACCAATTTACATTCCTACCAACAGTGTAGAAGAGTTTCCTTTTCTCCACATTTTAGCAATGTGTTTTAATTGGTAGTATATAAATCTTTTGCCTCCTCGATTGGGTTTATTCCTAAGTATTTTACTCTTTTTGATGCTGTTGTAAATGCAATATTTTTATACTTAAATGTTCCATTATTAATTCAGAAATAGTAGCTCAGGTTTCAGGAATTGGCTTGGGAGCTTTTTCCCTCAAACCAGTCTATTTTACTATTGTTTTCTCTTCACTGTTACTTGGTATTTTGTAAGAGTTGTTTAAGGATTTTTTGGCAGTTCAGTTTAAAGCTTTTTCACTCAGATGATTGAATCCCTTCCCAAATGCACATCTGTGTACAATTTTAACAACCTTCATTCCATTATATCAAGTAGTTCTACACAATGAATCTTTTCTTTGATCTCAGGGACATAAGAAGTTGATGACTTTCCAGATTTTATTTCACATCTTACACATGCAAACAAATGAAAATGACTTGCAACCCAAGTCAAAAGTCATTGGTCCATAATTCATTGATTAATTGATCCAATAGCATCAGTTGAGTGTCCGTTATGAATAAACACTGGAAATTTATACAAAATTTCATTTCTGTTAGTTTCAGAGAAAGTCCTATCAGTCCTACTGGAGTTTTTCTGTTTTATATGCACTCTCTAGTTCTGATTTACCTAATTCCTTGTCATCAAAAGATATACAAAACAATTTTATCATAATTACAAAAGTAGTAATAGCTACAATTATTTAGTATTCATGGTGTGTCAGGCAGTATTTAAGTGCTATGTTTATTGGTAACTCATTTATGATTCATAACAACAAGCAGCGAAAACCAAGGCAGAAAATACTGGTGGCTAGATGAGAGTAATTGGAGAGTCTGGGGCTCAACACAGCAAGTGTTGAGCAGAAACTCTCCAATAGGGAGTTCCCTTCGTGGTTCAGCAGTTAACGAACCTGACTAGGATCCATGAGGATGCAGGTTTGATCCTGGCCTCTCTCAGTGGGTTAAGGATCCGGTGTTGCTGTGAACTGTGGTGTAGGTCACAGACATGGCTCGGATTTCGCATTCTATGGCTGTGGTGTAGGCCGATAGCTGCGGCTCTGATTCCATCCCTAGCCTGGGAACTTCCATATGCTGTATGTACAGCCCTAAAAAAGCAAAAAAAAAAAAAAAAAAGAGAGAGAGAGAAACACTCAACTCTAGACCTGTGATGAATCATGGAATATGCTTCCAATATAAAATCATATGTCTAACATATATTCAGTAGTGCATACACAGAATTTTATGTAAGATGGGATTATAAACACAATAAGATCTCAATTACATAAGTTATATATAAAAACTAATAAGAAATCTGAAGATGTTATCAGCAATTATTCTAGGTACTTTTCTTTTCTGGGTAATTCATTGATTCATTTAAAACCTTTTTCTAAATGAATGTGTACTTTCGTTTTTAGGAAAAAAGTTTTAAAATATGCTTCTTCTCCATGAGGGTACTAATAGCAAAGTATTTGAAATTCATCTTCATGCCGGGAGTGGCATAGGGGCAAAAGCAGAGAAATCACTGATGATCTCTCTCTCTTTTTTTTTTTTTTTTTGGTCTTTTTAGGACCCCACCTACGTAGCATATGAAAGTTCCCAGGCTAGAGGTCTAATCAGAGCTACAGCTGCCAGCCTATGCCACAGCCACTGCAACGTGGGATCCAAGCCATGTCTGTGATCTACACTGTAGCTCTCGGCCACACTGGATCCTTAACCCACTGAGTAAGGCCAGGGATCAAACCTGCATCCTCATGGATATTAGTCAGGTTCATTACCACTGAGCCATGACGGCACTCCACTTATTTCTGCAAAAATGTTCAGGCCCATGAAGATTATAGAGGAGTTCCCTGGTGGCTCATCAGGTAAGGACCCAGCATTGTCACCGATATGGCACGGGTTTGGTCCCTGACCCTGAAACTACCACATTCTCTGGGTGTGGCCAAAGGAAGACAAAGATTATAGAAGATGTTGGTCTCAAATCTGTATTTTGAACATGTACGTGTTGAATTATTTTGCCTATTTTGCCTTCGTAAATGTGATTTGCAGAACTGGGAAATAGCAGCTTTGTGCTCGGCATCTGTGAGAGGAGGATGTTGACCCCAAGATGTTCCCTAGAAGTAATGAAGTTGCCTTTGGAAGATTCTCTGATTTCTCTGGTCTGGTTGCTTTGTATGTCAATTAACTGTGGCCACCTTTATGGAGGTACTTCATGAAATCCCAGTTGAGCTTTGAGATTTGAGATCAGGTTAAATGAGCCCAAAGGCATGAGCCTGTGATAGTACCTGTAGAAAATAATTTAGGGGATGAAGGGAAAGCCTCAAAATATATATTGAGGAATGTGACGGATACTGAAAATGCCCTGGGTGGTACCCTGCCTCATCTCATGTCTTTGTTTTTTTGTTTTGTTTTGTTTTGTTTTTTTGCCTTTTGTCGTTTTAGGGCCGCACCCGCGGCATGTGGAGGTTCCCAGGCTAGGGGTCTAACAGGAGCTGTAGCCGCCGGCCTTTGCCACAGCCACAGCCACGCGGGATCCGAGCCGCGTCTGTGACCTACACCACAGCTCACAGCAACGCCGGATCCTTAACCCACTGAGCAAGGCCAGGGATTGAACCCGCAACCTCATGGTTCCTAGTCGGATTCATTAACCGCTGCGCCACAACAGGAACTCCTCATGTCTTTGTATTTGAAGGGACATGTGCTTATCGGATAAGGACGCCGGTTTAACTAGACTTGAACTCTCTCTCCTTCTATGGGAGGTTGCTCTTCACCTCCTCTTTGGCCCTGGCACCTGCCATCTTTTATTAAATGACTGTATTTATCTTATTAGTAGTATGCTCCCTGAGGATAAGGACATAAACTTCGTGGTATTTCTTTAGGGCCTAGCAGAGGAGCAAGAAAAGAAGGGAAAGACGAAAGGAGGAAGGAATAGACACCTGGGCAGCATCCACTATATGTCAATCACTCAGATCTTCAGTTTGGGTTCCTTTTTGCCTGCCGCTCCCACCCTGAGGATTTCTCTCCTGTCCTTGAGAGTTCAGCTATGTCTTATTTTGCCATTAAAATACAGGAAGCTCAGTTAAACTTGAATTTCAGAAAAGCAGCAAATACTTTTTTAATGGAAGTATATCCTATGCAATGTTTAGGATATAGTTATAATGAAAACAATTTGTTGTTATCTGAAATTCAGGTTTAAATGAATCCTCCTATATTTTGTCTGGCAACTCTTAAATTTTAAAAGGGTGTGGTTTTTTTTTTTTTTTTTTTTTTTGGTGTGTGTGTGTGTGTGTGTGTGTGTGTGTTTTCAGTACTTTAGATAGATAGAAAAAAGGAGATGAATGACGTGCCAGCTAAATTTTTTTAAAAGATTCATTGGGCTTATCGGTGCACATGTGACAGTAGCGTTATCAGTCAAGCCCCAGAAGACCGGAAGCCGACATGCCTCCTACCCTCAGATGCCTCTCAGGCAGCCCAAATGACCAGTTTTAGAGACTTTGGGAGCCTTTGTTCCATTGGTTTCAGTATAAGCAGTAGTGGGAGAAATCTTAAAAGTCTTTCCGAGTTGATACTACACCTTGATGTTATAAAATGAGCTCACTTCACAAGGTGAATAATGCCATCACTGGCCAGAAAAATGTCGGCCAATCAGCTAGGAGAAATTTTACACCCGCCTCGTTAACAGTGCGGCCCTGTCATTGTCTAGTGATCTTGCTCCTTCCTTGCTCTTGACTAGGACAAATTTTCTCCCTTTCAACCTGCCACTTCCATTGCTTTCTCGTCACTTCCCTAGCAGATTAACATTAGGAAAATGTTGTTTTCACAGTTTCATTAAGGATGAAAAGCCACACCCCAAACTTGTAGCTCATTATTATTCCTTGATAAGAATAACCTCTACTGCTTTGTACTTGAAATCACTACTACGGAGATTAAAAGCTACTCAAGTTTGCTTTAGTTGGCAATCCATACCATGAACTATTGCTATTATTACTCTTGTTACTATTTTAAATTCCCAGGTAGTTGAGATCTTCCTTGAATTACATCTTGAGAAAATGTTTTACCCTTGCGCTTGGGGTACCTGCAGCTTAAGGCATTTATGGGCTTGAATGGAAGAGAATGTGTGTGCCTAAACTTGAAACAGCAATATAGGACCAAAGCCTGGAAATACCGATATCTAAATTAAACTAATTTCCCTCTTGGGTCATGGATTAATTGTATTGAATTTGCAGCCTTATGGATTATATATGCTAGCTGGGGTATCTATTGAGCGCCCTGCCCACTGTGAGTGGCAATAATACAGAGATACGAGGTGAGATTGGTACAGGGTGCCAGTGCATGGGAATTCATCTGACCCTCTGTGGACCTGAAGCACTTGGCAGAGAGCCTCGCACAGAGCAAGTACAAAATGAACACCTGTTGAGGTGAACGCAAGCTGCCCCCGCCTCCAGTCTGACCAGGTAGGAACCCCATTCTCCTAAGTCAGTAGTCTCTTAGCTGACTACCATCTGTTCCTTCAGGAATTCTTGTTTTCTTTTTTGGCTTTTGAAGCCCTTCAGGGCTTTATCTCTTTGTTGTTTCTCACACTACACAGCTGCTGAAACAGATGAACGAGCTGAATTTTCGGATGTTTCTTATATGACTGTGAATCTTCATAGTGTCTCATACATGTATGCGTGGACCAAGGCATTAGTGTGTATATGTGGATACATATTTAAAATAACCTCACAGATGAATATTACTTCCGGTTAATTTGCAGAATTAAATCCTGTTGAAAATTCTCATCCCATAGAATTGTGTCTGTTACAGTTTGACCTCATACGCAGGTGACATAGGAGAGAGCCAGGTGGGCTTGTATACTGAATTACCTGCCCACCGTGGTCTCTATAATAGTAGGTCCATTAGGGATTCTGGAATCACTGATTTGGCAATTTTGCCTAGGTAGTTATTCCATCTGTCTCTTATTTACCGGCAGTGAAGGGGAGGACCCTTTCTGTCCAGTAACTGCAAATTTTTCCATGTTTCATTTTGTGTTTTTACCTCGAATATGAGCCTCTTGGGAATTCAATCCCAATTAGTCTAATGTTCTCTCATAGCAATGGTCATATTACAGTAACACTCATTACTGTAGGGGCCAGCACTTAGTGTCTTGATTTCCTTGCTGGGCTGGGAAACGCTCAAGTCTGTGCCAGGGTTCATGTTGTCTTTGTGACCTAGGTGGCTCGTCGTTTCTGCCTCCGCTCTGACTTGCCCTTTAAAATTTCTTATTTGCTGCTAAGTTTTAGACTGGCCTTTGTACGAAGGAGACTGCCCTTATCTATGACCTCAGTATCTTACGCTGACAATTCTGTTATCCTGATCCCTCTTCTCCCATCCTCTCTTATTCATCAGGCTTCCATTTTTTTAACCTCTTCTATTTTCTCACTCTCCTGATCGCTGCTATTACCAGACCGGAAGGAATCACCTGACTGGCTCACCTATTTTTATCAGTCCAGACCAAAGTACACCCTGATCTCTTCTTATCAGGCGATGTGCTGTCCTTGGGCTTTCCTTTCCTGTTATTTTAACCCAGTCACTGATCCCAAGCATTCCTAATCAAATCCTTTGGCTTTATTATGTCTCAGTCGATTTGGCCCCATGCATGAGTGAGTGTGTCACACCTCTGCTCCTGGCAGGAGTCTCGTCTGAGCAGAGCTTGCACCTCCTGCCTTGGCTCTGGGCAAGCAGAGGCCTGTCTTGTTAATGCAATCCTGATGTTCCAGCCTCATCTCTCTATCTGCTAACGATGTTACCCACCAAGCCTTCTGACTCTGAAACACTTGGAAGTATTTTTTAAGGTTTCAAAATTAGTGCTCTAAAAAAACGTAGAAGTGTCAGTGGTACCCAGTGATAGAATGAATGAAGACGAGTATTTCTTCCGTCCCACCTATTGCTGTTCTGGAAAGGATGAACTCATTCTTTTCTCTCTTCTTTTTTTCCTAAAGTGTTTTTAAATTAAAGTGTAGGTGATTTACAGTGTTGTGTCAGTTTCTGCTGTACAGTAAAGTGGCCCAGTCATATGTAAATACGCATTCCCTTTTCTTATATTCCATCGTGGTCTATCCCAAGAGACTGGATATAGTCCCCTGTGCTCTATAGTATTCATTGCCTTTTCCCTAAAACTACTCTCCTGCTGGATTCTATATCCCCTTTCTCAGAGAACCCAAGCTTAAAGCTGGGTCCTCATCCCTGATGCTTTCCTCCTCATTCTGCCTCTAAGAAACATTTGACCTCCCCTTCCTACCCCTCCACCCCTGCCCCGGTTCCCACCCACCACCACCTCTGCCTGGACTATTGCAGTAGGTTTCTGACCGTCTCCCTACCACCCTTCTCCAGTCCGCTCTCCACACTGCTCCTCGGTGATTTTTCTAAAACCCCAGTCAGTCTGTGACTGTTCATTGCCCACAAGATCGAATATTAGCTCCTTAATATGCCCTTCCATTACTTTGCCTTGCCAACTCCTCCATCCTCTTTTTACTTACCTTGCACACCTTGCACACTGGACTAATTACCAAGTCCTCTGGGCATCAGTCCTGTTGTTGCTGCTGCAGGAACGCCCTTCTTTTCTGAAAGTGTACAAAGTGCCCGTCAGTGCTTGGCTCAGACATCTTGCCCACTCAGAAGCTTTCCTTGACCCACCCAAGTAGGGTCAATCCCTTACTTCTTTGTCCTATTTCTGTACGTTTTAGCTACCCTTGTTAATGCAACTCTTCTCTCAGTATCTCTTTCTCACTCCAGTGTGAGATTTTGAAGGTTGGAACAATGTCTTATTTACCTTTGCATCTCGCTGGCTTGGTGTGGCTCATAGTAGGCACTCAATAAATGCGTGTTAAACCAGTTTGAATGAGAGTATTAACATTGTCTTGGGAAAAGAAAAGCCATGAATAGCGAGTCCGTGGAGATAAATGCTAAGTAAGGGACAGATTCTGATGATTTGGTGCACAATGGAATTGATTTCATACTAGGTTGTTTGATAGCAATTATTATTTAGATGAAAGCATGCATTGCCTCCTTTACAGCCCTCACTTGAAGGATGGGCTTTGAAGAGAAGAACAACATGAATGTGCCTTTCTTTCTTTGTAAGAGCAGGAGATGGCTTTGATGGTCATGCTTCCCAACTGTGAGCAAGAAACATCCTCCTCTTCAAATGAACTAATCATCACCATGCTTTTGGGGGGGCAGCCGGCTTCCAGACTGCAAATGAGGCTTATTAATGATATTACTCATTTCAAGTCTGTAAGTGTGAATACAAGCTAAGGAAGACCCCAAGGACTCCTGCTGGCCATTAATCTACAATATTAATGGAGGCATTTTTTTTTTTAATCAATGCCAATTTCTCATCTTTCTAATGAAGAGGTTCTCATTATTTTATTGTTTACATTTAGAGTTAGAAGGTATATATGTTTAAAAATAGACATTAAAAAATACCGTGCTTGTATTTCCTCTCCAAATTTAGTGAAATCAAGTTCAGAGAGGGTTGTTGTGGGGATCCTTCTCAAGACATTTCTACTCCAAGAGCTACGGCCTGTTTTGAAAGACGAATTGAAGAGCATGCTAATATAATTGCCACTATGTCACTGCCTCGAAGCGCCCATTAACTAGGGGCAGGCTTATATAAAAGGGCTACGGTTAAGCCCCGGGAAATCTGGAAGCCAGAGAAGGTGTGAGGGAGGCAGGCATCTTCTGGAGGAGGTGAGACCATGGGGTTCCCGGGCTGGGGCTTCTCCAAGTATTTAGATACTAAGTGAAGTCAGTCTGAAAGAGAAAGGCAAATATCATAGGATATCGCTTATATCTGAAATCTAACATATGGCACAAATAAACCTTTCTACAGAAAAGAAACTCATGAACTTGGAGAACAGACTTGTGGTTGCCGATGGGGAGGGAGTGGGATGGGCTGGGAGTCTGGGGTTAGTAGATGCAAACTATTGCCTTTGGATGGATAAGCAATGAGATCCTGCTGTATAGCACTGGGAACTATGTCTAGTCACTTATGATAGAAGATAATGTGAGAAAAATAATGTATATATATATATATGTGTGTGTGTGTGTGTTTGTGTGACTGGGTCACTTTGCTATACAGTAGAAAATTGACGAACCTTGTAAACCAGCTATAATGGAAAAAATAAAAATCATTTAAATTAAAAAAAAAGAAACCTGTGACGTTGTCATCCATAAAGAATACTTACTGTATCTCAGATGGCTGCAGAGATCTTAGACACATCAGGGTGGCAAAACCATCACGTCGTATTTGCTATTTCCTCAGCGCCTTAACTCCTTACCAGTAGTACTAGGAGGCTATAAAAGGGCTGGGAGAACTATTTTATAGTAATGGACTCCTTGGGCTCTTTTTACCTGTACATATGGTCCAGGGTGATTGACCACGTGGTGAGACAGTGCTGCTCTTGTGCCAGAATAAAGAGAGGGTCAGGAGTCCAGTATTCCAGGACCCTTGCACAGCACACTCCCAGCTTCAGAACCCTGGCTAGTGACCCTTGTAAAATAGGCAGCCTTGCCCCACCCTAAAACGGTATGTCCTCAGTAAACCTCAAATACTTGAAAACTTACTTGAGGCAAATACAATGGAGGACAAGATAAAAAGAAGTACTGGAGTTCCTGTCGTGGCTCAGTGGAAACGAATCTGACTGGTATCCATGAGGATGCAGGTTCGAACCTTGGCGTCGCTCAGTGGATTGAGGATCTGGCGTTGCTGTGGCTGTGGTTGTGGCGTAGGCTGGCAGCTGTAGCTCCGATTCGACCCCTAGTCTGGGAACCTCCATATGCCTCAGGTGCGGCCCTAAGAAGACAAAAAAAAGGAAAAAAAAATAAAAAGAAATACTAACGTATTGGCTGCCACTTTGACTATTATTAATTGCTATTTAACAGAACTTTAGTTTTTCCTTGATCCTAAGGAAGAGCTTTAATTTCATTTTCCCCTTGGGATTATAAACCCTTTGTCTTGCTTAATCATACATCTGCATTAATTCCAAGTCACTGTTTTCTCATGCGTATACTAAGCTGTCAGTGAGGAGTAGAAGGCCATTGCTTAATTATTTCGCAGAAGCCGTGCAGTATAAATTTTAAATCCTGGTTCTGCCACTTAGTAAGTGTGTAAGATAGAGTGATAGAATGTCCCCAAAGCCTCGGTATAATCGTTTGTTAAATGGAGCTAATAAGAGTAATACCTAGTTCATTGGTCTGTATGGAGGATTAAATGATATAATCCTTTTAAACCATTATTTGATGCTGGGCACATAGTAAGCCTTTGATACGTCTTGTCTGCTATTATCTGTTAAGGTTCTTTCCTCTATTCCCAATTCTTGAGCTTCCTTGGAGACAGGAAAATAACGCTGTGACTTGTCTTCCTTAGCTGCGCACAGTATCCAACTTCACAATGATTTTTTATTTTTTATTTATTTATTTATTTTTTTTGCCTTTTGTCATTTTATGGCCGCGGGTTTATGGCCGCACCGGCAGCATGTGGAGGTTCCCAGGCTAGGGGTCTAATCGGAGCTGTGGCCACTGGCCTGCGCCGTAGCCACAGCAACGCAGGATCCGAGCCGCGTCTGCAACCTACACCACAGCTCACGGCAACACCGGATCATTAACCCACTGAGCAAGGGCAGGGATCGAACCCGCAACCTCATGGTTCCTAGTCGGATTCGTTAACCACTGCGCCACGACGGGAACTCCCACAATGATTTTTAAATGACAGTGAAAATGACAACAGGAATCGTACGTTTAAAGTGGATGGTGGGAGTTCTGGTTTTGGCTCTGGTTGAGAACCCAGCCAGGATCCATGAGGATGTGGGTTTGATCCCTGGCCTTGCTCAGCAGGTGAAGGATCCTGCGGTTGCTGCAAGCTGGGGCGTGGGTCGCTGACGGGGCCTGGGATCTGGCGTTGCTGTGGCTGTGGCTTAGGCCAGCGGCTGCAGCTTTCATTCGACCCCTAGCCTGGGAACTTCCATATGCCACAGGTAGGGCCCTAAAAAGAGAAAAAGAAAAAAAAAAGTGGGTGCTGACTGTCTCGTGGCGGGGTGGGGGGGTCAGTAGGTTGTGAGGGGAGGGGAGGTGGGCGGAGCTTGAGCCGGAGCTGGTTCAGGAGGGAGGCCTGTTCCCCTTGGAGAAAGGGAGGCCCTAATGACAGAGTTTCTGAGTGATGTGAGGGCACCTGGGTTCCTGCGGGGTGGGGGCAGGGACACGGGGTTTCTATGGGTCTCACTTGGGCCTCAGTGAAGGGTCATTGGTTGACCACATGGTAAGACAGTGCTGCTCTTGTGCCAGAATAAACAGAGGGTCGGGAGTCCAGATTCCAGGACCCCTGCGCAGCGCACTCCCAGCTTCAGAGCCCTGGCCAGGGGCCCTTGTGAAACAGGCAGCCTTGCCCCACCCTAGACCCACTCAAGCTCCTTCCTTTACGCCAGTGCTTGTGGCAGCAGCCGGGGAAGTTGGCTGCATCATGCAGCGATGGCCCCAGGTTTAAGGAAGAAAAATTGGCTTTGTGAAGCTGGGAATTCTTGGGTCACGTTCTGCCTCAGGTGGCTGGTTTCCGTCTCCAACTCTGTAAGCCCGGCACTCACTTAGGAAGCCACCTGGAGGAACGCTTCTCAAGGCAAGCCTCATCCTGCAAAGGTGGAAAGCATTCAGAAAGCCAGGGTGCCTGTGGGCATGTCGTTTGGATGGCGGGTCAGAGGCTGTGCTGATGATAGCTTTACTTAACACGATCTCCCTTGATTGTCCCAATATGCCTGTGAAGTAAACAGTGTAGTTATTGTCATCTGCTGTTTATGAGTCTCCCCAAGGCCAGACAAACAGTCAACAAAGAAGTCTGATGTCAAAATCTATTTCTCCTCATTTCAGTCTAGAGATTTTCTTAACACCTCAATACAGCCAGTTGAGGTCACACCTCTTCCCTCCCCCTCCCCCGGTTTGTTCCATTAACAGGGCTCAGCTTGCAGCAAATCACTTCCTTACCAAGTTCCTCCATTCTGAAAGGAAAACATTTTTTTTCCATAAACACACGATACAGTCTTTAAATTGAGATGCTTATTAATTCCAAGCACAGATGGAAGGCGTTGATTCAGAAGGAAGGATACCAGCTAAAGTTCAAGAAGCCCTTTCTAAGATGGCCTGGGTCTCCAGCGAAGATTGTAGTTTTTCCTTACCTTGCAGCCCAGGTGAAGCATGAGGCACGGGGCTCATGGCTTTGGGTCCACATCTGACATTTGAATCAGTTACCTCAGGAAGCTCTAAAGCCTCTTTCTCTGGAGATATTTCCAGCTGAGGTCGATAATTTCAGAAGGGACCAGACCGCAGCTTCAAGATGAGCTCAGTAACCTCTTGGTATTTTCTAAGCATGAACTGATTTGGTTGGTATGCACAGGTCTTAAGTGTACATAAAGCGATCGCCTCAGTTCACAACTGGTCCCGATCTTTTGCAGAAGCTAAGATTTCTCCACATATGACTCTGGATAAAACAAAGAGTAGTGCAGAAGTACTGAGGAAAGCCTGGCTTATAACACAAATATAGTAATAATAATACTCATGGTTAAAATATGTACTGCACACCTAACATTACTCCAGGGACATTGCCGAGCACTGTACACGTGTTCACTCATGTAGTTTTCACTGTGGCTTGTGTGACAACCACACATAACCTGTGTGACAGGTTGTTGTTCTGGTTTTACAGATGAGGAAACTGAGGCGTCCAGAGATTGAGTATCTTAGCAAGTAAGAGGTAAATCTGGGTTTTAGAACAAGCTCCTCCAAAAGGGCAGCACAGCCCTCTTTAGTGTGAAATCTAGAAAGAGTGTCAGGGAGTGAGACTGATCTGGGTTCAGAAGCCAGCATGGATCTATGTGTCTTGATCTATGTGTCTTGAAGCGAGACTGATCTGGGTTCAGAAGCCAACATTGCCCTTTTCAGCTGTGTGACCTTGGCAAAAGTATTTGGCTTCTCTGCGTTTTGGTTTTTTAAACTGTAAATGAAGGATGAAATACTTGCCTTGAAGTGTTTGTGGAGACCACACATAAACTCTTAGCTGTTGTAATTTTGCAGTGTGTCCAGGGAAGATGGTTGGATCAACACGTGACTATTTTGAAAGGAGCTTGACTAGTCCTGCCTTTAGACTTGGGGTGACACAGCCAACTCATTCTTTCTCTTGTCATTCTTGAGGGAAATTGCTAATGTTAGGTATCTCAGAGTCCTTGAAAATATCAATAACATTAACATAATGCTAATGTGAATACATCAACATGAACTGGTCAGCATTCCTGGGAATACAGAGCCAAGTGTCACCTTGTACAGGCAAAAAAGCAATTGACTGGGGACATCTGAACTTGGCTGCATGGCCAGCTCCCAAGTAGTTGGTGGGAATGAGATTCAGAATTTACTGCCTTGGAGAGAGAGTTTCTCTTTGAGGGGGTTGTCCTAGGATGGGGGCAGGTGGGAAGGCAGTCTAGACCTGTTCCCTGCCCCCCACTCATCACCTTCCATCAGCAGAGATCTCTTTTATATATTGAGAATTCCATGAAAGATGTCGAGATAACAATTATGTTGTTTAAAAAAAATTGAAAATCACCTTTCAGAAAATGTGCTGAGTTATATTGCTTTAAAATATCAGTAGAGTACTTAAAATAGTTCTGTAAAATGATAACTGGTAACCAGTGGTGAAAAACGTTGGTCCTTTTTCCAACCTACGAGAAAGTAGGGGTGACCACTTTCTAAAAGGGTGAACGTCCTTCCATCAGTGCTAAGTGTCAGACCCTTGGGCACCCTCTGTCAAATGCTTCTTTGGGCAGGAGCACTTTTATGAGGGATTAAAGGACAACCCCAACCAAAAATAAACAAGCGAAATCTCTTCCTTTGATGAAGTTCTCATCCAGCAAATGAACTTGAAAACAATGGAAAGTTCGATGTAAGAAACAAAGTAACACAAAGCTCTTCCATGTGGCCAAGCAAAGGCAAAAGGATGCACTAGCAGCAGGCAGGAGGCTCTCCCAGAAGGCTTCCTTATCCGAGAAATAGTTGGAGCTAAAATTTAAAGGAAAAGATGTTTATATAATTTCCATTGCAAAAGAGAGATAAAACTAAAGACCTGTAATAAAGGTTGAACTAAAAAGTGGTGGGAGTAAACCATCCTTGATTCCATTTTCACTTATCTGAAATGAGATCATAGTTATGAATGTGTTTTGCAAATGTGAAAGCTATGAGGTGTTGGTTATTAATAATGTCAGTAATCTTTACATCATATTGTATGAGTACCGCAGAACAGTAGGTTAGAAAATGCACGGCGTGGCCTCACATTTTGAAGGATGAACTCAATGTCAAGAATTCCAAGCATCACGCCTACCTGTGGTTCTTGTTAGTATAGCCTTTGGCAATCTCTTCAACTTTATATAATCATGTACAGCATCATCCATAATCATGCTCATGCCATCTACAATTCACAAGGACTGTGTTGAATTTATTGAAGCCTGTAGAAAGAGTGCTGTAGCATAAATGTTGAACTAAAATGAAATCACCATCTCACCGTAATCTGGTAAATTAGGTCATCTTGGGGCAAATATTTGGTCTGTCTTGGATCCTGAGGCATAGGAATACCAGGGCAAATCCATTGTTTGGCAGCGATGTCTCTGCTTCCTGGAACAGGCTGAAGGGTTTCCTAGGGAAAGATGCGTGAAAAGGCTGTGTCATGACTTCTTGCAGCCTCTAGGCATTGAGCAAGTGCTGAAAAAACTAGAACACACAATAACACAAGATTCTCTACTAAACTAGATGAGCAAGATACGTTATTATGAAAAGGAATCTGTTTTTAAAATTTGAATTATAGGCAATGTATAGCTAGCATTTATAATCATTTCAAAAAAATACATCCTCCCACTAAAGATGAATCTACCAATAACTATTAAAATATGTGAGTGGAACAGACAGATTCTTCAGGCGGCCTCTAAGGCCCCTGCCTGCTGTTACTCATGCCCTTGTGTGGTCCTTCGCCTTTGACCATGGATGATAACTTGCTTCCAGTCAATACAATAAGACAAAATCGACGGGATGTGTGATTATATGTACACGATTACGTTCCATAAGATTGTAGTGTCTCTCATGCTGGGCTCTCTCTCTCCTTTGCTCATTTTGAGGAGGTAAGCAGGCACCCTGGGGAACCCCATGTCATGAGGAACTACAGGCGCTTCTGTAAACTGCAGTTAGCCACCAGCGGACCGCCAGTAAGACACTGAAGCTCTTTCACGATTGCAAAGAACTTAATTCCACTATCATAAGTAGGCATGGAAGTAGACCCCTCCCCAGCTGAGTTTCAGGTGAGAACTCAGCCAAGTCAACATGTTGATTGTAACCTGTGAGATCCCCAACAGAGGCCCCAGCTAAGGCTTGCTTAGACTCTGACCCACAGAAACTGTGAGGTAATAAGTGTGTGTTGTTTTAAGCCACTGAGTTTGGGTACTATTGTTTTGCCATGTAATGACGAATGTTAAGACGATGAATTTGGAGTTTCCTCTCCACGTCCAAAAGCTTAACCTCAAGGAGAAGAGGTAGAGAAATACAGGCTGTATGTAATAATCAAGATGCTAACCATTTAAAATTTTTTTAATTTATTTAGGATATCTGTTGTTTATGTATTAATTTCCCTCCACCCAGACTCTCTTTTATGTATTTTCAAAGAACAAACACAAAATATACCAGGTGAATATTTTGAAAAGAGGAATTGAGCTTATGATGTATGTAGAATATGAGATTTAGTCCCACCTTCACCCCAATTTTTATTTAGTTCAGTGGCTAAAATTTTGAGCTTTAGAGGAAAATCATTCCTTCCTCACTTTTATCTTTTATTGGATAGAATGTAGTACATTTTTTTTTCTTTCAGTGACTTCATTTTCATCTAATATATCTAGCGCAGAGGTTTCTCTAGATGACAGTTTAAATCTCTAACTCCAGGAGCATTTGAAATAGGTATAGAACTGAGGACTTTAATTTAATTACTATAAAATAACATTTCGCTAACTCTTCATTTGTTTGCCTAATTCTTCATAAGTACTTTGGGATCATAGAAACTCCAAATACTAGTTGAAGCCTTAGTTCCTTGATTTTTAATCAGATTTTTATTCCAGAGACATAGGATGCTTTTTAACATTTTAAAATATAGTTTTTCTCCTTACAAAAGGAAAAGAAAAAAATTGCTATTAGTCATCCGAAGGGCATCCCCGTCATTTTGTTACATCAGCTTCAGTGGAGTGACAGCTAATATTAATGGTGCTGATTACATGCAATAATCTTCACGGCAGAGGGCAGTGCAGGCACTAGCATTATGCCCATTTTACAGCTGAGGAAACTGTGGGATAAAGAGGGTAGGTGCTTTACCTAAAGTCTCAGAGGTAGTAATTGGCAGAGTAAGATGGCAACCAGTCTGACTGCAGAAGCTAAGATCTTACTCCCTACTAACCCCTGAAAATAAAGAGGTGGCACTTTTTATTTATTTATTTGTTTACTTAGTCCTTTAGAGTCTCACCTTCAGCATATGAAAGTTCCCAGGCTTCGGGCTGAATCGGAGCTGCAGCTGCCAGACTCCACCACAGCCATAGCAACACTGGGATCCTTAACCCACTGATTGAGGCCAGAGACTGAACCCTCATGCTTATGGACACTAGCCAGGTTCTAACCCCCTGAGCCGCAACAGGAACTCCAGTGGAGGCATTTTTAAATGAAACTAGCTTCCCCAGGAGAAAAGGCAGTTAATGCCATTTGTACTAAATAATGTGATCATGCCTAGTGTAAATGGGCTCTGTATTTAACTTCTCATATTTTGTGTGTAAAGTCACACAGAGAGAAGCAGTAGTAGTAATAATGCTATTTAAAAATCCATTTTAGGGAGTTCCCATCCTGACTCAGCAGAAACAAGTCTGATTAGTATCCGTGAGGATGCAGGTTTGATCCCAACCTCATTCACTGGGTTAAAGATTTGGCGTTGCCATAAGCTGTGGTGTAGGTTGCAGATGCGGCTTGGATCTGCCATTGCTATGGCTATGGCGTAGGCCAGCAGCTATAGCTCCGATTGGTCCCCTAGTCTGGGAACTTCCATACGCCACAGGTGTGTCCCTAAAAAGCCAAAAAAATAGAATAAAATAAACATCCATTTTAACGGAATTACAAAGAAAATATTGTTGTGACATGATTTACTTAGGGACCACTTTAAAATTTGTCCTTATGAAACTGCCTCTTCTGTATTTACTATCCATCTTTGCCTTGTCAGTTTTTTCAGTCTTTCCCACTTCCTTTTTAAGAGATCCATAAATACATGCTGTTGCTGATTACTCTTCTTGACAATGAAGAACATCGTAAATTGAAATCTTGCCAAAGTTTCAGAGTTTCATGAGCTGGAAAAGGAGATGTGGACAAACTGCCTAAACCTAGAGATAGAATTGGACTCATTAAAAACTGAAGATGAAAAATAGGCAAGGACGGTAGGAATGTAGGCACTTCAAAAGAGGATGATTTGGGTATCAAGGCATTTAGGGAGGACTGTGGGAAAATTTAAAAAGCCCTTGAAAGTTTACAAAAGTAACCCTTTTTAGATGGGGTATGGCAGTCCAGTGTGAAGTAAAGGATGTTAAATTTTGCTGTCCTATAATTTTGTGCTATCATATAAATTTCCAGTGAAATTTTGAAACATGTACCTCTGCTAAAAACAGTGAAAGTCAATAACTGATTCATTTGGTTGATCGAGGTTTTCCAGCTTTCTTATTTCTGCTCTCTACTATGAACTTTAGCTTCTGTTTTAAGTGGATTCACTTTGAATGGCCTTTTCTTTGTCCAGCTATCCTTGAACAACAAGCACCCCCTCCCTGCCCCATGCTTCCTGTAGGCAAAGCTCAGTAGTTTAATTCCGATGAGTTTCTCATCACTGGACAAACTGAAGGAGAGACTGGATAACCGCTTGTCCCGACTATGCAGAGGGCATCCAACTTGATGGGGAGAAGGTGGTATTGGACTTTGTGACCTTCAAGGCCAGCCACTCTGAATGCCCAAGTCCTGTGAAACCTCTTGAGTAGAGTCAAGTCAAAAAGACCCAGTCAAAGCCATGAGGTAAGCAGTAACTGGCCAGTGCCATTCAATGACTGGCTGATCCTGGGAATCAGCCTTAGTGCAGAGACTTCACTGGACCTGGGCTTCAGCAGGTCCTGTGTCTTTATTCATCTTTCTTTTCTCTATGAAGCATTACCTTTTAGCAGCAACAAAGCAACCTTTCTGAGAGTGCTTTTCAACCAGTAGTTCTTGCTACTTTACCTCCCTGTGTGTGTGTGTGTGTGTGTGTGTGTGTGTGTGTGTGTGTGAGAGAGAGAGAGAGAGAGAGAGAGGGAGAGAGAGGGAGAGAGGGAGAGAGATTGTGCGATTTTCCGATTGACAATTAAAATGCCTTATCCTCGAACCTCTTCATGTTTGGGGATTATGCCTCACCCACCTTTTTGAAAATCCTGGCAGACTCAGGACACCTCTGCCTTGGTTACATTATGGAAATCAATGCTAATGCCATTAACGTTTGAAAACCTGTCAGGCTTGTACAAAGAATGAAACATTAGGTCCTTAGGACAGCTGGAGCCTGTTTCTGTGTACTCTCCTGGAACAGACAGGGCTCTTAGCAGAATTAGAACTGCCTCCATGTGGCAATCACCAGGCTTTCTGTTTCAGAGTCAAGGAGGGCCTTGCGTTTTCTTGTCTACATATTGTCCAGTGGGTGAGAAATTTAGTCCACGCGTGGCAATAGAAAGCACGTGGATATATGTTGGTGTTTGGGGGCCTGGGAGGGAGGGAGGCTTGTGTTCTTTCTCTCCCCCAAATCTTTTCAGAACCCCTTTCCCATGAGCCTGGCATGCTGTGGTTGCTGTAAGTTAGTGCCAGGATTCTCAGGTCCAGAAAGCACTGTGTAGACAAATGATTCCCAAGCATCACAGGTGGTGTTTGCTGAGTTAAATATATGATTTCCAGTGTTGCTTCCATTACCAGTCTCTAATTTTTTTGATCGAAGTAAAAAATCTTAATTTGTCTGCTCTGGAGATTGGTATCTGTGGCTGTTAGATGCCAGAATATGTACTAAATACTGATAAAGGAGAAAGAGGAATCTTAATGAAGGTATAATTTTCTTATAAACTAGTACTTTTGCAAGAGATGCTTTAAATGATCATTGATCATTTTTTATCATGAAAATGTTAATGTGCGGAGTACTTTACTAGACATTATTGGGTAATTAACCACATGGAAATCTAGAGATCGCCATCCTCAAAGAATTTTTAATCTCCCCAAACAAATGCAAAGGTAGCAACTTGAGAACCATTACCAGCAGGTACCAAGTAGCACATAATTATAAAAAAGAATCCTTTGCAGCACTCCCTTAATTTGCTAGGAAATTTTAATATTCAAGGTGTTTACACATCTGAGGATATATAGTCAGATTTATAGCTGCCAAACACATAAACTGTCATATTGTTCAATCCCCTTATTTCACAGGTGAGAAAACAAGTCTTGAGAGGTTAAGTCATTTACCCAAGGTCGTGCAGTTAGTTAACAGGCTCTGCTGGAACTAGTAACCAGGCCTGTTTTCGGTAAGAGACCTGTTTCAGCGTCACTAGCTCTCGCTTTGTAAACGGAATGCCATGCTGACCTTTGGAACCTCTCGTAGGGATGTGTGAGTGTAGGGCCTTGTTAGTCATAAAGCGTTACAGGTGAAAATAAGAAAAGAGAATGACGAGGCCACACTCCATCGTATCTTGTGCTTCTCTGTAGGTTGCAGTACGGCTTCTAGACTTCTGTTAAGTCATTTTCTGTCAGTCTAAATCATTTCTTCCTAGTCCATCTACATGCTTCAACTCCATGATGCTTTTTTTTTTTGGTTTTTGTCTTTTTGCCTTTTCTAGGGCTGCAGTTGCGGCATATGGAGGTTCCCAGGCTAGGGGTCTAATCAGAGCTGTAGCCGCCGGCCTTTGCCAGAGCCACAGCAACGCCAGATCCGAGCCACATCTGCGACCTACACCACAGCTCATGGCAACGCCAGATCGCTGACCCACTGAGCAAGGCCAGGAATCGAACCCGCAACCTCATGGTTCCTAGTTGGATTCGTTAACCACTGAACCACAACGGGAACTCCCCATGATGCTTTCTGAATAACAACTATTTGAAAAGAAGATATGTTTATTTGGTTGCTGTGCGCGCGTGCGCGTGCGCGCGCGCACACACACACACACACACACACACATACACACACACACACGATAGATGTGCTACCATCCCTGAGTCCCAATTTTGCTCTGGCTCAAAGTAAGAGATGCTCAGCATCTGGGGATTCGTCCTGAGGTGAATGTGGTTGTGCTCATAACCCCCCTTAGATCATGGACTGATTGGGGCTGAACCTCCACTTTCTGTTATTTTTTGAGACATACCCCCTTATTCTGGAGAGGGGTCCAGATCCCATATTTAGTCCCACTTCTTTCCATTAGAGACCACCTTCTTTAACAACATTTCTTCAGAAGAGGGGAGTTGCTGATGATCTCAGTGGTAACTTGTTTCTAAAACCCAGAAGAGTCAAGTGCATATTAGAGTAATTTTTAATTACTGTTGGCTCAGATTATCTAGGGAGAGTAGTTAGAAGCACCAAAAAATTAAAATATAACACTCTGGAGTGCCCATTGTGGCTCAGTGGGTTGAGAAATGGACTAGTATCCATGAGGATGTGGGTTCCATCCTGGCCTCGCTCAGTGGGTTAAGGATCTTGCATTGCTCTGAGTTGTGGTGTAGGTTACAGATGCGGCTCGGTTCCCTTGTTGCCATGGCTATGGCTGTGGTGTAAGTCGGTAGCTGTGGCTCTGATTCGACCCCTAGCCTGGGAACTTCCATATGCCTCACCTGTGACCCTTAAAAAATATATTTGTATATATATATATCATTGCCTAAGTTGTACTGTCAAGGATAATATTTCTGTTTCTGTAGGCTGACATTTATTTAAACATTTTTCCACCCAAGTAATAAAATTACATATTCTACAGAAATATTCTTTATTTCTACAGCAAAAAGCAAAAAGTCAGGAGAGAGTCACAATTACTCATATTGTGGTGCTTCTGAATTGAATACTCATGGCATCTATTAAGAAAAAAAATCCCGGTAACCATTGACCTTTATTCACCTATAACTCTCTATATTTTGGCTAAAATGCATATTTAGTAATTTTTTCTTTTTTTTTTTGGCCACCCTGTGACATATGGAGTTCCCAGGCCAGGGATCAGATCTGAGTCTCATTTGCAACTTACAGTGCAGTGGCAACGACAGCGGATCCTTTAGCCCCCTGTGCCAGGGCAGCCACTGAACCCACGTCATGGTGCTGCAGAGGTGCCACTGATCCCATTACGCCACAGCAGGAACTCCTAGAACCATTTTTGACCTTATTATCTGATGATAAAATTTTAAAACAATGTCAAGTAAAAGTTCTTCCTGAATTTTACTCTTTACTACTAAGTTCGTAATTTTACTACAAATGCTAGAATGGAATTAGGTTGAATTTTGACAACGAATATGAAAAATCAGTCTAATTTGTCATTTTGAGCATATAAATCTCAGAAATTACCTTGTACTGGTATTATAAACAGTAGTTTCAATATAGCAATGTATGGTATTTTAAAACTATTAAATATTTTCTAGTGCTCAGACCAATTTCTGGTATATAATAGTGATTTAATAAGTATTTATTAACTGTTGAGTGGATGGTTTAATTCATGTGTTTTACCATAATTGCTCTATAAGGCAAGGATCGTAAGAATAATATTAGTGTAATTACTCACAGCGAACAACATTTGGAAGGTTGATTACTTAACATCTTAAAATATTGATATTTCTATTACAGTTCAACATACTTTATGCTATACGTTGCTCTGGTTGATTTTTTTTCTTTTTTTTAAATGATTTTTATTTTTTTCCATCATAGCTGGTTTACAGTGTCCTGTCACTTCTACTGTACAGCAAAGTGACCCAGTCACACATGTATATACATGTTTAAGCTTTGTAAAAACTTTTCACCAGCTGAGCTCATTGACTGAAAGGCCCAAATTTGTAATCCTAGCCTTAAAATAACCACAAGAACAAGATTTTGATCCGTATGCAACACTTTGGATATTACCTGCCCCCCCCAAAAAAAAACATCTAAAGGCGGTTGATGTAGTAACTGCGGTGAACAAGCAAAATAGCCTCCTTCGCCTATCCGTGCAAAAACAGTTACAGACAAAATTTTAAATGAAAAGTTTATCCTTTCAAATATCTTAAACTGAATATGTGTAAAAGATACTTAACTAAGTTGTTGGCATTTACACTTCTGAAATAATAAGACCTTTAAATTGCACCAACATTTCAAGGAAACCCTTTGGTGGAACTTGGAGCAAATAACAGAAAACCAAGGCTCTTATCTGTTTTACTTAGCAGTGATTCTGCATAGCAGAGTTCTCGAAGTGTAGTCCATGGACGCCTTGGGGCCCATATTATTTGTTGTTACCCAGCGGTGGATAAGACCTCTGGAGCTGTTCGCAGGGACAGTGGCATCAAAGTGTACTAGAGTCATTTATTCTTCACCACCATATACCTGCAGTTAAAAATAAAAAGTGAGGGAGTTCCCTTCATGGCTCAGTGGTTAATGAAACCGACTAGGATCCATAAGAGTGCGGGTTCGATCCCTGGCCTCGCTCAGTGGGTTAAGGATCCTGCATTGCTGTGAGCTGTGGTGTAGGTCGCAGACGTGGCTCGGATCCCATGTTGCTGTGGCTGTGGTGTAGGCCGGCAGCTGTAGCTCCGATTTGACCCGTAACCTGGGAACTTCCATATGCCTCTGGTGTGGCCCTAAAAAGCTAAATAAATAAATAAATAGTTAGTGTCTTTACTTAAGAGTGCCTTTGTTGAAATAATAAACGTATCTTACATTCTGTGTTACAAAATGGGAAGTACTCTTAAGGCACTTCTGCTGCACACCAAAATTCTATGCCTCTCAAGAAAAAGCACTTGCCAGACTGAGTTGTGAACTGAGCTCGTTCATTTTATCATGGAATAACATTTTATTGAAAGAACTGACAGGAAAACTGCGGTTTTTTTAGACTTGGGTATTTGGCAGGTATTTTCTTGAAAATGAACAAAATGAACCTGTCACTTCAACGATAACAGCAGACAATATTTGTTACTAAGGGTAAAATTCACACTTTCAAGTGAAAATTGCAAGTTTGGGACATTTGTATCACCATCATGAGCTTGACAGTTTCCCAGTAATACTTAGTGACTTTTCTGAGATGAGTGGTGACAACTAAGAAGTCCCTCAGTTGAAAAACTTGCTTAATTTTGTTTCACTTGGCAGTTCTCAAACTCTTGAATAAAATCCTATTTGTTTTCTGAGAAAGTGTTTGTGAGGAACAATATTTTGCAAATATTGCATCATTTATATCTTGCTTCTAAGATCTAGTGCCTTGCATAGGTTAAGATGTTATTATATTGCAGTATTTCATTCAGCCTAAAATTTTTAGGGCTGAGTAATATTCCATTGTATGTGCATGCTACATTTTCTTTTTCCACTTACCCAGCAATGGGTGTTTAGATTACTTCCACATCTTGACTGTTGTGAATAGTATTGCAGGGAACATGGGTATCTCTTTGAGATTCTGATTTCAATTATTTTGGATAAAGATCCAACAGTTGAATTGCTGGATCCTATTTTTTTTTATTTTTTAAGTTTTATTGAAGTATAGTTGATTTACAATGCTGTGATAATTTCTGCTGTACAACAAAATGATTCAGCTATACACACATCCATTCTTTTTCAGATTCTTTGCCCATATGTATTATCACAGAATATTGAGTATTTTTAATTTTTTGAGGATCCTCCATAGTGTTTTCCATAGCAGCACTGTTTTGTATTCCCACCAACAAGTTTCACTTCTGTAAGATGAGAAAGTCATACAGCTCTGCTGGACCGCATTGTGCCTATCGTTAACAGGATTGTGTTACACATTTTAACATCTGTTACGAAGATAGATCACATGTTAAGTGTTTTTACCACAGTAAAATAAAAATTAAAAACATTTTTATAAACTCCATAGTTCTCTAGGTACAGAATAAAAGGGTGACAGGCTTAATCATGAGACAGGTGATAGAGCAATATGTAATGAGCACAAGTGACTGAGGGTTTTTTTTTTTTTAATTTCAAATGCTTTTTTTAAAATTTCAAATGTTTTCAAGATTCTGTAAGAAGTTCAAAGTCTTTAGCCATCAGAATTCTTGTTTCCTGTCATTTAGAAAAGTTGCACTAGCATAGGATAAAAGCAAGCCTGTTAACATTAGAATAATCACCTGAAAATTCTAAGACATCGCTAATGAAAAGTTTTGAGATTTTAAAATAGAACCTCAAGTTTTGCTGTTTACTTAAAATATGCCAGCATGGTTGTGGTAACAGCAAGTTTGGTTTAAAATACCAGGTCCATAATTTGAGACTTTAAGTGGGTATGTTTGTAAATATCAGCACCGATTAAATAGGCTTATTTTACCTAGCTGACTAGATTGTTGTAAATAGAAAATGAAATTTCAGTAGAGTCTGTGATACAGTCAATGCACAAGAATTGAGTGCTCATTAGAGGCCAGGCTTCATGCTAGGTACCATGGTAACAAAGATAGAATACTGCCTCTTGGCTAAACAGATTTTGAGATCAGCTCTAGGAAGACCAAATAATAATAAGGTTCTGATAAACTAAGTGAAGGGAGATGAATTGGGTATCCTCCAGTACTTACTGAGTCACTCTTTGGTCATAGAAACTCCTGTGGTTTAGTTAGGCACATTGGATGCTCAGCTAAAGAAACCACTTTTCTCTTTCATCATTGCAGTAAGGTGTGGACATATGATAATGGCTTCCAGCAGAGGTGGCATGTGCAATTTGCTGGTTCTGTTTTTAAAAGGAAGCTTTACCAGTTTTCTCCTTCTTGGGGCTGAGACTCAACCAGGGTGGTAGTGAGCCATCCGCATGGCTATGAGGATAGCACATCAAGCTATAGCATTTCAGAAGGAACCCAGATCCCTAGATGACTTTATCTAGCAGTGCCACCTGCCACCCACTCTCTCCCAACCCCCAGCCAACATCCACCAGCTCAGACCCCAATATGAGAAAGAACCCTCCTGTCGTGTTTAAGCAGTCTTACCAATTTGCTAGTGTCCTAACTAGTACTGTGGTGAGTCAGGATTCTGTAACTCCCAAGCCTAGACCCCTTGGAAGAGATGGGGAAAGATGAGCCTAAGACAGGCCCTCCTGGAGGAAAGGGTCCCTGACCTGGGTTTTGTTATGAGCTGGAAAAAACTCCTCCCCAAGTGATTCTGACTCCCCCCTCTTATGAACCCCTCTCCTATGAGAATCACTGATCTGATGCCTTATAATGAAATGTGACTTTTCCTTAGTATACTTCCAATGGAGGATCGAGTTAAATTGTAATCGCTTCATTCTTTAAACAAAAGTATATGGAGTACTTACTATATACATATGAATAAAGGGTATAAATATCCATTGTGGGTCCTTCGTACAGATTTTCATTGTTATGTACTTTCTCTACAAACTTGACACTTCTCCCTCCCCCATATGAGCTTCATCAAGACGTAGTCATGATCTGTTTTTTATTTTTTTTTTGTGCTATGTAATTACTCGATGCCACGGGTCACATAGTAAGCATTAGGTAAAAGGAATAATATATGCTCAGATATTCAGCCCCCAGCAATAAAAGGACAGCTTTGCCCTTGAACTCACAGTTAAGTAAGCAGATGATTACAAGTTTGTGTAAAGAGCAGCTACGATAGCATTAATGAGTGTTCTGCCATTTAAACTTTGGCAGTCATTACTACACACAAGTAAACTGAATTTTATTTCTTTATTAATGCATTACAAAAAGAGCACGTACCTAGACATCCTTGTCCGTAGGTGGACTTTGAACAGTTCAGTTTTAACTGTATCACTAAAACAGCTACATCACTTGAGAGTTTGAAGTCAGTAGGATACTGCTTATGGAAGGAAATTTACTCAATGATGTACCAGTGATATGAAAGAAAAGTCAATATGGATATTGGATAACTGACTTGCATTGCCTGCTAGGATTAGATGCAAATCATGACTAAAACTAACATCTTGGGCCCTACAGGATAAAGCTCCATACTGGGGAGTAGTGTGGATTGCAAATTTAAAGAAAACTTCTTAGGTTCATATCTGTCAGGTTTTAGTGTTTGATTAGTCAAAAGAAAGTATTCCCTGGTGTAAAATCTGCATCAGGACTTTGCCTTTTCAGTAATTTTTTAATTGAAAGTTGTTATAGTGCAACAATTTTAAAATTTAAAAATTGAACAGAAGGTTTTTGCGTACTCAGTGGGATTTTTGGCATCAAAATGATAAAGTACATTATGAGTGGGTTTTATTCTATGTTTTAATGTTGTTATCTTTATTACATTTACTGGAGTAACTGATAAATGCAGATGATAAATGAAACAACAGTATTATAAAAGCTAATATGTTTAAATAAAGCTTCCACTTTACGTATAATCTAATAATGAAGGTAAATACTGAGAAATACAGTAGTTACCCACCATTCTATAGCACTCAATCCTCATTTAATTTCCCAAACCCTATATAATCTGATGATTTCTTCAGTGAAGGTATTTTCTTGCTTTCACTGCAATTGATGGAACTGTTTAAAGAAATTTGTTGGAGTTCCTGTCCTGGCTCAGTGGAAACGAATCCGACTAGGAACAGTGAGGTTGTGGGTTCGATCCCTGGCCTTGCTCAGTGGGTTAAGGATTTGGCGTTGCCGTGAGCTGTGGTGTAGGTCGCAGACGCGGCTCGGATCCCGTGTTGCTGTGACTGTGGCATAGGATGGTGGCTATAGCAAGACAAAAAAAAAAAAAAAAAAAAGAAATTTGTCATTAACAAATGAAAGGAGAATCAAGTTTCTAAAAAAATATGAATGCAGGAAAAAATACTCATTATTTTTAGAAGACTTTTCCTTGAATAATTCCTAATTGGGTCTCTAATTTGATTCTGTCTAATCACTAATTATTTGTGTTGTTTATCAAATAAAGCGTAGAACCACCTGCCTAGACAGTAATCCATATAGCCTGAGTTTGCTAGCCTGCAAATTGATGAATAAACTAAGCCAATTCATCCATCTGTGAAATATTTCAAGGTCGACCATCCATTGGCTACAAGATTTTGAGTTAAAAAGACAGTGGAGGACAGTGCTTACATTTTGATAATGTTTGCTTACTGAGCGTGAAATGAAATTTAACTGTGGCATGTCTGCATTTGTAAATTTATTGTGGTTGTTTAGACTTCTTGCAAAATGAAATGTCAGGTAGGCATTTTGAGATTCCAAATATATTAGGCCTCAGAAGGCTTAGATAACTCAGATTATTCTTTGATTTTAAAGATATCTTCTATTTTTTTCCACCACATAAAATTAATTCATATATTTAACCAATAACTGTGTGTAGAATAAGCTTAGGAGAGTGAAAAATTAAAACCTAAAAATCATTTCCTAATTTAAAATCCTAAATATACCATCTGAATATTCTAGGGATTTCAAGCCTTTGCAAAGTATCAGAATCCATCTTTTCCCTGAAGGTGTATTAGAGATAGAAAGGTTTAGACTAAGTCTTTTCTAGCTGCAAGATGTTATTATTTTTATACAGCTGGATGCTTTCAAGTGATGAAGGAAAAACAGTGCTGATTATGAGGTCCTTATAGGTAATTGTGAGAATTCATGAAATCTGTTTAAGCTCCATATTGATGGTTCTGAACAGTATCTTACTAAATGGCTTCTATTACCTGGGAATTCGTTCATACTTCTTTCTGCTCTCCCCTCCTCTCCTCCCTCTCTCCCTCTCCCTCCCCTTTGTCTCCTCCTCCTCCTCCTCTTTCTTCTTCTTCTCCTTCTTTTCCTTCTCTCTCTCTCTTTCTCTCTCATCCTTCCAGGCTACTAGAGAGCAAGAAAAAGCTATTTTTAAATGGAACACATTTATTTGTTTATTTATGTTTCTTGGTTGGTTCATTCATTTTACCAGAGCATTGCATTTCAAAGGCTTAAGGCTTTTTTTTTTTTTTTAAGTTATTATTGATTCATTTGGCTATGGGAACATTTTCTTGGTGTTTAAATAGTTTCCTATAGTCTCAGTTCTTTTTCGAGTTGCAATGACTAAACTAATTTAATTTTCTCTTCTTTTCCGTCCTTCCTGTGTTTTGATGTACGATTCATCTTAGCTTCTTGACCTTTTTCTCTTAAAGCCAGTTCTTAGACCCCCATTGCAACACTGTTTACAATAGCCAAGACATGGAAACAACCTATAAATGTCATCAATAGATGAATGGATTAAGAAGATGTAGTATGTATACTCAATGGAATACTACTCAACCGTAAGAAAGAACACAGTAATGCCATTTGTAGCAACATGGTGGGAACCAGAGATTCTTATATTAAGTGAAATAAGTCAGAAAGAGAAAGACAAATACCACATGATATCACTTATATGTGGAATCTAAAATATGGCACAAATGAACCTATCTACAATACAGAAACAGACTCATGGACATAGAGAACAGAATTATGGTTGCCATGGAGAAGTGGGGAAGAAGTGGGATGGACTGGGAGTGTTAGATGCAAACTATTGCATTTAGAATGGATAAGCAATGAAGTCATACTCTACAGCACAGGAAGCTATAGCCAGTCTCTTGGACTAGACCATAACCGAACACAATATGAGAAAAAGAATGTGTATATATTACTGTGTCACTTTACTGTATAGCAAACATTTACTCAGCACTGTAAATCAAGTATACCCTAATCCTAAAATAAATTAATTAAAAAAAAAGAATCATTCTGGGTTTTGGTTTGAATAACTAAGAGGATAATACTGTTTACTAAGCTGGGAACTATGATGAGTGGTACAGGTTTGAGGGCAGTGCCTGGAGTTTCTGCCCTTGTTATCTGGGAGATGCCTCTTACGCATCTGGTTAAGTGAACCTGGAACTTAGTGGGGACATAGTATATGGGTGAGAATATAAACAGAATAGCATTCTTTTTTTATTTAATGACGTCACCAATTATAAACTGCACTAAGATACTTTTCTATATTTATTGAGCCTTGCTTGCTGTCATCCTTCAGTGATGAGATACTTAAAAGGCATAATGTACTACATACCTGTTTGGTATACCATGTGCCCCTTTGGTAAAATCAGAGCAGAAAAAAAATTAATTTAAGCATATACTGGATATTATTCACATTTCCTAGACTAGTTTGGTTATTTTGAAAGACCTAGTCACCAGCTCTATGCATCTTGTCATTCTTCTTGAAAAAATAATTCAATAGTTTTATATTATTTTTTCATATGTGTATATATATATGTATATATATACATATATATTTTTGTTGTTGGTGGTCTTTTAGCCTTTATCTAGAGCCGCACCCACGGCATATGGAGGTTCCCAGGCTAGGGGTCTAACAGGAGCTGTAGCTGCCGGCCTTCGCCACAGCCACAGCAACACGAGATCCGAGCCACGTCTGCAACCTACACCACAGCTCACGGCAACACCGGATCGTTAACCCACTGAGCGAGGCCAGGGATTGAACCCGCAACCTCATCGTTCCTAGTCGGATTTGTTAACCACTGAGCCACAACGGGAACTCCTCATATATATTTAATCTTTGTACAGAAACAGAGATTCTGGCTGTTCCTGGGAAGATTTTATATTTAGTTTTCACCATGAGGCTAAATTTCCTGACATGAAATAATTAGTTAGAATCAGTGAAACTCAAATGGGTAGACCAGAACTTCTTTCCTCGGATTGGCCTTTGAGCTACCCGGGTTGTGAAGATATTCCCTCATAGTCCAGGATTCCGGAAACATTCAGTTCCAAAAACACCTACCAGTGGTTAAAAATAAACAACACAGAGAAGGGCAGAAATGGGTTTTTCAGTGTTCAAAGAAATTATGGCATGTGTGTTGATTTTTGCTTAAGAGTTAAGGTCAAGCCTGATATAGTTTTTCTAACAAGTGGCCACTACTGATTCTCAAACTGAAGAGACTCTCACATCCTGACCTTAATTTCTGGAGGACCCAGATAGGATTCCCCTCATGGGTGCATTGTATGTCAAGGTGTACTTTCTTGAATCAATGGAAACAATGATTCCGTTCCAGTCACAGTTCTAGGCGGATTTTCTTGCCATTTCCTAGGCAGTCACTAGTCTGTTTCTGAGACTGCCCCAGTGTGAATCTGGGCCTACTCAGTGCCTGGGGCTGGGTGCTCAAGTGATTGCAACCAGAACTAGAAGAAACCTCAACAAATTACGTTAACACGTCATCCTTTCATCCATTCATTCTATCTTTAAACACACTGAAAATCTGCTCTGTTCCCAGTACCGTGCTAGAGACCAACAATCCAAACACCAAGATAAGATATGGCACTTGTTCTATGTACATGTCAGTTTCAAAGGAGAGATTTTAAAAAGGGCCTTCGTCATGCAGCGTGAACAGTACTAGGTGAGTTGGCAGTGGTACCCTAGTCAGCATACTCTAATATAGCCGTATTATGGGCGCATCCCAAATCCAGTGGTTTGCAAAACAATCATTTTTATTCTTCCGCTTACTGGTCTGCAGGGAGTTTGTAGTTGGGTTAACTCTGTTTGGACCCAAGCTGGCAGCTCTGCTTCAGGCTGTGGAAACAGGTGGGCTTGGCTTGTAGCAGTGGGCTTAGGTCCGCTGTGTGTCTCATTCAAGTCTGTCTCCCCTTAAAGGGACAGTGGCTTATTGGCAGTGTTCTCTTGGAGCATCATGGGAGGTCAAGACAACAAGTCCAAGTTTGTGCTTTTTAATGCCTTCAATCACATCCCTGTCTTCTCCATGGCCTGTTAGCCCACTGGGACCAGACGCAACTGTATTTCCCCTATATAGCAGCTCTCCGACTCTTGGTGAGCAAGGTTAAGAAAATCTTGTCTCTTCAGTCATCCTTCAATCAGTTATTCATTCATCCAGTTATTCACTCTTCATTCCATCTTTCATCTGCTCATCAGACTCTGAGCATATAATCTGTTCACCCAGCTGAGAATGCAAAGGTGGAAAAGAACCACTGCTCTGTTTAGACAGTGGCCTCAAGCTTTTTTGAACTAAGGGAATTTGAAAACAAATGCATTCCCTTTGCAGTTTTTTAACTTCACGCCTAAAGTTTTTTATCATGCTTTTCACCATTTATATGTTTACAAAATAAATCATTTCCAGCACATCATAAATTTTAAATAAATCTCTTAAGATCATTCATTTGAATGTATACAGGGACATCAAAATTACTATAACAATTTGTTATAATCATCATTTAGAAAATACTGTTCAAGTAGAATAACTCTTGAGAGGCAGCATAGCATGATAATTAAGAGCATAAACTCAAAACTGCCTGATTTATTATTAGGGTTTTTATACATATATATATATTAAATTATCTATGCAATGATTATATTATCTATGAATTTCATTACAGATAAGTAAATATGCCACCCTCAGCTGCTGGCTTGAGAGCAAGTTACTACTTAACTATTTTGCAGCTCCTTTCCTCACCTACAAATAAGGATAAATGACTGTACCAGCTTCATAGAATTGTCAGGAGGATTAAATAAGTACGTGAAGCTCTTGGAGACTGGCTCATTGCAAGAGATATTTACGTTTATTATTATTATTATTATTATTAAAGGTTAATTGACTGAAAAGAGGTTTATAGGAAACGATAGAAAAGGGAGTTAAAAGTCATAAGTAAATGAAGCATGCATCTATAATTTTCCCTGAAATACAGCATAGATAGGACATCAAATAACGAGAATACACGTGCCATTGTACATATCTCAAATTAGTGATAATGGTTGCCATGTGTTAACTAGCTAGACTTTTGAGTCAAGGGACATTGTAAGGGGGTAAGAATTATGTTAAGAGAGGTGAAAGGAGGAGTTCCTCTGTGGCACAACGGGATTGGCGGTACCTCTGCAGCACTGGGACGCAGGTTCAGTCCCTGACCCGGCACAGTGGGTTAAGAATCTGATGTTGCTGCAGCTGTGGTGTAGGTTGCAATTGCGGCTCAGATCTGATCCCTGGCCTGGGATCTCCAATACGCTATGTGGTAGCCAAAGAAGAAAAAAAAAAGTAGAAGCAAAGTGCCATCAGAGTGCAAAGAAAACATCCTTTATTCTGCTCTGAGTCGAGCCAGGAGTAGGTCTAAGGCTGGGCCTGTAGGATTTCTAGAATCTGGTGGGAACTGTGGGCTTGTGTGTTGGTGGGGATCGGGGAATGAGAGGCTGGGAATGATCTCTGGAATCAGTTCTAACATCAAAATTTTGTGAATCTAAATTCTTAAAACATATATGTCATTAGATTGCATATCTTTTGTTAACTAAGGTATCCTGGTGTTGCTCTCTGACGAATGCAGGAAAAAAAATATTGAGCATCTGCTGTCTGCTAGGAACAAAAAATGCCCCTCTCTATGTGGACATGACTACTCATCCACACATATGTATGCCTGAAGAGAGTGGAGAAAACATTTATTTGTACATTGAAAGCATTTTACTTCGGGCTCTAATGCACCCTGTTTGGGCCATGAGCTATTGTTTTGCTGTTTTCGTTACTTGGATAAATGTTAAGAACCGGAACATTGGTTGATCGCAGGGCTCGTGTGAGTGTACCCGGAATGGCTTAATTCTAGAATACCAACAGGCAGTGTTTTCCTTCTAGTAAATCTAAGTGTAGTTCCTCGTAGAATAATAATTTAAATGTCTTGCACTTGGTGTGAAGAACTTCTTTTTGATTTGAAGCATTCATTTCGGAACTTAGTTTCTTTTACATTTTGTACAGATTCGTGAAGAGCAAGAAGACAGGAAGGGCTAGTATTATACCATTCATATTCCTTAGCACATTACCTGTCTTTGAATATCAACTGCTGAAATAGCTGAGTGATAAAATGAGTCTTCACACTTCAAAGTATCTTAACCAAGGATAACCAAGGCGGGGCAGGAGGCTAGCATTACGGTACATGGGAAGAATTCCCAGGGGTAGGAGACAGCATTTGCTGGGTTAATTTATAATTTAGCTCTATGGTTGTCAGACAGAACAACCCCAAATGCCCCCATTAGAAATTTATGGGGACACTTTGGATTGCCATAATGCTGAGTGAGGCTGGAGGGGAGGGGAGGGTGAGTAGCGTTTTGTGGCTGGCGCCCTGGAGTGCTCAAAGTACTGAAAGGAGGGAGAAACTCTTACAAACTGAAAATTTGTCCTGCACCTGTACTGCGTTCAAGTGTCTATATGAATAAATATTGCTGTACGTGAAAACTTATTTACAATTACTTAAGCCTAGAAGCTAAACCTGTTAAATGCAAGGGCATATCTACTGCTATATAGAGACACATAAATCTGATTTTTGAATGGACTTTTAATTTTTTACAGCAGTTTTAGGTTCACAGGAAAGCTGAGCAGAAGGTACAGAGATTTCCCCTGTACCCTCTACAGCCACACAGGCATAGAATCCCCTATTATGAACCTCCCCCACCAGAGTGCTTTGTTACAAGGCATGAACCTACTTTGACACGCCATTATCACCCAGAGTCCATAGTTTTAGGGTTGATTCTTATCATATATTCAGTGAGTTTGAACAAGTGCACAGTAACATGTACCTACTATAATAATACCATTGAGTAGTCCCACTGCCCTGAAAACCCCATGTGCTCAGCCTATTCAGTCCTCCCTCTCCACTAACTCCTGGAACCCACTGATCTTTTTACTGTCTCCATAGTTTCGCCTTCTCCAGAATGCCATATGGTTGGAATCACGCAGCCTTATAACCTTTTCATATTGACCTCTTTCACCTAGTAATATGCATTTAAGCTTTCCCCCATGTCTCATCCTGACTTGATAGCTCATTTCTCTTTGGCGTAGTATAATATTCCATTATCTGATGTATCACAGCTTATTTATTCACTCACCGTCAACTGGGTTGCTTCCAAGTTTTCGCAGTTATGAATAAAGCTGCCCATAACCATCCTGGTACAGATTTTTGTGTGCACTTAAGTTTTCAGCTCCTTTTTGTAAATACCAAGATGTGCAACTGATGAATTGTATGTATGTTTCGTTTTGTCGGAAACTGCCAAACTGTCCTGGAAAGTGGCTGTGCCACTTTGGATTCCCACCATCAGTGAATGAAAGTTCCTGTTGTTCCACATCCTCATAGGCATTTGGTTTTGTCAAGTATTTCAGATTTTGGCCATTCTAATAGGTGCATAATGGGTATCCATTATTGCTTTAATTTGTATTTCCCTGATGCCGTATGGTATGGAACATCTTATCATATGCTTCTTTGTCATCTGTATATCTTCTTTGGTGAGGTGTCTATTAAAGTCTTAGCCCCATTTTTAAATTGGGTAATTTGTTTTCTTATTGTTGACTTAAGTGTTCTTTGTTTATTTTGGATATCATTCACTTATAAGGTATGTCTTTTGCCGGTATTTTCTCCCAGTCTGTGACTTGTCTTTTCATTCTGTTGACATGAGATATTTTTCTTTTAATATTCAGTGACCATATTAAATTTTACTATGCTATCTGTGACTCTACCCTTTTAATCTCTGTACATTGTATGGAATGTCTTTTGATCATCTCTTAAATTTCAAATTGTTTATTAGAAGTAGGTACAAGGATCTAACTTCATCATCTGGTACCATCAGTGTGCTAATTGTAACACCTGTTATTAAACATGTATCTAAGTATATATTATTTTTAAGACAGTTCATGTTGAAATTATGAATGATCTCTAAATTTCTTTTAGACTCATAAAGGGCTGTATTACAAACCATTTGCTGCAGTAAAGTGGTGGTGGGTCTGATGGGGTTGTTGCCAGGAACTAGAGTTTTTCCCTTCCTACTCTGCCATTGTCAGTATGTCTGGGTGTCTGCCCTGTGGTCACAGAGAGTCTGCTGCAGTTTTGGGCATCACATGTAAAGATGTGGCATCTAAAATGGTCAGACTGGTTTAACATGTCAAAGATCTCTCTAATAGACTGGATGCTGCATACTACTCCTTGGAAAATACTCTTAACCATTAGTCAATCTAAACACAGAAGGGCCTTCCTAATCGTGATCTCAGGAAGATCTAATCTCAACAGCTGATCTATTCTTCTTTTCCTAGAAGGAGATGGAGAATCTAATTCAAAATAGTATGGAAACCATGAAAATGCTGTTCAGGCAATTACCTACTTCCCAGAAAGAAAAAAATTAGCTTTTTTAAAAAAAAATATTTGCTAACGTATATTTGCTATTCTTGGTTGAAGCCCATTTTGTTGAATAATTCAACCTGCTTTCTTTTCCCATGTGAACAAATTTTTTCTGAGGAATTTAATTTTATAGTTTAGAACATTTAGCACAACTAAAACCAATTTGTCATCATAATCTGCTTTCTTTACATGAAAATACAAGAGAACTAAAATTTCTCTTAAGGAAATTAGTGTTTTGGAATTGTCAGGGTAATACCTCAACCAGCATTCACGGGCATAAATAAATGTCTGTAGGGGCCAGGTGGTAACTGCATGAGAGAACTGGACCCAGGGGAGGGGACCATGGCTAAGAGGAAAGTGCATGTTTATTTATGGGTGGCAGCCACCACTCAGCTCTGATCCACAGTTGCCATGTTGGAACTGGGCCCAGAGTTGCCAGATCTTGTGACTTTTCCAGGAAAAAGAATTCAAATGTCTGATTGATTTGTGAAATTCCTAACTTTTAAATGTTGGTCCAGTTTAAAAAACAAGACTGTAATGTGAGTCAAGCAGAACACATTCTGTGAACTGCCATTTGCAACCTCTAAAGCATCCCATCTGTCTGTAGGTTTATATGGTAGTGGGCAGTCACTGGGGAATAGCACCACTTAGCAGTGTCTGTCTTTCAGGGCGAAAGGACGATTCTCTTCAGCAACAGTCATGTACTTAACTGAAAGGACTTGAAGCTCATGGCACTGATTTGTCCATTGTTAGGGGGTATTAGTTAATTATTGCATAGCATCAGCCCTTATAGATTTTAGGTTGCTAGACGTGGAGGATTTAGGGTAGAGTATGGGGAAAAGTCAGAGGTATGGGCCCAGGAAGATTGATTAAAGGATTGCCCTCTCTGTGCACCATCCCTCAGGCAGGGTAGCAAGTGTCTTTCCATCTTTTGTATTGTGGCACATACACAGTGCTCCCCTGCCCTCACATCTTACACTGCCTCATTTCTTGATTCTCTGGGTTCCAAGGAGACCTCTTCTAAAGAGCAGATTCCCTATTCCTGCTTGCTAAGCCTCTGTGATTGTTTTAACAGGGCTGTTACCTCCTCTACTGTATCCCTCCAGATATGTGGCTGAACTCTAAACTCTTCCTTAGCACCACCAGATCTCATCTTGTGTAATGATTTTGCCATTATATTTTTATTTATTTTTTTTGTCTTTTTGCCTTATCTAGAGCTGCACCCGCGGCATGTGGAGGTTCCCAGGCTAGGGGTCTAATAGGAGCTGTAGCTGCCGGCCTTCACCACAGCCACAGCAACGTGGGATCCGAGCCGCGTCTGCGACCTACACCACAGCTCACGGCAACGCCGGATCCTTAACCCACTGAGCAAGGCCAGGGATCGAACCCGCAACCTCATGGTTCTTAATCGGGTTCATTAGCCACTGAGCCACAAAGGGAACTCCCCTGATTTTGCCATTATAATCAAATACCAAAAGGTTAACCTCTTGAATAAAATCCTGCAATACTAGGAAAACAATAGTAAGGTGCTTAAGCGTAATTCCTGTATATTTCTGGAAACAGTTTGGTGCAGAAATAATTTTACTTTGCATTGGTTCTCCTTCAGAAATGGTTGCTTACTCCTGCTTGGGAAACTCTCCGTCTCTTTGAAAACTGAAATTAAAAATCAGTACACTGTAGCAGAATGATGCTCTGTGCAAAAAGGGTTTTCTGTAAAACCATTATCTGTCCTGTAATATCAGTCCTCTCAGATTGAACTGGGAACTAACAACTACAAAACTTAAATAATATGGAGTCTAGTAATTTAGGAGTTATAACAATTCAGGAGTAGTTGGGTAAAATATGTGGCCTGCGTCATCTCTGTCGGACAAGTGTATGTGGCAGATTAATCATGTAAACCAGGATATATGTTCAGCCCAATTAAAAAGTCACCTATTTTCAAGCCCCATTTCAATAGCAAATATGTATGGAAACAATCACTGAAAGCAAATAATTCTAAGGTAGACAAGATAATCTCTGAGTCTGTATGAAAAAAAATGCCTGGCACTAGGTAATATTGGGGATTACTTTATGATCTTGGGCGAACCAAAACACCTTTGAACCTTCTTTCTTCATCCGTAGGGGAATCACCTTATTCTAAAGGTTGTTAGAATTATTAAATGAAAGGAAAGGTTGTGTGTTATTATTATCATTGATCTAGTGACCTGTTCAAGATCTAGACTCCAGGTCTTCAAAATTTTAGTCCACTGGTTTTGAACTATTCTGATTTATTTTGGTTGAGGGAATCAGAGTAATAAGTGATTTAAACCTGTAGACAAGTGCTTTTTTTTGTTTAAAGATGTTCATGAAACATTTTATAGTACCTTTTTGTCAGCATCATTAAGTGTGTGTTTTTCTTCATGGACTCACTCATAAGGCATTAAAAAAGGGGACAGCTATAGGAATAGGGGAAATTCACGTAATCATTGAGTTTAACTGTAAGTCTAACTTTATACGTGTTAGAGCTGAAATGTTCCTGGTTGATGAATTTTTACCTCTTTGAATAAACGTCTCCCTACTACATCAGTAGCGATTAATATCTGAAACTAGAGAACTGTCAAAATCCAGAAGAGAGACAGTTTGCCTGTGAATCTAAGAACAGATAATGCAAAGTGCAATCAGGTCCCTCTGGGATGCTCCTACAAACCTGATATTGCCTAGATATTGAGCGACCTTTATACTGCAAGAAGCTTTTTAAAAAATTAAGTTTCTGGGAATATGGAACTGTAGAATATTATTAGTTTAGTAGGTAACATGCTGACCTAATTTCATTAATTGTATTGTGAACGGATTGAAAATTTCCTGGTGTTAAAAATTCATGTTCTTTAAAGACTTAAAAAGAAACCAGAAAAAGATTGTCCATGATTAACGCTGACCTGTCTAGACTTTAGAGCACCTCTTTCGTCTAGTCTCAAGTGTTTCTGATTGTTTTACTTTAAAAAAAAAAAAAAGGTTGTGGTTATAGAGACAGAGAATGAACAGGATGTGAGCATTTTTCAAAACTTCTCCCCGTCTTCACCAAAAAGAACTACATTTTATTTGCTGTTTATCCCATTTGTTTCCGTATTTTTTTTTTTAAAGTGTAACAGCTCAGTAAATTTATATTTGAGTTCAGTGTAAGCAGAACTGGATTTTTGTTATTTCTTTCTCCGCAAGCCATGCAGTTTCCTTTCTTTGCTGATTAAGGTGTGCTGTTACGAAGCCTATGAGAAGCCTCTCTGTGAAGTGCATTTTAATATTTAGATCAAACAGCGATTGGAATACATTAATGCCCAGTGGGTAAATGTGTCATTTGAAAGCAGCTGCTGAGTCTTCTCCCTGCTGCTCCAATTAACACATACTGCACACTTTTGTCAGCAAGAGGCAGTGCATATGGATGAAACCACTTTGCAGCTCATTGATACGATATGCAAGGGAGCAGGAAGGGTTAATCAGCCTGCCCATTGGAAACAATGGCTTGCCCTGACGTTTCCCAAGCACGTGCTCTGCCATAAAGGGTGCTAGGCTCTAGGGGGTGGGATTAGCAGGTAGGGAAAAAGTCCGTTAGTCTCTAGCTATGGTTCAGTCCATTGATTAACAAATTGCCCCGCCCCACTCTTCTCCTAAACCCCCACCTCTGATGATAGAGACAGCGGATAGTGAAATTTAGCGCTGGGACTCCTCGCGTCTCAGATGAATCTCTCATTGAACTTTTTTGTTTTGTTTTGAAGCCGCTTGAAGTCCAAGGCTTTGCTATTTATTTGTTTTGTCTTAGACCTTCATTATCATTTCACTTTCTCTCTCGTTTCCTTTTTTTTTTTAATTCTTTATAAATTGCACACTTGACAGTTTTTATTGAGCAAACTAAGAAACCTTGTCAAGGTAAAGCCACATCGCTGTAATTTCATCCTCTCCCCTGGCCGAAATCTCTGTATTGGTGGTGGCACTGAGGCAGCTAGAAGGGTAGTGCGTCCTGAGCCCCAGGTTCTGTGTTGGGCATTCATGCTACGCCCGCTCCAGGAGCAGCTGGGCTGTCGCTCCGCTCTGGGGCTGGCTGAGCCAGGCTGTGCCCTGAGCGGAAGATGGACCGCTTCCTGGGTTTTGTCAAGCAAATAAGAAGATCTAGGAGAAGAAAGGGGAAAAAGTACCGACCAGAAGAGGATTACCACGAGGGCTATGAGGATGTCTATTACTACGCTTCAGAGCATTTTCGAAGTAAGCGACTACCCTCCACCCTCCCGTTCCTTCTCGCATGCTGGGGCTAACAATAAACCTTGGGTGGAGCTTTAATCTTAAATACAAAAGGTTTTCCAGATGGTGTTCCCTGTGAGCTGTCTGTAAGTACTGAAGTGCTACATTTTGCTTGATATGTTGCAAGAACAGCTGTCAGATAGCATCTAGAGGGTATAACCTGTCCAGATCTATGCACATGGTTAATGTTTTGGGTGCAGTTAATAGTATGTTAGCATTTTAAGGAGCCTTTTAAAAAAGCATCTGCAAGATGTAGTAGATGAGAAAAATATGTTCTGTTGTAATTACTTTTAGATAACTGTTTTTCTTTCTGATTGAGAGACTCGTTTATTTGGAAGAAATATTTGTTCAGTGTTCAAGTTGATTCTGATGATTACTGTTCCTGGTGCAGACTTCTAGACAGTTGTCTCTGATTAATCCGAGGTGTTGTTTGTAGAAGGAAGTTCAAATGCTTTTCTCTGATGCGTGTTCATAATTTTATTGTTAAAGGAACTCTTATTTGCTGTCAGCTAGAAGCAGTGATACCTGTAGAATAAAAAAATGTATCCATATTAAGACATTTGTAAATGAACTTCTAAATACAAGAAAAATTCTAGTTCTCTGGTATTTATTGCTTTCAGTTCCTAATGAGGTTTAGAGTTGTCCCAATAGATTATAAATGCTCAGAAATGCCTAAGGGTGCAGAGAGAAAGCAGCTACATGTAGAAATCGCTGGGTTTATGAGGTGTCCTATAAGTGGTACACTGGTAGTTATGCATACTCAACATTTGTAAAAGTAAAAATTATTTTTTTTATCTTCTTGAATAAGCATCTTTATAAACTTATATTTCAATTCTAATTCGTCCTGGCCTTTTGATGTCTAACTATGAATATATACCATTTACAACCTTTGAGTGTTGACCGATAAATAATTTAGATTCCATTTCTGTGATACTGAACTCCATGAGAATTAGTTCTAAATGCCAGAAATTCTGGAATTGATGAAAGTTGACGGTTGTAAATTCATATGGTGGCAATAACACAAAATGCAAAATTATAATTCTTTGATAGTTCCTTGAATACTATGGTTATGTTGCTTTTACAGAGTAATTCCTGAATTTCACAGATGTTTCTCTTTTATGATGCTTTCACATGAATAATCTGTTCTATTCTAGTGAGTCTGTTATTTCCTAAACTTAGTTTCTATTGAATATAGTGTAAGATTTGTACCACATCAAAAATACCGTCAGTTTGTATGCATAATTCTGAAAACTTGGAGGTAGAAATAAAAAGGAGTTTAGAAACTTTTAATTACCTTGGTGTGCATTGCACCATTTCTTACAACTAATATATACTGAGTTAATTCACACCTTCTTGGGTTTGTATTGTGATGTGTTTTTATAAATGGAATCAGTCACAAACAACTGCATCCTGCTAGTTTTGGTAAAAATTTAAAAACAAAGAAATGCCGTGTAAGTTTACAAAATGCGCCTACAAGAAGAAACGTTTATGGAGGTGTCTAAGAAATATCCCTCAACTAGAGTTAGGGAAATAATATAGGAAAGACAGTAGTCTTCATACATTAAGGGTGGTAACTTAAAAAGAATCATGTCTTATCTGATTTGTCAAAGTCATGCTAAGGATGAGATGGTAAACATCAAAAGTCATTTGCTTAAATGCAGAACTGACGTGTTTTCCCCAGTGATTTGTCGGAAAACACCCCGTTAGGCAATATATAGCTTTGTCGAGTTAGATGTATATTGAACCTCCAACCTCAGACTATATAATCAACAGGATGTGTCACAGTGGGCTCAGGCACTTGGGATTTGACGTTTCATCAGGTGTCAAATAGGAAGCCATGACTTAGAACATAACGACCTCTCAGTGCATCTTGAGGCTTCATTTTCAGGGTCTGTCTGAATTAGGTAGGCGAAACATCCCCTTATATTTTACAGCTGTAGAAAAACATTGAGGGAGAGACTCACCCTTAAAACACATTCTCAAGTGGATAATATGGTTGAATTTAATGACAACTACAACATATCTATTCCAATTAGTGTTTGGCATAATTTGAAAGTTTTATGCCTTGTATTTCCCCAGATGGCTTAGAAAAACTATTTACATTGACACACAAAACTTGGTGAAATTTACTAATGATGTTCATATCTTAGTTGATGGTGCTATTAATAAACCGTTAAGTATCATTATTATTTTTCTCCCTATGGTGTTTGTTTCTTGAAAGAAACTCAGATCTGTTTCATCAATTTATCCAGTGATTCAGTGTCACAAGAACTTTATATATGTATATAAAATGAAAGACTGAGGCAGAAAGAAACTTCCCAGAAAATTCCCCCCAAAATCTGTCCTTCCTTTAGTATATTCTTAAATACTTACTGATGTATTTATCTTATGTTATAATCTTTTCTATCAGAGGGTTGAATATTACCATCCTTTCCTTCATGTTAAATACAACACAGTTTATAATTTCATGAAATGCAAAAGCCTAAATTACAATTTCAGTAGGGTCTGATGCTATGAAAGAGAAGTTATTCTAAAAATGGGTGATATTTCTGTAATTCCATCAAAACCAAGTCTTAGCAATGATGATGATGATAGACTGATTTTAAATCTTCCCCGATTTTATGTTCACTTAATGAATGTTCCTGTGGATGGAATGACCTTTTTTTGCTATTTGAAAATCTGCTTTCCACACTCACCTATCCCTTCATAATTCTAGAGTTAGAGTCTAAATGAACTAAACGAATGGTTTGGGCAAATCACACTTTTCTGGGTTTTTGTTTCTTAAAATGTTACAGGAGGTGGATTTATTTCTTAAAATATTTCAAGTTCTAGAATTGTATGATTTTTGTTTTCCATTTGCTGAGATTTTATTACCAGAGTTTGCTCGTTTACAAGTTTGATTTTGTCTTTAAAACCAACCACATTTTTGTGAAGGAATAACTTATCATACCATTTGGACCCTCTTTAGCAGATGTCAACTACTTAGGCCTCTATGACACACACACACACACACACACACAC
>PVHT021183648.1:22502197-22570040 GCA_004024745.2 Catagonus wagneri
AAAAAAAGGTATCCTGAAATTCAACTTCATGATGTTTGATGCTTTTATTTATGTTTCCTTAAATACTGGCTTATAACAATGCCTTTTTAAAGGCCATGGCAGATCGCATCTTGATTTAGTCTATCCTACAAGAAATAAACCCTCTGACCCTGTTTTTATGTATATTTTTATTTAACCACACTGGATAATATTCAAGTTCTAAGATGGATAATGTTCGTTTTATAAGCATTCTCTTAGCACTGTTTGTATCCATGACAGAAATCTCGACCTGCCAGGGTCCAGGCAGGGCGGGGTTCTTGGATTACTTGAAAAGGAGGAATTTGTTTATCTCTTACTAATGTGAAAGTATATGAGCCACTTTATCTTATGACCCTGGCACCTTTTCGCACATGTGTAATGGCTTTGAATTAGGCCTGGAGTTCCTGCAAGGTAACCACTGTTCTCCGTTTTCATCCTGACTCACTCAGGCAGGTGAGAGCTGCTCCAGGCAGTCCTCAGTGACCCGTTCACCTTTCCCACTGAGGTCCTTCCTGGAAAAACAGAGAAGTCGGGAACATGAATATGTTTATGTCTTTTGAAGAAAGGTCGTTTGTATTTACAAATTGTTGTTGTTGTTGTCTGCCTGTTCTAATAGATTTGAGCAACCATGTGATGTGTACATATAAAACCATTGTTAGCTAAGTTACTTTAATAAACAATGTCTGCATCTAAAGTCCCTGGCTAGCCAAGTCAAGCTTTTAAATTGCCTGAGATGTCCAAACTGCATTTTAAGAGGACTGCTCACTTTCGTCTATTTCTTTCAAAAATGCTGCACATTGTTCTTGGAGAAAAACCAATCCTGATAGTGGGTGTTTGTATTGTGAGAATATATAGGAATTGTTAGGGGTTATCAGTTCATGTTATTTCTTCTCACTAGTTTCTTTTATAAATTTGTAAATTCGCGTGACCACATTCTCTCCGTTTCCTGGAATTGACATAGAATTCAGAGTCTGTCTCTTGATAAATGTGCCAGAAGGGTAGAGTGAGAATGTGTACATATACTTTGGAAAGATGGCTGGGTCCTGCGGCTCTGTGTGCGGAAGCTGACCACACCACCACACAGAGGAGCGGGAGTGGAGCGGAGCAGGGAGACGGAGGGAGGGAAGAAGAGAGGGCAGCACATTTCATAGGGCATCCTTACCTCGCTCAGGTTTCAAAGCGTAGAAGCTGTTTATTTCCATGTAAAAAACAGTCACCATTGCACTGGCAGGCCTGCCTTGGATGCGAGATATTGGATAATTCATAGCTTAGCTGTACTTATTTTGACTTACAGAATTCCAAATGAGAAACATCGATTATATAGAAACAGGGCAAATTTGCTTATTTTATGACTACACTGCTTATTTTTCTTTCCCAAGAATTGCTTTCCATTTCCAGTATAGTTGTTTGGTTGAAAATTAATTGGCCACCACATTCCATATGTCTGGGGTATTTTGTATCATCAACTTTATTATCTCTGTTATTTTTTACCGCATAGAATAGTTTAAAGGAATATTTAATTTGAAAGGGACTTTCAAATCCATTTGTCCAACCTGGGTGTTTTTTTAGATGAATAAACTAGGTTATAAATAAGGTAAGCAACTTATGCAAGCTGGTACTGATCCCTGCAGAAGGCAGACCTGATAAGAGTCTGTTCCTCCATCCTTTATTCCACACTCATCTTTTAGTTCTCTGATGACTCTTCCCATATTTAAGGGCTTGGGTTCATCTCCAAATGAATGAGAATGTTAATTTCCTTGTAGGTAGCTTTCTTCTTTTGAACAGTGGATCATTTTATCTTAAACTAACCTCTTGAACAAAAACTAACTCCTAATTTAACACTGCAAGTCAGACTAGCATGGCTTCTTATTTGTAGATGATGTGAATAACAGTGATTGTCATTGACTCAAAAATCAGCCAACAGGATTCTTTGTATCACCTCCACTTTGCTCTGTGGTTTACAGGCACTTCTGCCAGCGAGTATCCCTTCAGGAGACTGAAAATGGCATACTTGTCTCTCAGCAGTATTAGAATTAGGAGGATCCTTGGAATTCACTTAGGGAGGCCTGCTATTCCATATAGGAGGTCCTTTATCAGCATCCTTGCTATATGGACCAACGGCTTTTACTTAACACCTTCCAGTATGAACACATTCACTTCCAGACCAGGCAAGTCTCTTTTAAACGAGTTATAAACTTTAAGTTGTTTGCATAGTCCAACAGATACGACAGTAGCTCAAAATTTTATCTTGACCCAGATAGAGACTCTGTTACATTTAAGGTGCAGTAAGATTTCATGCCTCCTCTCTATTCACATTATTCTTTTGCCGATGTAACATATGGTATGTGGAGGTGAGTAATTCCTTCAATGCTATTTTTGCTTTAACTATACAAACCCAGAAGAGCTCTGTATCGGGCTCACATCCATTTGGTAATTTTTCTTTTTTTCTCCTTTTTTTTTTAATTCCTGAAAGGTCACCAAATCTCCTGTTTATTTAATGAAAAACACATTCTGGTGCGTTGTGTTTGCATGGCATAGTGGACATTTATTCGTCTGCCCTGAAATTCTTTCTCCTCTCCTGGGAGGGACAGTTCTCACATTTAAAATACTCCTATTTCCACTCCAGTTTCATCATTGCTGATTAATCAAAACGGACATAATTGTAATATACTATTGTCTTGGCTCTGGTGATTGGTCTGCCAATGGACACATAACCCAAGCTGGGCCAATGAGAGCGCTCCTGTGGGAGTTTGCAGATTCAATTCAGTGTGCCCTCTACTACATGGGGAAAAAGTCTGGAATAGGAGAGAATCAAGTCAACATGTAAAGATCAAGGGAGCTTTCCCAGTTTTACAGTCACCAGTCCAGACCTTGGAGTCTCTAGGGCAGCTCGAACCGAAGGTCACATAGCTAGAAAGGACCAGAACCAAAACTGGAACTCAGATCTGCTCATTTCTAGTTTGATAGTGTGGCTGACTTGGAAAATGTTACTATTTGGTATATTCATTTGATAGAAGTGCCGGAGGTAGAAATTAGAGTCTTTCAATTAAACTTCCTTCCCTCCATAAATATCATTCTCTTCCGGGAACTGAGGAACTCTGTGACTTGAGAGGGCTCACTTGGATCTCTGTGCTCCTTCAGTTTCTTTTTTTTTTTTTTTTTTTGTCTTTTTGCCTTTATCTAGAGCCACACCTGCGGTATATGGAGGTTCCCAGGCTAGGGGTCTAACAGGAGCTGTAGCTGCCAGCCTTCGCCACAGCCACAGCAACACGGGATCCGAGCCGCGTCTGCAACCTACACCACAGCTCACGGCAACGCCGGATCTTTAACCCACTGAGCAAGGCCAGGGATCGAACCCGCAACCTCATGGTTCTTAGTCGGATTCGTTAACCACTGAGCCACGAAGGGAACTCCTCCTTCTGTTTCTTATCTGTGAAACGAGGGCACTTGACCCCCGGGCAGAGGATCCAAGTCCCTCAGAGAAGAACCATTCACAGGTCGAGGTATAGTACTTAACGTGTCTTTCAGGGTGTCACACAGCCAAAGCGACTGGAGGAAGGAGCTAGCCTATAGACAAGTTTGATTAGAAGATGTGATTTTGCTCAGCAGCAGAACTGCTGTGCATACTCTGCCCTCACTTTCTGTTCAGAGTTCAATCTTGTTTGAAAGTGGGCTGCACAAACAACTTCTTCATCCTCATCCACCGGATTCTGCCAGTGGTACCTCAACCGCATACACACAAAGCCATTCTTTCTCATCAGTATGTGCCTTAAAACTAGGTGCTTTAGAATACCAAGTACAGGACAATGAGACACACATATGCATGTGTGGGTGCATCTGTGTACGCCCTCCCCCCAGTACACATATAGATAATTGTAAGATCGAAAACAACATCCTTTCCTCACTCTGAGGCAATACCTGTTTCTCCAGGCAGCTGTGTCCTGCTGGGTCAGGATGCGGGGCCTGTGTTGGAATCCTGGCATTCTTTCTTAATGGATAAGTGAACTTGGCAGGTAAATCTGTCTGTGCCTCAGTTTCCTCATCTATGAAATTGTGTCAGAAACTATCCACCTCTTAGAGTTATTGTGAGTTGAATGGCATAATATGGCACTAAGTGCTTGACACATAGTGATCCCTTGGTAAATGTTCACAGAAGAAAGCCTTATTCATAAAGGTATTAGGTAAAGCATGTTGGATTGTTATGAATGGCAGGCTAAGGAGCTTAAATTCATTGTGTTTATGTAGAGGTATAGCCAGCAAAGACCTGTACTTTAGAAAGATCAGTATTAGTGTATAAAAGGGATTAGTGGTAGAGGCATAAATAAAAGGGCAGATAGGGCAGTTGTGGAAAAACATAGGTGTGAACAGAAAAAAAAAATGTATTCGACATACTGAGTTTGCCAGAATGTCCAAGGAGAAGTATAAGGAGGCAGCTCGAAAAATGTTAAAGCTGGAGTTGTGGAAAGGGGGTGGGATTCAAGAGATTAGGAAGATGTCTGTATAGATTTGATGGATGAATCATGGGACTAAGTGAACTGAATTTTTGTTTGTAAGTGTTGATTTACAATGTTGTGCCAATTTCTGCTGTATGGCAAAGTGACCCAGTCATAGGGTGTGTGTGTGTGTGTGTCAAGAGACTGGTTATAAAATAGGGTGTGTGTGTGTGTGTGTGTGTGTGTGTGTGTCAAGAGACTGGTTATAATTCCCTGTGCTATACAACAGGACGTCATTGCTTATCCATTCTAAATGTAATAGTTTGCATCTACTAACCCCAAATTCTTGGTCCAGCTCCCTCCCTCTCCACTCCCCCTTGACAACCAGAAATCTTTTCTCTGCATCTGTGAATCTTTTTATGTGCTATAGATAGGTTCATTTTTGCCGTATCTTAGATTCTACATATAAGTGATATCATATGGTATTTGTCTTACTCTTTGACTTCACTTAAAATGATAATTGCTGGTTGCATCTATGTTGCTATAAATGGCATTGTTTCATTTTTTTTTCCTCTATGGCTGAGTAGTATTCCATTGCATATGTGTATCACATCTTCTTTTATTCACTCACCTGTTAATGGATATTTAGGTTGTTTCCATATCTTGGCTATTGTGAATAGTGCTGCAATGAACATAGAGGTGCATGTATCTTTTTGAATGAAAGTTTTGTCCGGATATATGCCCAGGAATGGGGTTGATGGATCATAGGGTAGTTCTATATTCAGTTTTCTGAGGAACCTCCATACTGTGTTCCATAGTGGTCGTATCAATTTACATTCTCACCAAGAGTATAGGAAGGTTCCCTTTTCTGTACATCCAGAAAGAGGGGTCTTTTGACTCTGCTTATGCTAACTATTCTTGGGGCCAAACCAGGAAAACGGATTAAACATACCTTTCTCATGATGTAAGAGAGAGTTTCAACAGATAGAGGAATCAATCCTGTGGATACCTTAATAAGGGAATTTAGGATGAGTACCGAGTGGGTCACCCATTTGATTAATTTCTTGTAATGATGATATAAAAGATTAAATTCCAGTTGATCATGCAAAGGGAAATGCAACTCAGAACAGGTGTTAGGATTCAAAAGTTGGATTTTTATTAGTGTCGTACGTTCATTGTGGTGTTTAGAGATAAAGCTACTTCTAAATGAGTTTAGAATGAGTAACTAGTACATGTGGCAGTATGGAGGAACCTCTAAAGTGTGCTAAATGGAAAATGCTAGGTTCAAAAGACCACGCACTGATGCACATGGGCCCATGGTTTTTTTCTGGGATGATAGAAATGTTTTCAAAATTAGACTGTGATGATGGTTGCACAATTCCTTGAAATTAATTAAGAATAAAATCTTTGAAGACAGAAGGATAGGAGCTCAAGTGAATATGTGTAAAGTTTTTGTTTTTGTTTTAGCAGCTCCCAAATGAGCAGAGTTTTTCCTCCACTGTGGAATGTCCTAGGCCTTAGCTCAGTAAAGAAGTGTTTAAGTACCAACTCAGAAAAATAAAATTGAATAAAATAGGGACTATGGAATGATTCACTGTTATGCTTGGGGGGAACACTCCCAGTAATATTTTAGAATATATAATAGAATTGATTACATGCCTTTTTCATTTGAGGTGTTACAATTCCAGTCTCATTAACTCTTATATAATCTTAGAGGCCCTAAGCTTTTCTGAAACATTGAACCATTGAGCTGAGCTCTTTGGATCTGTGGATTTGAACTCAATATCAGCAATTAGGTCTATAGTTATGTAGAAATTGGATTGAACTTTAGCTAATGTACCGATATACCTTTGAAGTTTATTGGATAATATACTAATATATCTTTGAAGATCTCTGTTCTAGAAACTGCTTGAACTGACTCCAAAATATTATGACTAAATAAATTACTCAGTTAAGTAATTTTAAACTTATTTATTGAAATTAAGTACTATTTAAAAAGCAATATATAATATAATGCTTGAATTTTTCTCTGGTACCTCCCTACCCTGCAAGAATAGGAGGACTCAATTTTTGGTAAGCACCCACCATTTTGATTCATTCACCAAATACTTAACGATGCTTCCCACATGTCAGGCATCATTCTAGGTTCTAGAGGTTGACAGAAGACAGTGAGGGTCCTTGCCCTACTGGAACCAGCGATCTAATAGGGAAACAGGAAATAAAGAATAGTGGTGACTGGAGTTCCCACTCTGGTGCAGTAGGTTAAGATCTGGCTTGTCTCTATGGAGGTGCAGGTTTGATGCTGCAGCTATGGTGTAGGTTGCAGCTCCAGCTCCGGTTTGATCCCTGTCCCGGGAACTTCCATATGTTGTGGGTGTGATTGAAAAAAAAAAAGGAAAATTTGTGGTAAGTAGTGGAAAAAAATCAGTTTTGTGGAATAGAGACAGAGACAGTAGAAGGAGGTAAGTGTTAGCTAAAGTGATCTTTCTTTGGGAACTAGATGTTTAGGCTGACGCAGACTGAAGAGACAGAGCCACCATGGGATAAACTGGCTGGGGAGCCGAGGGCAGACAGCCCTCCAGAGTCAGACATGTATTTATTCACTTTCATACAGCACTTGCATTGACATCTTCTGAAAGGGCTGTTTCCTTAACCTTCATTTGTAAAAATCAGTTGTTTGGAATTGCGAATGCATTTTCCTCTAGATTTCAAGCCAGGCCTGGACCGTAAAGGCCTTTGCAATATTTCACTAACAGGTAAAATATGACTGGGGCCACAGGAGGCGTAGTGCTTGGAGAAAACCTTCATTTGGCTGAGAAGGGTAGGGCTGCAGTTGCCATTTGTGTAGAGGAGTCTTTTGTGAGAAGACTTCTGCCAAGTTAAGGATGCCTAAAGTGCAGCGGTATTTTGGAGGAGTGAGGAGATGGTTTGCTTTACCTTTAGATTAGTGCCAGTTGATTCTAAACGTCCACTGAGCACATTTCTTAAGCTGAAAGTACACTTGCCACGTAATCAGAGGCTACTACTCAAAGGTATGCTGGTTTTCGAGTTTCTCATTTTTTTCTGTTAAGACAGAAATATATCCCGCTTCTCCCTAGTCTTTGAAAAGCACCACCGTACAGAGACTTTTAATGGCTTGTGCATTTTATAGGAAAGATTATACGTCAAAGAAATTTTTTCCAGACAGCGAGCAGAGTCGTAAAGGGTCTTTCGGGTTACAGCCTACAGCATCGCCATTCTCTTTACGCTTCATGGAGAATTGGACCCTTTACATTTCTGTCATTTATTATTTTACTAGCAGTGGATAACCAGGGGATTTTATATTGCTTGTTGGAATATTACGCTACTTTCCAAATCAGTTATTGTTTGTTAAATATGATTTAAAGGATTAATCCTTTATATTTAGAAAAAAATTCAGTGCAAGATTAAAAAGTCTTCCTGTTTTCAGATGATCGTCTGAATTGCCTGTCAGGAGATATGTCTAGCCAAGATACTTAAAAACTTATGCCTGATTTCAATACTGTGGTAAGCGTTTTGTGAAAACAGGTGCTTCTGATTATTGCTGAGCTGGTCTTACATTTTCATGCAGCTCTTCTGCTGGTCGTGGTACGTGATTCATGAATTTGCAGGTATATAGAGTAATTGTGAAGCCCCATTTTTGAGATAAAACTAGGCACATGTCATATGTACTGGTTACATGTCAAGTGTAACCAGTATAGAAAATGAAGTCAGCAGTGGCATCTTGCTGATTCTAAACATTGGATGTAGGTTAACAAGTAGCCACAGTTGAGAGTTTTGCAAGCAATCACAGCTGTAGTTAACACTTGTTTTTTTTTTTTTGTTTTTGTTTTGTTTTGTTTTGTCTTTTTGCCTTATCTAGGGCTGCTCCTGTGGCATATGGAGGTTCCCAGGCTAGGGGTCTAACAGGAGGTGTAGCTGCCGGCCTTCGCCGCAGCCACAGCAACGCGGGATCCGAGCCGCATCTGCAACCTACACCACAGCTCACGGCAACACCAGATCCTTAACCCACTGAGCAAGGCCAGGGATCGAACCCGCAACCTCATGGTTCTTAGTCGGATTCGTTAACCACTGAGCCACGAAGGGAACTCCCAACACTTGTTTTTGTAAACTGTGATTGGCAAAAATATTAATGCATGTGGAAAAAATTAATTTCTCCAAGTATTTTGAAGACATGAACATGAACTTACTTTTGTTCAGTGTACTTTACCCTGCATAGAATCATGATCACTTTAAGGGAGCAGCTGTCAAAATATAGGGTGAGAAATGCACATGTTCAGCAGCTGGTTATAAATTTCCATTTTATGGATTTATAGTGGCCTTTCATTATTGGAATAGAGTTGGGGAGTCCCTTGCACCTGAGAACTGTTGTTTATGGCTGGTTTTATTTATCAGTACCATATTTTCATGATTTACACGGACAGGCACCTCTTTCATTCTTAAAAATCCCAAAGCTTGGGAGTTCCCATCATGACACAGTGGAAACGAATCTGACTAGGAACCATGATGTTGCGGGTTCGATCCCTGGCCTTGCTCAGTGGGTTAAGTATCTGGCGTTGCCTGTGAGCTGTGGTGTAGGTTGCAGACAAGGCTCAGATCCTACACTGCTGTGGCTGTGGTGCAGGCCGGCAGCTCTAGCTCCAATTTGACCCCTAGCCTGGGAACCTCCATATGCCATGGGTGCAGCCCTAAAAAGAAAAAAAGCATCTCAAAGCTTTTGTGTAATGGTGTATTTAGGATCATCTGGAAGATGATTAGGCATAAAAAGAACCTTAGAGCTAAGGGAAACTATTGGGTGCTTCCAGTTCAGCCCTCTGATGTCACCCACGATGAATATCCTTTACAACACAGGAATATGCTCAGTGATTGTTTTTTAAGGCTTAAAGAGAGAAAAGAAGGTAGGATCACATAGTCAGCCAAGAACAGAATTGACATAAGGATTAAAGTCTTTGATTTTGGTATATCTTTAATCTTATCTTCCTATAAACTTTTCTCATTGCTTCATAGACTGCTGTGACTCTCCACCTCAGCCCAATGTCAAGGTTTAGATCCAGGTCACTGATGTGTGCAAATGATGCCTCACTGACTTCGTTGTTTTCTAATTACCTGTATGTCAGTCTGTCCTCTTTATTGTCCAGCACCTAGCACAGTGCCTGGCTGCCTGGCACATTCTGGGCCATCCATAGATGTTTCTTTCTCTCTCTCTCTCTCTCCTTTTTTTTTTTTTTTTTTGCTTTTTAGGGCCACACCTGCAGCATATGGAAGTTCCCAGGCTAGGGGTAGAAAAAGCTGCCAGCCTGTACCACAGCCACAGCAGTGCAGGATCCAAGCCAGGTCTCACAGCTCATCACAATGTCGGATCCTTAACCCACTGAGTGAGGCCAGGGATTGAACCCACGTTCTCATGGATACTAGTTGGGTTTGTTACTACTAAGCCATGATGGGAACTCTCATAGATGTTTCTTGCTTAAAAATCTGGGGAGACTGATGCCCAAGAGCCATACACAAAAACCCATCTCCTTACTTTATAGTTACTTATTCACAAAGTTATGAGGAAGTTTAGAATATGATACTCTGGTGGAAAGAATTGTCCTGTCTTTAATTCCAACACCGTGCTTCTCCTCCTATTCCTCCATGCAGCATAAGAGAACACAGCTCTTATAGCAGAGTGTTGTTTTTTTTTTTTGCTTTTTAGGGCATACCCGTGGCATATGGAGGTTCCCAGGTTAGGGGTCGAATCAGAGCTACAGCTGCTGGTCTACACCACAGCACAGCAACGCAGGATCCACACCGCATCTACCACCTACACCACAGCTCACAGCAATGCCGGATCCCCAACCCACCGAACGCGGCCAGGGATTAAACCCGCATCCTCATGGATATTAGTCCGATTCATTTTCACTGAGCCGTGATGGGAACTCCCACAGCAGATTTTTAAGTCAATCTAAATGCAAAGAAAATAGAAGGGGAAAGGAAATACTTGTAATATTTCACAAATCTACCTTTTTTTTATTTTCAACACACACTTGTTACACACTTCTTGAGGCTTGGGCTCCTGAGATTAGCACATGCTGAGCCCTGTGCTAAGTGCTTTAGTACTATCATCCTTCGTTGCCATAAAACCAGGGTCATTATCTATGCTTTTAGATCTTGTTTGCAACTATTCATTAAGCACTTACTATCTGCTGAACACAGAGCCACAGGCATCACGTGTCCGACCATTGCCTTCCTCTCCCGCGTTGCTACCATGAGGAAAACCTCTACCCTCCTGACAGGTGAATGAACTCCTGAGTCACCTTGGGTACAATTCCAAGTCTCCAAAGGTAGAAAGGCAGCAAAAGCAATTGCTTTTATGACTAACCTTTTTTTTTTTTTTAAGTTTTATTGAAGTGTGGTTGATTGACAATATTGTGATAATTTCTGCTGTAGAACAAAGTGATTCAATAATACATATACGCACATCCACTCTTTTTCCGATTCGTCTCCCATATAGATTATCACAGAGTTTTGAGTAGAGTTCCCTGTGCTAAGCAGGTAGCGAGCAGGTCCTCATTAGCCGTACGACTAACCATTTTCATAACAACATAAATTTTCTTCTCAAATCCTCTTCAAGTATTTTGAAATCGGGCTTTGATCAGGACAATTTGCTGTATTTACATTCTGGTATAACTTTGTGCGTGTGTGTGTATTTTTCCCCACTGAATCTAAAATTTGGAAATGATGTCCATAACTCATGGCATATTTGGCTTAGAAGAGAACCCAGGTGAGCAAATAAATCCAGTCTAGGGAGGGGACCTTGTCTAAGCCTTGTTAGTAACCCCTCAGCAATGTAGAAGCCAGAGGAGGAGAACGGGGCCACACCTGAACATGAATGCACGCTGTGTCTCTTCTACCTAAAATGCAAATTATTAAACGTTAAACTGTCCAAAACCAATGCATCTCTATAAACAAAAATGTGAATGTGGGTATAAATCTGTCATAAAAACAAAGAGTTCTCTTAGGGGTTCCAAATAAATCCTAGAATTCATGAGAATCAGAAAATGATAAAGGAACGAGTTTATCTATTTTCTCTGTTACTAAGTTACACATGAATCATATCCCGCCCAAATAGAATACTTGCACATCAGACTGGCTGATGGGATATATTAATCAAGTCGAGTGAAAGGGTGTAAATTTTAAGAGTGAATAGCATTCCGATTCCTGACAACAGTGATCAAGGAACTCAGTGTCAGGTTACGTCATTTTTATTAACCAGTTTGAGCTTGACTTTATCAAAGTGTCTTCTTTGGGGTTTTGTAAATGTTTCAAACACCTGTTTATTCCTTTTTTTCCCATTTGGAAGTTTTCTGTTTTTTACTTAATTTCTTTTAATAGCTGCACCCGGGGCATATGGAAGTTCCTGGAGTCGGAGATTGCATCTGAATTGCAACTGCAACCTGCAGGTGTGGCAATGCCCGATCTTTTAACCCACTGCGCCGGGCCAGGGGTGGAACCCATGCCTCCACAGTGAGTCAACCCGCTGCAGTCAGATTCTTCACCCACTGCACCACAGTGGGAACTTAAATTTTTTTTCTTTAGGTGGGAAGTTTCCCAGATCATCAGAATTTACAATACTTTGCTAATTTGGGGATCTCTTAGTTTGCAATATAACAGCAAACCTCGTAAATGACCTGGTATTACTTGGATTATGCAAAGTATAAATTTTAAGTTATATAGAGGAAAGCTATAGTAAAGTGTATCACTTTTAAGATGATGAATCAGTTATTTTGAATTAAGACATTGGGTAACATTGTCAGGTTTTCTCTCTCTATTGTTGTACCCTTTTCTTTTCAGAAATCTCATTACATCTCCCTTTTCAACCTCTCCCTCACCATCAAAGCTGAACGTTAAACTCACCAGCCTTCTGTCCCAACTTGTCCCCTCCACCTCTCAGAATCCCCCTGACTTCCCATTCTTCCCTTAGACATCCACTTCCTAAGGAATCACCAAGCCCCTAGCGTACCTGTCTGCCCTGGGCTTCAGCCTCATGTACCTGCCAGTGCTTGTCCTTATGCCACCAAACCGTCTGTGGTCTTTGCTCCTGCCTTCAGGTTGCTGGCGTCATTGGAAGAAAATGACTCTACAGCCATGGAGCTGGGCTGTGTTAACACACGGATGAGTTCCATCCTCAGCTGGACTTTCAACGCTATCACCAGTCTTCATCTTCAAGTCTAGTCACTCTCTTCCCCTTTCCCCAAGCCATCGTTCCCCAATTATACCTCTCTTTTCAAGTCCCAACCTGCTCTTCCCCTCCCTAAATACACTCTCAACCAAAGACATAGACTACTTCTTAGTTCTCTTGACTCTGCTTCCCCATGTCTCCCCACCTCACCAATATCTTTTACAAAAAAAAAAAAAAAAAAAAACTATGTAGTTGGGCTTTGTCATCCCCAAAGCACAAGGAAGGTGCTCAGTTAATATCAGACTGATGGAACAATGGCCCAGAATTCCACACCTGCCACTTCTCTGAAAGTGATCCAGCAAAGGTCACACATGACCTCCTGAATGTATACTTTGCAGCCTTTGCAACTTCTTAACGTTATTCCTCTTCCAGTAGCCTTTGACAGTGGGTCATCATTTTGGTTTTTGATTCTTTTCTCTCTTGGCTTTTATGGTCCATCTTTTAACTGCTTCTTCACCTCTTTTCTAATTACCAACTTTTGCTCCCTCTTTTCCTGGCTCTTGCTTTCCCCTTCTTGTAAAGTCTTCTGGACAACCTGTACCTTCCTTTTCTTTGCAGTTTATGTGTCGTGAATGAGATCCGCGTTGCCACCTGTCATCTGGGTCCTTTATCACCTCACGTGTCAGCATTTCCTAAATTGAACACAGTGCCTTATCTCCCTCCCAACACGTTAGTTCCACCTTCCTTCTCTCTCTTAAAGGCGTGATCCTCTAAAAATATTATGTTCAAAGTAGGAAGCTCAAAATCATTCCTCACCTTTCCTTCTCTGTGTTTTTCAATTACAGTTTATCTACTTCATCTACTTTGTGCTTCATCTTTGTATTCCCTCTGCACCTAGGCTAATCCATAGTTAGAGCTTAGTAAATGTTTAATTTTATTTTATTTCACAACAAAATGTAGGCAACTAGAATAGTGGATTCCAAGGGACCTATATGTCTTCAACTTTGATGTATATATTAATATTTAGGCCTACTGGAAAGATCCTTGGCTGTTTATGATGCCTCGAGGCTAAAATTTTTCTGCGGTAACTTATTCTATTGGTGTCATAGTATTTCAATTCGTGATTTTGACCTTGTTCATTAAGAGCAAAGTGGGCAACTCGAGCCTCAAGGACCCAGGTAGATGGAAATATTATCTTGGAGTCTAGAATTCAATAACCATTGATTGCCTCAGTCCAAAGCAGTTTATTGTTGATATCTTTCCCCTAAAACGGAATCAATTATTCTTGCCAATGCATTTTTATTAACGGACTGGCTACTTGGACTAAAATAATGAATTGAAGTGCAGAGGCATATTGAAAATTTGAAAAATAAAGTATTTTTCAGTGACCTCAAAATGTTGATCTAATAAATCACAGAGTATATCAGAGGGTGTTTAGTGAAGAAAGGAAATACGAGTAATGACAACATTTAATTGATTCTAAATGGTAGCTCTAGACATTAAATTTAACATCAAAGAAAATTTTGTCTCTGTTTTACAGGACAGAAACTTTTTTGCTTACAAAGATCATTACTTGACCTAAATGATTAGAGTTTTCATGTTCTTTGCAACTTTCACTCAGTTTTTTAAACAATTGTTATAACTATTTTCTGACAGAGAGTAAATTTAAATGAAAGTATGAGAAGTCTAAATACAGAGAAGTAATTCACATTGCATGATTTTGGAAAAAATAAGTCCAAGCAACTCTTTTGAGGGCAAATTTCAAATTTAAGGACATGTTTAAATAGTTAATGGAAATGTCACTTGCTAGTGAACAAATTAACTATGAATCATTCCTGTCTAATTCTCTAGTAAAGCCTGAATATCGTAGTTTTGATAATAAGTGTTGCAGTAATTATACTCTTAATTCATTTTAGCATTTTATAATATTTTTTATACATTTTACTTTGTGGTCCTTCTAGCAGTCTTATGAGTTGATAAATAAGCTGTTGTTATGTTACTCCCCCACTTTATAGATGAAGGAAAAGAAAACAGTGGAAAAGTAAATGGCTCTCCAGTGTCACCTAGTTAGCGAGTGGTGGCGCTCCACTAGATTGATTTTTCTGTGGTTTTCTCTTTTCCTGAATGGACCCTGACCTCTATTGAAACAGGCTCCCCTGTCTTATTTATCTGCTTGGGCCTGCAACATGGCAGACACGCCAGTGTGTTTATTGACTAGATTATGCTAGAATGGAATTTCAACTGTCAGCCTCTTAAAGAATCATATTGCTTGAATATGATATCTTATCAACCTAGTAGAATTATGCTGTGCACTTGAAACCATGAAACTGCATTTTTAAAGTCTTTTAAATGAAGAACTTTTTATGAATTGAGAACTGTCATGGGAAACATAACAAAGAGGCAAAGGATAATAAGTATTTTATTGTTAATCTATTTGATTATTCCAATCCATTAGTTATCTATGGCTGCATAACAAATTCTCCCCCACTATTTGACCTTAAAACAACAAACATGTATTACATCACAGTTCTAGTGGGTTGGAAATCTTGGGCAACTTGGCTGGTCTCACACTGTCTCATAAAGCTGCAATCAAGGCATAGACTGGACCGCCACGAGGGTCCCCTTCCAGGTTCCTTCATGTGGCTGGGGTCTCAGATCCCAGCTGGCTTTTGGTTAGTGACATCAGCCTTTTCCCAAGTGGGCCGTCTATTAGGTAGCTCAGAAACAGCAGCTGGTTTCCCTTAGAGCAGGTCTGCCAAGAAGGAGTGTGAAAGGGCGTGCCAGACAAAAGCTACAGTCGCTGTAACATGATCTTGGAGCTGACAACCCATCACTCTTGCCTTCTGTTCGTGAGAAGAGAGTCACCGGGTCAGTCCACGCTGGAGGATGGGATCACACCAGACTGTAAATACTGAGAGCCCAGAATCATTGGAGACATCTTACGGCTGTATAACCCCTTCATATGAAATGGTATTCACACAGACTAAATCAAAAGAAGTAAAATTCCAGTAGACTGGCCTTCACCTTATTCAGACTTTTTAAGGAAAAATTTAAAGAAAACCCAACTCAGACTGGCTTTAGCCCCCCCAAATCAATGTGTTTGTTTGTTTATCAAGACAGTCACGGGGTTGTCCTGGCTTTATGTCTGGCAGGATTCTGTTCTGTTCTCCCAACACTTAATTCGGCTTTCTTAAATAGTCCTGAGTGGATTCTGCTGACTTGTCTTGTGCTTCGTGACCATCTCTATGGGGACTTCGCACCTGACCAGTTCTGGGTTATCTACCACCCCTGGAAGCTGGAGGAAAGTATCAGGAGCAGAAATCTAGACCATATGTACTGAGAGTGGAGGAGAGAAAAATTGAGGTGCTATTCCTGCAGTAAAGGTTTTGGCTAATGGGTAAGCAAACCACTACTGCCCCCGGTACTGCTGCACCCCCCGCTCCATGCCCCCACTTGTTCTCATTCATGCAGTTTACTGTGTCTGTGGGCGAGCTAAGGATGTGCTGGGTGGCACATCTTACCTCAGTAGCAGGAATGAGAATTACCCTCTTGAACAAAAGAATTCATGCTAAATAATTATTTGAAACTAACAGCAAAGACAGTCCATCACTTTGCAGTGTGTGTCCTATGGAAGCAGAACGTTTCCTAAACCTTTCTGTGTAACCTTTAATCCTTAACAGAACACAACCCTAGGACCGAATCCAGTTCGTCTGTCTGGCGTTTAGCATGAATGCAAAGCCTTATTAACGCGCTGATGCACAGAAAACATAGGTGTGTGAGTTTCCTGGATATTAATTGGGCTCAGCTGGGGCCATTGGGGGGGTCAAACTAAATATCCAGGGTCGCTGATGTGTGAGATTAAGCCTAATAAACTATAGTCACGGCTTGTTGTTTTGTTTGTTTTTTTTTGTTTTTTTTTTTTTCCCCTCTCCTGCTTGTTGTTTTGTTTGCGGTTTTTTAATCCCCCTCCTACTTTCACGTATCGAAAAGGTTAGATCTAAGAGGTCAGCTGTGGCTCTTTTTCAGAAAGAAAGTGGAATGATGAGAACGCCATTGTGACTCAGTTAAGCTCTATGAGGTTGAGAGCAAAACCAGTGCTCGTTTGTCAGCCCACGGAACCCCGTGGGTCCATTTAAATGGGACCTTGCTCTGCATAAGCAGGGCTATTGGCTCCTCCCTATCCCAGTCCAGTGAGGACCCCTGAGAGCCAGCATGTCCTGGGAGAGCCGGCCAGCCAAGCGCCTCACCTCCCCTCCGAGTGGTGGCACTTTGCAGACTGGACGTTTGGTGGAGAGACTCTCCAGCATCACTGGTTCTTGACTGATAGCTACTAGACTTTGGGTGAGGCCCTGGAGATGCTGAGATAAACTGGACGTGTCTATGTCCATGTGTAAGAAGTCACATCTGTGCTTGGGTTCAGGGGAGAAGAAAGCACCGCTTAACGGGCTCTGGGTTGAATGGCCATGAAGGTGAACTTGCCTCCAGAAATCACCATCCACAGCCCTCCCGCTGCCCGATGGCTGCCCCTTGGCACCCATGGTGACGTTCCCTCCAAGCCTGCCAACCAGCAGACATGGGATCCATGTGTCTCAAGCATTTACTGTGTTAGTTCTGAATCCCCTGCTCTCTGTTCATCCGTGAGCACCGATTTTTATTTTGTGAGGTAGGGTTCTCATATCCATCCCCCGGGGTAGATTTTGATTTTCTCCCCTTTACCACAAACCATCCCCAGATTCCCAGTCAAAAGCTTATCATCTCAACGCCAAAACTTGCCATCATTTGCTAAACCAGATTGCTTTCTTTTTAAAACTCACGTGGTGTGTGATGGGTAACCCATGTTACTGTGGATGGCTTTTCTGGTTGGTTTGTGTTTTATTTATGTTTTGTTTTTCCTTATCAGCTCCAATAAATCTTCAAATGACAAGATTTCAGGCAAAGTAAGAGAGTGTTTGGATGGGTTTGCTTTTACTAAATTTTACTTCTAAGCATATTCTGTTTAGATAAGAGGACACTTGGATCCAGAGAATCCATGGCCTCTCCTGGAAATAGTTCCATCTCCATAACCCTCTTCCGTCCCCCGGTACTTAACTTCCCTCTCCTTTTCTTTCCTCATATCCAGCTTTTTCTTCTTTGGAATTTGAAGCCTATGTTGACTTAGTAGAATATTCAATAGCATAAGCCAACAGAGCTGTGAAATTGGTTTCAAAACGCTGTCTTTGGGGGAGTTCCCATTGTGGCTCAGTGGGTTAAGAACCTGCCATTGTGTCCGTGAGGATGCGTGTTTGATCCCTGGCCTCGCTCAGTGGGTTAAGGATAGGGCATTGCCACAAGTGGTGGTGCAGGTCGCAGGTGCAGTTCAGATCCGGTGTTGTTGTGCCTGTGGTGTAGGCCTATAGCTGTAGCTCCAGTTCGACCCCTAGCCCATATGACTCTGGTTTGGCCATTAAAAAAGGAATGGAAAAAAAGAAAGTCTTCAGCTGTGATAATAGGCCAGTACATGTACTTTGGCTGGTTAGGCCTCACTAGCAACATTCTTTGTGCTTCGGGGAGATGTGGGCAAACTGAAGCAGTGCCAGAGAAGGATGACTAGATGCAGGAAAGGCACATACGGGCCGGCTCAAAGAACAGAAGGTGTTTGCCTTAGAGAAGAGGAGACTTTGCAGAAAAACAGCAGAGAGGAGGTTGGAGGTACAGTAACACTACCATGTGCAACCCCAGAATGTGCTTTGTGTGGCCTTTAAAAACAAGGCTAAAAGCAATGTATAGTCTTGACGAAAGATTTTTTTTTTTTTCCGGTAGATAAAACCACATCTTTTCTGGGACCACTGTTGGCAGGACTGTGAGGAAGGTACACATGGAGAACCAGGAGGACATCTAGCTTATATATTATGTGCTAACTCCATTCAGTTGGTGGAATCTGGCCATAATAGTGTATAATCAGCATGACCATGGACATAGGTGTACCGTGAACTTGGCTCTGAATGCCAGCTCAGCCCCTTCTGTGTGTGTGACTTTACATCTGATTCTCAGTGTCCACATCTCTAAAAGGGGAATAAGAGTAGGATTTATCTCACTAGGGATATTGTGAGGCCATAAAAGGAGATGATGCGTGTAAAGCAGTTAGTACAGCGCCTTACAGATGATAAGTGACACATGATAGTGTTGAAAAAGATTGTGAGGTCAGAGAAAGGAAGATTATGAACTCCTGTTAAGTGGGGAAGCAAGCCCTAATCAGTGATGCCTGCCACGGGAGGGAAGGAAAGTATGCCATATATTTATCGTCTTTGGGGTATAGTTAGAATGAAACGATCATTTATACTCAGTCGTATTTTATTTTTATGTTAGATAGTTATCTACTTACATCTGAAAAGATAAATTACAGAGAGCATTGGCTTAAATTCAGGCATATTTCCTTTCTTTCCCCCCATCTCTACTTATATTTTATAAGTTTAAAGTTATGACAGTTATACAGAATGAAAATACAGTTTTTGTTCTACGGTTCTATTAACTTTGCCAGTGTTGCCCCATGAATGAATTGGAAGAAAATACACTTTACATTGCATAACGAATGAACTAAATGTCTTAGTTTTACTACAGATTAGCTATTTGGGGAGAACATGCGAGAAATCAAATCTGAAAGCAAGCTATCTTTTTGCCAAATCAGAAGTGTCTTCTCTGACTGTATGTTTCATAGATTTGTACTGAACTCAAACTAGTGTATTTTCAGCCCTTTTCAGTATGAATAGTCACTTAGACTCTACTTGGAGGACGTTATCTTAAATATCGATGGGTATGTAAGAAGAAAACCGGAAAATTGATGTGCTGGCCACGAATCTAAACACTGCTTATTGTGTGTTGTCAAGAACATTGCTAAGGACATAAAGATGTGTCACTGAAGGAGATGACATTGCAAGGTCATCTCTCTGAGTGTTGAATAACTCCCAGAACACAAAGCATAGCCACTGGATTCAGAGACGGCTACCAAGAGGAAATTGTGAGTGCCTACCAGAGACAGCCTTGATCCAGTGATTCATTTTCCTCAGAATGAGTGAGAATAATTAGATTTTATCATAGAAATTAATTACATTCTCACCTTTTTTTTCCATGACACAGTGATCAAGGAACAACACATCTATTTACTCATTTACCCTTCAGGTTAGAAACATGGCAATGTACTGTTAATTCAGAGAAGCAGGATTGCCCTTTGGTTATTTAAATCTCAGACGGCGGAGTGAGAATAGATTGGAATCATGGCTACTCTATTTTATTAATTTTTAGCCTTGTCCAAGTATATGAGCTTTTCTATGCATCACCAGTTTTTCCCTCTGTAAAAAATGGGGATAACTCTCATACCTATTGTCTCCTGTGGAGATTAAATGAGGTAATAAATGCCGGGGAGGGTGTGGAGAAATTGATTGAATGCTCTTGAATATTGCTTCCAACTCTACAATACTATTCTTGTTAGCAGAATCATTTAAAAACTCTAAAAAAAAAAGTCTCCATTTGTCCTAAGTGGTCTTTAATTATTTCAGTCTTTACTTAAACATTCGTTTATGTGAGGGAAACACCTTTTGCTTTTCCCCACCTCAGTATTCCCAGGAATTTCAGTTCAAGGGATAGATGTCAAGGAGAAAATTAACACCTTATTGTTACTGTGTGAATACTAACTGATCTTAATTGCTCTCTTTAAGATGGCTCTCTGTTAATGAGCTTGAAATCCTTTTTGATCCAGATTCTTAATATTCCTTTGTGAAACATAATCCTCTCCATTTCTGAGTAAGCTTTTTATTGAGGTCTAGCATTCCTATAGAAAAGTACACAAACAATGAATATTTCTATAGAAAAGAAAGAAACTCATGGACATGGAAAACAGACTTGTGGTTGCCAAGGGAGAGGGGAGGGAGTGGGACGAACTGGGAGTTTGGGGTTAGGAATGCAAACTACTGTATTTGTAGTGGATAAGCAATGAGATCTTGTTATATAGCACAGGGGACTATATCCAGTCATTTGTAATGGAACGTGATGGAGGATAATGTAAGAAAAAGAATGTGTGTGTATATGTGTGTGTGTGTATGTGTGTGTATGTATATATATATGTGTGTGTACACATATATACATATATATATATATATATATATATATATATATGACCACTTTTCTGTAGAGCAGAAATGGACAGAACAATGTAATTCAACTATAATAGAAAAAATAAAAATCAAAAAAAAGTGCACAAGGTATAAACATACAACTTGCAGATTCTTAGCGAAGCAAACACTCTTACGTAACCACCCAAATTAAGAAACAGAACATTATCAGCACCTCAAAATCCCCCTCACACCTCCTTCCAGTCACTAACTGCTGTCTAAGGTTAACTACTGTCCTGGTCTGTACCGCCTTAGATTGCTTTTTGCATGTTTTTGAAACATGTAAATGAAATTACATAGCAAGTAATCATTTCGATTGAGTAGTACCTTGAAGTGAAATTGCTAGGTCATAGTGTATGTGCATGTGCAGCTTTAATAGACACCGCCAAAGAGTTTTCAAAAATGGTTCCAACAATTTATATGCTCTCCCATCCTCCTAGCCCCAGAAGGGAGTAAGAATTCCATCGCTGATTATCTGTCTGTTTGAAAACCGTGTTTCATAAAGCAAGCTACTGTTTTGAATTAGGCCATACAGATTTTTTCCTGACACCTGTACCCTGTGCTTCAGGTGGTGGTGTATTCTGGTTTGCTCTGGACAGACCCTAGATATGCGAAGTTTCTCCCTATTGTCCTTATATAATCTTTATTAGTGCTCCTTTCACTTTCAAATTGTCTTGGGTTGGGGGATGAAAATGTTCTAAATTAAATTTCAATAATGGTTGCAGAACCCTTAATTATTTTTTAATTAAACTGTAAACTGTACTTTACATGGGCATATTTCATAGCATGTGACTTATCTCTCAACGAAGCTGTTTTGAAAAATTATATTAGTTTGGATGATAAATTATGTGGTCCTTCTGCTTGACCCCATTTCTACCATTTGCAAATAAGTTTTAAAAAGAGAAAGAAAAAAAAATAGTAACTGATGAGTCCAGCTGCTTCTCTTGGAAAAACAAACCTCCCTGGCATGGTTTTTGAAGCATTTGCTAGCAAGAGATGCAATCCAAAGCAAAGGGAAATTGATTATGTTACACCAATCCATTAAGCTACTCTTTTGAAAGGGGAACCCTTCCACTGGTATTGAGTTTATTTTATAATTTACCAAAAATAAAAGACTTTTAGAATAAACATGCTTTATACACTTGGCTATGCCATCAAACATTTTCATTAAAACCATGCTGTTGTGATTTCTAGGTAACTTACCACCCTAGAACTAGTGGTGGAGGTGACCATTTCACCATGCCCTTGGGTTATCTGGGTCAGGGATTCAGAAAGAGCACAGCAGAGGTGGCTCATCCACTCCACACTTTCTGAGGTCTCAGCTTGCTGTTGGCTGGGACCTCAGCTCAGATGTCAGTTAAAATGCCTACATGTGGCCTCGTTTGGGCTTCCTCCCAATATGGCAGCTGGGTTCCAAGAGGGAACGTCCTCAGAGGGCAAGGTAGATGTGCATGACATTGTTATGATCTGGTCTCGAAAGTCACCTAGAGTCAATTTTACTGTACTCTTTTGGTTCAGTTTGTCACAAAATTCTCCCCAGATTCAAGGGAAAGAGACATAGAACTAATCATTCGATGGGAAGGGTGTCAAGGTCACCGTGTAATAAGAACATGTAGAATGAGGGTTACTGTGGGGTGCAGCTTTGGAAAATATGCCTCCCACTTGTCTGGATCTTCCCTTTCCTTCACTGCTATTGTTTTTGTCCTGCTCAATTTTAATTCCACTCCCAGTAGTTTCTCCTTAGTGGGGAGTCCTGTCCTGGAAAGGCGCCCTGGCCAGATCAGTTTCAGAAAGTTCACAGGGGCTGGCCTGCTCCAGACCACTTCTTGGCCCTCGCTGGCTTTTGGATTGGGCAGTTTCAACCACTGTGCTTGAATCAGTCTGCAGCACTCTCTGGTGCGCACCTGTCGGCCGTCCGAGGGTTCTGTTCTCAGATCCACCGGAGACCTCTCTGCTTGTCTGCTTTCTCCTGCACAGATGCTGATATTGTCCCTCTGGGTACTTTGTCCTCAGCAGCTTGGCACTGGGGGTCTGTCAACTACCGCGTCGCCTAGTTTTGTATAAATGTTGTCCCTAGGGTTTTGACTTGGCTATCCAGCTCAGCTCTGTTTTGTAATGTGGGGATTTGAGAAGATCCAAAATTGCGCTGCCACGACTCCTGTCCTTTTAACCATAATTCCCTCAGAGTGATCTAAAAACGTGAATCAGATCATGCCAGTGCTGCCAAAGACTCTCCAGTAACAGCCCGTTGCAACCAGAACAAAATGCCAACGCCTTGCCTTGTGCCTTCAGCATATCAGGATTTCCTTCCTCCTCCCCGCCTGTGCCAGGGCCACACTACTGGCTCATCCCACTTTCCTGACTGTGTGACAACTCTCACTGTGATCTCTAAGCTACTTTATCTGGTGGACCTCAGTTTACTGAATAGCCTCCCCATCTCTAACCATCTCTGATACAGTAAACCTGTCACATTCATGGGGAATAGGCCCAAGGGGACTTTCTTATTTCTACAAATTCACAAATATTATAACATAAAATTTTCTCCATAAAAGGCAATAAAGTATAACTGAAAAATGTAAGTGACCTCTTAATGTTTCTTTGGATACGAAACTGAAATCATTTCCAAAGCCTTTAAAACCAATCGGCCACTGACATAAAGGCTACACTACATTACACAAGCTTTTTATTTTCAAGAGGTTCTTCTTATTCCCCTCGATGCCTGATGGTTTGGCAGATAGTGAAGTCCAGCTTAATTTGAAAACCTGCCATATTGACCTGGAATAGGAAAGACAAACTGTCCTTGGGTACCTGAAATCCGATACCACTTTCTTTTATGTTAAACAGGGCATCTTTTCCAAGGATAGCCCTTCATGTCTCTTGAACTGGTGTTCTGGTTTCTCCCTCTGGTCCTCTATGAATTCCTTTGTTTTGGGAGACAGGCTTCCAGAGCCAGGTGGTCCGCTGATGGGATTTCCTCCCAGCCTCTCCCTCCATAGAGCACTTGCTTTCATCGCCAAACCAAATCTCAGTGGAGGTGAAGTCAGTTCAGACACCCTCCTCATGTCTGGGATGGTGTAGGTACCCACTCCTCAGTCGTCCGTCAATTCTCATCTCCCTTTCCTGTCTTTGCAGTTTTCATTGCTGAGCGATTTGGCACCTCCTAACTATGAAACTGTTTGCATTTAGAAATAGCGCACCAACTCTGCACTGAAAATTCAGCCCTTCATTCATCTCCTGCTTCTGTTTTTCAGTGTAAAAGGATATGTAATATGCACATCTTTTTTATGTCTTTAATTTTCCTTTCCCATAGGGAATACGGTCTGTACAACAGTGTAGAAAGTGATATCACCCCACTGCTTGATGGTAGGGCTCATGGTTTCATACAGGCCTGATAAACTTTTCCTCTGGAGAAAAGACCCCAGCTTTGTACCATTTTATGGAAACCTTTGTGTGCCAAATACATTATATATGTTTATCTTCTTTAATTTGCACCATGATCCTGCAGGATAAGTGATCATATCCCTATTTTACTGACAAAGGAAACTAAGGCTCAGGGAAGTTAAGCAAAAGCTAAACTGGATTTTACTACAGGTCCATCTAACTCAAAAATCTCTTTACCATTCTTTCTTTTTAATGGCCGCACTTGCAGCATATGGAAGTTCCCAGGCTAGGGGTCAAATCGGAGCTACAGCTGCCAGCCTATGCCACAGACACAGCAACACCAGATCCAAGCTGCATCTATGACCTGCACCATAGCTCAGGGCAACGCCAGATCCTTGACCCACTGAGCAAGGCCAGGGATCGAACCTGCATCCACATGGATACTAGTCGGGTTTATAACCCACTGAGTCACAATGGGACCTCCTCTTTACCATTCTGGTTAGTGTGTGTGTGTGTGTGTGTGTGTGTGTGTGTGTGTTTATGTGATTATCTGTCTATCTGTAGCATTAGTTTTTGGAGAGTGAGCCTCACTGTCCAATAGAAATATAATATGAACCACAAATGCCAGTCACATGCATGATTTTATATTTTATACTATCCTTTTTTTTAAAGTTAAAAGAAACAGGTGAAATTAATTTTAATGGTATATTTTATCAAACCAATAAATCCAAATTAGTATCATTTCAACATGCAGTCTATAAAAATTAATGAGGTATGTTACATTCAATTTTTTTGTACAATTCTTTAAACTTTGGGATGTATTTTATACTTGTAACATGTTTCAGCACGGATTAGCCACATTTTAAATGCTCATTAGCTATGAATGGCTAGTGGCCGCTGTATTGTATGGTGCAGAGAGAGAAAAAGAGGAAGTAATACTGTATGCAAGGTTGTAACATGTGAAATAAGACTCCCCACACTATTAATCCTCAGTTCCTTCATGGTCATCCTCAAAGACAAACACAACCTTTCGATGTACTTTTCAAAGTTATTCTATACTCAGATATGTTTTTCCTCATTTTTTAAAACACACATAAAGGCACACTATACACGCTTCTGTACTTTAGTGGGTTTTTTCTTTTTCACTATAACTTGGAGGCTGTTCCTCAGTAATATAAGTGCGCACATGTGTGTGTGTTTATGTGTGTGCAAGTATGCATGTATCTATGTGTGTGTGTTCAGTTAAATCCAACAAATATTTATTGACAACCTACTATGTGCCACACACTTTGCTAGGCACTTGGGTTCCATCAGTGAACAAAATTGATGAACACCTCTTCTTTTGGGTGTTACATTTTAGAAGAGAGAGAAAGACAATAAACACCTAAGTAAGCTGTATAGTATGTTAAAAGGTAATAAGTACTATGAAAAAAAAAGAAAAATTGTGAGGGGCAAGAATTTCCATTTCAAATGGGGTGCCAGGGGGAGATCTCATTTAATAAGGGGAGGTTTGCTCTATGTCTTGAAGGAGGTGAGGGGTCATCCATAGATAAATTTAGGGGGGAGCATGTTCCAAGCCGGAGAAGTGCAATGAAAAAGCCCAAAGTGGGAGAGTTCTTGGCATGTTTTTTAAAAATTTTTTTTAAATTGAAGTATAGTCGATTTACAATATTGTGTTAATTTCAGGTGTGCAGCAAAGATTATTAAAGAATATTGAACATAGTTCCCTATGCTATACAGTAGGTCCTTGTCCGTTATCTACTTTATTTATAGTAGTGTGTATGTGTTAATCCTAAACTCGTCTACCCCTCTGTTCCTTTCCCTTTTGGTAACCGTAAGTTTGTTTTCTATGTCTGTGGTCTATTTCTGTTTTGTAAATAAGTTCATTTGTGTTATTTTTCATGAGATTCCACATATAAGTGATATCATATAATATTTGACTTTTTCTGTCTGGCGTACTTAGTGTGATAATCTCTAGGTCCATCCATGTAGCTGCACATGGCATTATTTCATGCTTTTTTATGGCTGGATAATATTCCACTGTATATATGTACCATGTTGTCTGCATCCATTCCTCTGTTAATGGACAGTTAGGTCGCTACCACATCTTGGCTATTGTAAATGGTGCTGCTATGAATTTGGGGGTGCATGTATCTTTTTGCAAGGATCAATGAGAAGGCCAGTGTAGGAGAGTGGAGTGATTGGAGGGGGCAGTGGGTCTTGTCTGTTTGGGGGGCTCCTGTAAGCCCTGGAACTCTTGCTCTGAGAGGATGGAGGTCTGCAACATTCTCATTGGCATCCATAAAGCATTCCCATGTTTGCAGGTACCATATACAAGTCTCCTGTTGAGAGGGGACACTTGAGTTGTTTCTAACCTGTTTGATAGTCTAAACAATGACATAGTACTTGTCCTTGAATCTTCATGTTTTTGCTCATGCATGTAAACTTTCATGTAGGACAAATTCCTAGTAATGAAACAACTCATTGAGGAGATGCTTATTTTTAATTTTCCTAGGTATTGCCAAATTACCCTCTAAAGAGGTTATTTATACTCCCATCCACAGTGTAGGAGAGTGCTTGTTTTCCTGTTACCACTGTAGCGGTAAATCAACAATTTTTAATTTTGCCAATTCTGTGAGAAAAAGTGTTCTCTTACTGGCAAAATTCTGGGGTGATGCCTCCTCCACTCTAAATCATATAATAATGTGGATTCTATCCTGCGCCTCTTCCTTTTATCAGGGCCCCGACTGGCTTGCAGTTAACATCTGCTGTAGCATTTATTGCTTTGTATTGTAACTGCTTATATCCTTGTGTCCCACTTTGTTAAAAGCTTCTCAAGAGCCAGGGTAACCTCTTATGTTTTATACCTTCCCTCTGTGCCTTGAACTTTGCTTAATGCACAAGTTATCGTATCTTTGTTGATTAATGAACAAATGACTTAATTCTGTTTGAATTATGCCATATCCTTTTATACTTGTGTTATTAACTTGGTAATTAAAATGACAGCAGTAGCTATCACTGCAACACTTTGATTTATTGGATTACATGTTTCTGACTGCTAGCTCAGAAAATTATGTATTCCGTCTGTAGTATTCAGGATGGGAATTGTCAATATGTTGTCTTATTTCTAATCCCCAAAGCAAGCATTTCTTTAAATATACAAAAACCTGAGTGGGACTGAACTGGATACCCATCTAGGTGACAGTATATACAGTTCAGTCAGATTTTGTTCGCTTTGCCTGCTTCGGTCTGATTCGTTTTCTGGAAACTGCACAGCAGTTCTGGCTTGTAGCCTTTGGGCATCTGGCTGCTGAGGTCACAAGGCCAATGGCTAAAGCTCACTTAGTTTTGAGAATCTTGGAAATGTGATTTGAAATAGATTTGGGCAGAAGAGCGTGTGCAGGCTGAGGAAGATGAGCCATGTTTCCTGGGCTGGGTTTTCCTGTACACTTGGGACCCTGGAGAGAATAATCAGTGTTCCATTTTGGAAATGTTATATTGAATCTGTTTCCTTCTTGCACATAAGCACGGGAAGAGTTCTGAGAAGCCTAGTGGTAGAGAAATCTCTTTATGCCAGTGTTTCTCAAATTGATTTCACCACAGGAATTTTTTTTTTCTTCTGGTAACACCTATCAATACATCACGGATATCATCTTTCCATAGAATAGATATGGGGAAAAAAAAAAGGGAAAATTCAGATTTTTTTCTGTTTTTCATTTTGAGCCAATAGAGGTAATTATATACATTTATAAATAATTATCACTAAAGGTATCTATTTCAGTTCTTAGCATATATTCATCAAATGAAGAGTTGCTATCTAGTATGAGCTGGTTTGTAGCCACTGACTACAGAAGTAGGCCACAGATGAACTGAATGTTTTAATTTAGTAATCTGTTTTATAAACAGACTACATCCTAGGATAATTAGAGCCATTAAAGTTAACCTGAGAGTTTAGGAACAGCTATAAGACTGAAAATGGACATATGAAGAAAGTGATGATTTTAGAAAGTAAACCTAGGTATTAATTTCTCCGAAGTATAAGACATCTTCACATACCTGAAATGTCAGAGGAATGCTTCTAAAACTTCTATCTGAATTGTCAGATATGGAGTGGATGACTGCTCTTGCTTGTATCTTAAATGATGAATACTTATTTAACAGGCACTGAGAACTTTAATCCATGCATAGAAAATTCTTGAATGGCCCTCCCCTCCTTTTGTTACAGCTCCTACTTTCAGGCTCTCTAATGCACTCAACTTGCTTCTTCCTCTTCTTTTCATTCTGTCTTCCCTCTCTGTGCTCCTTAAAAACATCCACTAGGCTGGCAATTAGGGGCTGAGCACAGATGCAGCCTTTAATTTAATTTCACATTCCATCATTTGAAACATGACCAAGTGTGTACTGCTTCTGGCCTTCAGAGTGCTGGGAAATCAATATGTTAATTTACCCCCATCTTTTCAAATCATCTTTGCAAGAGAGCAAGCACCTCCTGGGAAATGAGAGGCCCACCCTGGGGAGTGTGGCCTGAGACACAGCGCCAAGCACTTGTACTCTCACGCCCCACCCTGCTTTGTGACTGAGTTCCTTTCCACAGTATATTTGTAAATTGACTGGGAACCTTGTACACATTTCTTTCCTCCTACTGAAAAATGTTGTTCATGATTATTATGATTCCAGACTAGCCCTTAAAAAGCCAGTGTATATAAATCACGTTACAAACAATTCATAGAAGCTGTGTTGGTACAAGTATATTTCCAGTTGAAGAGAAATAACATTCCCAGTCTTTTCTACTGGGAAATGTCTACTGCAGCTTATGGTTGCACTTCCTTTTGGCAACCAGATCTTACTGCTGACTCATATTCAGCATGTGGTAAGATGAACTCTCTAAGGTTTTTCCTACATCAAATGCTCTAAGGTTAGGGCTGCACCTTGTCTCCCGCTTTCTTAGACCTGTACAGTTAAAAGGTATATATAAATATATATTTTGGCCATGCTTGTGCCATGCAGAAGTTCCCAGATCAGGGATCGAACCTGAGTAACTGCAGTGACAATGGTGAGTCTTTAATTGCTAGGCCACTGAAATTTTTTTTTTTTATTAATGAAAAGTGTATCCTTGTTATATTCCATCTTGTCTGGTTTCGTCTCATTGTTCAGGCAGGTGGTGTGCCTTATTAATTATCATTTAATCAGTTTTCAACACATTAGCTTTAACTCAGTCATGTCACTTTCATACTAGTTTAGTTTTATTTCTGTAGGTAAATTTGCCTTTATACAAATTGCGAATAGAAATGTGGGACATGGCAGCTTCAAGAGCTTCAGGTTTCAGAGCACTTTCACAAGAAAGCATGGCTCTGCTGAGCATCCGTCAGACTCTGGGGATGGAGCTAATGATCTTAATGATCTCCATTTCTGTGGATGGCAAAATAGAGGCAGCAAGGTTATAAATAAATGATTACTCTGAACCCAACTCTAAGTGTTTAGTTTTGTCCTTTTTCTACTACATGATGATATCTTAATAAGTATATTCTCAAATATACTATTCTCTATTTTTTGAACACAGATATATAGTATATCCATATAAATACATATAGATATATATTATTCCCATTGCCTAGCACCCTTTAAGTTTACCATGACTGCAGAGATTAACCACAGTAGTTCTTGGATCACTGACCTAGCAGTTCTTGGATTTAAGAACTACTGTGGTTAGTTTCTGCTGAGTCTTGGTAAACTTAAATGTAATATGAATACGAAAAAAAAGGAGCTCAACACTTATTTTGATTTTGATGTGTTCTTAACAGTATAGCAACAACTCCTCCCTCCCAACAAAAATCAAAACGATGATCGACAATGAAGTTGACCTTCTATCACCAACCTGAGCTTCCGAAGGTACCACAGACCTGAGGGTACTTGAGGGCCTCAGTAATTATTCACATGTCATTTCTAGGCTCCGCCTCCCACCGTGATGCCATTGTGTGTCTGCCACCATTAATAGAATTGTTTAAAAATTCTTTCTCCTCCTAAATCTCTTCCACATACCAGCTCTCCAACTCATTTTGTCTCTCGGTCTAGGAAGTTCTGTTTTCCCGTGTGTTGGGGTGCCTCTCTTTTTGTCATGTGTTTCCTTCCATTCCTCATATTCCAAGGCCTGGCTGTCTGCCTGGATTCAGCCCCCATTTGAGTCTCCAGTGGGCTTCAAGGGTCAACCCAAATGGGAAAAACTCTTTCCCTCCTACTTGTGCTGTGCTTTGTTACATGGACCTTAGAGTGGGCTGCTCTGTGCCCTTCAAAGCCAGTGGGACTTTAAAGAAGCAGTGGTTTTTCTCCCTCCAGTCCCCAAAGCTCTGGCCAAGCTTAGGGGCTGGAAATAACACTAATGACTCAGAATCAGGCACCCCTCTAACCTGACGCCATTATCCTTTTAGACCAAGCCTTCACATGGCAGCAGACTTCTCTCTTAGGATATATTATCCCCTTGGTGATTTCTCAGTCCTCTGTTACAGCCATACCCCATTAGCCCTTCAGACTGCTCAGCTGTGGCTGAAGCTTGGTGCTCACGGGATTGATGCTTTCAATCTTGAATCCCATCAATAAAACATCCTTTGTGTCATTTTCAATAATAGTCCAAAGGATCTGGCTTTTTGGGTGTTGTAGCTCCCCACATTGTCCTTTGGGATCACCCTTTAATGTTCTTTCTTGATTATGTTCCGGTTCAACACTGAGGAGTTTCCCGCTTAATGACTGTCTGCTGAGGTGAACTAGTTTAGGGTTGAGGGTTCCAGCTCTGGACATCCCAGGGCCGGGGTTATGCTCTGGCTCAGCACATGACTTTGGGCAACTCACTCAGTGTTACTAGGCAACGGTTTCCTAAACTATAAAATGGGGATGATGATAGAGCACCTGTCTCATTGGGCTGCTGGAACATCAAGTGAGATAACCCTGTAAAATATCTGCACAGTATCTAGAATATGTCAAGCTCTGAATAAGTCTTGGCTATTTGGTTATCACCACTATGATTATAATTTTGATTATAATTTTGATTATAATTTTCCCTTATATCCCCTCAATCACTTTTATGTGCATTTATATGTGTAGATCCTGTTTGAATAAGTTGAAAACCCTTCTGTCTGTTGTGGCAATGCTGTGTGCCTCCATAGACTTAACCTCTGTAATAGAGCCTAGGCTTGGCTGAATGTCGCCCAAATCTTAAGGACTTAAGGTCTTTCCAGAGCTAGCAAGATTACTTTCCTTGTTTACTTCAGGCTTAAGGGAATTGCTTTTTTCAAAAGCATCCAGAAGGAGACTCTCTGACCTTGAGATGGCCTTTGTTCACAAGAGCCTCTCCAGATGCCAGGTCAGTTGTGTAACTCTCCAAGCAAATTTGAGTGAGTCTTAGAATTCACCTGTTTTTTTTTTTTTGGGGGGGGGCTGGCCTGGAATTGGCTGAAAGCAGATTGTATCCAAAGCTCTTTATACTAAAGTGAGTCCCTAACTTAATTCAACTATAGCATCCACTCCACAGATATGTAGCAAAAGACAGTGAGTGGGCCTTATTTTATGATGTACTCTACAGTTTGACTATTTGCTTGGATAGTAGTGGTTGCATCTGTATGTGCTTGGGTGTGTGTGTGCGCATGTGTGTGCACGTGCATGCAAGATTTGAAGGCTTATGGCCCAATATATACATTAAAGTATAGTTGAAATTTAATGGTGCGTTGCATTACTGTATTAGATTGGAGTATCGGGTTGGAAAAATGTAATAATGAGAATAAAAGGATCGTTATTAAAATGAATTTCCTTTAAATAAGCATTTTCTGAGTTTCAGTGGGAGATTAGGACTCCCTAAAACATGAAATGGTCTGGAGTACTAAGGCTTCGACATGCCTCTGAATAATAAAGCACAACACATAGGCCCACTGCTGAGTTTTGTGTCTTGGGACTGACTGGTAAATTAAATCAGGGCTGCTGGTACCATGAGATAGTGAACTTTGCTTGTTATATGTATCATCATTAAAGGGAGGAAATCCATAATACACAGCAGTTAAACCAGACCCCTGATCCATCAAGCTTCATTGTCCATTTATTTATATTTCCGTCCCCTGCTTCTCTCTGGCCATCTGATGGCCCTCATCCCTTGCCCCAGTTTCCCCAGGGGTGAACTTCAGAATATTTCCCAGCCCTGCTCTTTGCCATTCTGTTCTAGTTAACTCTCTGCCCCGCTGAATGCATGGCCCGAGTGCCTCTTCTTTTTCTCGACAAAAGTTACTTTCACAGAATAAACTTGGGCCTGACCCAGCTATGAAAAATCCATGCCATAGCACTTCTGTGAATGAACTTCACACTGAATCAGACTTTCCATCCGTGAACTGTTAAATTTTAGATCTCTGGAGCAATAATGCAGTCTAAATTTGAAGTCTGACTGACTTAAAGGACTGCCTCTCCTATTATTTGGTTAGTCATGTGTTTACTCATGTATTCCATCCTTAGCTCAGCGTTTGTCCATTATGTCATAATAAAACAAAAGCTCATGTTTATTGGACACTTACTATGTGCTAGGCACTGTGCTAAGTACTATGCTTTGGTCCATTTCAGTAATCCCATGAATCAGGCATTATTATTATCTTTATTGTACAGGTGAGGAAATAGAGGCACAGGAAGGAGTTTAAATAATTTCACCCCCAAGGCCACCAGCTGGTGAGTCCCATATTTTTTTAATTGAAGTGTAGTTGATTTACAATGTTGTAGTAGTTTCAGGAATGCAGCAAAGTAATTCAGTTTTATATATTTATATATATTGTGTATATATATATACATACATACATACACACAAATATGCATACATATATACATATATATATATACTTTTTCAGATTCTTTTCCATTATAGTTCCCTGTGCTATACAGTAGGTCCCTGTTGTTTATTTTATATATAGTAGTGGGTATTTGTTAATTCCAGACTCCTAAATTAACCCTCCCCCCTTTCCCACTTGATAACAATGTTTCTCTTCTACCTTTGTGAATCTGTTTCTGTTTTGTAAATAAGTTTATTTGTATCTTTTCTGGATTCTACATAAAGTGATATATGATATTGGACTTTCTCTTACTTCACTTAACATGATAATCTCTAAGTCCATCCATGTTGCTGCAAATAGTATTATTTTGTTCTTTTTTATGGCTGAGTAATATTCCATGGTACATATGCACCACCTCTTCTTTATCTATTCCTCTGTCGAGGGGGTGAGTCCCATATTTGAATGACTCCAACACCCATCCTTCAACCAAGTTACGAGACGAATTTTAAATTATAAACAATTAAACTATTCTATTATCCAGCTTTCTTTTTTTTTTGGGGGGGGGCTTTTTTTTAGGGCCGCACCTGCAGCATATGGAGGTTCCCAGGCTAGGGATAGAATCAGAGCTACAGCTGCCCGCTTAAGCCACAGCCACAGCCACGCCAGATCCAGAGCCGCGTCTTTGACCTATACCACAGCTCATGGCAATGCCGGATCCTTAACCCACTGAGCAGGGCCAGGGATCGAAGCCACAACCTCATGGTTCCTAGTCGGATTCATTAACTGCTGTGCCACGATGGGAACTCCTATCCAGCTTTCTTATTCTTCACTAATTAAACCTGAAAATGACAGCAAGGTGACCTAGAGAAAGAAACATCTTTCCTAATACTCTATTAATTTTTTGTGAGCTCAGGAGTGGATGCAGAGTTAGGGATGCATGCAGCCAGGAAGAAATAAAGAGATATTGCAAAAAAATCTTTGGTTGTTATAGTGAACTTGCTGGAAAGGAGGATTTTTTTTCCTCCTACTTTGAGAGGGTTTGCAGCAATAAAATGATGAAGAGGTGCTTAGTACAGTGGGGACCTTTTCTATGGCGGAGTCAGTTTCTCAGATGCTGTGTTCTAAGAGTGGCACCTGTGAATAATGCAGTAAAGAAACCACATCTCAGGGGATTCACTTTTTCCCACTTCTAGGTTGGGGCCCCGTGTCCTTTCTGCACCTGAGTCATTTTTTCCATGCCTGAGTTATTAAGGGAGAGCTATTTCATATGCATACTGGAAGAGGAAGTAAAGAAAGGGTTCTCAAGCTTTATTGAGCATAATCACAAGGGAGTAAGTTTCCAGGCCCTCATCCAGAGTGAATCTGATCTAGTACGTCTGGTGTGGGGCCTGAGCATCTGCACCTTCAGCAGCCACACCAGGAAAATTTGATGGCCCTGGTCTGAGGACCACATTTCCAAAAAGGCTGATGTAAAAGAACATTTCTAGCCAGAGACTCATTGATGCAACTGAATATGTTTAATTGAGGCAGTGATCCTCAAAGGGAGGTCCCTGGACAGCATCAGCGTCACCTGGGAACTTGTTAGGAATGCCAAGTCAGACCTTCTAAGCCAGAAAGTCCGGGGGCGTGGGGCAGCATTGTGGGTTTTAACAAGGGCTCCAGGGTATTCTGAGTAAGAGCCACCGGAGGAAGGGAAGCAAAGCACTGTTGTAGAATCCCATACTGCTGGTCCTCAGGCGCAGCCACACGTTGGAATCACCTGGGCAGGTTTAGAAACTGGGTCACAGTCCCAGAGATTCTGATCGAGTTGGTCTGGGATGCAGGCTGGATGTCAGAATTTTTCCAAAAGTCCCCAGGCTACTCTAATGTACAGCAAAGTTTGACAACCACTGTCCCATAGCTCTGGTTGCCTGAGGTTTGTGTGTTTTTCTCTGTAATGCGAAAACTCTTTAATGCAAGCATTGCCTTTGTCCCCAGTCACCAATAGTGAAATGTCACTGTATCAAGAAGAATAAACATTATTTTATATCAGCAGTGTCTAGCTGGCTTGTTTGTTTTCTGTAATACACGTTTACACTATAACCTGAGCCTAGAAAAGGCACACAGCTTCCTCCAAGCCACTGGGAAAATCAGAGGCGAGGGTGAAATAAGGTCGCTACCGTGTTCTTGCCTTCCCTCAGCCCGCCGGCCAGTGAACCGGGCCACATAAACTCTCACATCCCTGACTTCCTCAATTCCCTCATGTGCGCCATCTCCTGTGCGGGCAGAGCCTTGCCTTTATTGCCGTGGAAGCAGTTGCCAAGGTTGCAAGTCCCAGCCAACAAACTCTGCAGCTTCCCCAGCCGCACGTGGCTGTGTGTGAGCGGGCATTTGTAGACAAATACTCAGCGATTGGTGAGGGTGAAAAATGTCATTTGGGACGTGGATGCCTGCTTAACCGAGGTTATCTAAAATATTGATTTCAGTGAAGTTCATCAGAAAGTGCCCAGCCATTTGCAAATCACCTTCCCTTATGGAAGAACTCATAGCTAGTTTTCTCCTTTACACACAGGCTAGCAATATTAATGTGCTGTTCCACCTCCACCTTCAATAAAATATATAGCAAATAGAGCATTTAATCAGTGTCACTGGATGTACAGTTCTGTGACTCGAGCATTTCTCCGAGTGCTTCTTCAAGGACGTAGAAGTTATTACTCATTGCCAATGCGAATTGATTCTACCTTTTAGGAGCCTGAAGGATGCAAACGTTGGACAGGAATTGCGTTCATGCTGAGCCCTCTTTTCTTCCTATTAAGAGGTCTGAGGTTGTTTCAACCAGGCACATCACAAATGAGTCGTCAGACCCCAGCATCATTCCAAAGGGGAACAACTGAAGGCTCTTAGGCTGTTATAAGGCCTTACCTCATATGCCGCCAAAATGTGTGCCCGTGGTTCGTCTGTAGTGACCGAAGCTGAGGAGAGGCAGGCCGACATCCTGGCAGGGCTGCTCCATCTCAATTGACTCACGTATAAATTATTTGCTTGTCTTCTGCTTCAGCAATGGTGTGACTTCCTCTCACCTTAGTTGCAATTTTTCAGCCTGCGGTGAGACATCATGCCTGGTCGCCTATTAATCCCGTCAAAGGTCAGGAATACTGATTAAAGCTATTTTTTCTTTTTTTTTAACATAGAGACCGCCACTTGCTGGGAAGGCAAAAGCAAAGGCATATAGCATCGTTCTTCGGCTTCTATTGCTTAATTAGATCTATCAGAGGACACTAGAGCCTTTAATCCTGTCCCAGACCTTTCTGTTGAAATCACTCTTTAAACATCTAAGCACAGATGATATAAATAATGAAAGTCATTTTGTTTGTTTTGTCCCTAAGTTCTTTATCCTTAGATGCATCATCTGAGAATTCCTTCCCTCCTCTCATCTTCCGTTCCTTACTCTTCATCCCCCACACGTGGTTGGCTTCTGATTTGGAGTGTGTCTGGAGATACCTTGTTAATGTGAAGTACTTTTAATGTAAGCACAAGCTGGAATTTGAAAGTATCTCTTGGTACCAATAAGATGACCTTAAACTGAATTTTAAAGCAGATCAAATTAAAGCATTTATATTCAAAGGCTGTACAAAGGCTTGTCTGAGATTTGAAGATGATTAGATTGGTAGCAGGATTAAACAAATTAATTCAGAAAACTGTGGACCTTTCTTTAAACTTCTGCTGTGTGTAATGACTATTACCTGAAAACACACACACACACACACACACACACACACACACACACACACACAAAAGGGTTCAGTGAAGGGTGTATAATGCAAGCACCCTTTAGGCGGTTGCTTGCTAAATTCTACATCACCTCAAATTTTGTCAAATTGTTTCCTATTTCATGGATGAAGAAACTGAGGTGAAGATGACCTGCCTTTGAGCCAGTGATTTCTAGGTCATGGTTTTATTTGGGGCTTCTTTACTCTGTGAGGAATATAAGAGTTCTAAGACTCACTTGTTAGCTTTGTTTTTATTTATGCAATTTTCATAATGTAATTCAATTAAAAATAGCATTCCTATTGCTGCAATTAGTGTCTTTTACCTCTGATTAATTATAAAAATATTTTAAGATTCTTTTTATTAGGTAAATATATGGGTATATAAGCATGATTTTCACTTAAAATCACTAATGTTATTTTTGTCAAATTGGGGGCCAGTATTAAAAAGATACTTCATTTCTCCACTGTTGTTTATTATGCGAGTATGGGAATGCTAAATTGACTTTTAGTCTTTAGTATTTGAGCTTCTAGTCATTTTTTTTTTTTTTTTGGTTATTATCAAAGCAATTAGGTCACTTGATCGACTGCTCAGTCATCAGACTTAAATTCCCCAAGTTAACGGTACCTTGTTTACTTGGAAGTCATTTCAGTTTTTATTTAAATGCCTTAAGCCATGGGTATGGCCAAACAATAAATTAAAAAGCCTTAAAACTACGTCCTTGAACCAGAATTTTGATTCTCTCATAACTTAAAGGTGATCACACCCAACTGATTTTTAATGGGTTACAGATTCCAGTAGAAAGGGGAAACCAGAGTGAGTCCATTGTCCACATATTCATTCTCTTACTCGTTTATAGTCAGTGCTTGCTTGATGGTGGGTGGCTCTCCAGTAGGTATTACTCAGAACTTCAGTTGATGGGAATATGCTTGTGTGGACACTGAGTTGAAAGAGCAAGTTGGAATTCTATTAATAAAAATCGCACGTATACCATTAGCAAGTTATATTTCAATGAAAAGATTAATCAGTCTTAGCCTTGACTGCTGATCTTTAAGTCAAGATCTTGTCAATCCCTGGAGAGCCTCCTGCACTGTTATTGCATCTCCCTCAATGTAAGGCTACCCATGCATAGCTGTTCCTTTATGGTTGATTCTTTGTAGGGCAGCTATGCAGGAGGGGTGGGTGATCAGGCAGGCCTGATACAAAGTGTGGGTAATATCAGTCTCTGCCCTCAAGGGGCTCACAGTCTGGTGAGGGAGACAGACGCCTGAACTCAGAGTATTACAGGGCAGATGCTTTAATGGCAGTGTGTGTGTTGTGTGCTAGTGAAAGCACAAAGAAATGAGTGACCGCTCAACCTAGAATGCCAGCCACCTTCTCGAGAGACATGCCATGTACAGAGATCTGAAAATCCTAGATGAGCTTTTATACAAAAGTCCACGGGGAACCCAAGGAATTGAAGCTGGAAAGCACCACTGACTTCCGAAATATTTCTGCCACTTGCTAAATTCAAACTCTGGGCTTTCAGCCTTCGAACATAGGGTTTTATTTTTGTTAAAAAATATTCTTTTGATGGCACTAATATTTCAAGTTGTCGTCAGTGATTTATATCTTAATGTGAATGAGCCCCAGGTGTTTTTGTTTTTGTTTTGAGCATGTTTTCCTAGTGTAAGGAAGAAACCTAGAGCCACAGTGCAGTGAGTCCTGGAGAAGGACGGATAGAGAGGCTCAGAAAGATGGCTGGTAGCACCAGAAGAATAGATTGAATGGTCCGGAAGTTCTGACGATAAGCACACCTACTCCCCCTTTCCCTAAGGAGGTCCCATCCCTGAGGTCATTTTCTCCTTCTGTTCATCCTCCTCCCCCACTTTCTCCTACTCCCCATCTTCTCCTCCTGACTCTTCCCTCAAACCTAGTGTTTAATTCTTTCACTCGACTAGAGTGGAGTAGTGATTTCACACCACTTATAAAAGGAAAGAACTGCTTCAGCTTTACGTATCAAGAGCTGCCTACTCAACACAAATCTTAGTGCGTTTTCACTGAGAGCGTGTGAAGGAGTGTTTGCACCTTCACCAGTGGGGGAGCCAGAGGGAGCAGGGAGAGTGACTGCCAGGAATGAGGATCAGAGACCCCCACACATACAGTGACCGGCCTCCCTCATCTCATTATATGGGATTCTGTGAGATCTCACTCTTGATTAAAGCTAAGATCTCCTTCAAAACAGTCATGACATTGCTCCTGACTAGTTCACTTGCACAGAGTAACGCTGCAAAGGAAGCGGCTATTCTCTTGATTGACCGAAGAAAAACCATTTCAAAGACTGGCAGGGGCGTGAATCAACAGGAGAACTTGGACACCCGGGGCCCTCTATCCATGAGATAGGCTGGGGGTCCTCAGGTGACAGCTCGAAATTCATTCAGAATGGATTCTGGGTGGTTCTGCAGCAGGTGGAAGGTTGCCTTCAGTGACTCCACATTTTTTTAATTTTTTTTTATTTTTCTTTTATAGCTGGTTTACAGTTTTCTATCAATTTTCCAACTGTATAGTGTGGTGACCCGGTTACACATACATATATAGATTCATCACAAGTGATTACGCCAGCATCTTTTTAAACTTTAAGAGTGTTTGAGTCTATGAAGCATCATCACCAGATCAGAGATACAGATTGTGAGCAAGGGCCTGTCCCATCGATGAGTAAGACCAACGTGCTTTCAGTGATGGGCATGTATTTGGCGAGATAAGGACCTCCATCTAATACTGCAGTCTATTGTAGTTTCGAGAGAGTAACCTTCTTTATGAGAAAAAATATGAATGCATATCCTTCAGTTTCCCCCTCTATCAAATAAGGATTTTATTTTATTTATTTATTTTTGTCTTTTAGGGCAGTATAGGCGGCATTTGGGGGTTCCCAGGCTAGGGGGTAAAATCAGAGCTGTAGCCGCCAGGCTATACCACAGCCACAGCAATGAGGGATCTGAGCCATGTCTGTGATCTACACCACAGCTCATGGCAATGCCGGATCCTTAACCCACTGAGCGAGGGCCAGGATCAAACCCGCGTCCTCATGGATGCTAGTTGGGTTCGTTAACCACTGAACCACGATGGGAACTTCACGAATAAGGGTTTTAATACAACCTACTTCATAAAGTGGTGCAAGGATTAGATGAGTTGATTCAAGTAAATGAACAATGTCTGGAACATAGGAAGCACTAAATAAGTATTTAGCCGTGATCAGTCACATTACTGTTATTGTTATATTTGCAACCCACTTAAGCTGGCCTTTCTCGCAGATCGGGGAACATAATAGTGACTGTAGAAAAGGCAAGAAATGGGGGGCGTTGCTCAAATTCAAGTGACTTTCTTTAAAAGAATATATGTGCATACACGAGTCTCTTTGCTGTACAGCAGGAATTAAGACAACACCGTAAATCAACTGTACTTCAATTCAGTTTTTAAAAAATGAACACAAGGGACTTCCTTTGTGTCTGCATACGCTTTATCCCAACATGGAAGGATATAAAGAAAGGAGACGGACACCATCTCCTTTGCAACCCCTCATTCTTTCAAAGAACTGTGAATAATAGGCCTTCATAAGTGGATAAGCTTTCTAAAATGTGCCCATGACTTGACGGGGTTTCGGTATTATAACCCGTTTGTTTGCTATGAGCCGTAGGTGAACTATTTGTTATTAACATAAAGCACAAGGCCAGAAAGTTTAGCCTAAATTCAACTGTGGTCAAATATCTCAGTATAAATTAAGTCATTACTATTAGCAAAATTATTTTGTCATTGATTATGTTTTCCTAGGGCATAGCTTGAGGTCACAGGAGGTGAATGTGAGTTTGAACGTTCTGTAACTTGACCACATTAAGATACTAATTAACAGTGAAGTGGCTGTAAGCCTAGAGCCCAGATCAAGGAATTCTAGCTCCTTTCATCTTGAATAGCCACACTAGATCTTACACTCGCAACACTGGTGAGCTATTGGCCTCAGATTCTTCCCCATTTATTGTTCACTTTCTACTCAGCTGTTCTGTGGCCAGAAACACAAATGGAACCCATTTTCCAAAGGATAGTTTATGCGCAGTTTTCCTTTGGCCAGCCGAAGGGCCTCTCTGCCTGGCCGCATCACTCTGGCCCTTCCTGTTCACAGCTGCATGGTCCTCTTGGCATGGTGCCTAGGATGAGGAAGTGTGAGATCCCGTAACTAGCTGTCCACGGCAGGCTGCACTTGCCTCGTTAGGCAGTGTAAGTGCTGTGCTGCGCCGCTTTGTAATTTGTGTCACTTTAGTACAAGTGGAAAGACTTTTGGAGACTTTTCAGAGACAAATATAAAAACAAACTCTTTGCAAACGTGAGAACATAATACATGCTTAGCAGATAGCGTTGTCCCGGGTGAGCTGTATGTAATTATTATTCAGTTTTAGGTGGTACTTAAGCCCTTTGTCCAGGATGCAAAGTTTCATTTGTATACATCATCATTATCCCTCCTGACACGGGCTTTGGTGACATTAATCTGTGTTTTATTTCCTGCAGCAGTAATGATGGGGTTGTCTTCTGTGGCTTTATTATGTTGTCATGTTTTCTCAGTGATCATCCTCGCGGCACAAAAGAAATATCTCATGTGGGGATAAACTCCAAAATAGCTGACATTTAACAGTCATGCTGGCAAGAAGCTAGTTTTCTTCCACTTCATTCTTTTTCCTTGTCAAGCTGAGTCCTGGGGGATTATTGTTGACGGCGGTCAGCCCGATGGTTGTTTGTAATTTTATGTCAGAACCATTTCTGGGGTGGAGCTTGGTGCTAAAGTCTAGATAGCTTGCATGGGGTAGGCTAGATGGAACATCCATCCAAGCCTAAAAATGACTGGCTGGATTAAGGGGAGCTTGGAATGAAATGGCAAATGGCCAGGTTAACTGGTTTGGAGAGACCACCAGGTTGCAGTCGGTGGTCTTTGTAGTTCGGGTCAACTTCTAACGCTGGAGATGAAAGCACAAAAGGAAAGAAATGCACTAGGGCCCATTTTGAGGACAGCAGGGATTCAATTAGCAATAGAAACCTAGTGATTAATTTTTTTTTTTTTTGTCTTTTTAGGGCCACATCCGCAGCATACGGAAGTTCCCAGGGTAGGGGTCCGATGGAGCTGTAGCTGCTGGCCTACGCCACAGCCACAGCAACGCCAGATCTGAGTCGCGTCTGCAGCCTACACACAGCTCTCGGCAACACCAGCCCCTTAACCCACTGAGTGAGGCCAGGGATCAAACCCATGTCCTCATGGATACTAGTCAGGTTCGTTACTGCTGAGCCATGAGGAGAACTCCTAGTGTTTTGATTTTAAAGCCACAATTTTTAAAAAGTATCTCGTAAACATTTATTTGCATTTTGCAGTAACAGTATGTGGGCGTAGCTTCTGTAAATAGAATATTCAAGAATAGTATGATCACTGGCTAGTCTCTGTACTTCAGCTCAGTAGCCCCTGGTCACAGTCTTATCTACTGAACACATGAAACACAAGAAATGATGAAATGGAATCAACCAGTGTTAGTTATTAATTTGGGAGATGTTTTAATAAAGCCAGTCCCCAAGGCAGAATCAGCCTGTGCAACCACTGCTCATTGTCTCATGTCATGCTAAGGCACTTAGCACGTTACCATACAGTTGTGTGTCTGCATGTCTGTCTCTCTCACAGTGTTGCCTCATGTCTCTGATTCCGAAGCCTAATGCCCTGCACAGAATAGAGCCAGTGGTGTTTGGTGGATTGAACTGAACCAAATATCAAACCGAATATTGCATCTACTTGCTGAAAGATTTAAACAGATGGTTAGCTACAAATTTTAGGTTTGTACAGCACACAGTATGAAATAAAAAAAGGGGGGGGGGATAGAAAGGGTGTTAACAACAGGTAATAGGAAAGTGCATCTGGAAAGGAAGACAGGAGATATACTTCCAGCCCTCAGCGATTCTGATGGGGGCTAGGGGTTGCTCCTACAGCTTGCTCTGACCAGAGGGAAGTGACACTGGAGACATAGCTGTATAGCAGGAAGCTTCCTCCAGGCCAGGTGGATTGCCTGCAGTCTCGAATCTCATTGTTGACAGTTATGCCTTGACAGTTAATGTTAGGTAAAGCTCATACTAAGTAAATATAAATGGCAAAGTAGTTCACATCGTGGCTCAGTGGAAATGAATCTGACTAGTATCCATAAGGACACAGGTTCCATCCCCGGCCTCACTCAGTGGGGCGTTGCCATGAGCTGTGATGTAGGTCATAGCTCCAGCTTGGATCACACGTTGCTGTGGCTGTGGTGTAGGCTGGCAGCTACAACTTCAATTCGACCCCTGGCCTAGGAACCTCCATATACAGCAGGTACAGTCCTAAAAATACAAATAATGATAATAATAATAATATAAAAAATATAAATGGCCAGAAAGTTTTGTCCAAGTTCACAAAACCATGCTCTTAAAATAGAAAGGGACTATCATAGTTTAAAAAGCAAAAAGCCTGGAGACCCAGTTTTAATGTTACTCTAATGAATTACGTGCAGGCAGAGAGCTAAGTGCTATACAAATATTAACTCACTTCCTGTCTTACCCCATTAGAGTAGGCAATGTGTGCATCCTTATTCTACAGATGAGGAAACTGACGCAGTGGAAAATAAAGAATAAAGAAATTGGAGTTCCCTGGTGGCCTACCGGTTAAGGATCTGGCATGGTCACCACTTGTGGCTCAGGTCACTGCTGTGGGGTGGGTTGAGTCCCTGGCCTGGGAACGTCTGGATGCTACCCACAGCCAAAAAAGGAAAATTCAAAAAAAAGAAATAAAATTTGCTTGAGGTCACATCACGGCTGGTATGTGGCAGAACTGAGACTGAACCTCAGGCAATATAGCTGCAGAATCTGGGCTCTTTCCTGTTGCGCTGGGTTGCCTCCCTTGTGTTCAACTGTTTAATGAAACACGAAGACTTGAGGCAGCTGAGGTTTAAATCTTCTAGCTCTAGGATTCCTTTAAAATTCAGCTTATAAGCATCAGAAGCCCTTGAGATTGATGTCTTTAGATATTTAATGAGCCTTGCTATGTGCTAAACTTTAAAGGAAAAGCCAAGATAAAGATGACACAACCGTCCTCCAGAAGCTTTCAATTGAGTGGAGTGGTAATTTAGGGGGTCCTGTAGCACTCCAAGCTTTCATCGCCTTATGCTACGTATCTGGCATCCTGACCAGAATCGTAGTAACAGACAAAGGTGCCCAGACTGTGTGGGGGAAGCAGTGAAAGCTACTAGCCAGCAAGATGAGGCACTGACATTGAAACAAGTTCCAGATCCAATTAAGGACATACAAAATATTGATGGTGCGTGATCAATTTTCATTGCATATGCATTTTTATCCCCAATTAATTTCACAGTATTCCCCACTTCCAAAAGTACTTCTTACTTTTTATGCTTCTAAACTAACTCTATTTTGTAAGTACATATTATTTTTTGCGGGTTCTGTAAATTTCAGTTTTATTCCTATAATAAAGAATATGAGAAAGTTTTATTTTCTTCCTAGATTTGCTCCGGGGGAAGTGATAGAGGGGGTTTTATGCATCTACAAGCCTTCTTCATTTCACAAAATCATTTTGGGGATTTAACACCAATGCAAAGATGCATGTCAAGCCTTGGCAGAGTTCCTGGCACACAGGAGGACTCAGATTGATTCGACTCTGTGAAAGAAAGGCGGTATCCATCACACACGTGGTTAATTAAGAGCTAGGCTCTGAGGGCAGAAAGGTTTCACTTCAAAACCCCCAGTTCTGCTCTGTGGCCCAAGACGAGTTCTCACGTCACCCTAGGAGCCTCAGTTCTTTATCCTCTGATGATGCTCAGGTGTCCCTCCCCGCAGATGGGACTAAATGACCTGACGCATGGTGCCCGGCCCACAGAACTCAGTGATGGTTAACTGTCTGCACTCCCACTCTCCCACCACTGTTATTGGGGACTTTATGGCTGATGTAATAGCTACAATAAAAAGTTAAGATAAAAACCAGGCACTTACCCAAAAGGAGTACTTATAAAATATTATTATTATTATTTTATTTTTGTCTTTTGTCTATTTAGGGCCGCACCCACGGCATATGGAGGTTCCGAGGCTAGGGGTCTAACAGAAACTGTAGCTGCCGGCCTTCGCCACAGCCACAGCAACGCAGGATCCAAGCCACATCTGCAACCTACACCACAGCTGACAGCAACGCTGGATCCTTAACTGACTGAGCAAGGCCAGGGATCGAACCCGTGTCCTCAGGGATCCTAGTCAGGTTTGTTAACCACTGAGCCACGACGGGAACTCCAAAATATTATTATATGATACCACTTTCTACGCTAGTCTGATATCCAAGCTAAGGATCTATCTTTAGCAGACAGGTTTACTTCTCCAGTGAGTTAACTCTCAGGTAGAACACTGGGTTGTAGCCAGAATTTTCTAGAGACTCACCAGAGGCAAGAATTAAAGTACTAATACTTATTTGGAATATAGAAATCCAGGCCAGCAAGGTGAAGAAATAGGGAAGGGAGTCACAAAAAGACAAGTGAGCCTCTGACATCTCCTATGTTATGTATGGAAAGCAGTCAAAATCATAGAAACAGAAAGTGGAATAGAGGTTGTCAGGGGCTGGGAGTGGGGTCACGGGTGGTTATTAGGTGGGTCCAGAGTTTTAGTTTCACAAGAGGAAAAAGCCCTAGAATTCTGTTGCGTGACAGTATGAATATATGTAACATTGCTGAACTACACATGTAAATAGGGTTAAGATGGTTTAAGTGTTATATTGCTTTTGTTGTTGTTGTCATTTTGCTTTTTTAGGGCTGTACCCATGCCATATGGAGGTTCCCAGGCTGAGGGTCAAATCGGAGCTACGGGTGCCGACCTACGCCACAGCCACAGCCACGCCAGATCCAAACCACATCTGTGATGTACACCACAGCTCACGGCAATGCCGGATCCTTGACCTACTGAGCGAGGCCAGGATCGAACCTGCATCCTCAAAGATACTAACCAGGTTTGTTTCCGCTGAGCCACAATGGGAACTCCTATTGTTGTTTTTAACCACAGTTTTGAAAGGGCGAGGGGGAGGGCCGTTACCTCCATAGGTCAGTTGTGGGGGCTTAACCCCCATACATTTCCAGGTTGCATTGGGCCTTTCCAGCTGTTGCATGGGATGCCAGTCCCACATCTGTAAGTAGCAGGAGATGTTAGAGGCTCCAGATGGGTGACCGATGGGCCCAGCTGCCCAGTGGCAGTCATAAGAGAACACTCATCATTCCCAGGATGGGTGGTGCTGACCAGATAAACTGAGCTGTCCAGGTAGGAAGAGTTGTGGCCGAAGGAGTCTGAAGATGACAGTCATATCCCTTTCTGTATGAATGAAATGTGTCACTGTGCTCTTTCTTTTTTTCTTTTCTGACAACATAGAAGCATGGCTGTGAGTCAGTATGCCTTGTATTAGAAGCCAGCAGATCATGATTATTTGGCTGGATGCAAAACATGATTTTAAGATTGTTCATCCCATTCTTTGCCCTCTTTGCTGTTAGAAATAGAGTCGTAGGAGCTCCAGTCGTGGCTCAGTGGTTAACGAATCTGACTAAGAACAATGAGGTTGCGGGTTCAATCCCTGGCCTCACTCAGTGGGTTAAGGATCCGGCGTTGCCGTGAGCTGTGGTGTAGGTTGCAGAGGCGGCTCTGATCTTGCGTTGCTGTGGCTGCGGTGTAGACCAGCAGCTACAGCTCCGATTAGACCCCTAGCCTGGTAACCTCCATATGCCGCGGGTGCGGCTCTAGATAAAGGCAAAAAGACAAAAAAAAAAGAAAAAAGAAATAGAGTCCTAATTACTTATCCTAGTTACTTATTTGTCACCTAAAGCAAAAAGAGCTAGCCTTTTCAAGATAGTTCGTATTTTTTTAAAAATGGGAAGGTCTTGATTTTCATAGCCTTTTTAGTGTTTTAAATATGAACAAGCATTACTGTAGCAATTGTGTTCTCAATTCCTTCTCCGTGCTTTTGCTCATAGGAAAATTTCCTGATAAATGTACCAAGACCCCGTATGTTTCTTTTTGGCCCAACTTTCTTTTGCCTTACTAGGCTCACCACTACATTTAGGAAGACAGGGAAGTCAGTATTTCCTAGAAAAAATTTAAATGTAGTGGCATTTTAGAGAATATGAAAATATTTCACATTTAAAAAAATTTCACAGGTAAAAAATGTGGAAATTGGTGTTCCCGTCAGGGCTCAGTGGTTAACGAACCCGACTAGTATCTGTGGGAATGCAAGTTCGATCCCTGGCCTTGCTCAGTGGGTTAAGGATCTGGCGTTGCCATGAGCTGTGGTGTAGGTAACAGACATGGATCAGATCCTGTGTTGCCGTGACTGTGGCATAGGCTGGCAGCTGTTGCTCCGATTCGACCCTGAGCCTGGGATCGAACTTGCATATGCTGCAGGTGCGGCCCGAAAAAACAAAATGTGGAAAGCATGCTTACTTACCTCTTGATAAATGGTGGCAGAGTTTTGTGTGTAGGGAAGTGGAGTTTTGATCGTAACCCTGAGACCAAACTCATATGACAACTGACTAGACAAAAGGATTTTGTTTTTTTAATTAATTATTTTCATTGAAGTATAGTTGATTTACAGAGTTTCTGCAATTTCTGTTGTTCAGCAAAGTGGCCCAGTCACACACTGTCCCCTGTGCTGTACAGGGTCCCGTGAAAGGATTTTAGAATGAGGGAGACAGACTCTGGGAGAAGGGGTTTCCCAAAATGCTAGAATGTAAAGTTACTTTTAGGAGCATCTGGGCTTTCCTCTCTTTGCTACTTTCTTTCCTTTTTTTTGTCTTTTTGTCGTTTTAGGGCCACACTTGTGGCATATGGAGGTTCGCAGGCTAGGGGTCTAATAGGAGCTGTAGCCGCCGGCCTTCGCCACAGCCACAGCAACGCGGGATCTGAGCCGTGTCTGCAACCTACACCACAGCTCACGGCAACGCCGGATCCTTAACCCACTGAGAGAGGCCATGGATCGAACCCACAACCTCATGGTTCCTAGTCGGATTTGTTTCCGCTGCGCCATGGCAAGAACTCCTCTTTGCTACTTTCTGACCTGAGCTTCCACCCTCAGATGGGGCCGCCCTCAAGCTGATGTTGGTTTGAGAATCAAGAGAACTCTGTGGTAGGCCTGCTTTTTCTGGAGTAATGATAGACACCCAAGTTTTAATGGGCAGGGTTTTAGGAAGATTTGTGCTCTTGGATTCTGTAGGATCCTACAGAATGGGCTGTCTGCCCTCGATAAGAGCCCTGTGGCCGATGGAATCTGCCCTGCAATATATTTTGTCTCTCTCATTAATTAAACCAGGGATCATATTGCCTGTGTGTGAACATGTGCGTGTGCGTATGTTTTTGCTCCAGCCCATTTATGTCTCCGAGAAATCCTGCAGGGTGATGATGCAGCCTGGGGAGGGGAGCAGGCACCTAATACTTGCAGACTCAGGAGTGAATGAGTTTTGTTTTCCTTTTTGATTTAATAGACTCTAAATTGAACCTTTATATATTTTCAGGTTTACTTTAACATTCATTTTGCAGGCCCTTTAAAATTATTTCTGGCTAGATTTTTTTTTTTTTGAATGAATACCAAAGGTATCCTTCCAACCGTCTCTTTTCCCTTGTCAAAAAGAAAAATAAAACCCTTCTAAAAATGGCAACAGATCATTATTTATCAGCAGGTTGTTAAACCCTAAGGGGTTATTGAGTCAGAGTAAGAGGGAACGCATTTATGGTGGTTGTATTTGATGATCTGCATTGCCAAGCATCACAAAAAGGAAGAAGAAATGAACCACATTTATCCGAAGAAATGTTACCGTTCAGGCATGGCATTCAAGTGCAAGTTGAACACATTGCTGGCTGGATCCAACAGTAGTATTTTCTCACCAGCGCTAAAAGAAAAGTGTTTTCTTTCGTGTTCTAAGTCAAATTCATGTATTAACATGCTAGTCAATTAATACAACACCCTCAGATACCATCCGTTGTTCAAGAACTTGCAATAAACATTCATTGAGGACTTATTATGAACTCGGTGTTAAGGATCTCCTGATGCATAAAACAGGATCTACCCTCAGGGAGCTCACAAGCTAGCTGAGGAATCAGACAGCAATAAATAATAAATATACGTAATAAATGCTTTGGGAACACAAGGAAGAAGGTAATTAATTCCACCTAAGGGGTGGAAAAGGCTTGGCAGAGGAGGATTCTTTCATCTATGACTGAAAGATAAGTAGGTGGACTTGTTCGGGTAAGTAGTGCTGCCACTGTGACAGAGCAGCTCTCACTTCTTGGTGGCTTAACACAGTAGAAGAGTTAACCTCACTCATGTCAAAGGCCGACCGCCCAAAGCAGTGATGAAGGGGGGTCTCTGCTTCACAGAGTGACTTGGGGACCCTGCATCCTTTCCGTTTGTTGCTTCACTTTCTTCCAGAGCCTTGGAGTCAGAGGTCTGCAGGTGGTGGTTTCTCTGGGCCAGAGCACAAAAGGGGTCCCCGTCACTTCCGTTGGCATTCAGTTTTCTGGGACTCAGACGTAGGGTCAATCAAAGTGCAAGGGCGATGGAGAATGTATTTTAGCCAAATGTCCAAATGCAAGAGGAAAACACAGATATTAATAAATGCTTGTAATCTTACTAGAGTAAGATTTTTTTTTTAAAGACTGAAAATGAGATTAGAGAGGAGATCTGCGGTGCAGGGGGTTAAGGATCCAGCATTGTCACTGCAGTGACTTAGGTCGCTGCTATGGCGTGTTCTTGATCCCTGGCCTGGGGGACTTCCATATGCTCTGGGTGCAGCCCTCCCCCAAAAAATGCAATCCAGAAAAGTAAGGTTGGAAATACACATTACTATATATAAAATAGACCACAAAGACTTACTATATAGCAGAGGGAGCTATAGTCAAGATCTTACAATAACCTATAATGAAAAAGAATCTGAATAAGAATATATGTGAATTACTTTGCTGGATATCTGAAACACAACACTGTAGATCAACTGTACTTCAATTAAAAATGAAAATAAAAAAGGTAAGGTTGGATAGCAATGTAAATAGAAGTGCAAGATCCACACACGGTGGTAGGAGAGAGTTTGGAAAGGAAGAGGGGAGTGTCCTATTTCAGTTCAGTGCACAGCCTGGGAGGCAGGCAAGGGTCAGTGAGAAATACTGCCAGGAAGGTAGTTCGGAGCTAGATTATAAAAGTTCTTAAATATCTTACTGAGAAGTTTCACCTTAGAGTTATAGCTCTTCACTGTTGTTTTAACATCATCAATATTGGTTGACAAATTTGCTGGGCTGAATTTTTTTTTTAAGCAGACTTTATCACATCAGTTTAGAGACACTATATTTTCATAATGCTTTTTTTTTTTTTAGAACTTAAGCTTTATTTTTTCAGTAAGATGATAATCCTGAAGTTTAGAACCACATTTAAACACTCCATGATTTCCCTATAGTTTCCCCAGGTCACCAAGGTACCAAGGTGCTTAGTCAGTGTTTAATTAATTAGCTGATAGTTTAATAGCTTCACGGAAACGGCTTTTATTTAAATAGGTATAAGAAAGTAATGTCACTAGCACATGGTACTATTTCTAAATAATTCATGAGTTCATGTGGACTATCAACAAATGGGGCGTCTGTATTGAACTAAGAGATCCAACATGTTATTTGCCCAGGTATCCAAGGCTCTGAGTTGGAACAGAATAGTGAGAACAGTGCTTGTGCTCTAGGTATTTAAGATTTAAAATGAAAAAATGCATATTGTCCTTGGACAATCTTTTTGATATTTTTGAGAATATTTAGTCCTGTATCAGAACATTGATCTAATTTACTGTAAAACTAAATATTTTGCCTTAGGCTAGAAAACATTTAAATAGACATGTGAATTCAGTCTCCCTGAAAATAGCAGACTCAGATGAAGGATCGTTCAGGTCTTTATAAAAATACTGGACACTCCAGCCAGTTGACTTGGTTCATTCTATGCCAAGCCCCTTATATCCATAGTCTCAGCTGTTTCTGAAATGGAAGATTCTAACCATAATAAATTGCAATGTCAGGCTTTATTATGGTTTGTAATATGGATAAATATTTCCTCTATACAGAGGCACTTTCATTAGTGACTTGCTGAGAAATTGCGGGCTTGTCAGTGAGAAAGATAACCTGGTGTGTTCTCTCTCTCCTAGCCTACTAGTTGGTCTCTTAAATTCGTGACATTGTTACCTCACTGATAGCTCCTCCTGATGGCTCTGTGCTTTGCTTATATTTAAAATCGCAGCAGGGTAATTTAAGTCACTTTAGATTTCACTTCCCACCATTGAATCCTAATGGAAACGTTAAACTGGTGACACATGTTGTCAGCACTTTCAGATTACCTGTGAAACTTAAAAGCAAATTTGCCAGTTTTAGGAGTCAAGCAAATTTGGTGCAAAATCTCAGTCTATTCATTCTAACTAAACAAACTGAATTGTTTCTCGCTGGGCTTAATAAAAGCACCAGTTTAAATCTATCTTTTTTGTTAATTTAGAGGTCCTTCAGGGAGCGTCTGTCTGAGAGCCAGCTGTGAATGCCAAGGAGAGGTCCTCTAACCCTTGCCCCCATGAGGCACTCGCTCAGTGAGGAGAGAGGGCTTCAGGGAGGAGGTGACTTTTGAGCCAAGTTAGAACTGAAATACACCAGACCAAGCAATCAGTACTTCTTCCTGCCCTTGCAGAGGAAACAATCCTGAAGGTACCTTTACCTTTCATTTCCAAAGTGTGTGGACTAGATTGGGGGTTCAGGTGGCCACAGAATGCAAAATATGAGAAGAATAGTTTCCCGGTTCCGCTAATTACTTCTCTTCTTCCCCAAATTAATGTGCGTCCATCAACAGTCACACTCTCCTGGTTTCCCCTGCAAATCTGATTCCTCTTTGTGCTTTAGTTTCCTTAGGCCTTTTTTCAATTTTTGTTTTTCTGTTCTTCTGCATTACAGCGTGAAGTGACAGAGGTAAAATCGTTGCTTGATGGAATATTGTTGGGGGACAGTCACTCCAGTGTCCCCACCTTTAAGTCTAATAATAAGACCTCCAGAGAATTCCACAGAGCTGCATCTATAATTCTTTCTCAACTTCTCACTTAAATTGTATTTTTTTAAACCTAAAAGCTTTCTTAAAGTCAGTGCTGTCCTCCCCAAAGCAGGCTACTGTAATAAATATCTGAAGATGAAAGAGAATAAAGTTATAGCCACCTTAGAATATTTTAGTCTTTATTAGTTTAAACCAATCTTCCTATTACTTTAGGAGCTGCATTACAGTTCATTGTGTATGCTGTTTAATGATCGCATGTAAAGAATTTATTTTAGATTCTCTAATACCTGTAGTCTGGTGACTTAACCCCTATTTCACACCTCTTTTGCCAATTCTATAAAACTCGATTGCTCTTAGTATGTGTCATTTAAGAGTGATTTCAGAATTGTATTCCCTTTACTATCTGTAGGTATTTTGGCATTCTGATCTGATTTAACAGATTTATTCAAAGTTGCCATTCAGAAGCAACTATATGCCCCTAGAAATGTAGAGCCCTGGCTTGACCCTGTTGATTCTGAGTTGCCTGGACAATAAGCCAGTTGGGACAAGGTGGACGAGGAAGGGCCTGTTTTTCCCAGTGGGTGAGGTGATGCCAAGCTCAAGCTCAGCTTCCTGCAGTACCTGCAGCTCCTCCCCTAGACAGGTCAGCTGGAGCATCCAGAAGCTTGGCTTTCTCTCGCCGTTCATGTATGCAGCTGGCACCCTGCACTGCAGCTGCCTGACATTGAGCCCTGAACACTGATGCGGCTGCTTACCACACTTGCTCTGTAAAGTGGAGGCTCCAGGGGAGCGGAGATTCCTTCACCAGATCTCAGTCTCAAACTGTGGCACCAGCAGCATCCTGCCCAGCATGCTTCTCTCTGGGATGATGAAATTTATATATGCCAGGGGACCCTTGGCTTATGTAAGTTTTCCTAGTAAAGCCTATTCTTTAACTCATGCCCTGTCATGTTGTACACTTCTCCCCAAATCCTAGTGCTTGACAGGTGGGACTCACCTCCTGTAACAGTACCAGGCAGAAGAAAGTTAGTATAATCTCCACCCACTAGGAGGGAAGAAAAAGGCATGCACCTTCTCTGCAGTATAGACAGTGGACATGTAAATGTCCATTTTAAGCATTTCGCTGTGCTCATCTCCGGTTTGTTGGGACTGACTTTGTGACAGTGGCGGAATCCGTAAAGAATACTTCAACTACTGGGTTGTCTGCTTGAGAAATGAGAAGAGTATGAGAAGGGTAAACCCATGAGCTAATTTGCTTTTATATTAGTTAAGCCATTAAGTAAGGTAGAAATTTCTCTCTCTCTTGTGTGCCCATCTGGGCAGAAGCGATCCATGACAGCAGGGACCCAGGATCCTTCTGCCAGGCTCCACTCTTATCCTGAGGACATTGTCTTTATCCAGGATGTCTCACCACCACTGTGTCTGCACTTCAGCCAGCAGGAAGGGTGAAAAGGCAGGAGGGACATGTAGAAGATGCTGCTCGTGGATGCAGAGGGTGCTGGAAAATGAAGTCATCCCTGCTTACCTCAGGCGGCAGAACGGCCAGATTTCCCTCCACAGGATGTCTGACTATACTGTATACTCAGTACATAGGCAGTAAAAAGGATTATACTTTTTCAGAATTGGCATCTGGGAAGAGTCAGTGAATCACAGCCGAAAATGAGCCAATGGCTTGTGGGAAATTCAGTTCGAGAACAGAAATGGCCCCATCTTTTCCTTATAGATGAGCCGTTGCCCAATATGTGGTTGGGAGCAGCCTAGTAATCTGGGGTGGATGACAAGGTTAAGGGCCACTGAGAACTGAGTTTGTTTCTTTTCAGAAAGTCTGCTGACTAAACAATATGGAAACACAGTTGGACCAAAAACACCGGGGTCATTCATTCACCATTTGCTCCATGCTTAGTAGGTGTCAGATCTGGTGTTAGGAATTATGACAGTGATATCAAAGGAGATGTAGCTTTTGTTCTGGAGCAGCTCACATTCTGTAAAAGAAGGGGGAAAGTGGAAAGAGTGAGCAACTAGCCGTGTCTGATACAGTTGGTGTAGTAATTAATTGACCCAGTAGGTGTTTGTTAACTGTCTACTAGGCATTAACCTTGCTGTGGTTGTTAGAGTGGTGATCTGCCTGTCTGTCTGTCTGTGCATCATTTATCCACAGTGGAGAGTCTGGGCTTGATACACATGCTGTGTGTACAAAAGTGATCACTTCTGGGGATGGATACACTTCTGTATGGTTTAACTGTTTTACAGAATGTGTGCTTTATCCATATAATTAAAAAAAAACAGTTTTATAATGGCAGTAGCCAACAAATTGGAGCATAGGATATCAAAAGGCCCAGGAACATCTGGTTAGGAGAAACCACACAGAAAGTCCACACAGCCAAGAAACAGCAGCTCATTTGCAGACTCAGGGCTGGTCACTGGACATGGCGAAGAAAAGAAATTAGAATTTTCTATCCAACAGAGACTGAACTGGGCCTTAAGCCTCTCTGGATCCTAAGGCTGCTAGGTACACAGTGTTCTTGACACAACCTTTGGTAGGTTACTGATGGAACTTGGGGTACATGCCATCAGCACCTGGGAAGTGAGGGATGTGATGCTGCCAGTTGAGTAGGAAGAGTTAAAAGGCAACACAGCAAGAACAAATGCCACGGGAAAACATGTAAGAAACGTCTGATACAGTCTAAGATCCTACATGTAAAAATAGTGATACTAGGATTTGCACCCAGGCATTCTGGCTCTATTGCCTATAGTCCTGGTATGAGCAATTTATAGTGATAGCTTAGCTAAATGGAGAAGTCGTAAAATAAGAATGCAGGATAAGGAGTTCCCTTTGTGGCTTAGGGGTTAAGAACATGACATATTGTTTGTGAGAATGTGGGTTCAATCCCTGGCCTCTCTCAGTGGTTTAAGGATCTAACATTGCTGCAGGCAGCAGCGTAGGTTGCAGTTGCAGCTTGGATCTAGTACTGCTGCGTCTATGGATCTAGTGTAGTGTGTCCTGCGACTGCAGTTCCGATTAAGCCACTAACCTTGGAACTTCCATATACCACAGGTGCAGCAGTAAAAAAAAGAATGCAGGATCAAAAGAAAAGAAAATATATAGAAGCCAAGAAGCACATATATGCATATTTATATATAAATGTAAATATGTATAAATATCCCTTCCTCACTTTTTATAATTTTTGAACTCTTATTGAATATTAATTATAGCTTAATATATTTAAAATATTGTAACTCGTATTCCCTTCTCTATGGGATTAAACAAAAGATCAAACATTTATTGACTGTTTCTGAGCAAGACAATTTATGCTTTTCACCAAGCCCTGGAGACAACCCTAAAAATCCAAAGTAGGTATTGTTGAACTCATTTTTCAGGTTAAGAGATCGAGTCTCAGACAGGTTAAGTAACTTGGCTCTTGCTGTGTATAAGCTTCTGCTCAAATCTAGACAGAATTATACCTGTGTAGCTTTTCTTATTTTGTTTGCTCTCCTGTGCAATACTGTTCTTCGTTGTCCAAACATAAAATTCCTTTTGAAGTGATTTTATTTGTCTCTTAAGCCTTACCTGTCTGTTTAGTTGCCCAATGAGGAAGCACAGAAACAAATGCTTCTTTTGCTTCACATTTACTGTGGATAATTTAAATTTTGGACCCCTGTCAAGAACATATAGCTTGTCTGATTTCGGAAGTACCTACTGAAATACATTCTTTTCATGGACACAGTTACTTTTTGGATTGTATGGGCGGTAATGCTCTGGTCATTATTCAAGTTAGAAATGCCATCATTTGATGACTCTTCTTTTTTCCTTTTCAATTTTTAAATAATTTATACAGTCAAACAATCTGGATATAACTTTTATTTACTCAACTTTTTTCTCCCTTGTATTTTTTCTAGGGAGCATCTTAAAGTTATGGTGGCTCCCTATTTAATGCCTTAGCAATGGCTTTCCAGCCCTGTCTGTAGCATGGACAGTTTCCCCAGTTCTATTTTATTTTATTTTATTTTAGTCTTTGTAGGGCCACATCCACGGCATATGGAGGTTCCCAGGCTGGCGGTCCAATCGGAACTGTAGCCGCCGGCCTACACCACGGTCACAGCCACGCTGGATACGAGCCCTGTCTGCGACCTACACCACAGCTCACGGCATATCAGATCCTTAACCTACCGAGAGAGGCCAGAGATCAAACCTGTGTCCTCATGGATACTAGTCAGATTTGTTCCCACTGAGCCACAGTGGGAACTCCAATTTCCCCAGTTCTACAAAGGCAATGGTTCTCAAATATCAATGTGCATGTGATTCATACAGGATCTTTGTAAACTTCAAATTCTGAATCAGTGGGTCTTGGGTATGGCCCAAGATTCTACATTTCTAACAAGCTCCGGAGCAATGCAATGCTGATGCTGCTGGCTACCACATTTTGAGTCACAAGGCTATAAAGTGTGTCCATGAAAAATTTTGACGATAAGTGACTTTTCAGATGTTCTTCCATTTCTAAATTCTTTTTAGCTCTTCTTGCAGAGATTCATTTCTCTTCTGAGCTCTCTCAGCAGCATTATTTTATTTTTTAAACAACAAGATTTCTGATGTTTCCTTCCCTTTTCTCACTTAAAAAAAAAATTCAATTGACGTGACAACCAGCAAATCCTGCCAGTGCAGAATTTATTTTTTCTTATGACTGGACTGGCCCTTCATATGTGGTTTATTTTGTGAACTACTTTAAACCCATGTGTTTCAAGTGAATAAATTTACTCTTAAGTTGTAAGCTTTCCATATGCTATACAGCAGCCAGTGTCCCACATGCCTGTGCTCTGGCGTGGTTGAGTGCTGGAGCCCAGCATCACACTGGCCCACCTTTGCCAACTCTGACCTCGCTGCCCACACTGTGGCCATTGAACACCTGTCCTCGCCTGGCTTCATGGTCACTGAATAACTGTCCTCTCCTGGCTTCTAGGATACCTCTGTGTCCTGCTCCTAAATGGTCCTTTTCAGGGCCCTTGATTATCTTCACCTCCTTCCTTTGGTGTTTCTAAGCATTTCTTACGCTTTGAAATGTCTCTGTACCTCTCTCTGCCTGGCAAGTCATACTCCTTTTTAAGATATGATTCGAAGGTTACTCCTGCTTGCTCCTGCTTACAGTTAATCACTTTTTTCTGCTCTGTAAAGGGATTTGCACAGTTCTGCTAGAGCACTTACCAGCTCTTACAATGTTTTATTTATGTGTTTGCTTGAGCACTGGAACGTGAGGTTCTCAAGAACAAAAACCTTATCGTATTCATTTTTATTTCCATAACTCCTAGTGCAATACCTAGGACCTACTGGGCACAGCATAAATGTTGAATGAATGAACACATTTGTTGATCAGCTTGATTTTCTTATCATTTCCTCTGCATGAGGCCTCACTTATCATTTACCCCACGTGACTTTGCTTTTCTCAGCCTTGATTCATCTACAGTCTTGGCTCAAACCAAGGAGATCTTTCTGTTCTTTATAGGAATTATCTGTAAGTCATTTGTTTATTTTCTGCTGGGTTTTACTGACTGTTCCTGAATGGTGATTCTTTTAAAACTGCAATCCTTTTTACTGACTAGTTTAGATATGTTATAGTCTGACTTCCTGGAGAGGTAATGTGCCAGCTTTGCCACCTGGGAGCAATAGAAGCTTTTGATGTTATCTTCTACATACCTCATATGACGGGGGCAGTGCTCTCCGTTACAGTCGCCAGGCAATGCGTCAAATGCTTTATCCCTGACATTCAGGGGCCCCCGCAATGCCGTGCTTCCTACCTTTGCCTTTAATAGGACCAAAGTGACTTCTTTAGAACTGGGAGCCCAGTTCATTAATCTCCTGCTGGTGATAGATAACATAACCGCAGAGTACTATGAATGTAGCAGTGCTAATAGAACTGTTTGTAACATAATTGGGTCAGATTTCTGTGTATGGAACTAATTTATAATGAATGAATTTCTCGAAGGTTAAGGGAAAATCACCCTTGGATCAGCTCAGAGCCTGGGCGGGGCTAGGTTGTCTGTGCGGAATGTGCTGCTGAGACTGAGATTCCAGGGGCCCGGCTGCAGTGCAGACAGGAGACCCGGAGGCAGGTGAGCCAGGGCTCGGGAGGGTCTCGGAATCCAGGGTCGAGCATCAGGGTCTACCATGAGTTTAACTGGCTCACAATCAGAGACTCTTGTTCAGAAACATTGACAGTCACAGTGCACAGGAGGACCCAATCTCTGGAAGAGAGACAAAGCAAACACCTGAGGGGACCTTGCAGTATGAACCAGAAACTCAGCAAAAGCTCCATATGGGAGCGATGGGGCACCATGCTTTTATGACGCCCCAGGCACCAGTCCCCAAAGAATGGAGTAGCTGGAGGAGTAAAAAGGAAGGCTCTTCCTACAGGAATGGACCACTCCATTTGTTCAGGAAGAGAGGACCGTCTTGATAAATGCACTGGGGATGAATGAAATGGAAGGAAGGATGTGAAGCAAGATTAGCATTAAGCTGTATTTAGTTTCTGTCATTTTTAATGTTTCTGTATATGCGTTTGTGTATTAATTGACTACCGCTGCTTTCCGCTGCCACCATCTGGAAGAATAAAAGCTAGGTGGCTCTCTGGGAAACACACTCATGGAATGAAGATAGTATTTTAATTATGAAGTAGGAAGAAATTATGACATAGGCAAACACTGAAGGCACCTTCTGAGAAAGAAATAACCATGATCACAGGTTAAGGACAAAGGGGTCTGTACAGCTGGAGAGTCTCTATTGGTGGCTGGAAGGTAAGAAGGCTCCCGGTAATGAGAATGTGCCTCCTTCCACTGCCACTGCAGATGGAGAAAAAGATCCTCCCGGGATTTCAGTCTTTCCATACTTGCAGCCCTTGTGGTAATCCGTGGGGACCAGATGGTTTTGAAAAGAAGAAAGATTAATTTGTTGGCACAGTAACCTCACCATCATTAACTTCATCTGGTTTATAGGATGTTAACTTTCCTTCCGTTCCTCGTTATCCCATACTTTGAGGGGCTTATCCAACATCCTAGGCACTCCACAGCAGGCTCCTTCTAAGTCCTGGTAAAGGTCAAGTGCCTGATTACAAAGAAGCCTACATGCATTATGGTTGTCATTTACCCAACTAGCCCCGTGGAGAGCATGGCCATTATTATGGACCAGCTGATGTGTTGATTCACTTCTGAGTTCCAGGCTCCCCATCCATGGGATCTAGATGAATCATTCAGACGTTGTTTTCCGACCAGGTTCTTTCTCATGTCCCCTGCTCTCTTTGGGATTTACAATAAATTTCCTTTTGATCTCTCCACCACCTCAGGTAGTAGCAGGACCCCTGTTGCCACTCAGTCTTCACCCTTCTGCTTTGGGAGACATTGCCCCTAACCCAGTCATTCTCAACATTTTACTACCCCAACATATTTGAGGATAGAAAGAGATCTACCAGTAACCCACAGCTTTGACCATTGCCCCCAAATATTTTCAACAAATATTTAATGAGCACCTGCTGTGTGCCAGGCATTATGTTAAGCCCTGGGGTGAATATTTGGTGAATAAAATGCTGTCTCTACATCCTAGCTTCAGACCCATTCTCTTTCTCGTGTCTTGCTGTCAGTGGGTTTTCAGGGGCTGTTTGTTTGCCTCAAGAAGTAGACATCTCTTCTTGGCCTATTTATTTGCACAGTCCAACCGGGAAAGGGTACAGGCACTGTGCTGTGTTGAAAAAATACCTCATCAGCTAGACATTAACTATTCTATTCACGGAGAGGTGTCTTCTGCTTTTTTTCAATATGAATTGAATTCTTACGTTAATTATTTTATCTCCTAATTTTGCTAGTCATTAACTGCCTTGGATTAACTATTAATTTCATTTGTCAAAATGTAAGTGATAAGTCAGCCTGACATTCTCTCTTTATGTTTTATTGCCTCATCATGTTTCACTTGCCCTTTTCTTCTCTCAGCTTGCAGTCTCATATGATCATCTGGGGAAAATGCAGCTGTTTCCTCAAATGTTATTATTACTCTTTCCTGTTCTGTCTCTCACTCGAGGCAACTTTACAATGCAGTATTTTTGTCTTTTTGTAGGTAGAAAGTGTATAGCCTGATACATGACCACAAGTCTGTCTTATCTAAATAAGAGCTAATCTGTCAATCTTGTTTCTGATTCATCTTCCTTCAGAATGATTGTGGAAATGCTACGGTTGTCCATAGTGATATATTCTACTTCCGAAGGGTTTGGTGGTTCTGTCAAGACCCCCTTCTGGGCAGCATATTTGCTTTGAGCAACTTCCTACCAGTTCCTTGTTTGTAACGAACATTTCTGTCTGATACCTGTTTTGGACTTGAATCCTGTTCTCTGTCTCTCTGTTTCTCCCCTTTTCAGTTTTTTCCCTAAGGGAAACAGTTTGTTAGTATTTCACTTGTAACAAATATCCCAACTTTTTGGAAAGAAAAGATGAGTTGAGGAGTCTTCTGGGAAAATGCAAATGGAACAGGACAGTTACCATCTGAAAGATCAGACTTCTTAGAGAGGAAACCCTTTATGGATTTTTTTTTTTTAAGCAGTAAACCTCTGAAAAAACTGGCAGCCCTTATAAATCAAAGGCAAGACATATGAAACTAAAATAATACAAGTGTAGGGAAATAACCTAGATATTGTATAGAACAGAGGAAACAAGAAGTACAATGGTGTGTAATTTTACAAGTCTGTTGTGATGTGTTGACAGAAACTTGTTTTCTCTAGCATGAGAATAGTAAAGAATTGGTTGAGATGATGGGGAACTATGAAATGAAGTGCCAGGAAAGAAACTGATGGAGGCAACTAGCTATTTTCTGAAGATGGAAAGCCGTGATGCTCTGAAACTCAAAGACTATTCAGATTTGTCAGAGCCCCGCTCTGTGCTGCCCAGTACTGTTCCTAGGAGGCACCTGTGGCTACGGGTAGAGTATGTGAAATGTGAGAGTCCAAATTGAGATGTGCCTTAAGTGAAAAGCACATACCAGATTCCAGGTATTAGCATCAGAGATATATATTATATGCAAATAATCTTTAATAAGGTATGAGCTGTCTTAAGTTTTAGATTGATTACATGTTTAAGTGATAATTTTTGATATATTGCGTTAAATAAAACTTTATTAAGATTAGCTTCACAGGAAATATATGTTATGGCTCACATTATATATATATTTTTTTGTCTTTTTGCCTTATCTATGGCCGCACCCGCGGCATATGGAGGTTCCCAGGTTAGGGGTCTAACAGGAGTTGTAGCTGCCGGCCTTCGCCACAGCCACAGCAACACGGGATCCGAGCCGCGTCTGTAACCTACACCACAGCTCATGGCAACGCCGGATCCTTAACCCACTGAGCAAGGCCAGGGATCGAACCCGCAACCTCATGGTTCCTAGTCGGATTCGTTAATCACTGAGCCACGAAGGGAACTCCGGCTCACATTATATTTCTATTGGACCCTGCTAGTCCGGCCCTCTAGTTAACCTAGAGAGCTGGTTAACCTAGAGGGCTGGTGTAGCCCTCTAGGTTAGTGTGACCATCTTGGCATTTTAACTACAAGTAACTTTCTTCCGTGATGAATTTTGCTTTCTCTTCACCTTTTCCCTGGGAATGTGATCATTTTTCTGGAACATAGTTGTTTTATAAATTTTGGAAATTTTCTTTTTCAAGTGGGAGTTGATATGAGTAAAGAGAATGAGCTGTGTAGTTGGACAGTTATTTTTATGGACAGGCCCTGGAGACAATCCTCTGAAATAAAGCATATGTAAGTACTTCTTAGGTTAAAAAAAAAAAAAAATCCTGTCAGATTTTCACTATTGATAGATATACCACACAAAAGCACCTCAGAGAATTAAATTGATTTAGAATATTTCTGTTTTATTCCTATTAACAGAAGTAGATGCTACATCTTTCCTGAAAAAGAGGGCCATGAACGGTTTCTTAAAGAGTGAGGGGACGAGCATCACTTTTTACCTTGACCAAGAGACCCTTTCTCATAGAATCAATCGAGAAGCCTTGATCACATTGGATGCTCTTTTTCCTTAATTCCACATCTAACTTTGAAATTTAAACTTGCACACATTTGAAACATATGCGTTCGTATCAGCGTGTTCAGTACATGTGGCCATGCCAAGAGAAAATATGAACCCTTCTGTCCAGGGTTGAAAAATGGGCTTTGGCTGGCTCCCACCTTGTGCCCTAGCTCTTCAATCTTAGACAAGTTATCTCTTTAAGCCAAAATTTTCTCAAATGTGATATCAAGATAATTATAATAGCTACTCACTGGATCATTGTAAGAATTAAATGCAAGAATTATTCAAAGTGTTTAGCACCGTGTCTGGCACATGAGTGCTCAGTAAATATTAACTGGTCTTATAAATATAACTTTGTGAAAGCACCATCTTTATTTACCTCCCTGTGTTTTGGCCCTGTATTCTTCTAATAGGATGAATCCACAGAAGGCTAAATGATTTTTCCCAACCACTTTAATGAGTTAAAAGCACTCTTGGCATTAAAAGTCAAGTTTCAACCCCTCTACGCCTTGGGCCAGCAGCCACAAGTTCTTGCTGGCCGCAGTTCAGATTCTTGGAGAGACACTGAGCTGACTAGCGTCCCGACATCCCACGCTGAAGTCAGGAACCTGACATCGATGCTGACACTGTCATTCGGACAGCTCATGCCTCACAGGCAGTTACAGGGCTGGGGGTGACCCAGTTAAACTTAGATGGCCAGAGCAAACCAAGAGAAACATGACTTGGGAGTAGGTCTTTCCCATGGCAGGGTGGAGGTGGGGAGAGGAAGGGTAGATGGAGCATAAATCAGAGGCTGTGGCAACACAGAGACCTCTACTCATCATCCCAAGTCCAACATAATGGCATCGTAACAAGGACATCTCTCCATCAAATCACGCCCAGTCATCAGTCTTCTTGACATTGTCAGTATTTGAAGATCTTTTCATTCACTCAGGGGTCTGTTAGAAGAGCCCAGAGGAAGTGCCAGAACTCAGCACTGAAGAGGAGAGCTGGGAAAGACAGAATCACCATCCTGGGGTTACTGTGCTTGCTCCTGGGGAAGAGGCTCAGGAAGGCATCCGGTTACTAAAGCACCCATGTCTGAAGAAGAGGGGCTCATAGCAGGTAGACGCTGGTTCAGAGGGCTGAGCCTCAACAATTTTGTAGCAAGATAAGCTGATTTAAATTTTTTTTCTTTTTCTTCTTTTATTTTTATTTTTTATTTTTTTGCTTTTTAGGGCCACACCTGTGGCATAAGAAATTTCCCAGGCTAGGGGTCAAATTGGAGCTGTAGCCGCCAGCCTATACCACAGCCACAGCAACACGGAATCCGAGCCGCTTTTGCAACCTACACCACAGCTCACAGCAACACAGGATCCTTAACCCACTGAGCGAGGCCAGGGATCGAACCTGCATCCTCATGGATACTAGTCAGATTCGTTTCCGCTGAGGCACAATGGGAACGCCAAGATTAGCTTGATATTCATTTTTCCTTAAAGAACAAAATTGATCCAGTAATGTTCCTTAAATTTCTCTTTCCCATTTCAGAACCTACATGAAGCTAAGTTTATGGACTAGAAAGGGAGGGAGCTGGGTAGGGGACTATTAAATGACTCCCTCCCCAGGAAAAGAACTAACTGAGAGAAGCAGTCAAGTTATGAGAATCCCAATGGTCAGTCTGACAAATACGGGTCTCACCAAGACCATGGGAAATTCCAGAAATACCTTTACCTGGGATATGGGACTTGGAGCAAAGATTGCTTGAGAAGATAAAAAACTTTTTCTTGTGAAATCTGTCTTAGCAGATAGATAAGTTAGTTTCAGAGTCAAACTGCTGGCTCCACCATCCGCTCTCTGTGCCTTTGTGCAAATTATTTCACCTTTCTAAGCCTCAGTCTATTCATATGTAAAATGGTAGTAAATTACAGGGCCATGTCATAGGAGTTCTGTGAGGTTTGAATTAGAGAATCAACTTAGAATACCCAGATATTTGGAAGTGCTCAGTGGATGTTAATAATAATTGTTATTATCCACTTTCTAATCTTAGTTCTGCCTTGGTCACTTTTCACAATAGGTAATGTACTTCTTTGGCAACGTCAATAGAATGATTCATTTAACCTAAAACTTCATCATGACCCAAACAAAGTGTAGACCCAGTTTGTAATCACTGGAAAATACACTGACTTACTGATCATGCCAATCTATGAATAAATATCTAAGGTTCTCCCGGTCAAGTTCTTGAGGAACTTATTAGCAAAAGAAAAGACAGAAAAACAGTGAATATGCAGGGGAGGAACTGGGCAGGGTGGATTTCTAGCAGGAGTGAGAGGCAACATGGGAAATCAAGCCTCCATCTAGACAAGAGTTTAACACCTTCACGTTATTGAAAAAGGGGAAATATCAAGGGCGTTTATTAGTTGCCTGTATTCTCCGTAATTAAGACTTCTTACTCCCAGCCATTTCTATTCATTCTCACACTGTGGCCCTGCTGTCTCTCCCCTGGAGTGCCTCCTTGGTCTCCTTGATAGCTGAGTCTGACATGGCCCCTCTTGCTTTTTCTGATCCATCTTCTTCATGTCACAAGAGTGCTCTCTCTCAAAACGTTCAGTGGGAGTTCCCGTCGTGGTGCAGTGGTTAAAGAATCCGACTAGGAACCATGAGGTAGCGGGTTCGATCCCTGGCCTTGCTCAGTGGGTTAACTATCCGGCATTGCCATGAGCTGTGGTGTAGGTTACAGATGCGGCTCGAATCTTGCATTGCTGTGACTGTGGTGTAGGCCGACGGCTACAGCTCCTGTTAGACCCCTAGCTTGGGAACCACCACATGCCGCGGGTGCGGCCCTAAAATGACAAAATGGAAAAAAAAAAAAAAAAAGCGTTCAGTAGACCTTGCTTCTCCTTCCTGCTTAAAATCCTCCAAAGGCTTCACATTGCTGTTGGAATGAAACAAGTCAAAGCTTTAACTCCAGCGCTCTCACATTCTCTCCCCCGCCTGCCTCTTCTCCTCCTCTGCCCCCTCTCCTCCCACTCCATCTCTGCATTTCCTTCCAGTCTTCAAACATATGTGCTTCTTGCTGCCTTGAGACCTTCCAGCCAGGGGGTCCTGGGTACCAGAAATGGATTCCCCTCACCATCTCTTCCTTTCTCCTGTCCTTCTTCCCAAGTGAAACTGTCCGTGACTTCTTTGAGCAGGTTGTTAAATGCTCCCTTTGTACTCTGCCCCTCTCCTTTGCAGTCCGTCTTCACAACTTTACTAAATAATCACCTTTTTGGTATCTGCCTTCTCAAGTAGAATTTAAACATCATGAAGGCATAAAACCAGTCTGCCTTGTTCCTCGTGGTATTCTGAATGCCTAACAGGACACCTGGCACGTGGCGGGTGATGATTCAGTATTTGTGAAAGGATGGATAAAAGGGTAAAGAAATAGATCCAAGACAGATCAAAGAGATGTGGCCATTATCATTCTCTTTTAAAAATAATCTCAGGAATTCCCGTCATGGCTCAGCGGAAACAAATCTGACTAGCGTCCATGAGGACACAGGTTTGATCCCCGGCCTCACTCTGTGGGTTAAGGATCTGGCATTGCCGTGAGCTGTGGTGTACACTGCAGACATGGCTCAGATCCTGCATTGCTGCGGCTGTGATGTGGGTCAGCAGCTATAGTCTGACTTGACCCATAGCCTGGGAACCTCCATATGCCATGGGTGCAGCCCTAAAAAGACAAGAAGGGTAGAAAGCCTTGTCGTCATTCTGCAGATGAGGAAGTTAGGGTTCAGAAAAATGAAAACTAAAAATAAATATAATCTCAATGGGATACTAGGTTGAAGGGAGAGAAAGAGGGAGATAGAAGTTATGCTGGAAAGACTAGAGAGATAAGGAGTAATGAGATGATTTTAGGAGGTGAGAGTGTATAATAGAGACAGAGAGTATCCTGCAAATTACTAGAGGTGATATAGAGGATGGTTGGCAGAACCTAGAAAGAAGCAGGTGATATAGAGGATGGTTGGCAGAACCTAGAAAGAAGCAAGTCGGTCAGCAGTGAACTTGATATTTTGTGCAGCTTAAGGTAATGACTGAGGAACCTTCTGGTACCAAAGGGAAGGACACTGAATGTTATTTAGCCCAGTGCTTCATTTAACCCACCAAGGTGCACACATGATCACGGTCAACCCTTCAAACATTAGTCTTACTTGCTGCTTTGCAGCTGTACCTGAAAATTCCTGGTGGATTGTGTGCGAAGCTCTGTGAATGTTAGAATGTTAGTCTTTCAATAACAACATCAAAAAGACTTGCAAAGCAAGGGAAAGCCAAAGCAAGCACTGATGTATATTCAGTTTGAAGACTTCTTTCCCAGAAAATGCCATAATGGATCTTGTCTGATTTTGATGCATCTTTATGATGCCAATTCATCTACCTAGCAAACCTCTTCCCCAGCATCTCCTTAAATGTTTCATATAACTTCTTTTCCTGGGAATTTTTAGCAGCAGATAAGCATCAGTTCGAACACTTAGAATGCTGCTCACTTTCTCTGTCCTTTTCCTGGGTGCCACATCGCAGGTCTTTCTTGAGATTTCTTTTGTTATTTAACCGTGTCAGTTACCCAGGGCCATCTTTGCGTACTGGCAAGAGGGCAGTGTTTGGGAGAGCCTGGACTTCCTGTTTAATGCTGAAACCTGTTCCCTGGGTGGGTGGATTCATGCTAAAATTGAATGGGATCATGAAAGGATTTGTCTTACTAAGGACAGCTTTTGTGTCTGGAAGTCCTGCCACTTATGATGGATTACCCCTGTCTTCTGGGGAACCCTCCTTCTGTGGCCTATTTTCTGACACCTTCTTGATGGTTTCTTTTCCCCGACACCTTATGTTTCCCCTCCCTGCTACCTTTGTTCTTGGCTTTTCTCCTCACTTGTCATCTCTCTTCCTTATGTTGCCCCTCCTGCTGCCACTTAAAACTTTGTCTTCCTACCAAGTTGGATGAGATTTTCCCTTTTGTCATAAAGGAGGCTTAGAATGAGTCCAGGCAATAGGGAGAGACTCAGAAATTTATATCCAGGCTCTGGGCTTAAAATCCTGCCTGAGTCCCTGGTCACCACTGCCACTGGGCTACTAAGAGGTTTTACTATTGACTCTGCAGTCCCTTTAAGTGACTTTGTTTCTGTAACTTACGTTTACTCCAGAATTTTTCCTCCGTCCCAATCTTTTTTCCTACACCTCAGAACATTCTTATTATCATTTCAACATTACAAACCTATAGCATTCAATATCGATCGGTATGAGTATCTTAAAACCTGCTTGTGTTTCTTTTATAAAACCATGGACGTCTGTAATCACAGAACTTACAATCCAATTGATTTGTACACAGTCCAGGAAAATCTTGCCCTCTTAAATAGTCTCTGCAAAGATGGCAAGAGGCCTTGCCTCTTACTGCCCATCACTGCTCCAAAGACAAGTATTTAAACATTTCTTTGCTCTAGTTTCCACATCTGTGAAATGGGAATAATAAAAGTACCTACCTCACAGTATTGTCTTTAGTGTTAAATGAGTCCATAATGTAAAAATGCTATCAAAAGACCTGTCCACAGTTAATCTTAATAAACTTGAGTTATCATATTAATTATACTTATTATGATTATTGAAGCTTGACATAACATGCAGCCTTTAACAGATTGTCAGTCTTATAGATTTCACTCTTTAAGCCTCAGTTCTTCTAGTGATGCTTCTTTCTAATAAAGAATCTCGTAATAATTGTCTTTTTGCTGTGCTTTTACAATTCTCTTTGCGCTATTAAAACTTACGTGTTAATTTCCACCCACCTAGGGAGAGTTCCATTTCTAAAGTAACTTTCTTCTCCCACGGATGTGAGTTGATCCTTTCTTTAAATCTCTTACTTATTTTGTTCCTTACAAATCATTTCATCATAGATCTGGGCACCAAGAAAATTAACGCTCCTAAACTGTGACTCTGGTTTCCCTCTTTAAAGTACAGTTCAGAGAGGTGGTTTTAATTTCTAAGC
>PVHT021183648.1:22570140-22666314 GCA_004024745.2 Catagonus wagneri
GAACCATGAGGTTGCGGGTTCGATCCCTGCCCTTGCTCAGTGGGTTAACGATCCGGCGTTGCCGTGAGCTGTGGTGTAGGTTGCAGACGCGGCTCGGATCCTGCGTTGCTGTGGCTGCGGCGCAGGCCAGTGGCCACAGCTCCGATTAGACCCCTAGCCTGGGAACCTCCACATGCCGCAGGTGCGGCCATAAACCCGTGGCCATAAAATGACAAAAGGCAAAAAAAAAAAAAAAAAATAAATAATTTCTAAGCACTAATCACTTTGAGACTTTGTTACCGTAGAAACCACAATTGTCATCCTGAAACATGACAGCAGTGATCACCCCTGACAGTTCACAGACCTGAATCTCAGAAAATCAAAAGCAAAGTAATTTGGAGGTCTGTTCCTTTAGAATTTTCCTCTTTCACCGTTTCAAGGAAGCAAAGCTTAGGCTCTCTTCCAGTTTGTCAGAAGCAAGAAAAGGCATGGAAATGGAGAATGGAATGCTACCTTTTAAGCCCAGGTATCAGTCCCAAACACGTTTTTTATTATTCTCTGGAAAATAAGGTTGTAAAAAGGTAATTGCTGACACCACCTTAATGACAGCACTTAAAGTATGCTGCTGTAATTAAAATCGGAATTTTATTATCCCAGACCTCTGAGAGACTACTGTCTATACCATTCAGATCTCAGGATTTACAAAGCAAGCAACTTTGATTCCTGCTGTTTTTGCTGTGTGGGCCACACATTTCCTTTGTGCCTCTCCACCACTCTCCTGGCAAACAGTAATAAGCATCTGTGTTCAGAATGATGCCCTGTGGTCATGGTGCCATGGCTTTCAACACACTCAATTCTGAAATGTCACAAAAAGGGCCACTCTTTTTCCTTTCATTTCCCCTAGAATAAAATGTTTACATATTGTTCCGTGAGGTTAAAACCCTGCAGGACATTTTGGTTACAATTTGAAGAGGCTTCTCTTCTTTCCGTGGGATGTCATATCCATTTTATTCCTATTTTACCTGATATATTAGTTAGGAATTGTATACAGCTGCTAGTTATAAAGACCTGAAGACAGTGGCTTTAAAGCATTTATTGATTCTTAGTCTCCCATGATGACAATTTTTTAGAGGTTGACAGCTCACTTATGACAGCTCACGCTGCAGCCTCCAATGGGATCCAGGCAACTTCCATTTTTTTCTATTTGGACATCTTTGTCATGCACTGGTTGCCTGGGGCCCCAAAACAGCTGTCAGAGCTCTGCCCATTTCATCCAAGTCCCAGGGGGGAAGGAGGGTGAAAGAAAGGGTCCCATCCCAGCTAAGTCAGCCCTCTTTTTAAGTTTTCACCATAAGTCCCATCCACAAACTTTTCACTCATATGTTATTAGCCAGAACTTAGTTCCATGGAAAATATGGAGTTTATCAGCCAAATATATTACCTCAAAAAAATCAGTGTTCTGTATTAAGGAGGAAGGAGAGAAATGACATTGGTTTGGCAGTTAGCAGTCTGCCACATCTGGAAATATATGAAAACAAATATAAACAGCAGATTCCTCTCCTCATGCGTTGTTTTTCTCAACAAATATTAATTTATTTAGCATATAAATGACAAGAAAGGTTTTTTTGTTGATAGAACAATTACTCCTTAATGGTTTTTTGAATCATCAAATATTTTTAAAATACAATTTTCTTATGAGTTTAGTGTTTTAAAATTTTTGATAGCAGGCCTTAGGTATGACATTTTGAGTAACAGCTAAATAAGAAAGTCTAATTCTCAGCCACATTACATTTCTCTATATTTTGAATTAAAGCAAGTTTCTTATAAAATTGAAATCCAGTACATATATTTAAAAAGTTAAAAGTCAATCCCTTCACATATTTCATGCGCTAATGTGAATGAGCCCTGTCTCTCTTATTAGTTCACCATAGTACATTTGTGGTTTACTTTCTCTATTATGACCTGATTATTTTCTCAACCACTGTACTGTTTGGTCACGAAGATGAATTTTTAGGTAACATGTTCCCACCGTATCTATTTGGAATTCCAGTGATTAAATAAAGCAGATATTTTGTAAATGACCATAAACTAGTCTAAATGGACAATATACTACCTAACTGTGAATTCTTTATTCTAAACAGCGCACAAGTAGTTTTTTGCACTTACAGCACCTTCATCCAATGATTTCTATAACTGAATTTAAGACATGTAAAATTCCAAATGGCTAAGATCATGTTTATGAAAAGAATAATTTGAAGTCTCTTCTGAGTTCAGTGCATCACCTTGCTAACTTAACGGCAGTCCAGAAATATTTCTTATTTTCAATGTTTTAATGGCAGTTACAACAAAGACCTGTTTTGTATTCTATTTCATTCTGTCTTGCTTCAATCTATAGAATCTGTTCTTTCTTCTTTGACAGTCCAATGGTTCTCCTTAAAATAATGAAACCCACTGGCAGAAAAAATATCTAATGAGACCTCCATTAAAAAATAGATATGTATGTAGAAGGCTTCATGGGCTCTTTATGACCCCAGAGCTAGAAGAGAGAGCTTATAGTCTTACTCAGTTATTTAACCAAGGATAAAAATGACTCTAATTTTAACATTAATAATCATGCTTTCCACACTTACCTAGTGCCTTTTCTTCCCAGGAGTACAGATTGTTGTATTTTGACATAAACTTCCAGTGGCAGGTAGGGAAACCCAAGGCACATAGAGACGTAGAAGTTACATTTAAGTTTTTTGCAAATTTTGAAATAAGAAACCAGCTTCTCAGTGCTGTGCTCTGGGCATGGGAAATGGGCATGGGAAATACCCCATATAAGTTTTTTCTTTGTTGATAATCTTGCTGGCGTCTTATTCTTGGGCTACCATCCAGTTAGAATATGGACCTTGTTAAGAACAAGCATACTTTAGGTTGAAAATATATGCCTTCTTTGGATAACCTACTTTTGGGAAAAGGATGTATAATTTACATATATTTTTTTAAAGCAATGAGGTTTTTTTGGACAGGTAACTATAAACATTGTAAAATCAGGAGATTGCTGTTTATCTTTAATAACAGGAATTGTAAATATAATCATCAACAGTAAATAATGCACTTTCCAATCATTCTTCTCCTAAAATGTTTTAGCAAGTCATATACACATAGTTCAAATTATAAAGAGGTTGCAATTGTAGCTACTTATGAAATTATTTGCAGTATTCTAAAACCACTACTAGTCACTAGTGATAGATGATATTTTTACAATAGAAATTCAGCATTTAGCCAGACTCATCAAGAAAAGGAGAGAATAAAAATCAATAAAATCAGAAATGAAAAAGGAAAAGTTACAACCAATACCGCAGAAATACACACGATTATAGGAGACTATTATGAGCAACTATCTGGTAACAAAATGGACAACCTAGAAGAAATGGACAAAATTTTAGAAAGGTACACTCTCCCAAGACTGAACCAGGAAGAAATAGAAAAGGTGAACCTACCAATTACCAGTATTGAAATTGAATTAGTGATTTAAAAACTCCCACCAAACAAAAGCCTACGACCAGATGGCTTCACAGGTGAATTCTACCAAACGTTTAGAGAAGAGTTAACACCTATCCTCCTGAAACTGTTCCAAAAAATTGCAGAGGAAGGAGCAGTTCCAGACTCATTCTGCAAGGCTACCTTCACCTTGATATCAAAACCAGACAAAGATATCAACAAAATAAAGAAAATTATAAGCTAGTATCGCTGATGAACGTAGATGCCAAAATCCACAACAAAATACTAGCAGACCAAATGCAACAATACATTCAAAGGGTCATATACCATGATCAAATAGAATTTATCCCAGAGATACAAGGATTGTTCAAAATTTGCAAATCAATCAATGTGGTGTACTACATTAACAAATCAAAGAATAAAATCATACCATCTTCTCAATAGAGACAAAAAAAAAAAAAGCTTTTGGTGACACTCAACATCCATTTGTGATAAAAACTCTTCAGAAAATAGGCACACAGGGAACTTACCTCAACTCAATAGAAACCATTTATGATAACCCACAGCTAACATTGCACTCAATGGTAAAAAGTTGAAAGCATTTCTTCTAAGATCAGGAAGAAGACAAGGATTGTCCACTCTAGCCACTTTTATTCACCATTGTTTTAGAAGACATAGCTGCAAGAATCAGAAAATGAATGAATAAATAAATAAACAAACAAACAAACAAGCAAAGAAACAAACAAAAGGGTTCCATATTGGAAAAGAAGTAACACTGTCACTGTCTGCAAATGACATGATATTATACATAGAAAATCCTGAAGACACTACCAGAAAACTGCTAGAGCTCATTAATGAATTTGGTAAAGTTGCAAGATACAAAATTAATATACAGGAATCTGTTATATTCTATACATTAACAATAAACTATCCAAAAAATGAAATATTAAAAAGAAATTAAGGGAACAATACCATTTACCTTTGCACAAAAAGAATAAAATACCTAGGAATAAACCTAACTAAGGAGGCAAAAGACGTGTACTCTGGAAGCTTTGAGATGCTGATGAAAGAAATTGAAGATGACAAACAGATGTTCTTAGATTAGAAGAATCAATATTGCTAAAATGACCATACTACCCAAGGCAATCTACAGATTCAGTGCAACCCGTATCAAATTACCAATGACATTTTTCACAAAACTAGAACAAAAATTTTAATATTGTATGGAAACACAAAAGACCTGGAATAGCCAAAGCAGTCTTGAGAAAGAGGAATGGAGCTGGAGGAATCACGATGTCTTCAGACTAAACTGAAGCCAAAGTCATCAAAAAAGTATGGCACTGGCACAAAAATAGATATATACATCAATGGAACAAGATAGAACTAGAGATAAACTCACATACTTATGGTCAATTAATCTATGAAAAGGAGGCAAGAATATACAATGGCGAAAAGACAGTCTCTTCAATAAGTGGTGCTGGGAAAACTGGACAGTTACATGTTAAAGAATGAAATTAGGACATTTTCTAACACCGTATGCAAAAATAAACTCAAAATTTCTTAAAGACCTAAAGGTAGAAAACTATAAACCAGCTATAATAGGAAAAAAAAAAAAAAAAAAACAAGCAGCGAAGACCTAAAGGTAAGAAGAGATACCATAAAACTCCTAGAGGAAAACATACACAGAACACTCTTGACATAAATTACAGCTGTATTTTTTTGGATCTCTTTCCTAGCATAATGGATATTAAAAACAAAAATAAACAAATGGGACCTCATTCGTCTTAAAAGCTTTTTCACAGCAAAGGAAACCATAAACAGAATGAAAAGACAACCTGTAGACGGAAAGAAAATATTTGCAAATGATGCTTCCGACGAAGGATTGATTTCCAAAATATACGAACATGTCATACAGCCTAATATATATATATATTTAAAAAAAAGACCCAATCAAAAAATAGACAGAGTACCTAAATAGACGTTTCTCCAGAGAAAACATACAGATGGCCAACAGACACATGAAAGATGCTCAATATCGCTAATTATTAGAGAAATGCAAATCAAAACTTCAGTGTGTCGGGAGTTCCCATTGCGGCTCAGCAGTAGCAAACCCAGCTGGTATCCATGAGGTTATGGGTTTGATACCTGGCCTTGCTCAGTTAAGGATCTGACGTTGCCCTGATCTGTGGTGTAGGTTGCAGATGCCACTCAGATCTGGTGTTGCTGTGGCATGGCATAGGCCAACAGCTGCAGCTGCAATTAGATTCCTAGCCTAGGAACTTCCATATGCTGCAGGTGTGGCCCTTAAAAGAAAAGAAAAAAAAAGCACTTCAATGTGGTATCACCTCATACCAGTCAGAATGGCCATTATCAAAAAGTCTTCCAATAGAAATGCAAATCAAAGCTACTATGAGGTACCAAGTCACACCCTATCATAATGGCCATCATTAACAAGTCAACAAATAACAAATGCTGGAGAGGGTGTGGAGAAAAGGGAATCCTCCTGCATTGTTGGGAATGTAAATTGGTACAACCACTATGGAAAATAGTATGGAAGTACCTCAGAAAACTAAATGTAGAACTACCATATGACCCAGCAGTCCCACTCTTGGGCATATATCTGGACAAATCTTTCCCTGAAAAAGACACATGTCCCCACATGTTCATGGCAGCACTATTCACAATATCCAAGACATGGAAACAACCTAAATGTCCATCGACAGATAAATGGATTACGAAGATGTGGTATATATACACAATGGAATACTACTCAGCTGTAAAAAAAAGAACAAAATCCTACCATTTTCAGCAAATGGTTGGAACTAGAGACTCCCGTACTAAGTGAAGTAAGTCAGAAAGATAAATGCCATATGATATCACTTATATCTGGAGTCTAACATACGGCACAAATGAACCTTTCCACAGAAAAGAAACTCATGGACTTGGAGAACAGATTTGTGGTTGCTGAGGGGAAATAGTGGGTTGGTTTGGGAGTCTGGGGTTAATAGATGCCAACTATTGCATTTGGAGTGGATAAGCAATGAGATCTTCTGTATAGCATAGGGAAATATATCTAGTCACTTGTGATGGAGCATGATGGAAGATAATATGAGAAAATATATATATGCATGTGTATGACTTGGTTACTTTGCTGTACCGTATAAATTGACAGAACACTGTAAACCAACTGTAATGGAAAAAATAAAAATCATTTAAAAAGTCTAACAAATAATAATTGCTGGAGAGGATGTGGAGAAAGAGGAACCATTGGTGGGAATGTAAATTAACACAGCCACAATGGAGGACAGTATGGCGGTTCCTTAAAAAATGAAAAATAAACCTACCATACGATCCAGCAATCCCACTTCTGGACATATATCCAGACAAAACTTAATTCGAAAATATATATGTACCCCTATGTTCATAGCAGCACTATTCACAATAGCCAAGATGTGGAAGCAACCTAAATGTTCATCAACATGTGAATAGATAAAGAAGATATGCTGTAAATATACAATGGATCATTACTCAGCTATAAAAAGGAGTGAAATAATGCCATTTGCAGCAACTTGAATGGACCTAGAGATTATCATATTAAGTAAAGTAAGACAAAGACAAATATCCTATGATATCACTTATATGTGGAATCTAAAAAAACATGATACAAATGAACTTATTTACAGATCAGAAATAGACCCACAGACGTGGAACATAAACTTATGGTTTCCAATGAGGATAGTGGGCTGGGGTGGGGGATAGAATTTTAACTTCTAATTTGGGGAGTTTGAGATTAACCTATATACACTACTATATTTAAAATAAATAATAACAACTTGTTGTATAGCCCAGGAAAATGTACATAGTATCTTGTAATAACCTCTAATAGAAAAGAAGAACTATTTTTTGTAATTATTTCACATTTTATTTAGTCATTCCTGTGGCTATTATATATGAGTTACTCTCATGGATGTTAGTTTTATGGTGAATTAGAGACAGAAATTTCTAATATTCATTTAACTAGAAGATGATAAGACAAATATCTAGTTAACTCTAAAACGTGTACCATTTTCCTTAAGATATATGCTGCAATAAAATAGTGGTTAAGCTTGAGTCTTATAATCAGACTTAAATGTGTACCCTGGTTTCACCTTCATCATTGAATAACGTATGACCATAAACTACCTTTTCCCAGTTTCTACTCTGAAAGATATAGTAGTCTGTCCTTCTAGGTCTATTGTTTTTTTTTTTTTTTGTCTTTTTGCCTTTTTATGTAGAGCCGCACCCGCGGCATATGGAGGTTCCCAGGCTAGGGGTCTAACAGGAGCTGTAGCCGCCGGCCTTCGCCACAGCCACAGCAACGCGGGATCCGGGCCGCATCTGCAACCTTCACCACAGCTCACGGCAACGCCGGATCCCTAACCCACTGAGCAAGGCCAGGGATCAAACCTGCAACCTCATGGTTCTTAGTCGGATTCGTTAACCACTGAGCCACGAAGGGAACTCCTAGGTCTATTGTTGAAAGAGGAATGAAATGAGGTAAATTATGTCAAGCACAGAGTATGTTATTTGGCACATAGCATGTGTTTAGTACATTCTTACTGTTTTGCTCAGTTTTGGCCATACCTGTGGCATGCAGAAGTTCCCAGGCCAGCGATCAAACCCGAGCCACAGCAGTAACAAAGCTGAGTCCTTAACCTCTAGGCCACCAGGGAACTCCTACTGCATTCTCACTGTTTACCTTTATGTTGTCATTACAGATAGCCATATACTATTTATTGGGGAAAAAAGCTGCATATAACATTCATAAGTATTTGTGTATATTCAAAATAAATATTCTATATGCAGAAAAAGATTAATGTCGATATGGTTTATTGTAGTGTTAACCAGAAGCCTTCCAGATAAACTTAAATATCAGAAGGCAAAAGATAATACGTGCCTCTTTCATCAGATTTAGGCTGTTAATGCTAGTGATCAAGGTGAACATGTTTCATCTGAAGAAAGCTTTCTCTCCTTTTTTCCCACCTTAATTGAAGTATAATTGACATATAAATTTGTAAGATATTTAAAGTGTACATCAAGCAAATTTGCTGTACATATACACTTCCCATCTAGTTAATTAACAAGTCCATCACATATGTGTGTGGGGGGGGAGGGTAAAAACATAAGTTCTACTCTCTCAGAAAATTTCAGTTATACAATACAATATTATCAACTGTAGTCACCATTTTTTACATACTTTTCTGTCTTTTGTCTTTTGAGGACTGCACCCACAGTATATGGAGGTTCCCAGGCTAGGGGCCAAATCGGAGCTAAAGCTGCCAGGATACGCCACAACCACAGCAACGTGGGATCAGAGCCACCTCTGCAACCTGCACCACAGCTCACAGCAATGCCAGATCCTTAACCCACTGTGTCCTCATGGATACTAGTTGGGTTCGTTAACCACTGAGCCACAACGGGAACTCCTGTGTTTTACATTTGATCCTCATGAAGAAAGCTTTCTTTCTTAATCCACTAAATCCAGCAACCCTTTTTGATCTGACAGGATATGTCAGATAATGTTAAAGATAACTGGATTTTGGATTTTAATCAGCACCAAGGAAGGAAGGAAAGAAGGAGAGAAGGAAGGAAAGTTGCTAGATGTCACCTTAGTTTTATGTATTCTTGGATTCTATAAGTTAATGCTGTTAGTGTTTTGTTTGGGTCTTGATGTGAAATACTTTTATTTGATTTCTGTAATTTCTTGTCTTAGCTTGCCATGGTGATTTAGGGCAGACTGGTAAAGGACTGCCCATTGCTGGCCTATATGTTGTACTCTTGACGTAATAAACTTGTAGCAGAGGCTACTGGTCCTCTAAATCCATTCTTGCCTTCTTTTTTTGATAGCAGAACCCCCAGCCATGGTTTGCTGGTTTGTTTTTAACCTGGGTGCATTCCTTTAAAGCTACGTGTGAATCTAAGCTCTGGTTAATAGGACATGAGCTAAAATGTAACAGCACATGTCTAGGAAGTGCCCTGCAGAGAAAGGAAATCATCTTCTTTATCTCTTCCTTTCTTCTGCTTCCTGAATATGGATGTGATGGCTGAAGAGCAGGAAGTCGTTTTAGAGCTTAAAGGGGGAATCTATGCGCTGAGAATTCTGGAGCAACAAAATAGCAAGACCCTTCTAGCTTTGCATTTACTGCCTCTGAACTTTTTTTACAAGACGGAAGACATCTCACTGTCTTCAGGCCACTATTAATTTAGATGATCTGTTGCTCATAAGCAGACATAATCCTTAAAAACAGAAAGTAAGCTGAGGAAATTTTTATAGGTTGTAGAATATGAACTCTATTAAAATCTGAATTCTCTTCTTCCGTTTCATTTCATAGCAATTCCGCCCTCAAGGTGGATCTTTTGTCTCGGCCGTGTGTCTGTTGGGGTGTTTTAATCTTTCACGCGCCTAGTCTCTTCTACAAAGTCCTAACATCTGTAAGTGTTAGTTAACCTTTTTGAACTTGTGGACCCAGGTCAAGATTTAGCATCATTGAAAACAGCACTGTTAAAAAAAAAATTAAAAATTTTCCTTCCCTTCTCTTTATCTAGAATTTCCCCCTGGTTTCTCTGAGTATATCAGCAGCTCCTCAGAATTTATATGCGTATTTCTATACCCATTTTTAAAATCTATTTCAGCTTCTGCATTTTGCCTTACAGGTCCTCACAAGACAATCGATCATCCTTAGCTTCTATGGCACTTCTGTTCTTTTTCTGCCTTCTTTCAAGAGGTTGTCTGTTTCTAGAGTGGAGAATACGTAGAAGTAGTTTTGGAAATAAATTTTTTAAAAAGATTCTGTTTCCGTTTTCCTCATTGGTCCCGGTTAGGCTTTTCTCTGCTAACACAGCATGATGGACAACCGCAGCATTTCAACATTTAACAACAGCCTCCACTTATTTTTCTCTCTCCTGTGTCAAGGGGATGGTGGGCAACTTTTGGTCAGATCTGCTATACGTGTCTCTCATTCTGCAACTGGTAGCTACCTGGTTCACATTCTTCAACTGGCTGATGGGGAAAGGGCAAGAGCACCCGAGCTTCTTAAGGTCTCACCTCTGAACGGTCACCCATCACTTCTGCCAGATTCCATTGGCCCCAGTCAGTGAGGCAGGGATGTTTATTCCATCTTTTCCTCTGAGTTGCACTGCAGTTATGTGGGGAAGTGGGCGGATCTATAATCCTATTAGAGGAAACTGGAAATGTGAAGCAATGCTTCATTCTCTCATACCATTGTGAGTCTAAGAGTCCCCTGCCCATGTGCACGCATGCACACACACACACACACACACACACGCACACACACACACAGAATCATTTAATTCTGACTTTAACATCTAGATAAAGAAAAGTCCGAAAAGGAATATATGTGCTTTGAGAGGTCTGAGCCGTATGTTAGAGAGTTCTTTACTTTTATGTCTGTAGAATGAGATCTCTTCCATTTTATAGTATTAAAATATAAGTGGGTTGGTCAGTTAACCATGCTACCTACAGTATATGTTTAGCTAATTCTAAAGGCCAAGGCTAGCAGCCAATATCCTGAAGGGCACATTGGGTCTCCTGTGGAAATTTGCTTTTGCTTCTGATAACTGGTGTCACTTCATTTTAGGATCTAGCTGATTTTACTTAACGGACAAAATGAAGATAGTGGCTGACTTTACTGCCTCACATTCTTCCAGCTCAGTGATGCTTTGAGAACTGTGCTAAAAATACCCTGCTCGACAGAGTGTAGTTTCTATATACGATTGCAATATACTCTGGGGCCTCGGTGGACATAAAACATTATAGCTCCATGACAGGCTGCTTCAGTGGTTGTTAGAGGTCAGGCCAATTATAAATAGGTGCTTAAGCTTTTAAAAATTTATCGTTCATGCCTCCAGATCACAGTTTGCAAAATAGAAACACTCATCATGATGTGTCAGATCCTACATTTTTATTATAGTACTGAGGAATATGCCAAATATAGCTCAGTACACTTTGTTGGTTTCTGACAATTCTAATATCAATAGAGTTGGTTGATTTCTAAAAATTATAATGTAGCTCAGTGCAGTTAGTTGGTTTCTAACAATTTTGGCATCATTCACTGGGAGAGGAGTCACCCTTTACTGCTCCTGGCTTACCCTTGTGTTCCCCCATATTTTCTGGCAGCCTTGCAGGTGGGCAGGGCCAGTTGCTGGATCTGGACAGTGACCTGTGAGTAGGTATTATGATCTGCTGGACCAGCGTACTTAAGAGCCAGCACGCCGCCCTCCCACTGTCTTTTTCTCCTACTGTATTGATCTGGAAGCCACATATGGAGATGGTGGTGCCACAGCCTGGGTCATGGGGTTACTACCTGGGCTTACCTTGGATGCACATTCAACCTGCACTAGAATAGGCAAACAAGAAATAAGGGGTTTCGGAGTTATAGCTGCATCTTGTCAGGTGTGTAGGGCAGTCATATGCATTTTACAGATAAAGAAAGTGACTGGGAGTTCCCAGTGGTTAACGAATCTGACTAGGAACCATGAGGTTGCGGGTTCGATCCCTGGCCTTGCTCAGTGGGTTAAGGATCCGGGGTTGCTGTGAGCTGTGGTGTAGGTTACAGACGCGGCTCGGATCCCGCGTTGCTGTGGCTGTGGCGAAGGCCGGCAGCTACAGCTCCTGTTAGACCCCTAGCCTGGGAACCTCCATATGCCGCGGGTGCAGTGCGGCCCTAGAAAAGGCAAAAAGACAAAACAAAAGAAAGTGACTGAATTTTCATAAAAGTCAAGATATTTTGCCAACCCCTAGAGTAATAATCTGATGTTTTCTACAGCCCGGTGTCTTAGAGTTATCCTAACTACTGACTTGCATCTGTAGTAGCTTGCTCTTTATTCAGTTGTAGAATTTTCCTGGACCTGATGTTTTCGAAAGTTATAAAACTGTATGAGAAAATGTATTTATCAATTTTAAGTTAGCTGTGATAATAATTTTGTTTTTCTTATGGAGAATGTTGAACATTCTTCTGTATGTTTGGGGTGCTGTGTACTCCCCCATCATCTCCTGTACCACACACACATACACGCACACACATGCACACGCGCACATACACACACACACACACACACACACACACACCCCTCTCTATCTGTCAATGGTTTGTGATTGACAGTGTCTTGGAGATGCAAAAATAGTGTGAGATAGGAACAAGGCTATCTGATCCCTGACAGTTTATTCACTGTGTGATCTTAGGAAAACATTTCATTTCTCTGAACCTCAGTTCTTTTCTTCTTGAAAGAAGTTTACTTAGATGAGGGATTTTTTTCTAATCAAGGGTCCCAACCAAGTAGTGACTTGTAAAACTACATAAGATCTCTATTGGTATCTTTAGAACATTTAATTTTTTTAAGAGCAAGTTTAGGTTCATAGCAAAATTAAGACGAAGGGACAGATTTCTCATATCCTCCCTGCCCCCACATGTACGTGGCATCCTGTTATGAACATCCCCTACTAGAGTGGTACATTTTAGATTTTTTTATAATGATTTTTATTTTTTCCATTATAGCTGGTTTACAGTGTTCTGTCAATTTTCTACTGTACAACAAAGGGACCCAGTCACACATACATGTATACATTCTTTTTTCTCACATTATCATGCTCCATCATAAGTGACTAGATATAGTTCCCAGTGCTCTACATCAGGATCTCATTGCTTATCCATTCCAAAGGCAATAGTTTGCATCTATTAACCCCAAATTCCCAGCCCATCCCACTCCCTCCCCACCCCTCGGCAACCGCAAGTCTGTTCTCCAAGTCCATGAGTTTCTTGTCTGCAGAAGGTTCATTTGTGCCATATATTAGATTCCAGATATAAGTGATTATCATATAGTGTTTGTCTTTCTCTTTCTGACTTCACTTAGTATGAGAGTCTCTAGTTCCATCCATGTTGCTGCAGATGGCATTAGAGTGGTACATTTGTTAAAGTTGATGAACCCACCTTGATGCATCGTAATCATCCAAAGTCCATAGTTTACACTAGGGTTCGCTGTTGGTTATGCACATTTTCTGGGCTTGGACAAACCTGTAATGCTCCGTGTCATCGTAATATCCTACAGAGAATTTTCACTGCCCTAAAAATTCTCTCCTCCTTTTCATCTTTCCACCGTAACAATTTTTTACTGTCTTTTTATTATCTCCATAGTTTTGCCTTTTCCAGAATGTTATGGTTGGAATCCTATAGTACGTAGCCGTTTTAGATTTACTTCTTGGAGTTCCTGTCGTGGCTCAGTGGTTAACGAATCCGACTAGGAAACATGAGGTTGCGGGTTCAATCCCTGGCCTTGCTCAGCGGGTTAAGGATCTGATGTTGCCGTGAGCTGTGGTGTAGGTTGCAGACGCGGCTCAGATCCTGCGTTGCTGTGGCTGTGGCGAAGGCCGGCAGCTATAGCTCCTGTTAGACCCCTAGCCTGGGAACCTCCATATGCCGCGGGTGCGGCCCTAGATAAGGCAAAAAGACAAAAAAAAAAAAAATAGATTTACTTCTTTCCCTTCGTAATATGTATTTAAGGGTCCTTCCATGTCTTATGGCTCTAGAGCTCATTTGTTTTTATCAGTGATTAATATTCCTCTTCCTAAATGGGCCAAAGTTTATTTAACCATTTACCTATTGAAGGACATCTTTGTCGCTTTCAAGTTTTGGCAATTCTGAATAAAACTTCTATAACGTCTCAGTGCAGATTTTTGTGTGGACATACATTTTCAACTATTTTGGGTAAACACCAAGGATTGCTGGATCCAGCCAGATTACTAGAGCTTATGATAGGAGTTTAGCTTTGTAAGAAACCATCAAAATGACTCCCAAAGTGGCTTTGCTATTTCACATTCCCACCAGCAATGAATAAGAGTTCATGGTGCTCCATACCCTTGCTAGCATTTGGTGTTGTCAGTGGCACTTTTTTTTTATTATTATAAAAGTAAAATAGAAATTTTCGGAGTGTTTAGTAACGGTAAACATTATCACATGAAACTTTTGTTTCTGGCGTGTGTGCACGTGCATGTTTGTGTGTTTAACAAATATTAATGGTGTACTGAGTTGCAACGTAAAATGTATTTTTTGTGTTGTCACAGTTTAAATACGTGATCTCTTACATCTTTTTCAACTCTAATATTCCTTGATTCTGTGGATTTACACACACATATTATGTGCACATATGCACACATTCCCACACAATTTAATGATTTTAGAAGATATTCATAATACACTATGTGAAAAAAAATCTCATATTGTAAAAGCAATACGTATATATTTTGTGTGAGTGTGTTATAGTAAGAAATAGGTTTATGTATATGTATAATAGAAAAAAACCCCACAAAGTTCATACCAAGATGAGAGCTAGATGATGTTTTTTAAAAATTTAGTTTCTTGGCCTTTACATTATTTAACACTCACATATTACTTCTGTTTTTTCATGTAGTTTTAAAAGATTCTCTTGTTTTGAAAGGAATCCCTCCTGGGTGAGCTACCATGTGGGTGACAAAGTGGAGAGAAGTAGGTGGGCAGTCTGGGGGAGAAAAGGGTCTTGCGGTCAGGGGTGGACATGCCGGCTGTCCTGCTAGCATCCGACACGAGTTCAGGCCTCAGGAAGACTGCTGTAACAAGATCCCATCCACTTTTGCAGGAACAGTTCTCTAAACTCCTCAGAATCTTTCTTTGAGCAACAAATGATGATGTGGGAAACCCACCGTGGCAGTAGCTTTATTTATCTGTCCATTATCAGACATCAAATGAAGAAATAACTTCTTAAGGAAAAGTTCTAGGGTTCAGAACACCATGTGGCCACCAGCCTAAGACAGCAAGGCTACCTCTGGAGTCCATTCAATGGACACTCGGTGGCCAAAGTCCCCTGAATGAGAGAACAAGAGATCTGTTTGTGTTGTTGTTGTTGTTTTTGTTTGCTTTTTAGGGCTGTTCTCGCAGCATATGGAGGTTCCCAGGCTAGGGGTCGAATTGGAGTTACAGCTGCCGGCCTACACCACAGCCACAGCAACTCAGGATCCGAGTAGCATCTGTGACCTACACCACAGCTCATGGAAACACCAGATCCTTAACACACTGAGCAAGACCAGGGATCGAACCCACCACCTCATGGTTCCCAGTCGGATTCATTTCCACTGCGCCACGATGGGAACTCCAAGAGATCTGGTTTTAAAGTAAACAGAGCTGAAGGCCACCGGCTAACTTTTCACTGAAACGTTCTATGCTTCACTAGAAAGCGTGATTTTGGACAAAGAAGAAAAAAGGAGTTGAAATGCAGTGAAGTCCCCTCTGCCTCAGTTGCCTGAAATGTGCTGCATAAGGCTCAGTGCTGCTCAGCACCTGGGAGCCTGCTGCCTGGGCTCTGGCTGAGAAGGTGCCCCTGTGATCTGTTTCTGTGGGTATCAGCAGCACCCCATCTGCTCCTCTTTCATGAAACCATCGTAAGGGAAGCTTGCTAAAAAATAATGATATATATATATATAAAGAGGGGACTAGCATTCTGTGCACATGTGCCAGAAACTTCTCACTGTGGGAGAACCAGAACAAGCTCTCTGAAAAGCCATTTCCAATCTAGCAGAGCTCCATGCAGCCATCTCCTCTCACTATGCGAGTGTAAATTCCTAGTCTCCTAAAAGGAACTATGTACTAATTTAACTCGCAGGCTCTGATTTTGCACTGGAGGAATGTCAGGATGTTACAGCATGCAGGCTTGATGCCCCCTAACCCTTTCGTTTCTGCACTATTTCCCTATTTTATGTTGTTTCTATTTCCTAGCCCATCTTTTCCTTTCCACAGCACAGCTTAATCTGTAAATCGTTGTCCTAATAAAAGAAATACTCATTTCAAAAAGGGAACCCTCCTACACTGTTGGTGGGAATGTAAATTAGTACAACCACTTTGTAAAACAGTATGGAGGTACCTCAGAAAACTAAATATAGAACTACCATATGATCCACAGTCCCACTCTTTTTTTTTTTTTTTTTTTTTTGCCTTTTGTCATTTTATGGCCGCGGGTTTATGGCCGCACCCGCGGCATGTGGAGGTTCCCAGGCTAGGGGTCTAATCAGAGCTGTGGCCACTGGCCTGAGCCGCAGCCACAGCAACGCAGGATCCGAGCCGCGTCTGCAACCTACACCACAGCTCACGGCAACGCCGGACCGTTAACCCACTGAGCAAGGGCAGGGATCGAACCCGCAACCTCATGGTTCCTAGTCGGATTCGTTAACCACTGCGCCACGACGGGAACTCCCCACAGTCCCACTCTTGAGCATGTATCTGGACAGAACTTTCCTTGAAAAAGATACGTGCATCTGTATGTTCATTGCAGCAGTATTCACAATAGCCAAGACCTGGAAACAACCTAAATGTCCATCGACAGATGAATGGATTATGAAGATGTGGTATATATATTCAATGGAATACTACTCAGCCATAAAAAAGAACAAAATAATGCATTTGCGGCAACATGGATGGAACTAGAGATTCTCATATTAATTGAAGTAAGTCAGAAAGAGAAGGACAAATAGAATATGGGATTACTTATATCTGGAATCTAATGTACAGCACAAATAAACGTCTCCACAGAAAAGAAACTCATAGACTTGGAGAGCAGACTTCTGGTTGCCAAGAGGGAGTGGAAGGGAGTGGGATGGACTAGGAGTCTGGGGTTAATAGATACAAACTGTACCATTTGGAATGGATAAGCAATGAGATCCTGCTGTATAGCACTGGAAACTATATCTAGTCAGTTGTGATGGACCATGATGGTGGATAATGTGAGAAAAAGAGTATGCATGTCTGTGACTGGGTCGCTTTGCTGTATGGTAGAAATTGACAGAACACTGTAAATCAAGTATAAGGGAAAAATAAAAATCATTTTTAAAAAATTAAAAAAAATACTCATTTCATTGAACCACTGTTTTTTTTTTTTTTTTTTTTGCCTTTTGTCATTTTAAGGCCGCACCTGCGGCATGTGGAGGTTCCCAGGCTAGGGGTCTAATTGGAGCTATAGCCACTGGCCTACGCCACAGCCACAGCCACGCGGGATCCAAGCCGCGTCTGCAACCTACACCACAGCTCACGGCAACACCAGATCCTTAACCCACTGAGCAAGGCCAGGGATTGAACCCGCAACCTCATGGTTCCTAGTCGGATTTGTTAACCACTGCACCACAACGGGAACTCCCGAATCACTGTTTTATTCATCAGATGTGTTTGTTTAATGACCCTCAGCTGGATAACTTGCCTAATTCTTTGTGCGGAAGCTATCTCAGAGAATTGCAAATTCTCTCTTCTCCTTCTTCTCAGTTATGAAGCATCTCCAGTTGTTTTGCCCATTGACTCCTTGCTACTGTGTGGCTTTCTAGTGCCTCAGAAAACTCTGTGGTGCAGCAGGGGTGTGTGCAGAACTCTTGGTTGCCTTCTCAAGCCAGAGAAGAAAATGAGAAACTCTTATTTGATGGAGGACTCCCAGGTGTAGAAATTCAATTGATCGTGTTCTTTCATTTGTTATTTTGTTTCCTGAAAGATATGCTGCCCAAGGTCCTGTGGCTCCTGTGGCTTGATTTCAGGTCAATGAAGGCCTAAGGACAAGTGCATCTTAAAAATGTAGAGTTTTCTGTTTTGTTTTTCCTTATTGATTTGGTGAAAGTACTTAAATACAATGAAACATCAAAGACTGCTTTGACAAAAACAAAAATTATTAGGGAGACAGACATGATGGAAATACTACTGTATCTGTGACATGACTAGGGTTAGAATTCTGGTTCTTCCCATTTTAGCCATTTGACCTCGGTGCTGTCATTTACCTTCCCACCTATAAAATGGGAGATTTTGATCCTGTATTACTGTATGTCATTAGTAAAGAACATTAAAGCTGAAATGATTTATTATTTCTGTAATATCTTTACTTTCAGTTTCCATTTTTAGGAATTAGAAGGGTTAGAGATTCACTCCAGAAAAAAATGTGTATATACCTATTTTGAGAAAACGAGAGAATTCAGTACCTTGCAGTGCCTGAAAAATCCATCCCAAATTGTTAACACATGCTATTTTCTATTGTGAGAATAGGTAAAATAAATTTAACCTTCTGTATATGACCTACCCAGATCTATACCTAGATTATGATTTCAGTTATGCTCCTGATTTACTGTGTGATATTGGGTGAGATACTTTATATGTGAACTTATAAGGAAATGACCACATTGAATTTGGATGACCTGCAAAAGCTTCCTCTGCTCTACATTTTGTTCAGTTATAAATTGTACCTAAGTCTGACCCTCTCCATTCTTTGATTTTGTCATCACTGCCCCTGGCAATTTTTAGAGCGTTCATTTTTACCAAAATTCAGTGATGTAAGACCAAGTCCTCATGGCAAAGTGTCCGGTGTGGTTTCACTCGTGTGAAACTCGGTTCCTCAAATCTGATGACATTTCTTTTGTTCAGTACTGTTTTCTTCAAATGCCTTTGTGCAAATGGTTACGTGGGAAAGTTTGAATTATATGATGTTTGGAGCCCTCCCTGAAACAGTCGTGTTTAATTGGATTGAATTGTGGCGATGTCTCAGGACTTGGCAATAAGTTCATATCTGTGAAATCATAGAATCATAAAAATAGTATTTATTTATTTATTTATTGCTTTTTAGGGCTGTACCCACAGCATATGGAAGTTCCCAGGCGAGGGGTCAAATCAAATCGGAGCTGCAGCTGCCAGCCACAGCCACAGCCACAGCAGGTCCAAACCGCTTCTGTGACATATCTCACAGCTCATGGCAACACTGGATCCTTAACCCCCAGGGATCGAACCCACATCCTGCGGATACTAGGTGTGTTCGTTACCACTGCACCACCATGGGAACTCCTCTTAGTTGGTTTTTAGAAGTCATATACTCCAAGCTCACATAGTATCTGTCCTCATCAACGTCTAGCCTCTGTTTGAATCCTTCTTGGGAGGGAGAGAGGAGGTATCTCTTCTCAACAGAATTTATCCCCTTTTTAGATGGATCTGCTTTCTAGAAAGTTTCTTTTACATTGCGCAAAAACCTCTCTCCATCAATTTCCCCTTCCTCCTGTTATTATTGTTGTTGTTGCTGTTGTCATTATTATTATTTGTTATTACTATTACTATTATTATTGTTTTCTTCTAGAGCAAAGGAGAAGAATACTCATCTTTCTTATATATTATAGCATCCAACTTGAGGATCAATATTATGCCTGCCTTTCCGTTATCTATAGCCCTCAAAATGTTGCGTTTTATGCCTCTAGGATATCCCATTCAGGGACAGTCCCAACTTTATGCCTATTACTCCAGAATAAATATTAATGGCATCACCTCTCATTCTAAATATTTTCCTAATAGGGCAATAAATTATATAGTCACTCCATGCCTCTATAATAGTGTCTACCAAATTTATTCTGCAGATTTCTAGAGCTCAGGAGCGCTCTATGAAAAAAGAGGAAAACACATTTAGGGAGCATTTGAATGTACCATCACCCTCCCTGTAGATTCACAGCGAACATTAGTGAGAATTTCTGCAGGAAGGAAATCGGTTTTATTTTGTTTACCCTACTGTTTTCAAACCTTTAAAATCATGGAAATATATACTTTTCTCAGAAAAACAGCTTGAAAGTCACTCTTTTAGAAACACGGCCTAGGTGAATTTTGAATTTTAATTCCAGTTATTTTAAGATTCTTTTCCAAATTGTTAGACAGTTTTTCCCCTGAATATTAACCACACTAGCTCTTTGTTTTCTGTCTGTAAAATGAAGGAATTTGGACGGGCTCTGAAGCTCAACAAGTTGGAAAAATCCTTGGCAACCATTGCAGAAGAACCTTCCCCCACCTCATTTCTCCCACACTGGCGACTCAGGATGACTCCGAATCAGCAGGACGTCAGGGATAGTGGGAATCCTTTGGCATTAATGCAGGCATCATTGCGTCCTGGGAGGAGTGACCATTCTACGAATGGTAGCTGCAAGCGAGTCAGGGGATTTGAAGAAAACTGAAGAGCAGTTAGCCAAGTGTGCTGTCAGAAACAGGTCTGCATGGAGACTGTGCTGTGATGACCCATTAGCACCGATGTGGTCCATGTTCCCATCTCCAGGAACACATCTTCTCAGGATTGAGGGTGCCACTTCCCAGTGGACTGCACGGGCAAACCATGGATTTGTTATTGTGTAGACCAAGAATAGCTGTTAACCAAAACGGAAACAGGCAGTAGACTTCTTCTAGAACATGGTTTATTTGGTTTGAAAATCCATGCCTTTTAAACTACACTAATTTAATTTTTGTTTGTCAGTTGGGTACATTGGATTTAAGTGTAATATCATTTATAATTAAAGAAAAGACCAACACAATTACTGTTCAATAGGCCTCAGCTTTGTAAGGCATAAGCAGCCACAGAGAGTCAATTTTAAAAGGGTCTGCTGAAGATGACATTTTTAATTGTCTTTCAGCTGCACTGACATAAATCACTTTGGCAATACATTTCTTGCATTTGCATAATGACAGAGCACGACGAGATTAGTTATCATTTTTAACTACTGGGTTTTCTGGCGTGATGCTTCTCATCACATCTACGTGTGTTCCCTTTCCAAGGCCATGGTGACATCACATGCGTACATTTTCTGAACCGAAGAAATGAACACTTCCCAGGGTCAGTAGTGATTTTTGTTTTTAAAGCGGTGAGCAAAAGTGCCAGTTCACTCTAAATAACTAAGCAATATTCAGAGGTTTAAAAGGACCATTACACTAAGACACCTTAGAACATTTTCTACAAAATTGACACACAGGCTTTTCTTTGTACAGTTGGCTTGTGCATGCTGCCCTCTGTCTACAAAATTCAAGAAAAATTAATTTCTGTCATAAATTGTCTAGTAAGAGCAGGCTCTTCCAAGTACATGTGTTCTGTAACTTGTTGGGAGTTTTCTTTGTAGGGTTATAGAGAACTTTTCCCATCTAAGAATAAGTTGTGTTTCTATAAAGATCACTGTGGATTGCTATTTTTGGAACTTAGAACCTATTCTGTCTTAAAAAGAGTTATATAGATAGTAAGTGGGCTCTCAGCAATTTTCCCGATGTCTTGCCTAAGCTGCGTGTTTGGTTGTCAGGAGGGTTAGGAGAGGAGACTATTGAAATAGCTGCTTTTGAGTCCTTAGGACAAGTTTCCTGTTCTGAGAGGTGGGACTGGAATTTATTAGGCTGTCCCTTTTCCTCCACTCCTAAGTGCGGCTCCCCTGTGGCATCGGCTCCCATGACTGCAGAGTCCTGTAGGGTGGAAGAAGCATACTCTGCATCCAGATCTAACTTGTCCGCCCTGGAGTTCCTGTCGTGGCTCAGTGCTTAACGAGTCCAACTGGGAACCATGAGGTTGCAGATTCGATCCCTGGCCTCGCTCAGTGGGTTAACGATCCGGCGTTGACGTGAGCTGTGGTGTAGGTCGCAGACCCGGCTTGGATCCCACGTGGCTGTGGCTGTGGTGCAGGCCGGCGGCTACAGCTCCTGTTAGACCCCTAGCCTGGGAACCTCCATATGCCACGGCTATGGCCCTAGAAAAGGCAAAGAAAAAAAAAAGCTTGTCTGCCCTGCATCCAGATGACTGTATCCTTCATACCTGCTTCCACTTTGAGGAGCGCCTTCTCAAAGGATGGAATCCTGAAGCAGATTTTCAACCAACTGAGTTATTGGAGTCCCCCAGGAGCTCTTATCAGCTCTTGCTTTATAGTCCCTGACTTCCCAGATCAGAAGTGGGCCTGGCCACGTACACACCCAGGAGTCTCTAATGAACCGCCAGGTCAGGGAACTAATGACCAAAACATCTGAATCCTGGAGTTCCTGCTGTGGCTCAGCTGGAATCCACTTAGTATCCATGAGGATACGGGTTCAGTCCCTGGCCTCGCTCAGTGGGTTGAGGATCTGGCGTTGCCGCGAGCTGCGGTGTAGGTTGCAATTGTGGCTCGGATCCCATGTTGCTGTGGCTGTGGTGTAGGCTGGCAGCTGTAGCTCTGATTCAACCCCTAGCCCGGGAACTTCCATAAACCACAGGTGTGGCCCTAAGGAAAAAAAGAAAGAAAAAGCCTGAATCCCTTTCTTCCTGATCAAAAATCCAGTTTCCTCAAAACAGTTTAACCCAACTAAGGAAAAAATATAGGTTAAATGAATTCACATATGCTGGAAGTAAAAACAGTAAGTATTTTTACTTATTTTTTTAAGTCATCTCAAAGTGGTTTCATTTTATCATATTTGAATTTTCTAACAGAAAAGGGGGAGGTTATTGTCATGTTTTCCATAAGGAAATTCACCTTGTATCAGCTATAGCAAGTCTTCTGTGGCACAAAATAAGGACAGATCAATCTCGAAAGCATCATCAATGACAGGAAGTGTGGACAGTGAGTGAGATCTTCCTACCGGCTGAGCAACGCCTCTTTTAGTCCAGGGTACCAAGAGGCTGACTGGGCCTGATGGAGTGTTCCTCTCTGCGAAAAACCGCTTAAGTCAATCCAAATCCAAATTGTCACAGTTTTTCTGCTTCCAAAACTTCTAGATCCAAGGGGTCCTCCTCCAAGCTTCCACTGCAGAATCAGGACAAAAGAGGAGAGACAACTAGAGGTGGGGTGTGGGACTTAGGAGCAATTCATTTATCTGAATTAAGCACTTTATAACTCTGCCTGTATTGCTACCTAGTACATGGTTTAATGTTTTCATAGTTTCCAGCACAGCTCTGAGCAGGACCTGTCTTAGGCATAGGTGAAGGAGACAGCTGTTCATCCCATGTTTACTGGCTCTCTTCCTTTTGCCAGATACACCTGTTGTCATGAGGGCAACAGAGACAGGAGAAATACTCATACGCATAGGGTGTTTAATCTGTGGGTGAGACAGACGCAGAAAAAAACAAAAATCAAACTACAATTAGAAGGTTGCTGTGGCAGAATTATGCTTAAGCTCACATCTTCAGATCTAATGGATATAATGGGAGTTTGTTAGTGTCGATAAGTGAGAGGGTTCTAGGGACAGGCATCATGTACACAGTTTAAGGAGGAGCAAGACCACATGACAAGTTCTAGAAAGTACAAGTAATGTAGTGAGTATTGTCTGAGGCACTAGGACCAAGTATAACTTTGGCCTGGGAGGCAGGTCCTAAAAGACACAGTGTGCCTGCTGAAGAGATCAGATTTTTATGCCTTGGCAATCGAAGAGAATTACCTGGGAAATTACCTGGAATTAGATCACTGGCCATAGCTGCAGAGGGAAGAGAAAAAGCAGACAGGAAGACCTGCACTAGAGCAGAAGACGTGGGTTTAGGCAAGTGGGGAGAGTTATATGAGATTTTCATGGAGTGTGATCCGTGGGACATTGGTTTGACCAGTCGATGGATGGATGGATAGATGGATAGAAGGGTGGATGGTTGGATGGATGGATGCATGCATGTATGCATGGTGAAGGAAGAATCTAGGCTCACTCTCCGTTTTCTGGCTTGATCACCTGGAAGACTGGGAACACCATTCACAAAGTGAACATAGAAGTAACGCTTTTGAAGAACTCGTATAACTAAATGCTCACAAAATAAAACTTAATGACATGCAGTTTTCTCATCGTATACTGAATAAGGTTATGTTCATGGTGATCCAGGCATGAAAAAATGCAGTAATCATTTAATAATTACCAGAACTATAAAAGGGGTAAACATTTTATGTAGAGTAATAAATTTCACAACAGTGTGGTAAGCTTGTGATTGATAGAAGTGGCTCCAAGGTAGGCAAAGAGTCAGAGAAAGAAATTACTTCTGGAGGTGAGGAGGGGCGGGGATAATCAGGAAAGGTGCCTAAAGGAGGTAGCATTGGAGTAGAACAATGAAGGGTGAGTAGGGTGGGTGACACCTGAGAGGAGGCTTGCAGTGTAGCCAAGGGCACTGAGAGTGGGGCTTCAGGGACAAGCTTGCTAACTTCTGGTTCCATTGTTCTGAAAGGGAACCCAAGAACCTATGTTTTTGACAAGTACCCCAGGGTGACTTTTAGGCAGACTACAGTCTACCTTATTGAATTCTTAAATTTTAAATTCCCTGAGTGGAGATGGCTTTGCCTGTCACTGCATCCACAGTACTTGGCACAGTGTGTGGCACATTGTAGGTGATCAACAAATGTATTTTAAGGAGCAAGACACTTACTAAACATCTAAATCATAAGAAATAGGAGTTCCCGTCGTGGTGCAGTGGTTAACGAATCTGACTAGGAACCATGAGGTTGTAGGTTCGATCTCTGGCCTTGCTCAGTGGGTTAACAATCTGGCATTGCTGTGAGCTGTGGTGTAGGTCGCAGACGCAGCTCGGATCTGTCATTGCTATGGCTGTGGTGTAGGCCGGTGGCTACAGCTCTGATTCGACCCCTAGCCTGGAAACCTCCATATGCTGCAGGTGCAGCCCTAAAAAGCAAAAAAAAAAAGAAAAGAAAAGAAAAGAAAACTTCCTACTCCCTTTCTAACTACTTTCTCCTTTGGCTGTGAGTAGTTGAGTTTCCTGCTTACCTGTTCTATTTGGAGAAAGTAAGAGCGTTGACCATCATAAAGACCACAAGTAGGGAAGAAGAACAATTTTAATGGGACTATATTAGGTTATTTTATTGGAGGAAAAAATAGACTGCTGGTTTCTTTTATGTCTTTTCTGCCTCAAAAGCTTAAAGATAAGAGAAGTGGTCTATAAAAGTAAGTTCAACTCTTTGAATATGCAGCATTCACCAGCATGCCTTAGCCACATTTTTTTCACTTAATAATCCACTGATCAAGTGTTAGGAATATAGAAATGAAAAAGTCTGCCCTCAGCCAGCCCTCAACCTAGCAGTGAAGATAAACAAGCAAAACTTAATTACTCTACATGTTGATACACGCCAGGACTGCAGAGTGAATGCCAAGCTCTGGGTCAAGGACTTTCCACATGTTATCATCTCATTTAATCCGAAAACCTTATAAGACAAATATTTTTCAGATGATGCAGCTTGTCTTGGAAGTTAAGTGGTTCACTCCAGCTCATTTAATAGCAAGTGGTAAAACTGTAGTTGAAATTCAATGTCTGTCAAAACATGTCACTGCTACTCCCTGCATTTCTCCGTCACTGCACTCTTCTTTTGCTTATGTTTGTCTTTGTTCTTGACCACGTAATCAGGAGATATAATTGAGCCATATATAATACACTAATGTCCTTAAGTTTCCTCGAAATGCAAGTTCAAAATTGAAAGATATTCTAGAGGAAACAGAATCCCAGTGTCGTGCTGATGTGTTCAGTATGCTGTCTGACCTTGATCATTCATTCAGCGTTCTTATATTCGGCATCCTTACTTGTTATATGCTGAAAATTGTTTTGCCATTTTGCAACTCTTAGGGAATGTTAATAATATCAGTAGGTATTAGCCCTAAATTATGTCCATTTCCTTTGACTAAAAGTTTCATTTTCTGCATGATATTTTTATTGATATGAAATATCTTTCCACCTTGTAAGTACCAAGGTTAACTTAAATATAAAAGCATTGTCACGTGTGAAATAAGAGATGCATAGGATTGTATTAAATTTCAAGGTTTGACAGCACCACTTTTTAAAAAACATGTTACTTTAAAGAAAAAACTTATCACTAAGATAAAAAGTAAACTACAGTTCTTGAATAACTGAATTCAGTTGATTTTTTGCTAATGTGGTAGCATTACATGGATATTTATTTTTTTAAATGATGCTAATCCTAAACCACTTAGGATTCTTTCTGTTCATACCAACTCATGGTCCAGTTTTGATTTGCCCATTTAGGATCCATGACTCCATAGTGTCGTATAACAGTTTACTTTGTCCCCCCTCCCTAGGGTGAGCTCTGTAAACCCAAGGATGCTTTTATTCCTTTATCCTCAGCATCTGGGCCAATGCTCGCACAGGACAGATGTTCAGTAACACTGGCTGAGTTAGGTACTATGCACATGAATGGTGGGTAGTAATTACCCAGATTTGCTATGTATCTCATTGCATGTGAGTACAAAAATCTTACTTTAGAATGTGTACATAAACCCATTTCTTTATATATAACAGATGGGCTAATACCTGAGATCATACTATAAGTAGAGTTGATCCCTAAGATTTTGCCTAAGATTTTGTCTAGAAATATAAATTTGGACAATCCAGGGCTCAGGAATGACATCACCACCTAAAGATGATGCCGATCATCTTATACAGAGTGCTAATTCTGAACATTTGAACGAGACATGGCTCTCTAAAAATGAGAGAAAAATCCAGTAAACCCTCTACAAATATAATTCCTCTATGTACATAATGGTTATAATGCAGTTTATTCGTGATACAACATTCTAGGATTTTTTGTATAAAATTTTAACGTTAGATTCATTTTAGATTTATTCACAAAAATAGTGAAAGCAGTCAGAGTTGTAATACATTTCCCACTCAATTTCCTCTTTTAAAAACATCTTACATTCATGTGGTCTATTTGTCACAATTAATGGATAAATGTAGATACATTATTATTAACTAAGGTCTGTACTTTATTCAGAGTCCCTTAGTTTTTACCTAGTGTCTTTTCTTCTGTTTTAGGGTCTTATGCAGCCTAACACATTGCATCTAGTTGTCCTATCTCCTTGGCTGTGACAATTTCCCTGGCTTTCCTTGGTTTTGATGAACTTGACGTTTTTAAGGGGCACTGGTCAGGTATTTTGTAGAATGTCCCGTCAGTGGGATTTGCCTGGTGTTTTTCTCATGATTAGACTGTGATTCTATATTATTGGAAGAAAGAGCAATGAGGTGATGTGTCCTTCTCAGCACACCATATGAAGGGTGCCTGCCAGCAGCACTCCTGATCATCACCTGGCTGGGTCAGCATCTGTCAGATTTCTCTGCTGTGAAGTTATTCTTTTCCCTTTCTACACCATGCTCCCTGGGAGGAAGTCACTGTGGGTAGATCACAATTAGGGAGTAGGGAGTTAAAGTAGAAGAGGGTAGAATTACGTCTTCAGAGAGAAGAGAAGTAATTCGATAAAATAAACAAAAGACGCTCTGCTCTTTGGGTGATGGTAAACTAGCCCTGGGAACTCTTAGAATAATAAACAGTCTCTTAAGGAAATAAGCAGAGTGTCACTGTCTAAGACATTTCCAGCTGAGAGGTTCTTTGTGGTCTTCCTTTTCATTGGAAAGAAGCCAGTCAGCTATGATGCTTTTGCCATTTTTTACAAATCTGTCTTATTCTTAAAGGAAGCTAATATTTATTTGTTAAGACATATGGATGTAGTCAACAGATATTTTCCAAACCCAATCAATTTGTTTCAGATCCTCTCGAGAACTGTTGCACATCGACAGACAAAAGGCAGAGAAAGCAATGTGCTTACCTTGGGAATTTACTGTTGCTATAACCCCTGGGTTAATGACCCCCAATACAAAGCAGCAATTCAACCTACTCCCCCTGTCATATGCTTCGCAAGTCTTTATGATTAAAGGGAATCTTAACATAAATAATACATGGTCCGTGACATAGTACACCAAATTGCATTTTAAATATTCATGCAATTCTTTTAAAAAATAAAACCGGCAAATTGCAGTTCAGACTGAGGCTTCTGAAGGGGAAGGGATACAATGTATGAACGAGTCTCAGTAGCAGTTGAAATGAATTTATAGAAGGATTTTCCATAGGTTTCTGCCCTTCTGGATCCCTTCAGCGTAGTTTATTAGCATAGTACAGAGCATATGAGTTTCTGAAAAATCCTAGAGAATGTGGTGTGCTCAGTTCAGATGTGGTAGATTTGTCTTCAAGCAATCTGATGTGACTTTATAGAGGATACCTGTTCCTTCATTCTTCAGACATAGTGATGTAATTTACTAGACCAGTATAGAAACGGCTTTGGATATTGATTTAGAGCTTAGATGGATAACCTGCTTGGAGCTTGTTTGCTCTGATGCCAGCTCTAAGAACGAGTATTTTCAAAATATTTGGTTTAAAGTGTATTGAGCAGGAAAATAACAGCACAGGGTTTTACTAGAAGGTATTCCTAAAAGCTTCCGTTTAAAAGTAAAAGCCAGCTCCCTAAAAATGGGTTCAAAATTGATGGTCTCAGTTGCCGTCAGTAAAATGCACGTCTCTGAGAAATAGAATTTTGTGAATGTTCGTACAAAAAAAAACCTAAAGAATTCTAAGAATTTATGAGCATAATTAAATCATCAAGAAGGTTTTCTGAACGTGGTAAATTTTATCCCACCATAGATCAACAAAAGGTTCTGACATCAAGAAAATTAAATTTTGCCTACGCCTTGAAATATATCAATAAAGCAAAATTCATGGTGCTCTTAGATATTAAAAAGCCTAAAATATGGTAGTTAAAACCCATATTTATATTCAGTGTTGGGATTTTTCTTAGTACAATAATTGAGTTCACACTGCTGCAGACCTTGTTAAACGTATATGTCTTATAAACGGAATGACTGTAAATCCAAGGGCGTTATGCCAGTAATGGAAAAAATAAAAATCCACCTACCAAAAAATGTCCTTCTGGAACTTAGAGTTGGCCTCTTTGGGTCTGCCACAATGGGTTATACATGCGAAAGTGTAACTAATAACATATTAGGCTGAGTTTGAGAACACCCAAACCAGTGTTTGCCAACACAAAACTCTCAGAAGGGCTCCCACTGTCAACAGACTTGCTTCTTCTCATTCTCCTCCATTCATTCCACAAATATTTCTTGAGAAGCTACTATTTAACATGCCGTGTTCTAGTAACTTAAGGCACATCAATGAACATCATAGACCAATACCCCTGCACTCTTGAAGCTTACAGTCCGTGACCATTACAAAACACCCCCTTATCTTGAGCTGAAATCTGAATTCCTACAGCTCTCATTAGAAAAATAAGTTTAGAAGTCCCGGCGTGGCGCAGCGGAAACGAATCCAACTGGCATCCACGAGGGCTCAGGTTCGATCTGTGGCCTCGCTCCGTGGGTTAAGCATGCAGCGTTGCCATGAGCTGTGGTGTAGGTTGCAGATCTGATGTTGCTGTGGCTGTGGTGTAGGCTGGCGGCTACAGCTCTGATTCCACCCCTAGCCTGGGAGCCTCCTTAGTCCGCGGGTGCGGGAAGAAAGAAAAAGAAAGAAAAGGAAGGAAGGAAGAGAGGGAGGAAGGGAGAAAAGAAAGAAAAGTTTATTTCGTCTGCATAAAAGTCCCATACTTCAAGATAGTCGTGCCTCTAGATCCCACCCATAGCCTCTCCCCCGCCCCCGTGCTCCATCAATTACTATTTCCTGGTAACACTTTCTCAGTCCCTTCTAATACTCTCAACATAATCTGGATTCCCTTTTCTAATTCTTTTTTGGTGGCAGTGCAGTTGTAAAGGTGCAACCTTAAAAATCAGGACAAAGTAGGGTCAGTTCCTGGTTCTGCCACGTGAGAGCTGTGATCTTTGCATCCATCATTTGACCACAGTGAGCCTCAGTTTCTTCATCCGTAAAATGAGAGTAAAATTTTTACTTTACACTATTACTGTAAAATAAGACATAATGTATATAAAATAACCAGCAAAGGGCTAGACAAGTAGTAGGTGTTTACACAAATAGCCACTCTCTAGAAACTGGCTGATCTCCTTTTATTGAGCAAATTATTGTGCTCTTTTATGCTCTTTATTATGCTAAGTCTCTCTCTTCTGCCCTTGTGCTTTAGAATTTTTGATCCTGTATGCCCACTGACATTTATCGCTTTTAGTGTAGTTTTGTTATATGTTCACAATTCCTCATTAGAAACCCATAAGGGAGTTCCCGTCATGACTTAGTGGAAGTGAATCTGACTCATATCCATGAGGACCCAGGTTTGATCCTTGGCCTCGCTCAGTGGGTCAAGGATCCCACGTTCCCCTGAGCTGTGGTGTAGTTTGTAGATGTGGCTCAGATCTGGCGATGCTATGGCTGTGGTGTAGGCCAGTGGCTACAGCTCTGATTGTTCCCCTAGCCTGGGAACCTCCATATGCCGCAGGTGCAGCCCTAAAAAAAATAAAAAAAGCAAAAGAGAAAAAAAATACCACACATGAAAAAAAATGCTTTGTTTTTGATATTTCCTTCTCTGTACTGTGTAGTTAATGTCCCCCGGAGCTTTTTTCTTATTTTTCTTTCTGTTATAATTCATGATGGCATATTATATTTTATATCAATTTCCCTCTGGTTATTAAAATCATGTCTCATGGTAATGTTCTTAATTTGTCAGATTTTACAAATTGTTTTTATTTCATCTGTCAAAATCTGGCCAGAATGGGTTTTCACCAAAAATATTATTTTCAGCCAGTAGAGGGAGTCAACTACAACTAAATGTAGTTTAGGACATGCAGAGTAAAAGAGAATTGACTTCAATTTGTGGCTTTTAAAATGTATAATCATATGAAATTTTAAGTGTATATACAAAACCTAAGCATAAGTATAACCTGACTTCATGTATTTTCATTGTGGACAGACTACAAGTTTATTTGTCCTTTAATTTCCATAAACATATTCATCTAAATGATAAACGAACATAGAAAATCTGTGTTTATATTGGAGACCTTTATAAAAAGAAATTTCTCTTGATGTGCCAAAGAAGTAAAAATAGTATACCCCTAAAGTATAATAGTATCAAATTGTGTCTTTGTGCTTGTGGTTTATGATTATCGAAGGAACTTTTAAAACCGTTAACCAAAGCGTAAGGTGAAAAAATATGTTATTGTCAGTTTTCCATAAAAACGAATTATGGGTCCTACAAGAGACCATGTGTAGTGACCACAGGCCGCACCGTGAAGCACCTGCCTACTTCTGCCTCCGTGAGAAGAGCCAGCAGTTCTGTGGCATCTTCTCACTGCCCCTCCGCTGCTCTCCTTTGTATCTGTCCTTTATTACATCAGAGCCCCCTGGGAGGTCATTTTGCTTTGACTTTGTTGCATCATTGGGGAAGTATACACAGCAGGTTCACCAGCAAATTTAGTAATCTGGACGTTGTAGGAACACATCTCTGGCTCCATGTCAAAATCCTGTCCATTTCAGATCCTTGTACAAAAGGGAACACTCTTAAATGTGTGCCCATTATTTCATTCTTAATCCTGACATACTGTTTTCATTGTGGTTGCTATTGTTTGTTTAGCTTTGAGAAGTAAAGATGAAAAAATTTACTCAGTGAGAGCATCATTGAGGAGTTGGTTTTATTTTTGATTCTATCTTTAAAATAACTTATTTGATCACCATTTGGAAACACAAAATTAATATCTACCTGAGAGTTCCTGTTGTGGCTTAGCGGTTAATGAACCCACCTAGTATCCATGAGGATGCGGGTTCGATCCCTGGCCTTCCTCAGTGGGTTAAGGATCTGGAGTTGCCATGAGCTGTGGTGTAGGCCACAGACACGGCTTGGATCCCAAGTTGCTCTGGCTGTGATGTAGGCTGACAGCTGTAGCTCTGGTTCGACCCCTAGCCTAGGAACATCCATATGCTGTGTATGCGGCCCTAAAAAGACTAAATAAATAAATAAATAAATAAATAAATAAATAAATAAACTGCCTGACCCTAAACCAGGAAAATGTGTTACTAATTTAAAACTTCCTAATAGAATTTAAAAGTTAACAAAACATAACTCTGATGCTGTAAACCTTTAGCATTGCCTTCACAGAATAGTCTTAAATGAGTCTTTTCATCACAGACACCTAAGATTGAAACAAACAAAATTTTAAACATATTTTTCTTTCTTTCTTTTTTTTCCCCATTACCTTTATTTTTCCCTGTTCAATTCTTTGGAGAGCAATGTTTAATTCAGTTTATTGAGTATCCATGTACAAGGTCATTCTGAATGTCATTACCTTCCTGCTGCTGGGTGCATGCGCTGTGTCTCCCAAGACACACCCCAGTGCTGCTGGGGACTTCGGAGATCTTTTGGACCAGTTCACTTTAAATTTTCAAAAAGCAGGAACAGAAAATATGCCCTTTTAAGCTATTAGCGCCTCTCTTAGAATAGAGACTGTTATACAAATGGTCGTTGCTTCTCTGTGTTTGTGTTTTTTATTTTTTTTCTGTTCAGTTTTATTGAACTGCAGTCGACAACAACAAAAAACTAAGATATTGAAGTTGTACGACCTAATTTGATATCATGTATATTGTGAAGGGATGCTTACCTCAAGTTCATTAACATGGCTGTCAACTCACATATTTACACCAACCCCCCTTTGGGCATGAGGATATTTAAATTCTACTCTCTCAGCAAATTTCAGTTATATAGAGTATGGTATTATCAGCTCTAGTCACCATATTAAACATTCGATCCTCAGGCCTGATTGATCTTACTGAAAGTTTGTACCTTTTTACCAGCCTCTCCCTATTTCCCCTACTCCAGTCCCTGGCAATCACTCTTCTATACGCTGTTTCCATGAGTTTGATTTTTGTTAAAGTCTCCATATATAAGTGACATCATACAGGGTTGGACACTTGGTGGGAATGTACGCTTGGTACAACCACCATGGAAAAGAGTGTGAAGTTCTCCTCAAGAAATTAAAACTAGCATACGGTCCAGCTTCTGGGTACATATCCAAAGGAAATAAAAACATTATCTTAAAGAGGTACCTATACTACTGTGCTCATTGCAGCATTCATCACAAGAGCCAAGTTATAGAAACAACCTAAATGTTTATCAATGGATGAAAGGGTAAAGATATAATACATGTACACAATAGAATATTATTTGGCCACGAGAAAGAAGGAAATCCTCTTATTTGTGATAATATGGATAAACCTGGAAGCATTATGCTAAGTGAATAAGCCAGACACAGAAAGACAAACACTACAGTATAACACTGATGCGGAGCATGTTAAAACTGATGGAGGGCTATTTGTGCAAAAACGCATTGTTTTCAATATATAGAGTTTATTACAGGGCGCAAAAAGGAATTTTAGGAGTGGTTGAATTACCGGCGTATTCAGCAGGCTCCAGTTTTGTAAAGGCGAAAGAAACAAGAAGGAATTTCACCAAAAACCTACCACTTTTTAAAAGAAATATTACCTGAAGTGCCCAAGAGGGTTCTTAAAGACACTATCCATGCTTCTAAACAGGCCAGCACAGGTTTTCACACATTTTTAGAAATCAATTATTGGCTCAGGCAATAAAATCACAGATTGCTGCTGCTCAGAGAAGAAAGATTGTGTTTGCTCTTTTTAATCAGACTTTGGAGGCTGAGTGTAAGCAAGTTTATCCACATTGCTTATTTACATGATATGTTTTAACTTGTTAAAATAAGTGTGTAAATTTGCAGAGGTAATAAATAATTTCTAAGATGGCCAAATCTGAGAAGCTCTGAGAGCAACAGCTGCAGCTTAGAAACCATGGCAGGAAGGCTCTAATGTTGGACATCTCCAAGGTCGCATGGACTTTAGGGACAGAGGGAAGGTCCCAGAGGGGACAGAGCATGAGCAGATTCGCTTTTCCCCAGTTGAAAAATTAAAAATGAATCTGAAACAAATACTTTTGTTAGTTTTAAATCCTATGTAGTATTTCACAATTAAGTCATTAATTTTAATTTTTATTTTTTTTAGGGCCACACCCACGGCATATGGAGGTTCCCAGGGTAGGGGTCGAATCAGAGCTGTAGTTGCCGGCATACACCACAGCCACAGCAACGTGAGATCTGAGCTGCGTCTGCGACCTACACCACAGCTCACCACAACAGTGGATCCTTAACCCACTGATCAAGGCCAGGGATCGAGCCTGCATCCTCATGGATGCTAGTCAGATTCGTTTCTGCTGAGCCATGATGGGAACTGATCCTCATGTATTCTTTATGGGATAATAAGAACTGTTTTCATGTTTGTGTCAAATTCTTTACCATTCTAATATATCCTTTATTTCTTTTAACATTATTATTTTTTAAATCTGAGAATTTGAGGTTTTTTCCTTCTGTTGCTTTTATGCTTTGAAAATTCTTCCCCATCCACAGATCAAATATTCATCTAAATGTTTTTCTAGATGGTTTGTGTTCTTTGTTTACATGTTAGGCTTATCAAACTGGACTTTTTTGGGAGTTCCCATTGTGGCTTAGTGGTTAACAAATCCGACTAGGAACCAGGAGGTTGCGGGTTCGATCCCTGGCCTTGTTCAGTGGGTTAAGGATCTGGTGTTGCCGTGAGCTGTGGTGTAGGTTGCAGATGCGGCTCGGATCCCGCGTTGCTGTGGCTGTGGCGAAGGCCGGCGGCTACAGCTCCTGTTAGACCCCTAGCCTGGGAACCTCCATATGCCACGAGTGTGGCCCTAGTAAAAGGCAAAAAAAGACAAAAAAAACTGGACTTCTTTTGATGTTTGTGCAGTGTATCTAAATTGACGTTGTTTTTTTTTTTTTGGAGGAGTCAGTCAATTTTACCTTCTATTTCTTTGGTATTCATGTATCCAGTGCCTATTACTGCCTTCTTCTATGTACGGGGGGGTCTGCTTTAGATCAAATGCTTTTCATTGACACTGATGTACTTCCCATGCCTTTGTCACATGGTGGTGTTTTTTAAACCATTTTAAGTGTACCATTCAGTGGCACTAAGTGCATTCACAATGTTGTGATCGAACCCACAACCTCATGTTCCCTACTCGGATTCATTTCCTCTGCGCCATGACGGGAACTCCTGCACCTGAACTTTTCATCTTTCCGAGCATAAACTCTGTACTTAACAACAACTCCTCACCCCCTTCTCCCCCAACAGGGTTTAATCATAGATTTATAATATCTATGATTAAATATTTTAATGTTTTAATGTCTGGCAGACAAAATATCACCCAGCCCATAGCTTTTCTTTAAAGATGATAGCTCTTCATTTTACATATGTGAAGTGCTGTTTGAGATGCTTCTTCTGATTTATATCCTGTCCCGCGAATGGCTCCGCCCTACAACAGTCACTCAGGCTGGAAATCTGCGTGTCACCTGAAGCTCTTCTTTCCTCCTCTCTCACTTCCATTCAGTGTCCTTTTGATCCTCTGTTATTACTCTTCCTCAAGTCTCCACTTTGTTTCTACCGCACCGGGGCCCAGCCCTTGTTCAGGTCCTCGTCCGCTGCCTTGGGGGTCATTGCCTCAGCCTCCCAGCAGGTCTGCCTTCCTCTTCCTGTGCCCTCTCCCAGCCGTCCTTCACACTGGTGCCACCTGGTCATCCTTCAATACAAATATGGTCGTACACACTGCTCTGGCTTAAAATCTTCCGGAAGTTCATGACTTTCAGGGTCAAGTTCACATTCTTTGGCCAGGCCTTAGAAATCCACTATGCCTCTTCCACAGGAACTCAACTCTCCCTGCTACACACACACACACACACACACACACACACACACACCCCAGCCTCGGGTCAAGGTTCCATATCTGCACTCAAGTCCAGAACCCTCCTCAGGCTCCTCTCTTTCTCCCTTCTTCTTCCCTGCTCCATCTCCACCACTGCCTCCCTGACTATTAGGTCTCCCCCTGAGCTTCCAGCTTTGCTGCCTGGAAGTCACCGCACTACTATAGAATTAAGTGTCTGCTCCCCAGAGGTTCTAGGTAAGACCTCAGTCTCTCATGAGCCCGGTATACGGCACAGTAACATGATAACGTAATGACAGTGAGAGTGTAAGTATATGGCCGTGCTTACTTACACATCATTCATCTCATAGTGTTTCTTTAAAACTGATCGAAGTTAACAAGATTTGCCTGAAATAACTTTTCACAAGGTTACTGGGAGTTGTGTTCTTCCTTGAATTCTAACTGCCCCTTCCTATAGATCACAAAAGAGACCTTTACCCTTTCCTAGTCCACCTCTTGTTAAATAGAATGATTCATTAACTGGTTTGTGGAAGCCTCTGAATAAGTTATTAATGCTCATTGTATTGCCTTTCTCCCTCTCTCTCTCTCTCTCTCTTTTTGCTTTGTTATGGTGAGTTTTAATTGAATTTGTCTTTATTACACCACCTATTATTGGCCACTTTGTTGTAACTCATTTCCAAGTAATTGGATATGTACCTTTTCTGAAATGTAATTTTCTTTGGGCTCATGAAATACACAGAGCAATCCATATACATAAACCCCTTCATCGGACTTTTGCCGCCTTTAAAAATAGGATCAAAAATTACTACCCTGAAAGCAGAACTCTAGGTATTTAAACGGTGATTCGAAACTGTCAAGAGAACAAAAGAAGTGAATTTAGCATAAGAGATCCCAAATTAGGGGAGGGGAGTGTAATTCTAGAGCATTATTAAATGAAAACATCATTGAATTATAGTGAAAAGAAGCATTAGTCTTTCCCTGAGAGAGTATCTGGGATTCATTCCCTTGAAGAGTAAATTAAATGAGCCTGGTGGTCTCTTTTTTAATGGAATATCATGAATATAATTGAACCAACATTTAAAATTTAGCCTGAGTATAAAGCCCGGTGTAAATAGGTACAAATGGCAGAAATGATACTCTTGTGAGGCTATTGCTGGAGGAATCCGTACCCGCTTTTCCTCCATCGTTTACAACCCAGACTTCTCAAAGTGGAGCTGGAATTTGTGTTGCCTGACCAGCTCTGGGATACTTGAATGTCTCGAGGTTTAGATTTTTGAATGACTGCATTCGCTATAAGGTTAGCATCCATACTAATCATTTTTTGTCAATGACTTGTACAAATGGAGTTCTAAAAAGAGACTGATGACCAATTAAGTAGATAGCTATTGCACACATAGTCATGTCACAGCGATGTGCGTGGGTTCCATTAAAGGTTTACAGGCGAGACACCCTTTAAGCTACCATGAATTCAAGGAGGTTTCATTAATCAGCAGGTGTTGATTGAACACCTACTGTGTGTCTAGCACTCTGATGTGTATCTGAGAGCCACTGTGCTCAAGGAGACAAGGCTAATATTTATGAAACAACTTGAGGTTAGTTGTGTGCCAAACTCTTAGGCACTGCTTTATGGCTAATGGGAGGAACCCAGAGAAGGAAGAAAGAAGGTGGAAGTTCCAGAAACCTTCTTTTAGGCAGCCTAAGGCTCAGGGTATAGATTCACGTTTGTATGTGTCCTGCATGTCTTTCCAAAGTATTTTATAAGCTGATGATGGTGTTAGCAAATTCAGGTTTGGCTGCTTGTCACTCAAAAGCCAGTAATTCGAGAGGCAAGTGTTAGTAGAAAGGAAAGTCTCTTTAATCAGAAAAGCTGGGGAGTTCTCTACGTGGCTCAGGGGTTAACGAACCCGACTAGGATCCCTAAGGACGCGGGTTCAATCCCTGGCTTCGCTCGGTGGGTTAAGGAGCTGTGGTGTAGGTCGCAGACACGGCTCGGATCTGGTGTTGCTGTGGCTGTGGTGTAGGCCGGCGGCTACAGCTCCAGTTCACCACTAGACTGGGAAGCTCCATATGCCGCAGGTGCGGCCCTAAAATAGAAACAGAGGAAAACAAAAAGGGAAGAGGAAAAGCCGACTGTCTGGGGAGAAGATGGACCCTGTCCTGAGACCAGCTCCAAAGAGTCTGCCCAGTTTTGATAGTTTTAAACGGAGAAAGGGGGAGGGAAGAATCTCCGTGAATCACCGAGGCGGGAGGCTGGGTTCCGCATCCTGCTCCATTGCGTGCAGGCTAACTGACTCTCTTCAGATGTTGTCTTGCCATCATGATCTGCCTGCAGGATCTCTGAGGGGGGCTGCTGCAGGGAAAGAGCTAGTCATTCTTTAACTACTTCATCCTTTTAATTTAGGCAAAGAAGCAACAGGTTTAAGCAGGGTGTAGCATGTGCTCAGGAGAGCATAAGTCAGGAGTTAGCTTCAATTGCTTAAGTGATCTCACTCCTAAATAAGGTTCTTTTAAGGTTAGAGGGGAACTGAGATGGGCCAACAGGAAAGGGGGCATAAGAGCCGCTGTTAGCAGTAGTTGCTTCTGGAGAAAGAATCTGGGGAAGGGCTGATGTTTCTACTGTATTCCCAATTCGATTGTTTGGATTTTTTGCCTTGTGCATCTCTTTCCTTCTCGCAAAATAGAACATGGGTTGTTGTATGATTAAAGTCAGCGGCTCAAGCTGCTGCTCAGGGTTTTGAAAAACATCAGAGTGAGCAATGGCCAAGAGGCAGCGAGGAAAAAGGAGGAGGGGACTGGGTGAGGCAGAGGAGGCCAGGGAGACCATTTTGGTGCCTGGGTGACGCTGGGGAATAACCGCAGAACCATAGGAATGCGTGCTGAAGGGTGCACCTATCCTTTCGGTAGTTGCACAGGTTTGGAGTCAGACTGCCTAGATGTGGATTCCAACTCTGTCATGTACTCACTGCTCTTCTCTGAACTTCAGTCTCCTCTTCTGCCAAACAGCAGTTAGTAATCCTTACCTCATGGGGCTCGATCTAAGGGTACCCATGAAGGTCAAGCTATGGAATGGTGCTGGGGCACATGGCAGGACCTTAGGCAAGCTGTGGAAGATTTGGATGGACTGGGAAAAGGACAGCTTGGAGGCTGGAAGACTCAGACAGAAGTATTTCCTACGGTCTGCCAGTCATACCTCCAGAATATTTCTGAAATTCACCTTTTCAGCTTGGTCCCTGATACTGTTATTTTCTTAGTTCAGACTCCAGGAAGTATTTGAATAGTTCTCTAACTGACCTAATGTCCCCTGCCTCCAGTATCCTCAACAAGCACCAGTGCAGTCTGTCTACAACACAGATCTGTGTCACACCACAATGAAAAGCCTTCAACAGCTCCTGTCACCTGTGATGAAGCCCAGTCCCCTTAATATACCATCCCAGGCTGTCCACAGCCCAGCCCCTTCCCTCTGCCACCCCGGCCTCTTGCTTTGCCACTCCGCAACATCAAAGTGCGTGTTGCCACAGCACATACCACACCATTGCTCAGATCCAAATCTTCGCCGATGCTGTTCCCTCTGCCTGGAATTCCTCTCTGCCATCTCTCTCAATGCATTTCATTCCTTTCCAAGCTCCTAATCCCTGGTAATTTTAAATATTTTGGAAACCACAGCTTGTAATATTTTCTCCATTTAATTCGATGCATTGAAGATCTTTTTTCTAGTTCTAAGATCCAGATGGATCTAGATGTTTGATGCAGATCAATAAGACAATCAATAAGCTTTTATTCTTATTCCACTCCCCTTTACTGAAGTGGTCTTGATTTGCATTTGCTGATGAGAGCAATTTGTCTGCCACGTCCACGTGAGACGTGTAGTTTGAAAAGGCACAGTGCTTCCTCCAAAGAGAATAACCCACTTAAAATACCTTCAAGCCCATTGCTTTTTATCCTCCCTACACCCTCTCTGCTGGAATTGAGTTCAGGATCCGGGCTTTGAAAGATGCATTCCTTTCAGTCCAGGCCAGTAGCGTACTTCGGAGTCCTTCACCACACAACTTGGAGTAAGGTCTTTAATTTGTGGTGAGCCCTGAGTGAATCCGAGGCCAAGGACCAAGTAGGTTTGTTTTGTTGGCAGTTTTTCCTATTGCCTCATAGCCTATTCCCTGATCTAGTTGAAGATATTTGAGACATCAGCAGAAATGCTTTGTTTAAAAGTGTGACAGGGAGTTCCCATTGTGGAGCAACAGAAACAGATCTGACTAGTATCCCTGAGGATGTGGGTTGGATCCCTGGCCTCGCTCAGTGGGTTTGGGATCCACTGTTGCCGTGAGCTGGGGCATAGATGGCAGATGTGGCTCGGATCTGGCATTGCTATGGCTGTGACACAGGCCGACAGCCGTAGCTCTGATTCGACCCCTAGCCTGGGAACTTCCGTATGCCGAACTTGTGGCCCAAAAAAGCAAAAAAAAAAAAAAAAAAAAAAAAAAAGTTGTGATAGCTCTATGTTTTCACAAAAAGCTCGGAATAATGAAACAGGTACCTATAGTGGCCCTCTTAAAAGAACTCCAGAAGCTTTGCATGTCTTTGCGTATTTATCCTCCCCACATCCCTCTGAAGTGAGAAAAGGGTCGTTTTATGCTTTCTCTTAATCCAGGGAATGTAAGATACGGCAAAGGTGAAGTTTGAGGTAGGTCAGGAGAAAATGAAATTGTCTTTATCTTCTTCCCTTTAGATTTTGATCTCATTTCCTGATTGGTAACATTTGAACAATTCCATCCTTCTCTTCATTAAATTTGCTTATTCCTTCCTTCATTCACCATCAAATATTTATGAAACATCTGTTGTACATCAGGCACCAGGTCAAACGTGTCTACAAAGCAGTTTAAACCTTCCCTGTTATACAGAAATTACTTTGTGGTTTATAGAACTCAAGCCACCTCCAAAAGGCACAGTAAACCATTGAAGTGGAATCATCATTTAATCATTCCTTCAAGTTTATTTTTAGCATCCATCCTGTTAAGTTATGCTGCCTAACGTCCCTCCTAGATCTAAACTTCTGTAACTATAGTTTTTTTTTTTTAATTTCTTTCTTGTGTTGCATATATTCTACCTTTTGCTAAATTAAGTTCTTCTTGACATCTGAACTTTATGACTGCTGGGAAAAAAGAACATGTAGAATTTCTTTTTTGTCATTTCATCCATAATAATGTTTAGATTAGTATTCTATTTGAGGCTATTATTTTACTCAGAAGGCAAAATTTTTAAATGACAAGGAGCGTGCAAAGTTAGAGGGTTTTATAGACTTAGAAAGTAGACTGGGTTGACTTGTATTTCTGTATGAACACTGGGTCAAGGGACCATTCCTGAGACATGGAAGCACCCTAAATTTGTGAAGAGTCCCCCAGATGGGAGGTATTGTGGTGTAATATCCTCTTAATAAAATGGGGTTTTGGAGTTCCTGTTGTGGCTCAGCAGGTTACAAACCCAACCAGTATCCATGAGGTTGCAGGTTCGATCCCTGGCCTCGCTCCATGGGTTAAGGATCCAGTGCTGCCAAAAGCTGGGGCTCAGATCTTAGCATGGCTGTGGTGTAGACCAGCAGCTGCAGCTCTGATTCGACCCCTAGTCTGGGAACTGACTATGCCTAAGGTGTGGCCCTAAAAAGCAAAAAAAAAAATTAATTTAAAAAAATAAAATGGGGTTTTGAAATAATAGTAACTTTGCTTATCATTAGCTTTTCCATAGTTTATTAAATTGTAATTTGGTTTTCTTTTCACCTTTTCTCTTAGTTCTTTCAATTGCTTTCGAGCTTAGTTCCCGTCTGTGCCAGGTTGCATGCTTTTTCTTCTATGTGGGAACATTTGCCTGCTTCTCTATGGATGTATCCTGCATATTTTTCAAGATCCAGCTCCAGTTCCACGTCCTCTGGGAAACATTCCCACAGTTTTTCTCACTGTCTTATTCATTCACATCACTGATTTATTCCCACCTTTTTACTTTTACAGCCTTCTGTTAATAGCACCAGTATAACATGTATCCCATTGAATTATTGTTACGTGTTTAAAGTGATCCTACAAATGTAAATTACATCGCAGAAAGGGTGTTCATTCAGTGGTAATTTTGTCATTTTTAGCAACCCTTGAGAAACGCCTTAAAGACAAGGATCATCGTGCTTAATTTGCACCTTCAGTAGCCTACCCAGCGCCTGAAACATTTGCTTTTAGACCAATAACAGCACATAGTGACAGTTGCGGATAGAATAACCTCCTATGTGCCTAGCAAGTTCTTTCAGATTTATGCCTGTGGATCAATCCCATTAATGGTGATGTGGATGAGAGCCAAACGCTGACAGGGCGCAGTGCTCTGCTCCCGACGTGTGGTCCCCGGCCGGTGCTGTGTAGCCAACCTCGGGCTAATCAGTCCGTTTCTAGAACAGGTGTTCTCTGGCCTGCATACTGTTGCTGAGAGCAGAGGGGAAGAGTTGGCCACCTGGTCAGAATTTGTGTAAACAGATACTGCAAAGGAAACGCTTAGCTTGTGTGCTGCATCAGCAGCTTGGGGGTAGCCTTGGGGCGTGTCTTCCCTTCTAAGACCAAGACTCCACCTTGCGCGCGCCCTGTCCCCTCCAAAACCCCGGAGTCAGAGCCTGTTCCTGGAACAGAGGTCTTTTATGCTGCTCCTTCCTCCTGCTGAAAATCTAACCCATCTCACTGCACCCGCTGCCCCGTGGTCCCTATGACTCGGGTAGGGACAGATGACTTGGAAGTGGGACTAAAAAGCTTTTCTCTCTTATTGTAAAAAGAGATGCCTTTTACGAAATTAAAATAGCAATAACAACCGGTTAAGACTTCACTGCTCTGGAGAGGTGTCAGCTCTCAGATAAGATAGAAAAGCAGAAGGCCCCTTAGCCTCAGCTCTGCCCACAGTGTCTGAGTGTCTCCGGGCCACTGGGGTGCCTAGTATGTGCATCCGAGACTTAGTCACCATCATATACCTCCTGGGATGGGATAGCATCTCATCAGTTGTGATCACTTAGGATTTATACCTAGAAAACTGGGATAACTGTGATCTGGGGGAGAACATTAGATGGCAGAAATAATAACAGGTAGTGTTACCACCAGAATCAATAGTTAGTGTTTCTGTATGACAAGCACTGTGCTAAACACTTTACATGTGATTTCATATAATCCTCACACTGGATTTTTTTATTATCTTTTTTTTTTTTTTTTACAGTTAAGGAAACCAATGCTAGCAGATGATAACAACATATAGTAAACGTTGGGCACTTACTGTGTGCTGGCACTATGCCCATCTGTCAAAGCCTTGTCAGAATCGTGATTGACACCCTGGTTTGTATGGCTATAAAACCAAACTCTTTGGGGGAGTCTGGGTAAGGAATTCCTGGGAACTCCGTTCTCTTTTTTTGTAGCTTTTCATGAAATTTAAATGGTTCGGAAAAAGAGTTTAAAATGTCTTTGAGAAACCCAGAACAGTAGTTTCTGTCGTGACTCAGCAGTTGACAAAGCCAACTAGGATCCATGAGGACATGGGTTCGATCTCTGGCCTTGCTCAGTGAGTTAAGGATCCGTTGTTGCCACCAGCTATGGTGTAGGTTGCAGATGCAGTTCAGATCCCAGGTTGCTGTGGCTGTGGTGTAGGTCGGCTGTCGAAGCTCTGATTCGACCCCCTAGCCTGGGAACTTCCCATATGCCACAGATGCAGCTCTAAAAAGCCAAACCTGCCCTCCCCCCAAAATAAACCCTCAGAACCACAAGGCTCATAAGCACTGCTCTCTGCTGTCTCACCTGGAGAACAGCCATCTGCAGTAATGGTCAGGCCACATCGAGAGTCTGTAGGCTTACAGTGTACTCAGATCATACTAGAAACTTCTATGCAGCTGTACAGAACTGGAGGACCCTTGTTCTCATCTTAGACTTAGTAAAAATACAAGTTAATACGGCACTTTTGGCCAGCAGATGGCAGTAAAATGTCTTGAGGAAAGGATTCCTTTTTGTAATGCTTGCAGTGGTACCTTTAGACTAGCAGTGACCATGGCCACAAGGAGTGGAGACTTGGAAAAAAGGTGATAGAGTTGAGAAGTATATAGGAGATAAATGAGATAGCAAGCCCATGCAATCGTTTTATTTTAAAGATGTCAAAGTTAGCTGAACCTAAATCCTTTGGTTTATGCATCTGCATAACTTACTTTATTTTAATTATGTTCTCGCCCTTGCAACACGCAATAGTAATCTAAGGAAAAGTGAGGATTAATGAAATTTTCTTGTCTGTGAGCAAATCCTTAAAGCCTGGAGTTTTCCCATGGGTGGGCTTTAGGGGGTATCTGATCCCCCTGAAATTATCATGTGCTGGAAGCATGTGAATGTATGTGTGTTTTACTGGGAAGAGTCTCCCTAATTTCCATTAGATGGGGTAGAGGCCATTAGAAATGCATTCTGGGAGTTCCCATTGTGGCTCATCAGAAATGAATCTGACTAGTAACCATGAGGTCGCAGGTTCAATCCCTGGCCTTGCTCAGTGGGTTAAGGATCTGGCACGGCCATGAGCTATGGTATATATAGGTCACAGACATGGCTTGGATCTGGCATTGCTGTGGCTATGGCATAGGCCGGCAGCTATAGCTCCAATTGGGCCCCGAGCCCGGGAACCTCCATATGCTACAGATGCGGCCCTAAAAAGACAAAAAAGAAAAAAGAAATGCATTCTGTCTGTGGGCATATCCCCCAAGGAGACCTAGAACAGATTTGGGGGTGGCAGGGGCAGCAAACCCAAGGGCAGTCAGGTGACACAGTGAATGAAGAAACCTGGCGGGGCCTGGGGTGAGCTGTATAATGTGCACCCCAAACATCTAAAGAGGCTGCCGTTGCCCAGCCCCAGCTTGGAGTCACCAGGAGTGCAGACCCAAAGTGGGACGACCTCTGGATTTTCCAAGAAAATTCACCAATCCATCACTTTAATTGAACCACAAAAATTCCCAAAGTGTGCAACTCATTCAGTGCGTTTGTCAACACAGTTCGGGCAAAACGGATGTACCTGCAGTTCGTGTGTGGCCCTTGAGTTGCCAGTTTGACAGCCTGAGTTGAGACATCAGCCCGTGATGGATAACCTGAAGATACGACATCCTTGGGAATGGAAGACGTATCATGTTGGGGAATACGAGTACTACTACTGATCACTGTCGTTATTCTAATCACAACATTCGTAATAGCAATGGCTAATTTGCAGCAACATGGATGGACCTAGAGATTATACTAGGTGAAGTATGTCAGAAAGAGAAAGACAGATGCCATACGATATCGTTCATATGTGGAATCCAAAATATGACACGAATGAACCTATCTGTGAAACAGAAACAGACTCACAGACATAGAGAACAAATTTGTAGTTGCCAAGGGGAAGGCGAGGTGGGGGAGGGATGAACTGGAAATTTGGGGTAGGCAGGTGCAAACTGTTGTATATAGAACGGATAAACAACAGTCCTACTGTATAGCATGGGGAACTGTATTCAATATCCCATGTTAAATCATAATGGGAAAGAATATGTATATATAACTGAATCGCTTTGCTATACAACAGAAGTTAACACAACATTGAAAATCAACTATGCTTCAGTAAGATAAATTTAAAAAAATAATGCTAGCAATAGCTAACCCTCCTACTGTGTACTAAGCACCCTCCTAAATACTTGATTCACAGTAACTACTTTTACTCTCTGTCAACCCTGTGAACTAGTTCGCTACTGGTTTTGTCGACACATATAAAGCATTTAGTGTGTGTCAGGTGCTGTTCTAGGGACTTCTAGGTACAAGCTCTGACGCATGTAGTCCTCGTAACAATCCTGTGAATAACTAGGGAAACTGAGGCACAGGGCTGTTTAGTAACTTGCCCCAGCCCATGCCCTAGATTCCGACACAGGCAGTCAAATCTTAACCACTGTGCTGATCTGACTGCTTTGTGGTGTTCTGGATACTGACCACTCTTCAAATACCTCTCGGCTGTGGCGTCTAGCGGTCCTGGATAAACCCTCTCCCCACTGGCATGGCGATGTGGCATTTCTGACCGAGTGTCATCAGCCCCGGAGTCTTCTCTGAAACTCATTTCATTTTCATGCATCACCAGACGTGCTTTATTCAATCTTTGGAGTTTTTTTTTTTTTTAATCTCCTCTGAAATGAACAGATCGTAAATCCTCTGCTAGATGAGATTTTCAAATAAGGGTGATAGATGGCCTCGTCTTTTGTCTCTCACCCAACTGACATCATCACAGGCACAGAGGGGGTGGTGTGAGGGGGAGACTGCAGTGCTAGACAAGAGAGCAGACCACTTAGTTCTCCCCTCAAATTCCCGTTGCCTCTGAAGTCTCCTCAAAAGAGGCTTTCGAAAGCGCAGCACAAAATAAACTCCTGAAATAGGGGAGAAATTACCGTTGTACTGATAGTGAAGCACACCAGCAAGGTGGGATCTGCGCCTGGTGGAGGAGGAGGGGGTGGGAGCGCAGGAGCACGCGCTGACCAGCAATCCGCACTTGTTTCCAGTTCTGTCTATTGGTGCCAATGCTGAAATCCAATCCCTGCTGAGACTGATAATGGAAAACTGGAGAGGGAGGGAGGCGAAGGACAGGGTGTGAATTTACTCCAAAGCTGTCATAGGCCCATGAATTATAGCAATAGGCCTCTAATTTCCTGCTTAGAAGATGCCCCTTATTGAAAAGAGAAAGAAAAAGAAAAGGAGATTTGGCTGGTCCTTTACGGCTCTGCATTTCCGTCATCTCACCAGTTTATGAGGCTTCCTGTAAGCTCTGGGTCTTAGCGGTTGGTGCACTTCCATTAGCTTATGCTTCTGTGAAATACTTCCTTCTCCTGTGACTCCCTTTGGATCAATTAAGCTCCTGTAATTCTCTCCCCCACCCAAGTTCAGAGAGTGGAAGACCTTTCTTACTGGGGACTGATTTTCCCATCGGTTCTAAAATAAATGATCAGATAGGAAGCCAAAAGGAAGGTGGCTGTGGGATTTTTAAAAAATGACAGTAAAGAGAACTCTCTGATTGACCACTGGGACTCACAACCCAAGATACAGAAGGATGAGTGAGCAAGGGTATTCTGGAGGCTTTGTAGCATTCCAGGCTCAATTATATACCCAACAATTACAACCCATTCAGCATCTATACATTGGGAAAGGCAAATGTTGATGGATCTAACTGCCTTTTGAAAAGTGTGTTGTTGTTTTTTTTTTTTTTTTTTTTGTCTTTTTGCCTTTATCTAGAGCCGCACCCGCGGCAAATAGAGGTTCCCAGGCTAGGGGTCTAACAGGAGCTGTAGCCTTCGCCACAGCCACAGCAACACCAGATCCGAGCCACATCTGCAACCTTCACCACAGCTCACGGCAACGCCGGATCCTTAACCCACTGAGTAAGGCCAGGGATGGAACCTGAGTCCTCATGGATGCTAGTCAGATTCATTTCAGCTGAGCCACGATGGGAACTCCCCCATGCCCATTTTTTAATGGGGTTTTGTTGTTATTGAATTGTGTGATATTTTGGATATTAACCACTTTTTAAATGTATTACTTGCAAATATCTTCTGTTCAGTAGCTTGTCTTTCGTAAGATGATTTCCTTTGTTGTGCAGAAGTTTGATGTGGTCACATTTGTTTATTTTTTGCTTTTGTTTCCCTTATTTGGAATTCAGATCCACAAAACATCACTAAAACCCATGTCAGTGAAGTTACTGCCTATCCTTTCTTCTGGGAATTTTATGGTTTCAGGTTTACATTCAAGTCTTTAATCCATTTCAAATTGATTTGTGTGTATATGGCATTTTTGACGCAACATGTAGTGACTTATTTTTTTCTTACCCCAAACCCAAAGCGGTACTATCTTCCAAAGCTTGCTTCTTACATGAAGTCTGCCTAAAAGACCCAAAACCCCAATCATATTTTCTTCATTCTCAGTAAGTACAGTACATATACCACTGAGAACTATTTCGTAATTTACTTATTTGAGTCCTAAGCTTCAGCTCCTCAAGGCAGATACCCCTGACTTCCTTCTCATTTGTATCTTGAATGGTATCTAGAACAAATGTGTGTCATTGAACGAGTGATTTTACAAAGGCTCAATGCTAAGCTTCTTTTAGTTTTTGGCATGTGTTTAAAGCTATCCCATCTCCTGCCTAAATTAGTCTTTTTCATGTAGACTACATTCCGTATCTGAAAACTTCTTATTGACTTATAACTGACAGTTTACAGCTAAGAATTATATTGGGAGATCTCTTGACCTGAAGAAAATTGTCTGTTAACGGATAAGTTCGATGAGTGTTCCAGATGGTTGATGGTTCTTATAACTGGTGTTGATTACTTTTTTGACAAAATCTCAGCCTCTTTTGAGATCAGGATGGAGGAAGGCTTGAGAGATTTTCCTAAATATTTTTTATATATATATAAATATTTATATCTATATTATATATAGGTATGAACATAGATCTACACATACTCATAATTTCACCATAAGTATATATAAATTATATATTATAAATATTTTTACAAATTCTATGTAGATTTATATATAATAATTTATATAACAAATTTACAAGCCTGTGCGGTTGGTAGGGCAAGTATTATAATTCAGATTTCATAGGTGAGGAATCTGAGGTTTGGAGAGGTTAAGTAACTTTACTGAGGTTACGCAAGTAGGAAATGATGAAGTCACATCCCAGACTAAAGGTTCTTGAATTTGGAGTTCCCGTCTTGGCTCAGTGGTTAACGAATCTGACTAAGAACCATGAGGTTGCGGGTTTGATCCCTGGCCTTGCTCAGTGTGTTAAGGATCTGGTGTTGCCGTGAGCTGTGGTGAAGGTTGCAGACACGGCTCGGATCCCGCGTTGCTGTGGCTGTGGCGAAGGCCGGCGGCTACAGCTCCTGTTAGACCCCTAGCCTGGGAACCTCCATATACCGCAGGTGCAGCCTTAGATAAGGCAAAAAGACAAAAAAAAAAAATTCTTGAATTTTACTGTTCATTCATGCCTTCATTCATTATGTGCCTTCAGTGTTCCAGTTACGTGTTCAGTGTGCTACAGATTCAAAACCAAACAAGACCCATCACTTCCTTAAGATATTCTCAGCCCAGAAGAAGAGACCACCAGGGAGACTAGTAAGAACATTCCACAGCAGCCCAGGCAGGAGTGGTGGAGGGAGCACAGGCATGGATTTCAGAGTAGACTGGGGTGTTCTGGTTCTCCTTGTCATTCTTTATGGCTGGAGCTTCACAAAGGGAGTGGTGAGACAGGACTGGAGAAGCAGGCTGTGGATCACTTCGTGAAGATCCTTGATGACAGTGCTGCAGAGGTCGAAAAGAGTTGAGAGGGGTAATCAACCTTTTTTTAAGCAAAAGTCAGAGAGATAGATCAAAGGAAATGAATGTGAAGTCAATACTAAGAGTAATGCAAAAGTTAGGGCAAGACGATGTGGCTGTAAGTGAGGCAGTAGTCATTGGCATGTGGAGGAGTTGGCCAGGCAGTCAGATATGGGGACTGAAGGAGTCCAGGATGGCACCCAGGTGTTTGGACCGGGGAGCTGGATGGATGATGTGTCATTTACCAGAATGAGAAATACAGGGGAGGATAAGAAGTAGACTTTGTCACATAACAAAACACTGCATCCTAGTGGAAATTCTTTTCGTAATTGTCCTAACATGGAGTCCATTAGGCTTGTGTTATTCACTATGGTAGCCACATATGGCTACTGAGCCCTTGAAACAGGGCTCAGAACTGAGATGTGTGGTGAGTGTGAAATACACACCAGATTTCAAGAGAAAGTATGTGGGAAAATGTGAAAATCTCAGGGACCATGTTGTATATTTATTACATGATAAATGATATCATGTATTAGATTAGATAAAATATATTATTAATTAATGTTTTATTTACTTTGTGTCTTTTTTACTTTTTAATGTGGCTGCTGAAAAGAAAGGAATTGTATGTGGTCCTGCATTTATAGCTTGCATTAAATTTATACTGAAAGCACTGCCTTAAAAACTCAGTAGATAGCAGATGTTGAAATGGCTTAGGGCAGCAAGGATTTGGGGACACATGTTAGAATCTCATGCACCTCGAATATGAAGCTGATTTCCCTTCTCCCTCAGGATAACGATAAGAGCTCTCTATGGCCAGTGGACTGGGTGTATTTGGAATCTGCTGGCCCTTGAAATACTTACACTGTATATTATGGAGACAGGGTGTGTTTCGAAAAGTTTCTAGGAAAACTCCCAAGAGAGTGGGATCATAGGTCCAAGAAGTATGCTTGGGAGTTTCCACTGTGGCACAGTGTATTAAGGATCCACAGCATTGCCACAGCTGGGGCATGGGTCGAAGCTGCATCTGGGATTCGATCCCTGGCTCGGGAACTTCTGTATGCCATGGGTGTCACGAAAAACAAAAAATGAAAAAGAAAAAAGAAGCATGCTTGGAAGAGAGAGGAGGCCTGGTGAACCTTTGAGAGCACAAAGAAGACTGAGAAATGGGGAGAGACTTGACCCTGCTTCCTAGACCTTCTCTTAGCCAAGGTCCCCTGGATGCTCCACAAGCATCCTGACCCTTCAGGTAACCAGGAACTTGAAATCCCCAGCCTATTCCAGAGTGCTTCCTGCCAGAGAATTTGCAGTTCCTGCTCCCAGCTCTTGGTTAATATGATGCTCCCTGAAATGTCTGTTTATTCAGCTTCTCTAGCCCAGGAAAGAGCCTAGGAAAGAAAAGGTCCAGAGGTAGCAAGGAAATGAAATCTGACAAGACCCCACAGCCTGGGTGTCAAGGTGCTTCCATTCTGGGCATGCAAGTCTTAGAGCTGTAGCTCTTTTGTGGGTAGTTCTTGGCCAGCCTCATCTCCCAACGTACACACTTTGAAATCGGACATGCTGGTTCCCCCAGTCCTTTCCTCCCCTGTCCTTCCTTCATTCTTGGCATTCAAGAAAAAAAAATTATTAAGAACCTACTGTACTTCAAGTCTTAGGCCCCAAGACACTCAGAACAAAAAAACTATTTCTGTCCTCCAGAAGCATTCAGAATCCTGGAGAATTGACCAGCCAAACCCACCATCATTGTTCCAAAGTACAGTGGACAAAGAGAGAAGGAACTCCCTCAACTGCAAAACGGGGAAATCGTAGGCCCCCCCGCATTGACTTTTTGTGAGGTTTCAGTGAGGACGTGGAAGTCTAGGCTTGGACCGTGCCCAGCACACAGGAAGCTCCCCATCGGCACTGGCCATGCTGCTGCTACTGCTGATGATAAAGGTGATGATGATGGAAGAGATGACAGTGGGCATCATGACCAGTGGACACAACGGGTTCCCTGAATTCTAAGCCAGAACCCAGGTGTCCCTAATCTCCTCCCCACCTTTCTTTGACTTTGGCTCCCCGGTGGCTCCCCCCTACACCCCCGTTTTCTTGGTGCTGCTCTATGTGTGCTCCTGTCACTTGATGCTCACGTAAGTGTCTGCATCACTGCCAACACTGGCTTTGTCATAAGCCATATAGAATTTGGAGGGGCCCCTGCAAGTTCATCCTCCCTGTCTTATGTGGAAAGCAGGCCCGAGGTCTTCTCTCAGCTCCTGGCCTCCTTTTGGTCACCTGGTCAGGTCCAGCCAGGCCGCCTGAGCCCTGCACACCCGTGTCTGATCCGTTGCTGCCCTCTAGTAGCTACTCACCCCCTTGAGCAGCCGGAACAACAGGCTGGCTGACCTTGCTTTTTGCTGGATTGCAGGGGACTCGTGGAACTGGATCTTGCTATGTTTTTTAAATTTGTGTTTATTTTATTATTTTCTTACTCATGTCCTGACTGGATCTTAGGATGCCCAAGAAAGAGACCCAATTTAGAATAACCCTCTGTACTGACTCCTCTTTTTCCTCCTTTTGTACTCCTTGCATTTTTATGGCGCTTTTTTTCCTTCAAGGAATTTTTAGAGGGCTGTGTCCTCCTAAAGGAACACCTTAACTTTTTTTTCTCAGAGTCAGTAATCGCGATGTAAAGTGTTTACAAAACATTCCCAAGGAGTGCTTTAATGTTATTTTTATGGGGAATGAAAGTGAAAAATAATTTACTATTTTTTTAAGTGAGAGCTTAATAATTTACTATTTTTTTAAGTGATGAGCTTAGGAAGATAGGATATATTATTAGAATAATTCACTTTTTTTTAAGTGAGAGAGATGTGGTAACAAGCTTAGGAAGATAGGATATATTATTAGAAACCTTTGAATTTGATGAAATGTGGATTTCTTAAGAGAAAACACCTTTCTCTGTCTTGTCTTCTGAGTCTGTACTCCTTACATAACTGTATTACAGATGGGTAGATTCCAGAGCCTCCTGACTTTTTTTTTCAACACACACACACACACACACACACACTTGAATATTATCACTTTCATAAACCCTCACCCTCCTTATAGAGCACTTTTAACTGACAAAATATTTTCCTATTCACTGTCTCATGTGATTACCACAGCAACCCTGGAATTCAGGGTTATAATAGAATGACAAATCTTAAGTGATCACAACCTTCTTATTTTATAGGTCGAGAATTCAGATCTCAGAAAGACATTTAGTTAGTGAAGATGTTTTTGATCTCAAATGACAGTAACCCAAGTTAAAGTGATTTAACAGAAGGGGGAACAATGTTGACACATAATAACCAAAAAGTCCAGGCTTTCATAATTTCAGGTGTGGGTGGATCCAGGTGTTCTAACAACATCTCCAGGAATCTGTCACTCTCCATCCTTTGACTGTTTTCCTCTATATTGGCTTGGTTGAAAGACGGAGGAAAAGACTTTCTCCTAAAGTCCTGGTAAGATGGCAGCTCTTAGCACGTAACCTCCCTTTCTTGATGGAAAGAGAATATCTTTTTTTTTGTAGTTCTAGCAATAATGCTGGGATTGCATCTCATCAGCTTGGCTTGTATGACTGCTTGTTTCTGGACCAATTTGTGTGTGGCTAGGGGGATAGTGTCCTCTACTTGGTCAGACCTGATGCCGAGCCCTGGGAGGGTAGTTGGAGGGAGGGCCTGCCACACTCACATCATATGGAAGGAGAATAGGTCCTCAAAACTAAATCAAGGTATGTTCTTCTTTAAAGGGGAACGAAGGCCTCAATGCTTCATAAGCCTAAGTAATTTATAAGGCTAGACGGCATTTTCTGTGAAGTGGTTCTACAGTTTTTTGGTTGGAATTCTGAACTGTGCATTCTAAATTGGAATTTATCCCCAGTATACTTTTGCAGCAGAGAGACTGTCTTATTCAGCTTTGTACTCGCTGGGCTCATCACAGTGGTCAGCACAAAGGAGTTGGCCAGGAACTTTTATCTAAGAAATGGCCTATCTATAACTGCATCAGAACTTCAGCCTGATTCTTCTGACTTCTTAGGACATCTTTCAGTTTTGCCATCCTATTTCCTGAGTTTAATTTTTTTCATACTTTCCACCATCATTTCCATGTTATTTGATTAAAATATTCCAGTGAAGTGTGGCCTTTGTCACCCAATTGCATGTGTTTTAATGACCCACGATATACATTGCTCGAAAGAGTGAAAGGCTTATCCATTTCACCATATCAGATTTGATCATTATATCTAGACTCACTTTCCCCTCATTTTATTAAAATTATTTAGATTTGTATGTATATGTAGGATGCCTTAAAATATTGTCAGTTCAGTTTTTTTAATTTTTTATGATTTTTATTTTTTCCATCATAGTTGATTTACAGTGTTCTGTCAATTTCTTTTTTTTTTTTCGTTTTGTCTTTTTAGGGCCACACCCGCAGTATATGGAGGTTCCCAGGCTAAGGAACCAATTGAGCTATAGCCACCGGCATATGCCACAGCCACAGCAACACAGGGTCCAAGCTGTATCTGCTACCTACACCACAGTTCACGGCAATGCCAGATCCTTAATCCACTGAGCAAGGCCAGGGATAAAACCCAGGTCCTCATGAATACTAGTTGGGTTCGTTAACTGCTGAGCCACGATGGGAACTCCTGTCAATTTCTACTGGACAGCAAAGTGACCCAGTCATATGTGTGAGTGTGTGTGTGTATGCATATTTATTCTTTTTCTCACATTATCCTCTATCATGTTCCATCACAAGTGACTGGATATAGTTCCCTGTGCTATACAGCAGGATCTTATTGCTCATTCAGTCCAAATGCAATAGTTTGCATCTATTAACCCCAAACTCCCAGTCCCTCCCACTCCCTCCCCCTGCCCCTTGGCAACCACAAGTCTATTCTCCAAGTCCATGAGTTTCTTTTCTGTGGAAAGGTTCATTTGTGCTGTATATTAGATTCCAGATTTAAGTGATATCACATGGTATTTGTCTTTCTCCTTCTGACTTAACTTCATTTAGTATGAAAGCCTCTAGTTCCATCCATGTTGCTGCAAATGGCATTATTTTGTTCTTCATGGTGGAGTGGTATTCCATGGTGTATATATGTCACACCTCTTCAATCCATTCATCTATCAATGGACATTTTAGGTTGTTTCCGTGTCTTGGCTATTGTGTATAGTGTTGCGATGAATATACAGGTGCATGTACATTTTTCAAGGAAAGTTTTGTCTGGGTATATGCCCAAGAGTGGGATAGCTGGTTCATATGGTATTTTCATGTTTAGTTTTCTAAGGTACCTCCATACTGTTTTCCATAGTGGTTGTACCAGCTTACATTCCCACCAACAGTGTAGGAGGGTTCCCTTTTCTCCACACCTTTTCTGAATGAATCAAGTGTCTTAGAATTGAGGAGGCTTTTGTTGTAGTTTGTTTTCAGAGCATGCATTCTCACTGTAGAAAGTGTAGCTTCTATATTGACAAAATGAAAGCAGTTGGAATAATCCCCAACTCCTGATTTATCCATCCTCCCCTTCACGTTCCCTTTTGGTGACCATAATTTTGTTTTCTATGTCTGTGAGTCTGTTTCTGTTTTGTATATAGATTCATTTGTATAATTTTTAGATTCCACATATGAGTGATATCCTACAGTATTTGTCTTACTTCACTTAGTTTGATCATCTCTAGGTCCATTTATGTTGCTTGTTTGCAAATGGCAATATTTCATGCTTTTTATGGCTGAGTGATATTCCATTTTATTTATATGTATATATATATATATATATATATATAATGTATGTATGTATAATATATAGGATATTATACATAGGTATGGTATTATACATATATACATTATACATTATTTATAATACCATACATATATAGTATATGTGTATATTTACATTTATCATTATATATTGTGTGTGTGTATATATATATATATGTGTGTGTGTGTGTACACACCACATAAACCAGTCATCTGTTGATGGGCACTCAGGTTGTTCCATGTCTTGGCTATTATAAATAGTGTTTCTATGAACATACAAACTACTATACATCAAATAGGTAAGCAAAAGGGATTGACACAGGCAACTATATTCAATATCTTATGTTAACCTATAATGGAAAATAATCTGAAAAAGATGTATATGTAACTGAATCTCTTTGCTGTACACTTGAAACTATTGTAAATCAACTATATTTCAATATAAGAAAAGTAAAAATAGCAGCTAAAACCAAAAAAGGTCAGTTTGGAGGTTAACTTTTAGGAGTACAAAGCCCTGTTGAAGATGGAATTACAACATTTTTTAAGCCATGTGTGACTGGATATAAAAACATGTATTTTATTGATTTTATTTTTTCCTTTTAGGGCCACACTTGCAGCAAATGTAAGTTCCCGGGCTAGGGCCAAATCAGAGCTGCAGCTGTCAGCCTACACCACAGCAACGCTGGATCCAAGTTGCTCTGTGACCTGTGCCACAGCTTGCAGCAATGCTGGATCCTTAACCCACTGCCCAAGGCCAGGAATTGAACCCACATGCTCATGGACACTGTGTTGGGTTCTTAACCTGCTGAGCCACAATGGGAACTCCTGGTATACAAATTTTTAAGCAGATTTCATCCTGTTACTTTAGAGATACATTATGCCCTTGACAGGTGGTAATTTTTTTGCCTGTTACACCACAGCCAACTCTCAGGGTGAGTGTGTTTTTGCTACTTCTTTTATTCACAGAGTCAAACCAAAGAGAAAATTCTTTTTAATTTTATCATCTTTTCCTTTGCCTTTTTCTTTGTTACTCTTTCTGCCTCTGACTTTACTGAAAAACTGGCTGGGTTGTATGTTTCTTCATATTTGGAAAAGGACAAGCTCCTTATGAATCATCTTGTCAGAAGCACCAGGAATAAATCTCAGCTATGCTCTGAAAAGGAGGCACATGGTGCATCTCTTCTTTTCCATCCACAAACAGGCAGTCTTCAAGAAACCTGTTGGTATTTGAAAGAATATGCACTTAAAGAGGGAGGGCTTTTTTGTTAAAGGAATTCACTGACTTCATCTATTGTAGAAGAGTTTAAGAAACAATATTACTTATAAAGAAGTCCACTAGAAGAGGAATACCCCCAAATTTAGTTATGTAACACAGGATTTATTTAACATTGGCCATGTGCTAGGTACAGTTCTAGACAGTGACAAAAATAGACAAAAAAAATCCTACCATCATTAAAAAAAGAAGAAGAAAAGTACCTCCAGGTGGGGGAAAGCAGATAATAAATAATTAAAATAGTGTGTTTGATGGTGCTTAGTCTGGGAAAAAGTAAAGCAGTAGGTTTGTTGCAACGGGGTACTGAGAATAACCACATCATCTAACCAATCCTCTTTTAGAAGTCACGTTTCCATGGAGTTCCCATCGTGGCTCAGTGGTTAACGAATCCAACTAGGAACCATGAGGTTGCAGGTTCAATCCCTGGCCTTGCTCAGTGGGTTAAGGATCCGACGTTGCCGTGAGCTGTGGTGTAGGTTGCAGACGCGGCTCGGATCCTGCATTGCTGTGGCTGTGGCGAAGGCCGGCAGCTACAGCTCCTGTTAGACCCCTAGCCTGGGAACCTCCATATGCCGTGGGTGCAGCCCAAATAAGGCAAAAAGACAAAAAAAAAGAAAGAAAAAAGAAAAGAAATCACGTTTCCGGAATCTAAAATATGTCACAAATCAGCCTGTCAACAAAACAGAAACAGACTCACAGTTGTAGAGAATAGACCTCTGGTTGCCAAAGGGGGAGCAGGAGGGAGTGGGAGGGACTGGGATTTGGGGCTGGTAGATGCAAACTATTACATCTAGAATGGATAAGCAATGAGGTCCTACTGTATAGCACAGGGAACTATATCCGGTCTCTTGGGACAGACCGTGATGGAAGATAACATAAGAGCGGGAGTGTGTGTGTGTGTGTGTGTGTATGTGTGTATGTGTATAAAGAAATAAAACTAGGTCATTTTGCTATATAGCAGAATTGGCACATTATAAATCAACTATATTTAAAAAAAAAAGAAATTTCATTTCTTCCCTTGTTCTAAGCTGGTTTCTGTGTCCACACCACCACTCCTTGTAGTTGGGCATTTGGATTAGTTGTGTTTCTTGCCTTGTCAGTAGCAAATAAATCTATGGACACATCTTCAGGATGTGGAATATGAGCATTCCTTTAAGTCAATTTTTAGTCTGTGCTCCTACAGTTAGTCTTTTTTTTTTATTTCAATAACCACAGAGCTTCTCTCTATTGGATATTCCACTTTTCTTTAATCTTCAAATAGCATGCTTATCTTGCAGGTGGTCTGCAAATTGTTGGCTACCAATATATGACATAGCTTGGGCTTTCTATCATCCTAATGCATGAGATTATTCATATGAAATTACCATAGCTTGGGCTCTATATCATCCTAATGCATGAGATTATTTATACGAAATGACTCTTTAATTTAGACTCAAAAAGAACAAAATTTAACTAACATTACAAAATTTGAAGAGAAATGCTGCCCTCAGAGAACTTCTTAGTTATTAGGAAAAATCAAAACGAGTGTTGACCATGGATTCTGGGATGAGTTAGAAAGTATTATGCACCTGAGGCCCAGTGCCCAGAACTAGACCATCAATAAAGGTCTGTAAGGGAAAGCTCCCACTTGCAACGATCATCCAGATGTGTACTAGGATGCTGGCCAATCAGAATGGCACCATGTCAGGAGGGGTTTTAAAGGTTTTTGAACCAAATGGACCGCTGAGGAAGAGGTCAGTGATGCTGGTGAGTTCTCATAGGAGGAGCAGGCGTTCTGTTGGTGATAAAATGAGGAGCCAGATCTGGTTCGAATCCGGTCTGAGATGGTGATGAAGGGTGCCTACACACCTGGGAGTCAAGGATCGGGGAAGGTGGTTTTGCAATAGGAGAGCAACACGGGGCTGGAGCTGGAGAGTCGGGTCAAGAGCAGAAAGGTGATTGCTGGAGTCCTGGCAGTAGATCAGATGCTGAAGAAAGAGGCCAAGATGCTGTGACAGAAAGTGGGGAAAATCCCACCATTCAGGAGCAAAGTAAGGGAGAGGCATGAGAGCCAGAAGAAGCTGTGGGAGGTGAGGAAAAGAGATCGCTCTGTGCCACTGCGATCATGGAGGATCTCATGGAAAAGGGGTCACTTTAGTTGCTAATCCCAGTGCCCATCCTGAGAATCTGGACTTCGTAGCCAAATGCCAGATGATATGATTGTATCCTCTACCAAATATCTAGTGACTATTAAACATTTCACTATTCTTTTTTCAGATTGCTTTATACAAATCACAGTTAGTCATTAAAAGAAGCCTAGAAATCATGTTCACCACGTTACAAATGAAGAACAGAAAGGGTGAGAAACTTGGTCAAGGTCACAGAGCCACTTAGTGGCGAAAGCAGGATTCACAGCCAGGCAATTGAGTCTAAAGACTGGGCTTTGGGCCACTACACTCTCTTCTCTCCACCTAATGCCCCAGGAAATAGCTGGGTATAACCTGGGATCTTAAGAGGACGATTTCTGGCAGGTTTCCTCTTCTACTGCATTTTCCCACTTTCTGCGTATCCCAGGCTTTAACGTTTTCCAGCAGATGCTTTTAACTGACAAATGTCTAAGGTCCTTACCTCGGTGGGAGCTTTTCTGGCCTCGTGTTAAGTGGAAGCCTCCTTTCCCAGCACTGTGACGGGCCTTAGAGCCTGGACGACATAACCACAGAGTGTGCATTGCATCCTCCGTTTTATCACAACACACCAGAGGCTCAGAGGCACTAAGTGCTTTTTAATCACCCCAGATTTGCAAGAGTATGTCCTAATGACACTTCCTAAAGGGCATCATTACTTCTACAAAAATGTTTTCTCATAAAATGTTGGTTAAAAAAATGCCTAATAAATCCTGTCTTGGGCAATTACACCTCATCTCCATAACCTTCGCACCGCTGTCAGCAAATTGGGTCTCTTTTTCTTCCTCCTTCTCGGAGTCGCCCTCAGCCACAGCTGGGCAGTGGCAGGTTCTGCTTGGAGCCTGATCCTAATTTGTGGTCTCACTTGGACACAGACTATGAATTAAGTGGCAGACAGTGGCCACAGGAATTATAACATGTCCGAGGCGCGTTGTTCCTTTTAACATCTTTGAAAAGCAGCAGGTTATAATAAGCTCACGATGGGTCAGTGAATTGTCCACAAGAAGCTGAACAAGGGGTTCTGATCACATTTTAAGACCTCCATGAACACTGTATTCTAAAATACCTTGACATGGAATTCCTGTTGCGACTCAGCAGTAATGAGCCCAGCTGGTATCCACAAGGACTCGGGTTTGATCCCTGGTCTCACTCAGTGGGTTAAGGATCTGGCATTGCTGTAAATTATGGTGTTGGCTGCAGATGCAGCTTAGATATGGTGTTGCTGTGGTTGTGGTGAAGGCTGGCAGCTACGGCTCAGATTCTGCCGCTAGCCTGGGAAATTCTGTATGCCTTGGGTGTGCCCCTAAAAAATAAAGACCAAAAGAAAAAATGCCCTGACACCTCCTCTGGAAATGCCTAAGAGTTATTAACTGTTGAGAAGGGGGAAAAAAAATCAGTGTATTCAATACTAGCCAATTCAGGTTGTCCTGTGCTGTTTAAATCATGACCTGAACGTATTTAGCATTTTGAATCCATTGCATTCAAAGAAGAAAAGAGGTAGTATTTGGATAAACAATCAAATGGGATCTGTCAAGTGTAACAGAGTTACAAAATCAGTTGAAGCAAGGAAGAAGGTACAAATTATTTTAGCACTTTAATCAAATTGATTCTAATGATACAAAATAGTAGGGTATTTGTGAAGTTAACTGCATTATTCTGTTTTTTTTTTTAATTCTTAAATGAATTCCCTAGTCGTAGGTATGTGGCAGGAAATTTATGGTTTATGATGGTTCTTTCTTGCTAACAATCAGGAGACTCTGCAAAGAGCAATGTTTATTTGGGTGTTAGAGATGTTGTACAGAGATGAATATGGCGGAGGAGAATCAAAGAGAGGAGAAAAATTAGCAGAATAAAGCAGTGTGTGTGTGTGTGTGTGTGTGTGTGGTAGAGGGGGTTGTTCTCACCTACTGATTGTGCTGTGAAATGATTTTGAGAAGACACTAGAGTCCTTGAGCCACTATGAAGGGTTTTTTGGTCCTCACTCCCGCCACAATCGTATGATGAAATTAGTCCTATCCTTGGCACTGCTCTTCAGAATGTTTAAAAAGAAGCACGACAAAGACAGCAACCTCTCAGAATGGACAAGCTGTCCAGTCAGGTGGCCTCCTGTGGTAAAAACACTTGGTGCCGAGCGGTGTGGAACCTTGAGGTACCTGTCTTAATTGCCCCCGGTTTCTGGTTCCTTCTGCTGACCGTGTTTCTGGACACGTTACCTGTGCTTCAGAGGGACGTGGGTACAGGCGAGGGAGAAGGGGAGGCTGAAGAAGAAGATGTGACGGACTTTATAGATTCACCTCCTATCATAAAATGTCACTGCACATAAAGGTTCTATGTTAATTGGATTTTTTTAACCCCTGTAACAGGAATTGGGTTGTCTATCAATGGAAAAGGGACACGGTGAAAAAGCAAAGGGGAGAAAGGATATTCTTCCAGGGTGAGAAGCCTGGATTCTTTCCTGTCTTTACTACTGACCAGCTGAGTGACTATGATGAAGAATGCTCTCTCTGAGAACCAGGTTCCTTACCTGGAACAAAAACCCATAACCCAGTCACTCCAATGATATACTGTGTGTAGATGTGCTTTATAATCTGTTACAAATACACACACACACACATTAGACTTGAATTATACCTTAGGAAAACTAATATTTTTTTAAAACCATGAAATAAGAATTATCATTTTAAGGGAATAGTCAGCCCTGAATCCACCAAGCCCACATTTGCATATATTGAGCTTTTTTTTTTGTCTTTTTGAGGCCACACCCACAGCATATGGAATTTCCCAGGCTAGGGTTCCAATCAGAGCTACAGCTGCCACCCTACGCCACAGCCACAGCAACACCAGATCCAAGCCGTGTCTGCGACTTACACCGCAACTCACAGCAACACCAGATCCTTAACTCACAGAGCGAGGCCAGGGATCGAACCCACAACCTCATGGGTCCTAGTTGGATTCGCTTCTGCTGTGCCACAATGGGAACTCTGGGTTTTGTTGTTGTTGTTGTTGTTTGTTTTGTTTTGTTTTTTGTTTTTCCACAAAAAGTAGAGGAGTAAACTTCATAAAGCAACTTCTCCAGATCCCTTTGACTCTTAATCAGATGTATTTTGTACAGTTCTGCCTGCTATCATGGTCCTGACTTGCTGACCCTCAGAGAGCATGTCAAGTTATCTAAGTTTGAGTTATCTACACATCTGAGCCACCATAGTGACCTTGGTTGATTGTGGAGTTGATTATGGGATTGTAGTAAACTGGTGCCTGAGCAGTGCAGGCTCCTGTGACCCGTCGGTGGCTATGTTAGGAGGCTTTGGTCCAGTTGCCTTTCGCTTCTTGGGACCTTTGGTCCTACAAGTCAGTAAATTTTGAGAGAAAACTATTCACACTGCTGGAAGACATTTTGCCAGCGTTAGAGTTCAGGATCTAAGACTGGGCGCAAATTAGGTGACGGGAGAAGGAGGGGCAGGGGACAAGAAGGGTGAGCTGGGTGGGAATAGCTCCCAGGGAAATCTCGGAGGACCAGAGACCGAAAATGGAAGAAGGTCGGAACACCTGGCAGATGCCTTCATTTCCTGGAAAAGGGTTACTCCAGGAAGGCTGTAATTCTGTAAGATTCCTAGAGTTTTGTGCAAGAGCTCAGCCGGATTAGCATCCATGATATGTGATAGGAGGGGAAAAAAAAGATCGCCTAATTTGAGCCCTTGGGAACCTTAAGAAGGGCTCTCTGATGAGTTATTTCTCCTGCCAGAAAAACAGGACATTTTAGCAGTTCTGAAGAGCTTTCTAGGACCAGAGGACAGAGCCTTTGAAAAAAAATGAGTGTTCTAGTAAAAGAGGAAATATTTGATTATCTTAGCCTTAAGGAAGAATCAAATTAGTTCTGAGTAGGCATAATAGCAGGGGGCAAGAGATTTATGTATGATTTTGAGTTTCATTTGAATAGACATTAATAAAGTGAGCTGGAGTGGTGACGTTACACTGGCAAGGTTTTGCTAATGCTTTTTGACAGCTACATATTCTGAGTGCCTGGATTTAAAATAAGACGTTTAATTGGGGGAAGACTCTTTTAAAGAGCTAGTTATAAATACTTATCTCATTTTTACTAATAACCCAATTTTCTACCACTAAGGTATATGTCTATTTAAAGTCAAAAAAAAAGAAAAAAATTCGAGAAGGCTAAAATATTGCTAAGGATGACCTAATAGAGATGAAAATGAGATGGGTTGAAATTCAAAACAGATTTATGCTCATTGGAACAGTTATAAAAATTTGATTCTGCAATATTAATCCTTTTAAGATACTTTCCTATTGATTAGTTGTGGCTGACTGCTTTAGCTAGCCCATCCTTGGTAAGGGAATTCTGTTCTTTTCAAAGCCCTTTAAAGTAGATGCTTGTGATACTCAACTGCTTTTCCCACAGTTATTTTTCTATTGGACCTCAAGTAGAAAGCATATGCATTTCAATATCAGTGGGCTGAAACTGTTTGACCTAAAATGGAAGTTATGAATGGAGAGGAAAAAGCCCTCTCATTAAATTTGGAATCATTGGCAGTTATTTTAGAAACCAGCTTGAAAGCTTTTTTTTTTTTTTTTAAGCCTTAGGGAATAAGACTGTATGAATAATTTATCCAGTCCTAGAAATATTAATCAAATAGTTTGGACAGTGATGTATCTTTTCATTTTGACTAATTGGCTGAGTTCCCGGCCAACTATTTTTTTTTTTTAAGTTTTCTAAATGTTCACTGAGGTTCTTGGATGAAAATTCCATACCAAATGTTAGTTTGTATTGACTGTACAGTGAGTAGGCTGCTGCTGGCAGATGAAGAACGGTGCTCCGCCTTCTTGTTTTGTGAATGGATTGTTAATTTGTTCTTCACTCCACTGGAGCAGATACTCCCAAATATCTGCTATGTCGCCAGACTGTTTCATTTGCATAATGAGAAGAATGGTTTGGGGGAGGGTTGTTTGGAAAAGAGGATAATAAGGTACTTTAAAAATAGAAATAGTTGGCCTTGTTTGCTTATATTTCTGGTATCTTTAGAAACTGTCTTGACCATGTTGCTTTCCAACCAGGTCCCTTCTCTGAAAGGGTGATTAAAGGGGCTGGAACTCCATCTGCCTGATGCTCCGCCTTCCCTTAGTCTTTCTTGCATTTCCTCCCTCTACCTAGACCGGCTCAACCCTCATGGACTTATAAAGTGCCACATAGTTCTTTCTGACTCCGTCTGAGGGCTGCTTCTCTTCTGTAGGCAAGAAATACTCTTCTGCATCCCAAAGATAGACTGCCTTCCTCCTTTGCCTTTCTTTTTTGTTGTTAAAGAACGTAGTGTATGATACACACAGTCCTCCCTCAAGTAAGAGTGCCTGCATTTCACTTGCATTTCCAGTTAAATGAAACCCCAAAAGCACGATGACTTAATGCTGAGACGGAAGGGGAAGGGGGCAGGCGGGCGCAGGGGCTGAACCGGTTGGAAAAAAATAGCCGCCGTTTGCTTAAAACTGAAGGCATTGCTCAGTGCTTAGTATTAGATTTATGGAATGGCGTTGTCCCAGCTTTCTAAAATTTGGTGCTTTGTTGCTATCGAAACAGCCTCACTTGCTAAGCCATTGTGATTGTGCAGGGGGAGAAGGCTGTGGCGGGCAGGGCTGCTAGGAGTTGTGAACGACACAGATCTGCTGGATGAGACGTAGTGGACCTCCGCATCAGCCGAGAGGAATTAAGCTTTGTCACTCCCCCCTGGGACTACCTTTCTCCTGCTATGTGCGCAAGGAATTCATATGCTGCCGCTGCAGCCACCAGAGCAGAGCCCTGAGTACACTTTGCCACAGCAAGCAGTGAGCAAGAATGATAGCCGTCTCTTTTAAATGCCGTTGTCAAATTCTGAGGCGACTTACTAAAGGTACTGTGATTTCCTTGTTTTTTAGCCCACGAATCCGTTGCAGTAGCCTATAAATGCAGTTTAATGCTTTTTACTTTCAAATATGACTGTCTTTACAATTTATTGTCAGGCAACAAAGAACTCAGGGAAATATATATTGATGGATAGATATGGACAGGTAGCCTGGGCTCTGCCTTCCGTCTTTACAGCTTGGTTGTGTTCATGCTGAAATCATGAACCTGATGTGAGTGTGGTGTGTGTGTGGGTGTGTGTGTCTCTGTGTGTATCTGTGTGTGTGTTTCTTAATGACTTCATTCATTGCTGAAAAAAAAAAAATTGCATTAGCGTCCTGTGCTGAAGTGATCATGGGAACCCATCATTTGGCATGCTGATTAACTGGGCAAGAGAAGTCAAGTGCGTGTCACTGTCCTTTCCATGAAACATGTGCTAAATGCAGCTGGCAGCTTCAGGACCCGCACAGCTGGCGAATCCACAGAATCGCTGTTTATTCTATTAATTTCCGACATCTCATGAGCTTTTTCCCGGAACAGCTTTAATGTTTTTTTTTTTTTTGCGTTAGAATTGCATGTTCAGAAATGTAGGTAATTTGAAATGCTTTGGTCCTATGAGCTATTTGAAGAAGTTTATTTGAAAGTACAAAAAAAAAAAAAAAATCATTGCTCTGTATCTTCCCTTCAAGAATTCCTGGCTTAAGAGTGTCTCTCTTAGAACTTGAAAATATTAATTAAATCTCTCTGTACTATTTTAAATATGCTTTTCTTTGAAATCACTCCCTCTGTGTCATCTCATTTACTTTGTGTGCATCCTTTTGCAAAGTTAATGAATGTTGCTTTAAAAAATGCTGCCTTAGATACAGATAGATATGTGAGCTCCCTTCCCTTACTTCCTTGAGATAGATGCTACTTTAGAGAGAATTTATTATTAAAAAAAAGTCACTCAGATTAAAAGTGTGTAGCTGCAAATGCCTTTCTTTTTTAGCCTGTAACATAAGAATACTGTCAAGTAATTAATGGATGTAATTATGCTCTAGAAGCTCTGAACCTATAAATATGTTAATGGATGCTATTTCTATCAGTTTAGCTTGACATATCAGAGTTCTTTGATCACCAGCAGTGCAGCTAAAAATGCAATTACTATTTTATTTGGCAGAAGAATGAGTACAAAGCAAATAGTGAGAAATAGATCTTGAGTTAATAACAGAAAGAGAATACATTCTATAGCCCAACCTTGTGAATGCATTTACAAGTTGTTTGGATAGCAGACTAAGTCCTTTAAAAGGTAGTTTGGGGGAGAAATATAGGAAAGACTGTCCATTTTATGGCTGTAAGCATGGGGTAGTAAATTCTGTTTCGGCTTTATTCTCTGCGATTGGTACAGATGTACCATTTCTGTTTATGAATCACTTTTAAAAGACTATCTTTTATGTGATGATTTTGGCTAAGACCTAGAAGGTCTCTTATTCTAAAAAGTTCTTTCCTTAGCTGATTATAGCATTTGCTTATCTTGAGGTTGAGAAGTTGATGCTACTATTACATTATAATCATGAAACAATATTTTCTATCCATGTGTATCAGAGATTCTTTTACAAATCCTTCATACTAGGATGAGAATGAACCTAAGCAAATTTTAATTCTTACAAATATTTTTAAACTTTTTCCAGTTTTCCATGTTTTACAGAACCGTTGGTCTCCTTTGTGAAAGGAGATTTAAATGCTTACTGAAACAGTTGCTAACAATCTAAATAAATGAGGAAAGTATTGATACCTTCTTTGTAGTTGCTAGTTCACTTTTTTTCTCAAAATCTTTCTATCTGCTCTTTTCTCTTTGGTATTTGGCTGAAGGCTGACAATTGATGACTGAAATAAAAATCTCTATGTGGAGTCAATTTGCCATAATTTGGCTCCTTTCTGCATTTGACTGGTTGTTCAAATGTTGGCCAGGAATGTGTCTGCGTGATACAATACATACTTTGTCATCTTCTTACCATCCTGTCAAACAAAGTTCAAGACCCACCCGTACTACCTGTTCCAAATGGATGCATTGGGTTCCAACACCCCATTCCTACCTGTCATGCTTCTTATCTTAGGCTGTAATAGTGAAACCAAGAACTGTATATAATTAAAATCTTAAATGCCCTTTCTTTGGGAGGGAAGGTGGGGATGAGTAGTGTATGGATATGTACTTGGATGAAGTTTCTTTCCTATTCCATCCCCCACCCACCCACCCACCCAGCTCTCACACCCTCACCTTCAAGCCCCAAGTACACATATGTCTTTATTCCCATTGAGGGCTACGCATAACACATCTCCTCCACATGTTTACCTCAGTGCCCTGCACACAATAGGCACTCGGTAACCTGTCTGTTAAAAGGAATTGGATTTGCCTAGTTGGACGTGGTAGGGCTTTTGCATTTTTTGTGAGTTCATAGCAAATGTTTCAAGTTCTTTATTGGATCCCTTGTGGTCAGAACCTAACTCTGCTCTTGGGAGGGGCAGGGAAGATCTGCTTTGTGTTTCTGAAATCATATTGCTATTTGTGGTTGAGGTCACCCACAAGACCTTTTTAATTTTCTTAAAGAGAAAAGGGTGCAATTCAAGGTAAACTGTTGTCTACACACACACACACACACACACACACTTAGTATTTTACATATGTTTTAGCTTTCTTTATCCATCCATCTATTGTCCATTTAACAAATAACTGTTGAGTACCTACTGTGTGCGGCAAGCATGTCATTTTTGTACTAAAATCCCGGGCTAGGACATTTTTTAAGGGTATCAAGCACTTTAAACTCAACATATTTTTAACGATAAACAAGTTGTTCTTTCATTGTGAAGTGATTTTTAAGATCTCCAAAATCCACATTTTACACAAATCCTTGGATCAGCCCTCATAGAAGCATGGCCCACAGTATTATGGCAGAACACGTGGTAGGTGAACTTGGAGCACTTCTCAGATCCGGGAATTGAGTCTGTTTGCTTCTTAGGGCTTCAAGCAACCGTCTCAGTGTTTGCCTTACGGGCCTCCTACCAGGGTAGACCAAGAACAAGAAAATAACCTTTCCTCCCAAGGCCTGTCCCTAACCATTAAGACAGGAACTTTGGGCCCTTAATAGACCACAACTGCCAGAAGTATATATTTGGCATCTAATACTGAAATCCGAAGAAGCGATGCTGTCTTCTGCCTCTGCTTTTTTTTTTTTTTCCCTCCCTTCCTCCAGAATGAGACTCTACTGATGACCGTGCCTTGGAGCTAAATCCAAAAATAACATTTTCTCAGCTTCCCGCATCTGACAAAAGAGTTTTCTTGAGCAAGGAAAGCTCAGCTTCTTGGCACCTCCCTTCACAACTGCTTACCTCTGAGAGTCCTGCTTCTTTGCCAGGGACTACGAGCCTTAAGAGAAGTAAAAGTGTTCTTGGAAAAGGGAATATATTTTCACAGCTTCTTCATTCATCCTTTGTTCATTTTCTCTTGTCATGATCGTGTCATTTCCTTCTCCTGGAACTCAGCTGGCCTCATATGCAAAGAATCATTTTCTGTAGTGATAACTGCAGTGACTCCACCTCTTTCTCAGGGGCCACTGAGTTCCACGTGGAGGTGAGAACTTCCAGGCTCCACCAGCAACGGCATTTTTCTTTCACAAGCTTTCCTCTGTCTTCCAAAGCCAACACCAGACAATAAATATTTACTGACACTCCACAGGGAGTGTGGCTTTGGTCACCTTATGGTTTTGGTCTCCATTTACTTTATCTCCTCGTCTTCTCTCTCCTGGCTCAGAACCCATGTCCAAAAATCGCTGCCTTCACTTTAGTATAGATTTCAAAATCATTCATTAGAACTGGCCTAAGGGTCATTTTATGTTCTACTTGCCTTTTCTTCCTCTCTCTTCCCAAACACGCCTACGGCCTAGAATAGGACGAACTGTCCCTGCCCCCTTTCCGTTAACTTACTCCAAGCAGCCTTGTTGACCTGAGTCCCAACAGGGGATCTTAGTTTGTGGCTGGCATCCCCTGCCCCCTGCTGTGCACTCTTTCTTCTCCTTCTTCATTTCTCCTCCCAACCTCCATAGCCTTTCATCTCTTCTGCTGCCCGGGCATTCGTGGCCTTTACTTTATCCACTGGCACCGAGCAGGATTAAAAAGGCTCTTCCTCTCAGTCTTTGCTCCTCACACTTCCCACCGGTCATAGACTCATCACGCTTGAAAGGGAAGGTCAGACATTAATCTAGGACTTGTCTCCTGAGAGAACTGAAACTCAACCATCTTAGCCAGCAATCTTATTCTTAATTCTCCTCAACAAGAGCCATCTCACAGTGTGTCTGATAATCTTTCAAAGGACTGTTTAAGGGACCTCTGAGTCCCTTTAAACGTCTGACATTCACCCAGCCTTTAAAACTTTTTCTATTCAGAATGAATTTCAGAAATTCATTTTCTTTGTGTAATCCCCATCATCTTCAACAAGATATTTCAGTTTTTTAGTCTTAATGGAAGAGGGCAAATGAGAAAGACTTCCTGCCTCTTCCCTTCTGCAACATTCTTTTAATCCAAGGAACTCCTTTATCAGCCGTGGAGTTCAGTGTCATTGTTCTGAACTTGCTTGCTCCTCTTCTGATAGCCTCAGATTTTCTGCTCAGGTCCCGCTGCACTTTGCCATCTGTCTGTGTCTCGTCTCCCAGCTCCTCATCCACTCCGTGATATGATTCAGAATTATCATCTGGGTTAAGAATGCTCTCTCTCTGCTGGACCTCATTTCTCCCATCTCCCCATCCTCGTTTCTCCTGCTCCCCCACGCTGGCCCCCTCTATCAAACCCTGCCATCTGGAACAGCTTGACTGTATCTCTCTACCTCATTAACTTTCCATCCCTTTTCACGTCTCACCTGAAAACACATCCGTTCTCCTTTTGCCTCTCCCTCTTGATTTCATCCTATCAAAGCTGGCTTCCTTATTCATCATTCCAGCCTATAAACGCTAAAAAATCCCCATGCCCAAAAAAAAAAAAAAAAAGAGGAGTTCCTTTCGTGGCTCAGTGGTTAACGAATCCGACTAAGAACCGTGAGGTTGCGGGTTCGATCCCTGGCCTTGCTCAGTGGGTTAAGGATCCAGCGTTGCCGTGAGCTGTGGTGTAGGTTGCAGACGTGGCTCGGATCCCGCGTTGCTGTGGCTGTGGCGAAGGCCGGCGGCTATAGCTGCTGTTAGACCCCTAACCTGGGAACCTCCATATGCCACAGGTGCGGCTCTAGATAAAGGCAAAAAGACAGAAAAAAAAAATCCCCATGCCCTTAAATGTTGTTGCACAAAATAAGGTGATCATGTTCTGTTGGAGTTTCATGGGGCATATTCTCTCACAAATGAAGAGACACTCCAACGTGAATATGCGAATTCTGCAACCAGATCTCACACAGGTCTCCCTGTTTTCCCACAAGCACTGCTGATGAAGGGGATGGTGATGGATTTCTTTGTTGGGCTCCTAGTCCAGTGCCCTGAGGGAGTTTACGTTGAACAGCAGAGGTTTGAAGATTTCCTTTGGTAAAACTGGCTAGATTTGTTATAGTTGCAATTTTATTTCTCTCCCACCTTCTGGATGGGAATTGCACTCTAGAAATGCTTTGCCTCTTTCCAGGAGCCACCCAGCCTTCTGATGGAATAACGGGCTCTCTTTCCATAACCTAGTCTGGAACCTTCTGATGTGATTTGTGGCTGCTCAGAGAGGAAAAAAGCTGGTTCGTTACTGGGCAAAGGATGGCCAATTCAGATGGCATTCTAATGTGTTAACTTGTACACTTGGGGAAAATGAGACCCAGTGTTTCATTTTTGCCCCACTTTTTTCTATAGAAGGAAAAGGGAATGAGAACCATGTACCTGCCCACCTAGAATATGAAAGAGAAACCAACCAAGGTAATGCATCACCAATCCCTCAGCATTCCCTATGGAGCCGAGGAAACAGAGATTGACTCAGAAGTGGGAACGTGTGACCCCATACCAGCTCTTCTCTTTTTACCTGTGGTAGAATAAAAGGACCGAACCTTCTCACTGAACCTCAGTTTTCTCGTCTATGAATTAAAAATAATAGGTGAAACTTTTTATATGGGTTTATAAACATTTTAGCGCTAAGAAGATTATTCAGTTTGAACTTTCCACTGCCATCAATTTGAATTGTTATCATAGTAAATTCACTTTATTCTGGCTGAAAACTTTTTTTATTTTTTGTTTCCCACTATTTGAGAGAAGGCAAAATATGTATTCTGAAATTTTCTAGGAATATAAGGGAGCAGTCAAGGTTAAGATCCTTCTATTTCTCTCTTTTATGCAGTCCCTTAGCATTATTCTGCCCGTATGTGTGAGAATTATATGTTAACCCCAAAATTAATCATCTATGACTTATTAATTCTACAAAAGAAAATAAACTGTTGCAACATTTCTTTGGTAACTGCTTTATTACAAAGTTTCAGTACCACGTATATCTAAAAGGAAAACCATGCACATTTAGCTTCTTAAAGGATGTTATTACTTCACCTTCCCAAAACAAATAGAAACTTTGACCTTGCCATTACAAAAGGAGTTGAAACAAACAAACAGAAAAGAAGCAGTTGAAACAAAGTGCTCTCATATTTCTCAAGTCAGTGGTGACCACCTGAATTCAGACCAAGCTTCTCAGGCTATTAGAGAATGAGAAAAATTATTAATTTGCTATTATAATAATGACTGTTATTAATTCTTATTAATAATTCAAACTAGATTATTAAAAGCTGAAGTTATGAAGGAAAGCACCATAATTAAAATTTGTACTGAGTAAATTTTTTACCCGGTTTTCAAAACAAAGATGAATTAGGAGAAAAGGTAAAAATCTAATGTCATGTTGCTAAAAATATGTTGCCAGTGTTGTAATGGAAACCTGGGTGGAAGGGGCAAGCTGATTTATTCTATATGCTTTTTTATAAGAGTTGAAGTTATACTATATGTGAACACATATTTTTGCTCTACATTTTCTTCTTAAAATTCTCCATACGCATGCATGTCAGCACACCATTGCCTTAAGGAAAATCTTACTGACTCTATAGTGTTCTATTATGTGGGTTATCATACTTAACATATCTCCCTAGTTTCCAGATCTTCATTCTAATAAATGGTGGTGTTGAGTTATCTTTAAAGAATTTCTTTGGTGCTCTAAATTGTTGCCTGAGTGTATTTTCACTTTAAAAATCTCCTGATAATCCGGCGTTGCCATGAGCTGTTTAGGTCACAGATGTGGCTCGGATCTGGCATGGCTGTGGCTGTGGATGTGGCCAGCGGCTACAGCTCTGATTAGACTCCTAGTCTGGGAACCTCCATATGCCGCAGCTATGGCCCTAAAAAGCAAAACAAACAAACAAACAAACAAACAAACAAAACTGCTGATACATATTTCCTGAGAAATGTCTTTAGATACATACCCCCACGTGTTCCCAGAGGCTTTCTTAAGCTAACCAAGAGGGCAGAACGTGTGTGGGACACATACGCCATGTGTGTTCTCAAAGGCAGAAAGCAAAACAGTGCATTTGGATGCCATAACATCCTCAAAGCGATGATAATATTTCTAAGAGAGCAGCCCCCAGTGAGAAGGAGAGTGAGAGAGGAACAGCCATGCGGCTTCTTTTTAAGTGGGTCAACGCTGACCTTTGAGAGAACAGTTTCAGCCAAATGGGGATCTCCACAACCAGACGATAAGGGTTTCAGGGAAGGCGGGGATGCGCAGTACTCTTCCCAGGTGGGCTGTGAGGGTGACGCCGCAGCTGGGAGAGCAGCCTCTGGAGGTGGAGGGTGGAGTCGCGGGGAATGGGGGTGGGGAGTGTCAGGAGAGAGCGCTTTGAGCATTTTTGTTTTAGGTTTAGAGGAAAGAGCCAGCAGAGAGATAGGAACTTCGAAACGATTTCAGAGGAGAGATGATTCCAGAGCAAGACGGGGCAGAGTGAGAGGGAGCAAGAACAATTACAGATGGGGGGTGTGTGGATGTGGACTCCAGCCTGGGACAGCAAGAAGGATGCCTCTGTTACAGAGACAGAACAGCACAGGAAGAAAGCTTTCAAGGTACACGCTAAGGAAATTTACCTAACTTGACTTTCTTTAAAAAAAGAATTGAAGGAGATTCTAAAAACTCCTATTCTTCTGAGCTCCCCATCCAGGGCTTTCTAAATTTGTCTCTGCCTTGGAATCAGCTGGGACTTAAAAAAAAAAAATAATGACAACCCTCGTCAACCCTCGAGCTTGTGATTTAACTGACTGGGGGTGTTGGTTTCTGCTTTGGAATGTTAAAACAGTCCCCAGGGGATTCCACAGCGCAGGTGCATCTGGGAGCCACCAACCTAACCATTTAGGCAGCTCCTTAAAGACAACACACTGGTTCTGGCCAATCAGACGTGTTTCCGCCAGAGACAAGCCCAGGATTTTGTTCAGCTACTGGGAGGGAGAACTTGAGTGGATTCGCCTTCCCATGACTTTGAAGGCAGAGCCCCTCTGAAACTGGAAATAGAGCCAGAAGAAAGAGACACCAGGTCCCAGTGTCATCACTTGAGCCCCTAGTCCAGAACCATCATAAGTAAGCTCAGAGTTCTACCTAGATCTCTTCAGTTATATTAGGCAATAACTTTCCCCAACGCCTAAGCTAATAACATCTAGGTTTTTTTCAGCCACTCACAATCAAAAGAAGCCTGATATGGGTAATAACACACTTGAGTGGACACATTTTGATAAGAATTTTTAATATAGGGCTTTAAAATGACAATGGGGATAAAGTTCCTGTCATGGCACAGTGGAAACGAATCCAACTAGAAACCATGAAGTTGCAGGTTCAATCCCTGGCCTCACTCAGTGGGTTAAGGATCCGGCATTGCCGTAAGCTGGGGTGTAGGTCGCAGATGCAGCTTGGATCTGGTGTTGCTGTGGCTGTGGCGTAGGCTGGCGGCTACAGCTTCTATTAGACCCCTAGCCTGGGAACCTCCATATGCTGCAGGTGCAGCTCTGAAAAGCAAAAATGAAATAAAATGACAATGGGGAGCTCCCGTTTTGGCTCAGTGGGTTAAGAATGCCGGACGTGGCTCTGTGGTTAATGAACCCGGCTAGTGTCCATGAGGATTCGGGTTCGATCCCTGGCCTTGCTCATTGGGTTGAGGATCTGGTGTGGCCTTGAGCTGTGGTGCAGGTGGAAGACAAGGCTCAGATCCCGCGTTGCTGTGGCTGTGGTGCAGGCCGGCAGCTACGGCTCTGATTTGACCCCTAGCCTGAGAACCTCCAAATGCCACAAGTGCGGCGCAAAAAAGACAAGACAAAAAAAAAAAAAAAAAAAAGGAATCCAGCTAATATCCATGAGGATGCAGGCTTGATCCCTGGCCTTGCTCAGTGTCTTAAAAGATTTGGCATTGCTATGAGCTGCGGTGTAGATTGCAGATATGGCTCAGATGTGGCATTGTGGCTGGGGCAAAGACCTTTGGCTACAACTCCAATTCAAACCCTAGCCCGGGAACTTCGATATGCCACCTGTGTGGCCCTAAAAAAGGAAAAGAAAATGACAATGGGCTCAGCCACGGGTGGACTTGTGAATCACTCACATTCCCAGGACAAAAGTACAGCCTCAGCAAATCTTGGCCCCCCAGCTCTGTGTTGAGTTATGAGCACCACTGCTAATTTAGGATTTCCACTGGATCATTTTGTTTCGTGGACCACTGCTCAGGTACACCCCCTCCTCCCTTGGTGATGCACATCAGCATAAGCTAGGAGGAAGATCCAGATCAGGATGGAAGGGAATGTTTCACTTCCATGTGGTTTTTCTGTCTTTACTGTTGCAGCAGCTCATTCCTCCATTCCCCTCCCCACTAAGAAGAAGGTGATTGTTTAAAGAGAATATAGTTTAAAAGTAGGGTTTTTACGTTGTACTGCTTTAACTCCCTGAAGTAGATTGTTTCTCTGGGCATCATCCTATTATTACATCTTCCCCTCTGTTACCTCTCTCCTTCCAGTTCTGGCATAGACCTGCTTATGGTCAAAGAGTCTACCTTCATTTGTATCCTGCAGGAAATCTGTTACCCCAGCTCCCAGTGAGGGGTAGTTGCCTGCTGAACCCAGCTCGTGCTGGCTTAAAAGAGCTGGTGGTTAAATTTTCAAGAGTTTTATGAACCAGTCATTAAAAACATCTCTTATTAAACATAATAGTATATAAACTTACAGTTAAATAAATTGCATTAAAAACAAATGTAATACTCAAAATTCATCACTTCCTCATCGTTGCCTAATTACTATTTTATAACGTTTTCTTAACTATATTCTTAAGGTCTAGTGTTATCAGTCTGGTGGAAATACTGTATATAATGGTGTGCCACCACATCTCTCTTCCCGAATGCCACAGTCAGTGACCTCACATTAATAGCTGAAATTGGCTATGGTGTGCTTACACCATGGAAGTTGGCAAATGCAATAAACCAGGACTTTCCCATAAGCCCTGGAAAGCTGGTTGTTAAAACATTTACCAGCACACCACTGAATAGGTACCTCTGCTCTACGTACACATAAACATGTAGAGATAGCTTTCCTTATGCGTTCTAAAAATGGGATTGTGATTGTCTCTTTATCTGTATACGAGCATCAGACTATGGATTCCTCAAAATTAGTATACCTGCTTTACTTATCATTATATCCCCAGCAAGTGCACAATACTTGGTGCAAAGAAAATGCCCTGTGGAAGGGATCGTGCTAATTTCTAAAGCTCTCCTTGCTTAACCAATCTCACATGTTCCTTTTGGACTTGGAAGGTGTCAGAGAACTCCTTCCTTTTTTTGCCAGGGCTCTTGATCCTTGAAAATGTTCTTTCGGATTTTCATGTCACACGAAGATGGGAGCCCCAGGACTGTTCCAAGGAGCTTCAGCATCCTCTAACAGCTGCTGATTTCCCAGGATCCCTCCTAACAAGAGGGGTGTTCCACACCCTCCTCCCACCTCCTCCCTCTGGACCTGCTCTGGGCAGTCTGGAGGAAGATTCTGGCAGGAGGCCAGGAACAGCACCTGGGAGCTGGAGGCTGAAGGACAAACCGTGGTTAAATTCTGCATGACAAAATTTCCCAATAGAATTCAGATTGGGGAATATCTAGGACCCCACAGAGTTTCTGACTGAATGGAGTCTTTCCCATTTCTATAAAGCTAGGTGACCTCATACAGATCAAAAATGAATTTCATTTATCATCTTTGTTTTCTGAATGCTTTGTTGGTAAATTTGGTTCATCACCTGTGAAGATTCAGGTGTAAAGCCTCAGAATCAAGGTAGTTTCCAAGAGTGTTAATTCCTAACGATACTTTCATGTCAATGATATTTACTTGTTTGTTTTAGATGTATGCCTCCTAAGTATTAAAGTCTGTATAAGGATTAAGAGGCACCAGTCCTACTGTCCAAAAACTTTCTCTCCTCTGCTTCCCAAATGTCTACATGAAAGTAAAAAGGACAGTTCTAAAAACAGAAACGGGCTATCAGAGACCAGAGGTTTTCAGAAATTTCTGAAAGATGAAAAGTAGGTAAAACAAAGCAGACGTTATAATCCGGGACCAACACAAGAGAAATGAAAGGGAAAGCCATGCTTCCTTGTAGTGGAGCCACAGACAAACCCCAAATTTGTGTTAATTTGGGAAATCAGAAAGAAGGCTGTAGAGAGTAATGTGATTTTTTTTTATTTGAAAGATAAAGCACCGGGGAAAGTCAACCCCACACCCCTTTAATCACCCTCCATTATAGCTTTGTTCCCTAATCTAAAACTAGAAGATCAGTCTTTTAAGAGTTCATGGATCTGTAGAGATGATGACCCGAGAAGTAAAACCCTCCCCATTTTGGCATGAAGTTGGTGAGAAATAAGCAGGTATAACATGCCTGCTCACCTTATTGTTTGTTCCCAGCCCCAGGCCTTCAGGTAAAACCTCCCAATTATGTCCTGTCACTCAGAGGAAAGGTTAGATGAAGAAATATATGTCTCTATAACTCACCCTAACTACTTGTATTAGCCACTTAGATCTCCATTAATAAATGTAAACTGATAACCACTGCCATTTGAGACCTAATACCTAATTTGAAGAAAGAAGAGGTGATTCGAAAAGTACATTTTAAACATTCTAATGATTTTTAATTTTTTTTATTTAAATATAGTTGATTTACAATGTTGTGTTAGTTTCAGGTGAGCAGCAAAGTGGTTCAGTTTTATATATATGTATATATATATAGAGAGAGAGAGAGAGAGACAGACAGACAGACAGACAGACAAACAGAGAGACAGAGACTGAGACAGAGAATTGTATTTGTGTGTTTGTGTGTGTGTGTGTGTGTGCAGTCTTTTTCAGATTCTTTTCCCTTATAGGTTATTACAAAATTCTGAATGTAGTTCTCTGTTCTATACACTAGGTCGTTGTTGGTTATCTGTTTTATTTTATTTATTTTATTTATTTTGTCTTTTTGCCTTATCTAGGGCCGCACCCGCGGCATATGGAGGTTCCCAGGATAGGGGTCTAACAGGAGCTGTAGCCGCCGGCCTTCGCCACAGCAACGGGGGACCCGAGCCGCATCTGCAGCCTACACCACAGCTCACAGCAACGCTGGATCCTTAACCCACTGAGCAAGGCCAGGGATTGAACCCACAACCTCATGGTTTCTAGTCGGATTCGTTAACCACTGAGCCATGACGGGAACTCCTATTTTATATATAGTAGAGTGTATCCGTTAATCCCAAACTTCTAATTTATCCCTCCACCCACTTTCCCCTTTGGTAACCAAAAGTTTGTTTTCTGTGTCTGGGTATTTTTGTCTTGTAAATAAATTGTATCATTTTTTTAGATTCCATATATAAGTGATATCATATGGTATTTGTCTTTCTCTGACTTACTTAGTATGAAAATCTCTAGGTCAATCCATGTTGCTACAAATGGCATTATATCATTCTTTTATATGGCTAATACTCCGTTGTATACATATACCACATCTTTATCCACTCCTCTGTCGATGGACATTTAGATTGCTTCCAGGTCTTGGCTGTTGTAAGTAGTGCTGCCGTGAGCACTGGCACGCATGTATCTTCGAATTAGAGTTTTCTTCAGACTTATGTCCAAGGATGGGATTGCAGGATCATATGGCAAGTCTGTTTTTATAAACATTCTAATTATTAACTTCAGAAACATTCAAGAAGGTATTACATTCATAAAATAAGGCCAGTTATAATGATAAGGAGGCAAAATATGCAGAACTTTTTATATATAAAAATGACTACTAAATAAATACTTAGTTAAAAAAAAGTTGACAAAGTAAAGGCAGATTTTTGAAGAGATTAGGTACACAGGAGATCAGTTAGTAAGACACAGCAGCAACCTAAGAAGCCATTGAGAGAGCAGAGAGAAAAAGAGACTGTAATGGATATGACTGATGTAAATTTCTAAAACTAAAGAATGTTTTCAGATTGAAAGGGCCTTTTGAGCCCTTAGCAAGATGACTGAAGACCTAGATAAATTCTCTTAAAATTCTAGGTCATTATGAAAAAAAGAAGATCCTAAGAGAAATAAAAATACATTTCCTATAAAGGGAATGAGAATCAAGTTGATATCAGACTTCTTATCAACACTAGTTCCTAGAAAAAATTTTTCAATGCTTTCAAAATGTTGAGAAGGTATGCCTTTAAACCTAGAATAGTCAATCAAGGGTGATCATAAAATAGTGATGTATTTAGGCATACAGTGATTCAAATGTTTTATATATAACATGCACTTTAAAAAAATGCTACTGAGTAGTTTTAGAAAAACTTGCTGATAATCTCAAAGAAAAATAATATATAATAATTGTATAATTATATGTTATATATATTAGAGAGGGGAGTTCCCTGGTGGTTCAGTGGGTTAAGGATCTGGCATTGTCACTGCTATGGTATGGGTTTGACCTCTGGCTAGGGAACTTCTGCATGCCACAGGCATGGCCAAGAAAAAGAGAGAGAGAGAGGGAGCGAGAGAGAGAGAGAGAGAGAGAGAGAGAGAGAGAGGGAACACCTAGGAAAGAGGAAAATATAAAAATGGAGAAGCAGTACATCTAACTTAAGAGAACTGTAGAAAGATATCCCAGAATGGCATTTATATAGTGGAGGGCAATCAATCCAAATTGGAACATACCACCAGAGTCAGAAGACCTGACAAATAACATCTTCCAAAGAACATAGATTTGTTATAATTATTAATGCATAAGGGTAAAATGAATGATGACTAGAGATACAAGTATGTTTTATCAGCAAGAAAAAGAAAGGCAATTAGAAACCCTAATTGCCTAAAAATCCAAATATGAAGCAATGTAAAGTGTGTCCTGTTTACAAACAATTGTTGGAGGATGAACTTGACCTTAATTCTGGGAATATTCTCCATTGAGTAACACAGGTTTAGTAACATAGAACTGCTTTCAGGATGCCATAACATTATTTTGCAATGAATAATAGTTATACAATCATAATTTTCTGACTGTCACTCATTGGATTTCTTGTCCTCATAGTCTAGCTGTACAGAGTGAGCACAAAGCTAAATTATAATTAGGCAAGAGAATGTAAATGTTACAAACTTTTATAATGTAAAGATAATTATATACCTGCTAAGTCTGGAGGCTTATGGAGAAAATAAAAATAGAGGGCTGCTAATTTCCTCAGTTTATGCGGAATGTATCTTAAGGTATTAATTATGCAAAGTTGGCATATTAAGAAAAAAACACAATTTAAAACACTGGCACTATCAAATGTTAGCCTGGGATATTAGGCGGTTGAAACTTTCATGCGCTTCTCAGGGAGGTATAATTTGGTACTCCCACTTTTGGAAAACTGGTAATTTCTACTGAGGTATAACTTTTACATATCATATTATCCAGTGATTCCACTCCTAATTTTATACCCAACAAAAATGCATAATGTGTATATGATTCAAAAGACTTGCACAGAATGGTTACTGCAGCAGTATTTATGCTAGCATGAGCCTGGAAACAACCCAGATATCCTTTAACAGTAGAACAAATAGATATATTATGGTATTAGTGGCATGCTTTAGGTAATTAAAAGGAAAGCACTACTGCAACATTCAATAAAATGGATGAGTCTTATAGTTCCCGTCATGGCTCAGTGGAAACGTATCTGATTAGCATCCATGACGACACAGGTTCAATCCCTGGCCTTGCTCAGTGGGTTAAGAATCCAGCATTGCCGTGAGCTGTGGTGTAGGTCGCAGATGCAGCTCAGATCCCACATTACTGTGGCTGTGGCATAGGTCGGTGGCTACAGCTCCATTTTGACCCCTAGCCTGAGAACTTACATATGCCGCAGGTGTGGCCCTAAAAAGACACACACAAAAAAAATGCATGGGTCTCACCAGCTTAATGTTGAGTGAAAGGCTTAACATACAAAAAAGTACAGGATTCATTTATTAAAAAGTTTTAAAACACTCAAAACCAAATTATAAGTGTATAAATCAAGATAATGGTCAACAACAAGGACCTATTATATAGCACAGATAACTCTATTCAATGTCCTATAATAAACTATAATAGAAAAGAATACTTTTAAAAGAGAATATACATATATATATATATATGTATATATATATGTGCATATGTATAACTGAATCACTTGGCTGTACAGCAGAAATTAACACAACAATGTAAATCAACTACACTTCAAAAAAAGGTTAATAGTGGAGACAGGAAGGAAACTTACAGGACACTGCTACAAGTCTGTATCTTAGTCTGAGCTGTGGTTACATGAGTGTGTTTACTTTGTAAAAACTCATCTAGCAGTTCATTTTTACTTCTTGCGCTTTCTGTGTGTATGCTCTATTACAATAAAAAGTTTATTTAGATACGTTATAAATCAACTATAATTTAATTTTTTAAAGAAACAAAGAGTTATTTGATTACCACAGGGGAAACCGTGGGGGCAGATGTTACTTTGGGAAGATGGGTATAGCATACACACACGACAGTACATAAACTAAATAATTAACAAGGACCTACTGTATAGCACAAGGAAATCCTCTCAGTATTCTGTAATAACCTATACAGGAAGAAAGAATGGATGTATGTATATGTATCACTGAATCGTTTTTGCTGTACACCTGAAACTAATACAACGTTGTAAGTCACCTATATGCCAATAATTAAAAAAGCCCAAAGCTTTAAGTACACTATTTATACTTCATAAATATAATGAATAGAAGAACTACCAACATGAGAGGAGGAGGAAAGAGCAGACCTTGCAGGCGAAACATAATTTCCCTCTTTCAGAGACAATGTGGACAAATATTGTTTAAAAATGGTAAATGAAAAAATGGTAACATTTACTTTGGTAGTTTCAGAAGTTTGGAAACTGAAACAGTAAAAAAAAAAAAAAAGAAAATGTTTCCTATTGAGGAATGGGAGTTGAGAAATAACAAAGAAGGAAAACTTTACTTTTTACCTTTTACTCTTCTCTACCATTAACATTAAAAAGAGAGAGACAAAACAATTAAAAGGAATATTAACGTTCATAATAATCACAGCTACCATTTATCTCATCTTTACCATTATTAAGATACTGAACTAGATATTCTATGTAATTTATCTCAAATAAATCTTCACCCTTGATATTTTTCACCTCATTTATTAGGGTGGAATTTATTAACCCAGTTATAAATGATATAAGGTAAACATCAAGATACTCAATTAGGATACAAAAGACATAAAACATTATTTAGAAAGAAAAATTCTCAGCAACCCAGAATATCTTTGTTATAGTATTAAGGTACATACATTTGAGTCTGAGCTTCATAGCAGTCAAGGAGTAGTGATGGAAGGAGCTCTTATTATACTTATAGTTCTCATTGCCCACTAAAAATCCTGAAGAGATCACTGGCACCTGACAACAAATTCTGGAAGGAATCTACATTATGAATGTTTGCCTAAGGTATGATAGCTTCTGTAATTATGTTATGGCAAAAACATCAAAATTATTTTAAAAACTCTTTTATTGACTCACTCTAACAGCCAAAGGCGTCATATTATATCATAATGCAAGGAAATAATTTCTTCAGGAAATAAAGGCTGTAGAGTCAGGACGTATTGATTTCTGGAAAGTCTCCCAACCCTTGTTCTTCAGAAAACTAATTATGCCAGATGTTAATAATTACTTCATCAAAAATGGATTCCAGTTAAATCATCCTGGAAAAAGCATCAAACTGTAATCTCGATTTCGTAGATGCAGAACTATACTAGCATATTAGAAGTCCGATAGGAAATAAAGCTAATTCATCTTGTTTGACCTAGTATTTCCCCGGTTTGTTTGATGATACACCTTTCCTCAAGTAACACTAACACTGCCGTTACCAGAGTCTGGGAAACATTAATTTTCCCAATATAGGCTGGAAGGTAGCTAGCATAGAAGCACAGTGATAGTGGCTTTCAAAACTACTTGTTTCAGACTCATAGACATTGAGAACAGACCTGTGGTTCCCAAGGAGGAGAGGGGAGGGGGTGAGATGGATGGGGAGTTTGGGGTTCGGAGATGCAAACTATTACATTTAGAATGGATAAGCAGTGAGGTCCTGCTGTGCAGCACAGGGAACTCTATCCAGTCTCTTGGGATAGACCATGACGAAAGATAACAAAAAGAGAGAGAAAGAGAGAGAGAGAGAGAGAGAGAGACTGGGTGGCTTTGCTGTATAGCTGAAATTGGCATAACATAGTAAATCAACTATATTCTAATAAAAAGTTTTTAAATTAAATAAAGAAATTAAAAAAACTACTTGTTTCATGCACACTTTTGGCAAAAGTACTGGAAGAAGAATTTTTGGAGAATTGTCTCAAGTGCCAGTATTCTCTGGTATCGTTTGTAAAATTAGACCCATATGTTGCAGAGTTCGGAAGAATAGAAAACAAAGTTTGTGCCTGTTGCAAAAACTTAGGCATCTGAGAAAGTCATTACTAGACATACTCCTCCTACTTTCACAGGGAAATAAACTACAGGGATGTCTGCAGCTAGGCTGGCCCCCTCCCCTACCTCCACCCCCGTGAAGTGCAGAGCTATCTGCATTTTGAATCTGTCCTATTTATTTTGTCGTTTTAGGGCCGCACCCGTGGCATGTAGAAGTTCCCAGGCTAGGGGTCCAGTGGGAGCCACAGCTGCCAGCCTACACCACAGCCACAGCAACGCGGAATCCGAGCCACGTATGCAACCTACACCACAGCTCACGGAAACGCCAGATCCTTAACCCACTGAGCGAGACCAGGGATCTAACCCGCAACCTCATGGTTCCTAGTTGGATTCATTTCCGCTGAGCCACAACGGGGAAATTTTGTCCGATCATTTAAAGTCAGTTCTGTGAAACCTTCAGTATCTGCGCCATGAAGCACCAAAGAAATGATTTGATTCATAACATTTACAAAGCAGTTGTAACAGAGTGGTCCCCCAGACAATGAAAGAGGCAAATGACCCTTGGACACTAATTTTTTTGAAGGTGTTCTCTGTACTGTTTTTTATTTTTACAACTTTTTTAAGTTTAAAGTATTTCTGAGTAAAGGGAATATGCATATATACTTAATAAATATATTCTTTCTGTTTAATAATCCAATTGAGGAGTTCCTGTTGTGGTGCCATGGAAACGAATCCTACTAGGAACCATGAGGTTGCGGGTTCGGTCCCTGGCCTCGCTCAGTGGGTTAAGGATCTGATGTTGCCGTGAGCTGTGGTGTAGGTCGCAGATGCGGCTCGGATCCCGTGTTGCTGTGGCTGTGGTGTGGCATTAAAAAGCCAAAAAAAAAAAAAAAACCTCCAAATGTGACTATACATACTGTCTTGCCTCTTTTTTTTTTTAAATTAAACAATGTATCTTGAAGATCTGTTTATGCTAGTACATATAGAGATGCCTCATTCTTTTGATAGATTGTTATAATTGCATTGTATGGAAATACAGTATACCATAGTATATTTAAATAGCAATACATAGGCAGACATTTAAGCTGTTCTAAATCCATTGACACTGCAGCAAAAATGCTACAGGGAATGCCTTTCTTTTTTAAACCAATTTTGACTACAACTACCTCCTGTGGAGCCTGGCAGATTGAGTTCTCAACAAAATCTGCCCTACCCCCCAGAGAGCTGAATGAAGTACACTTTGGGGTGGAGCTCAAATTTTTTTCATTTATATTTTAGGGGATGCCAAATGAAAGCATTTTATTGGAAGTATATCTTATGCTAAATTCTTTACAACAAGAATGAATCGATATATCCTGATAATAAAGCAAGGTCGTATGGTCATCTTTTAGTCTGATAGTCTGTGGGCATGATTTTAGTCTGTGGGCCTAATTCTAATTGAGCTCAAAACATTATCAGGATACCTTGATAAAGGTTAACGGGAAGGGCGATGCTATACCGTTTAGAATTAGAATTTGATCTGTCAGACAAGCATTCTTATCCGCACTGATTCTGACAGTGGTATTATGGTCTGCCCTTTGAAAAACCGTTAATAGCTTGGGCTTTAATCCAAGGGTGTACAGCTTGCCTCCTAGATAGTTGCTGTTTATGGAATCAAAGGCAAGAAAAGATCAATGAACATGACCGAAAGTCTTATTACCTCGTCTCAGTGTGGTGAAATATCAGCCATGGAAAACCGGTTCCTTGGTGCAAGACAGTAGATTGAGGGATCCAGACTTAACATTTTTGGTTTGTTTGTTTTTATAAAGAAAAGGACTCACAGCTTTGCACTTTGAATGAAATATAAGCTAGTTTCCCAGTTCGAAAGGAGAGCCCACCAGGAAGCGATCACATGTCAGGAAAGTCATTACAGGAAGTGGCCTGATAGAAAAGGCACAGGCCCATGGAACAGAATCGTAATAAATCTTGGAGGAAGAGGTATTTTCCTGAGATCTTCTTCAACATTTAGGCAAGTGATAGAAGTTTTTTAAAGGGTTTTTTAAGGCAAAAAATAGCGGGTGTTGATGAGGACGTAGAGAGAAAGGAACCATCCTATGCTCTTGGGATGTACACTGATTCAGCCACTAGAGAAAACAATATGGAGGGTCCTCAAAAAATTAAGAACTACTATATGGTCCAGCAATCTCACTTTTGAGTATTTATCCAAAGAATATGAAAACACTAATTCAAAAGGATATATGCACCCTATGTTCATCGCAGCATCATTTATAATTGTACCACACTAAGCAGCCATTAGTGGGTGAATGGATAAAGGCAACGTGGAATATATATATATATATATATATATATATATATATATATATATACACCCACACACACAATAGAATATTTCTCAGTTATGAAAAGGTTTTAAAATCTTGCCATTTGCATCAACACAAATGGACCTTGAGGGTGTTACGCTAAGTGAAATTAAGTCAGATGGAGAAAGACAAATATCATAGTATTTCACTCTTATGTGCAGTATAAAAAACAAACAACAACAGAAAAACAGATAAAGCAAAGAAAAGCAAATGTATAGCTATAGAGAACAGAGTAGTGGTTACGAGAGGGGAAGTGGGGTAGGGTGCAATGGGTAAAGGGGATCAGTTGTATGGTGGTGGATGGAAAACAGCTTTTGGCAGTGAGCACAGTGGAGTATATATAGACTCAAAATATAATGTTACACACAGGAAACTTATATAATGTTATAAACCAGTCTCCCCTCAATAAAAAATAAATAAAAGAGGATCTGGTTTGTTTGTTTTATGTTTTGTTTTAACCAAATCCTAGGAAGAGGCAGACCTGTAAACTATAAAATGTGGGGAAATCATGAAAGAGTTCATCCAACCAGCTAAAGAGACGTGTGCTTCTACTCTTTCTCCTGGGGACATTATAAATCAGACGCCAGTACATGAGAACCTCAGCACTTGTCAGCCAAAACTGTAAACAGAAACTTACTAGAACTTGGTTCCCTCCTCCCCAAGGAAGACGTTGCCCTGAAAAAGATTTTGAAGTTTAGGCATGATGTCCTACATACCGTGCTTAACCTGTGCAGACTTTGAGTGGGAGGGCAGAGCGGAGAAATGGGCAGGGAACCTGGGAAGGAAGAGGCAGGATTCATGACCATGGTGGACAGTGAACTGAAAAATAACCAAGGGGCCGTCAGGATGTGTAGATATTAGTCAGCCACAGTCAGAAGGAAAACTCTCCAGAAGGACATTTTGATGGAGTCAATCTGGATCTTTCTCAGCTTAGTTCCTCATTTGAAAAATAGAAGAGTAAAAACGTTTTGAGTGGGGAGTTCCCATCATGGCTCAGCAGTAAGTAACCCAACTCTAGTATCCATGAGAACACGGGTTCAATCCCTGGCCTTGCTCAGTGGGTTAAGGATCTGGTGTTGCCGTGAGCTGTGGTGTAGGTCACAGATGCAGCTCAGACCTGGCGTTGCTGTGGCTGTGGTGTAGGCCAGCAGCTGCAGGTCTGATTTGACCCCTAGCTTGGGCATTTCCGTATGCCATAGGTGCGGTTCTAAAGAGACAAAAAAAAAATGTTTTGAGTTGTTTTTTTTTTTTTTTAATTGAAGTATAATTTACGTTGTTAGTTTCTGGTGTACAAAAAAAGTAGTTCAGTTCTTTATATGAATTTATTCTTTTCCAGATTATTTTCCACTATAGGTTATTATAAGATACTGAATATAGTTCACTGTGCTGTACGGTAGGTCTGGTGTACAAAAAAAGTAGTTCAGTTCTTTATATGAATTTATGCTTTTCCAGATTATTTTCCACAATAGGTTATTATAAGATATTGAATATAGTTCACTGTGCTGTACGGTAGGACCTAGTTTATTTTCTGTAGTGTGTGTCTATTAATCCCAAACTCCTACTTTATCCTTCCTTTCCCTTTTCCGCTACGTAACTGAATGGTTATTTTCTTAATTCTTAAAAGAATGATACAATTAGTGTCATTCTATCTGCACAGGAGTATGGATGCCTTAGAATATCCAGGCTTAATTTTCTCACTGAACTCAGAGTGGGAAAGGCTGCAGTGCTACTGATGAGAAAGAAAATATTTTGCTTTCTCTAAACCTTACATGCCCCAGATTTTGCTGTTTAACTGATACATGTAGTGAAATCTTAGAATGGTTATATTAAGTACCAGATTAATTTGAGGATGAATTAATCACTTTATTTAAAATATCTTAAGGGCAGAGATGGAAGAAATAAGTTGATAATTATATAAATAAGCCATTGTAAAGCCTTGAGGTGGTGCTTTTTAGTTATACTTGAAGTAAAACTAAATGAGATCTCTGAAAAATACCAGTTTGTGGAAAAGAAAATATTTTATCTTTTCCATCAGTTCAGTGAAATTCTAGACAACATTGGGTGTAAAATACATGTTATATAGTGTCTGATATACTAATGAAGTCCTTCTGAGATTTTAAGAAGACTATGATGAATTTTCTAGACTGAGCTGTCCTCAGGTCAGATTGAAAATGTGGTAGGTGTGGTGTGTTTTGGTCTCTTTCCCACCCCCCTTATTTACCAGAATCTAACCAGGGTTTCATTTTCACAAGACCTTGCTTTCAGAGCTAGTGTTTGTTTCTGAGAGAATTTTCTCAGCTTTGAGAAGTTAATTCCTCGGGATTTTGGTGGTTTCACTGCTCCAGCACTTGGCCTTTTTCTTGGGGGATTCTAGATGAGCCAAATCTCCTAAGACTCCAATCTCCAGGGACAGAACTTTGACCTCTCTGGCGAGCTGATATTTACCGCAGAAAGTTCGACTCAGTTGCTTACATTGCTCCCTACTCTTCAAGACGGTTCTGCCTTCAGATTATTCTAGAAAAGCCATTTTTCCCCCAAATATTACTGTTTCCATAAGGTCATGGATCTTTCATCACAGATGGAATCTTGAGCATATTTCTGTGTTTCTAGGAAAGCCACCATATATCTGCATATTTAAACTTTTATTTCCCTAAATATAACACCCATTGCAATTTCAATCTTTATGTATATTCAAAGTGTAAGTAGTACTTACATAGACCAGGAGGTGTATGTATGTGTTATGTGCAATATATATATTTGCATATGTGTAATACATATGTATAAATTTAATATATATAACATATATACATGAATACACATGTATACACACACAAATTTAATGAATCCTATGCAAAAAATTTTTTTTTTATTTTTTCCGTGTTGAAACAGCTGCTGTTGTAATGATCATGGCCTAGATCTTACTCCTCTTGGTATCTCCAGAACCTAGCAAAATGCCTGGAACGTATCAGGCAATTGATAAATACATAAATAAATGAAATGAAATTGATGTTAAATAAGTAACTTATCTTCTGTTCACACGTCTCCTCCCAAAACAGAAATGTGTTAGTATGTGTTACCATATGAAATAGTGGGCTGATAATGACTAATGATAAATATATGTGAAAGTGTTTTGTAAAATTTTGTAGAAATATTGTGTAGTGTCATGTTCCCATGTACGATTACCATTTGAAATGGCATAATTGTTCAATACATATAGTTTTTGTAATAGACCCTGGATTAATAATAGTCCATTGAGACTAGGCCATTAGCTAAGGAATAGGTTCTTGATTTGAAATATCAATAGGAGGAGAATTCGTGGATTTAGTCATTTTTCTTCCTTGCCTCAAACAGCATTAAATATTTAGCTGTGACACAGGAATGATTTGATAACTATTCTAATACGAGGATGCTGCTATTCATTTGAATATGGAGGGACATCATTAAAATGGGTGGTATGGTATGATATTCATTTCAGTATTTAGTAGTTAGCTACTTTAGGATATGAATGCTAGAGATTGTTTTAATAGCAGAACTGAGGTTTGCAGACATATGAAGAAAAAAGAGACATTATTGATTCTTTAGCCTCAACGGTGGCCAACAGTTCACCAGAGAAGAGTTGGGCTGAAGTTGTTGAATTGTAGGCAGCATAGGCACCAACATGAGAATCATGGAAAACAATAGTATAGTTTTTCTCTCTAGAGGAGCATCAACATTGATTTATTTTGATGGCTATCTTTGTACAGCAAACAGAATCTTTTAATAGAAAAACAGTCCTTTGTTTATTTTGTGTGTAGACCCTGTGTGTTAACTTGAGATATATTTGCAGAGTTTGTAATATAAAAGGCCATTGTTCTGGTCTAAAATCCAGGTAACCCTTCCTTTTCTTTTCCACTAGAGACAGTTTACAGGGGAATTGGATGGCAACAATTCACCAGGAGTTAATGGTCGTTGAGCCTCTAGTGGGTATATGGTACAAAACTGTGCCCTTCAAGAAATACGTCTTTTAAATGTCTATGTTTAGAGAACATACTAGATACGCTATCAGAGTCAATAACCATTCAAAAGGAAGAAGAATTGTTCCCTTAAATTGAGTTTGGTGTGTGTATACACACACATACATATAAATATATAGAGAGATACATATAGTTTATGTTAAATTAGAATCTATACAGAGACTGGTACACCTGTTCTTATCAGTAGCCTATAAAAAGAAAACAATACATCGATATTCACATCCTCAAGGATTGTGTGACATTGTGTTACACACATGTGTAAGTGTAACTTTCCAATGTTTAGTTCTGGAGAAAATAAAACCAAGTTGTTTTCAAAAAGGGGTGTATAGTGACAGCTTCATTCATTCCTCTACAAATATTTATCGAGCACCCAAATGTCAGATGAAGCTATGGGTGGTGGGGGTCCACAGCACAATGAGCAAAACAAGTGTTGCTCTTCAACTGTGAAGTTTAACTTTTAATGGTAAATTCAGACAGTAAACAAATACGCAAACAAATGCACACTCTTAGTGTTAGGCAGAAGTTGAAGGAAGAGGTAAGGGTAGAGAGTGAATGGGAAGGCACTATTTGAGATGAGATAGTCAGGGATGGCCTCTGAGGAGCCGACATCTGGCTAAAAGCCATGTACTTATCTGAGGGAAGAGTGTTCTACACAGAAGGAACAGCAAGTGCAAAGGCCCTGAGGTAGAAATGAACTTGGCATGTGTGGCTCATTGAGGGGACAGTACTGTTAGAGCAGGGTAAGCGAAGCAGAGTTGAGGATCTGCTTTTTATTTATTTATTTATTTATTTATTTTTATTTTTTTGTCTTTCTGCCTTTTTTTCTGGGGCCGCACACGCAGCATATGGAGGTTCCCACGCTGGGGGTCTAACAGGAGCTGTAGCCACCGGCCTTCGCCACAGCCACAGCAATGCCGGATCCGAGCTGTGTCTGCAACCTACACCACAGCTCACGGCAACACCGGATCCTTAACCCACTGAGCAAGGCCAGGGATCGAACCCGTAACCTCATGGTTCTTAGTCGGGTTCGTTAACCACTGAGCCACAACGGAAACTCCGAGGAGCTGCTTTTTAAATGAGGGGTTTTAAATGTGCTTATCATATCCACATGCAGTCACAACCCTGAGTTGTTTTGTAAAGCCTACAAGAATATAAGACTTCGAGTTTATTTACTACCGTGACTTACTTACTAGGCGTTTGTTCATGTTTAGAGGGACAGTTCCGAGCTGCAAAGAGAGCCCTCATCCAGATCCACAGTCAGCATAGACTGAATTAAGTTCTCAAAGTAATTTGTTAAATAATAGCAATAATCTTGTCTATTGTTTCCATTATTCTTATTGATTCCTCTGTCTTTGCCTGAGTTTTTTTACATTAACATGTCAATCAAATAAGCATTCTTCATCATGTGTATTGTTAGCTATTGAAATCGTTGTGTGCCATTAATTTCACTTAATAAGTACGTTTTAAACTTGAGAATTTGCCTTCCCAGAGGTTTATCAGGAAGAAATTACCTTCGAAGGGTGAAAGAAAACTGTAAGCTATTCACTTATGAAATTGAAAATATCTTTGCTTCTTTAAGAGGAAAATTTAAGTTAAATTCCCCCAAACAAATGACTTTTTCAACAGAGTAAACTTTACTCTTTTTCAAATAGAGTAAACTTTAAAATCACATAAAATAGAGTCCCTTCCATTGTGTGGAAGACATTAGCACAGTCAGGCTTTGTGTACTGTCTCTGTCTTATCTAATAAGATTTTATTGTCATGGCAATTTGGTACCTGTGGGGAGAGATCTTTGAAATGCAGTGAAAAGGAAACCTGTTATAGCTGGAAAGAAATCACTTCAAACCTATTTAAACAGAGGATGAGGAGAGCTCCCACTGTGGCTCAGCAGGTTAAGGACCTGCCATTGTCTCCATGATGGTCCCTGGCCTCGCCTAGTTGGTTCGATCTCTGGCCTCGCTCAGTGGGTTAAGTATCCCAGCATTGCTGCAAGCTACAGCATAAGTCACAGATGTGGCTCAGATCTGGTGTTGCCGTGGCTGTGGCGAAGGCTGCAGCTGTAGTTTGGATTCAACCCCTGGCTCAGGAACTTCCATTTGCTGCAGGTATGGCCAGCTGTAAAAAGAAGAAAAAAAAAAATGGAGGATGAGGGAAGTTGCTTAGAATCTGCTTCTCCAAGCAGAGTCAGAGTCTTCTACTTTTCAGCTTACAAAAAACAAAACAAAACAAAGTTCTAATCAAAAAATAATCTATTGATGTAAAGGACTAGAAAAGACTTGTTTGATCAGAAGACTTGAATTTTCAGTCACAAGGACACCCCCACTTAAAGACACCAAGCCTGGCTCCCCCATCACCGTTTCTGTATTCTCTCCAGCTTAGAGGGTTGAGCACCCAAGCAAACCCCAAAGACATAAACGTTCTGCTTTGCATGGGGCTTCTCTTGAAGTCACGGAGGGATCACACCACATGTTGACAGCTCAGTATCTGCCTCCTTTCAGGACTCTTCTGGTGATGCGTGTTTGATGGAGAAACTGTCATTAGAGAGATGTCTCACATCATTTAAAGATGACAACCCGATGAGGCAAATCTAACCCTTTGATTAATTTTCTATAACTGGCAATGCTAAATTGAAGTTATGAACCACTCCCATATTTTCTTTTTAAATGAAAATTAACTACAATTTCAATTTTGAGAAATATTTTATGTGCTGGTAAGTTCTGCCAGTCATGACTGATCCTGTTGGGTCAAAGTAGTACAGAAAATAGAGATTAGGAAGATTTCCAAATTATTAGAATTTTCTCTTGGGGTGAAAACCGCATGAGACTAAATACCAAAAAGCTAAAGAGAAAGTGCTTTTCGTAAATATTGCATTCCTAAAAGAATCTGAGAAGACTGGGTTACAAACTGAAATGCCAGCAGGAGCCAGGCATTTTGTATTTATTTGGTGAACAAATAAATGCCATTCCCCATGACCTAGACTGACCTGGACGCATTGTGTGTTGAATGTCTAAGAACGCAATCTTCTGTAAAGAAATACGTTCTCTCCAATTTTGCATGAAATACTGGGTGTTCTCAGTACTTCTGTATTTTTTCCTCTTTCTTGGAGGCTAGGATACAATGAAATATTTCCTACCACAGAAAAAACAACAGTACAAACAATAATCTTTGGTAACTGACAATTGGTCTTGGTGTCAGAATGGCCATGGGAAGAAAGTGGTGAGGTCACCCTGAAACCATCTGGGCTTTTTAAAGATGGCTGCACCTTGGAGTTCCCTTTGCAGCTCAGTGGTTAACGAATCCGACTAAGAACCATGAGGTTGTAGGTTCGATCCCTGGCCTTGCTCAGTGGGTTAAGGATCTGCTGTTGCCGTGAGCTGTGGTGGAGGTTGCAGATGCGGCTCGGATCCGGCGTTGCTGTGGCTGTGGCTGTGGCTGTGGCTGTGTCCGTGGCGAAGGCCGGCAGCTACAGCTCCTGTTAGACCCCCAGCCTGGGAACCTCCATATGCCGTGGGTGCGGCTCTACATAAAGGCAAAAAAGGCTAAATAAATAAATAAATAAAGATGGCTGCACCTTGGTAGTTGCCAGGCAGAAGTACAAACCTAGTATTGCCAGATATTTAGATTTTGCAGTAAAAGCCAGCAATCTGGGTTTTCAAAAGGAAACCTCCCCATTTTAAAATATTGATTCTAGGACTTCCTTCTATGGCAGAGTGAGTTAAGACTCCAGCTGCAGTAGCTCAGGTCACTTCAGAGATATGGGTTCGATCCCTGGCCTCACTCAGTGGGTTAAAAGGATATGACACTGCCGCAGCTGCGGCATGGGTCGCAGGTGTGGCTCAGATTCAGTCCCTGGCCCAGGAACTTCCACATGCAGATGCAGCTGTTAAAAAAAAAAAAAAAAAAAAAGGGAAAAAGTTGATTCTATTTTAAAAATACTGTGTTGGCAAACACAATTCACTTGCAGTTCAGATTTTGCATGTGGTTGCCAGTTTGCAACCTATGCATTTGCATATTCTATGTAAAAAAAAATTGTTTATAGATCCATTCACTTATTCATTCAACAAACATTTTTTGAGTATTGCATCATGGCTAGTGCTATGGGGCTTTCAAAGATAAATGATATACAGGGTTATTGAACCAAAGAACTGAGTCTTGTGGATACTTCCCCCTAGCCTGGAAAACAAATCCATATGCACCATTCAGTTATTCCCTGTATATTTGTAGATTCCAGATCAACACCTACACTTCCAGTCTCTCACCTGACCTACAGTATAGCTATTTTTCCTTCAACTGCGATATATTAATAAACCAAGACTGCTTATATGAGCATGAATACATGCTCAAAGCATAATGATGAGAAAAAAATTTTTTAAGTTGCCAAAAATATGCAGAATGATTTTATGAGATTTTTTAAAGGCACACAAAGCAATGCTATATATTATAGGAATATCTAACTGTAGGAATAGTATAAAAACCTTCATGGCTGAAGAATAACAACACTCATTTGAAGACAGTGGTTTCCTCTGGAGGAAGAGGGAGAGAAATAAGATGGAGATTTTATTTCTCCATTGGTTTACAGTGGAGATGTTGGTCCATAGGTTGTATCTGCAACACTTTGTTTCTTTGAAAATATCTGGTGCAAGTTTGACAAAATGTAAATGTTTGTTAAATCTTGATGATGAAAACTTAGGCATCCCGTGTTTTCTCTATCGTCCTGCTTACAATATTTTAAATAGATAATAAAAATAAAAGAGGAATGTAAAAAACCAGCGTGACTAAATTAGATTTTTTTCTTTATTCCGAAGAGAATGCCTTTTCTCATTTTCATCATTGCTTTCATGGCACTAGCCTCGCAGACTTAAAATATTTTTATTGTCCCTCTCGTTTATTCCCCAGGGGCTAATCCAGTCTGTTACTTATGAAATCTACCTTCAAAGCATTTCTTTCCATTTTTGTTGTATCATTCTGGCACAGACATCATCACTTACCAGTCTCATCACCTCCCAGAATGTCTGACAGCCTCCATATTCCCCTCTTCTCCATCCTGTGAAATGCTGACTTTTTGCTCATTGCATCCTTATCCTGCTCCCGTTGTTCTTGAAGCAGATTCGGCTTCTCTTCCCGGCATTCAGGCATCACCATGGTTTATTTAGCCCCTATCTCAGTTCATAAATCACGCGCCCTTCTCGCACAATCCCTGACTCTTTTCTCATCGACCCTCCACTGCTTCCCAAAAACCATGCAACATTGTACATTCAGCTTCCAGAATTCTGTGTATGAGATTTCTCCTTCACACAATGCCCCTCCCTCTTCTACTTTTCCAAAACTTACTTCTATAAACCTGGTTGAAACTCTTACCTTTTCGGCAGAACTTGACCCATATTTGTTGCTATTGTATTTTAGGCATGGATTGCATTCACTTTGATACTTTATTGTGCCCTTTCTTTGCAGGTTTATCTGAGGTAGAAGTTTTGGTTCAGTTGTTTTTTTGTTGTTGGTTTGATTTTTTTTTTTTTAATCTTTTCCTTAAGATCACCTTTCCTTGCCCACAGTTTTTGTAGTTGTCTCCTTCTGTGGTCCCGGGGTCAACCTTTGAGAAGCAGGTCTTCTTCTGATGGCTAGGGATTCCGTCAGGCTGCGAGTTCAAGTCTAGCACTAGGTTGGGTACTGGTAGCTCTTCTTCTTTCCACCCCAGTCACGCAGTTGATCACAGTCCTGGGTGACAGTTGCAGTATTTTCAGCTTCTGCTTGCTGATGGGGATGGCCACCCCAGCTCACTGTTTCATGCAGCAATCCGGCATCCATTGATTTCTGCATGGGAAGGGCTTTAGTTCCTCTTCTCGCCAAACCTATGCCTAGCAGGTCACTATAGTCTGTGTCTAGTCTTGAGGCCAGAAGCCCACTCCAATCTCTACCTTATTGGTGGACATTTCAGTTCAAAGTCCAGTGCACAGAGAAACTTACCTTGTTTCAAGTGTAACTGTGCCCCCTTAATTTTGCTTTAAATTTTCACTTCTGTGTGTTTGGACTGAGTCAGAGAAACAGTTCTCTCGGATGGGGTTTACAGTAGATCAGCCACATTCTTAGAGCAGATAACTTCTTCCTTTAGAGCTAATGTGGATCAAGAATTCCTTGGGGTCCATATACTCTCAGTGATGTAAATACTGGCATGTTAATTGGAGGTGTGTAAGAAACTGAAGAAAAGTAATACTGGGGTCAAGCTTCTGTTCTACATCAGATTAATAAGTGAAGGAAGAGCTAATCCGGAGGTGTTATTATTCACAGATGCTATTTCCCAAATTGGTATCGGTACTCGCTCTAGGTGATACTTTCAGGAGATAGGTGGACTGGTATAGAATGGCTAAATATTCTGTGAAAATGTGAGCTGTTCAGCTTACAGGGGTACCTAAAGCTTATTAAGTGCCAAGTTACAGCTATTTGGTATTTAGCAAAACAGATGCTTGGAAAGTTATAATAGAATAGTAATTAGATCAATTGCATATTCATACCTGTGGGAGAGAGGTTTTTTTTTTTAATTATTATGCAGCTTTAAATTTAGAAACTACTTGAAAACTGTAGGTGGAAACTGAGAGCCTAAGATCTGGAAATCGGTGTCAAGGGATCCAAAGACTCAGCTCTACCACTGCACCTTTACGAGCCACACCTTTTCTGGCACCACAGAATTGGAAGCACAATTTGTTGTCCCTGAACAACCAAATTAAAATACGTGAGTGTTGGATGTTTTTTAAAAGATAATCGTCTTTACCTCTGAAATCTTTCTAGTAAAGCAACTGATGGTCCTATTTTATAGATCAAACTAGAGATAAAAATGTAGCCTGTTTCCTAGTCCTCACGTGTGCCTTTCTGCCATGTGCAAGGTGTACAGAGGCCCTAAAGAGAGTCCAAGTAAGAGTCTCTGGAGTGGAAATCTTTGGTCGCATTCTAAGGGGAAAGGCTAGACTTCTGGTGAGTCAAGTCAGCTTCGGTCACAGAGGGGAGAAGCAAGTTGGGAGCACCTGGGCCTGGCACACCAGCTCACAGCGGAGATGCCTTCCCCAGCAATCCACTGAGCAAAGGCTCCGCTTGTTGAGTCTACTCAGGGACTTCCCAACATCTCCCACTCTGTTAGAATGTCCATGAAGGCAAAGAACTCTCCTTGATTTCTTTGTTTTACTCCGTAGCTCCAACTAGGGAATTTGCGTATCAGAGCAGTGCAATAGACTCTTCATTAAGAAAAGTTTTCAGGAGTTGCCTCCTTGTGGCTCAGGGAGTTAAGAACCCAATGTAGTTTCTGTGAGGTTGTGTGTTCCATCCCTGGCCTCGCTCAATGGATTCAGGATCCAGCATTGCTGTGGCTGTGCTGTCGGCCTCAGCTACAGCTCTGATTCGAACCCTGGCCCACGAACTTCCATATGCCACAGGTGCGGCCATAAAGAGAAAAGAAAATTTTTCAGCCTTCCCCAAAAGTGGAATACTTGGGTCGGCGGCAAGATGGCGGAGGAGTAAGAGGTCGCGCTCACCCTCTCCCACAAATACAGCAAAAAACGCATCTAAATATAAAACAAGTTGGACAAATCATCATCTGAATGCTGATCAATTTAAACCTCCAAAAACTGCAAGAAACCCTTGAAATAACTGGGTAGAACAAGTGA
>PVHT021183648.1:22667314-22697776 GCA_004024745.2 Catagonus wagneri
AGGGGTGGGGGAGGGGTGGGAGGGAGTGGGGATAACTACTGCTTTAATGATGGAATAGCAAGGAGCTCCAACTGTAATGCACGGGGAACTATATCTAATTACATGTGACAAATCCATATATGTACATGTAATCGGGTCACCACATGGTGCGGTTGGAAAATCTGACAGAAATTTGTAAACCAGCTATAATGCAAAAAAAAAAAGAAAAAGAAAAAGAAAAAAAAAGTGGAATACTTCTCTTCCATTTGACTTGAACATACTACCCAGAACTCCTTTTGTTTCCTAGTGTTTTAATTTGTCTCACAATAGTTTCCAGATGCCACAACCTCTGTTGAGAAAACTCTTAAAATATGATGTGCATTATAAAGGAAATGGATCTGGGCAGCCACCTATACTTCTGTCCTGATGCTAATACTTTTCCCTTAATAAAGAACAATGTATTCAGAAGTGATGGATGAGATTATTTAGTTTAGAAAGAGTAAAACTCCTTTTTCTCCTCCTCAAAATTATGTCCATCGAGATTTCCAGCAAGCAAAGGAATTTTTTTGCTCATTATCCAATATTGTAGTTCTGCTTAACATGTTGCCAGCATGCCCATGAATGGTTACAGGCCCACGGATATAATCTTAATGTGCTTGTTTGCTGTTTTCCCCAGTTAGTCATGGTGTTAAAGTGAGTAAAATCTTTCAGTGTCTTTTGGCAGCTGTTTTTGCTGAAGTGCTCATATCCATGCTTTTTAAAAAGAACAGTAGTTGTGAACATTCTGATGTGGAAGTCAAGAGAAACTGAAAATGTGGGGGGAATAAAAAGCTAACTGACATAGGGAGAAAAGCAAGTCCCTAGAGCAGAACACAGCAGCTCTTAAAGCTTAAGACTTAGGAAATAATTTAAATTGTGCTGATGCTTCTCCTCCAGCCTCTGACTTCCGTGGGCTCTACAGAAGATTCTAGGCTGTGAAATGAATTAAGTATCGATCCTGCTTTAGGATAATTCTTTCATCTATGGGCTGTGAATTTAAGAAGATTAATGGATGCATTGAGTGAAATTCTAGGTTTCTTATTTCGGTGCTGAATATTCCAGGGTTGCTACACCACTAGTTGTCTAGGAGGGTGGAATCCAACAAAACCACAAAGGGTATGCATTCTGATGGGAAATGGATGTTTTAGCAGTAGAAGGAGGACCCAACACATGTGGGTAATACATACTAGCACATACTAGGTGGTAATGAAAATAACAACTGCTAGCTATGTTTACTGAGCTCTTTCCATATAATTAGGCAATGTTCTAAGCATTACCCATATTATTCCCTTTAATCCTTTTAACAGTGCTATGAGTAGAGTGTTATCTTTTAGAGACAAGGACATTCAAGGGACAGAGAAGTTAAGTGTTTTGCCCAGTGTCCTTCAGGTAGATTTGAAACTGGTCATTGGGCACCAGAGCCCAACTTCTGGCCTCTGCTTTATATCCACTTCCTAAATTTACATTCAACATGTGTTGAACAAGTGAGGAGGAGGAATCTGAGGAAGGCATTTAATCCTGAAATGTATAGAGGTTGCCAGTGTAATGCCTGCGGTCGCGAGACCCCCTCTCAACGAGCACACCAGAGTCAAAAGTCAAAGCCAAAACGGCAAGGGTCCTTTATTGCAGGTTCGAACCTGGACCCCCGCGCATCCGTTACCGGTGACACGAAGAGGTCCCGACTGCAGCGAGTACAGGGTTTTTATAGGCACACATAAACAAGTCCGGGGCTTAGGGGAAGTTTCCAAAGGAGAGGGACGCCAATTGGCTGATATTTGAATTGGGACACTGTCTGCTTTATGATTGGCCTGGGATTGCGCGATCGATATTCAGCAAGCTAGCAGGTTTACAGAAGCAGAGGTGGCAGTTAGTGGTTGGCTGTCATTGGCGCGCGCAGGACTTTTTGAATGTTGCGGACCCGGGGGGATGGAAAATTTCCTAAATGGTAGCCTGTCATGTCTTGGCCGGTTTTACTGACCCTTTGTTGTGAAACACTGTCACCACTGATATCTAGCAAGCAAGCGATGTTACAGAAGCGAGAAGGGAGCGTTAAGTTTCGATTCGATTTCCTTAGGTTTCGTTTCTCACCAGTTGAGCTTGTAGAAGAATGTTATACAAGACTGCAATAATCTATTACTCTAAAATATTACATACCCCAAACCACAAGACCCAGGGGCTCACTGGTATGTGTTTATGCTCATTACATACCATGTACTAAGTTGCTAGCAAAGAAATATCAAAGAGAGTATCTTTGATCTATAAGGTACTGTGTTTCAAACATTGGTTTCTTCTCGAATTCTTTCTTGATAATTAAGATCAGCTTATGGTATCATACTAAGTGAAGTAAGTCAGAGAAAGACAGATATCATATGATATTATTTATATGTGAAATCTAAAAAAAGTCATACAAATGAACTTATTTACTAAACAGACTCACAGACTTTGAAAACAAAAGGCAAAAGGTGGCAGGGAGGAATAATCAGGAGGTTGCGATTAACATATACACATTACTGTATATAAAATAGTTAATCAACGAGGACCTACTAGATAGCACAGGGAACTCTACTCAGTATTCTGTAATAACCTATATAAGAAAGAAATCTGAAAAAGAATGGAGATATATATATATATGTATTTATGAATCACTTTGCTGTGCACCTGAAACACAACATTGTAAATCAACTATATTCCAATATAAAATAAAACCTTAAAAAAAAAAGATTAGCTTGTAGTCTAAACTCTGAATAGTTAATAATAGTGACCAGTAGATGTAAATTATCCTTCTAAAAAGGTATTACTTGTCACAGTGTCTGCCAGTTGAGGTAATGATTGAAATATTTCCATTAGGTTCTTTCTACTGAGAAGTCTTAAGTTTCATCTCTCTGACGGTCTTTTACTAAAATTCATTTTCCAAAACATGGCGTGTTCATAGCTGGATCTTTGAGGGCTCAAATTTTCCTCAGAATCAGATTCACAACAGATAAGACAGTATTTCTCTAGTAAAAGATGCTTTTGCTTCCTAAATTTCTTGGACTAGGCCCACAGATTAAAAAGTATTTCTGTTCTGCTGCTTCTTGTCTCCCAAGCATCTTGAGATAAGCCTGGCACTGATGGACCTTGGCCAGTAAGGTATCTCATTGGCCATATGACCCAAGTAGACTTATCAAAGCATTGGTCTTTTGGGAGTTCCTGTCGTGGCTCAGTGGTTAACGAACCTGACTCGTATCCAAGAGGTTGCAGGTTCAATCCCTGGCCTCGCTTAGTGGGTTAAGGATCCAGCGTTGCCTTGAGCTGTGGTGTAGGTTGCACAGGCGGCTCAGAGCCTGCATTGCTGTGGCTGTGGCTTAGGCCGGTGGCTACAGCTCTGATGAGACCCCTAGCCTAGGAACCTCCATATGCCGCGGGTGTGGCCCTTAAAAAAAAAAAAGCATTGGTTTTTTAATGACTTAAGCTAGGTACAGATTTCTGGTTGCTGCATAAGTGCAGTAGGGTCCTCTTACTTGGATGTGGAGCTGACGTCTATAGGGTACAGGAAAGTAATGGCCTGGGGAGTCTCTGCTTTTTTCATTCAGCAGCTTTGGGGGAGATACAGGCAGAGCAGGGACTAAGATGTAATGGAAAGAATATGAGCTTTGAAGCTTCACGTCTCAGACCTCTCTCTCACTCCATGTGTTCCCTTAGAGCACTAAAAGCTTTCTGGGGCTCAGTTTTCCTTTTCTTTAAAATAGATATAATGCCTAGCCCTAAAACTCACCATTTTGCTCCATGTAGTACAAACTAAAGCATTTCCGACCTTTTTTTGTCACTCCCTGACAACCCAAGAGAATCAGATCTATTCCTCCACTCAATTCTGTATGCGTTTTTTTTCGGTTTCAGCGTCTCTGATTATGCTCTTCCTGCTTCCTGGCATGTCCGTTTCCCTCCTTTCCATGGGCCCAAAACCTCCCTCTTTTGCAAGTCCTGGTTTTAAATACTCTGCAAGTGAAACTTCCCCCGATTCCACCAAACGGAAAGCATTTCGCTCTTCTCTGTGTTCCAGCCACTCTTGGGGGCACTCAAGGGCATGTAGCCTGCCCTTCCTTGAAATATGCTCATTTATATGCTACTTTTATCTTTCCTCCTGGACTTGAAGCTCCCTCCCTTGTGAGGAAGATTATGTCTGGCCCATGGCTGTATCCCTACACAGTGCCAAGCGTGGCTCCTCACACTGGCGGCCAGTAATTGTGTGTTTAATTGAGTTGGAGGAGAGAGGAAACTGAACTTTGTGCAGCTCTCGGGACCTTTCTCTCTGCCCTGGCTCGAGAGATTCAGCTTCTCTGACTGAGTCCGATGTAACCTAAGCTGATAAGGGAGACAGAGCCAGCGTCTTCCCCTGGTCCTCTTACCTGGGAACCTCCACTCTTCAGGAATTCATAGCAGGCTCATAGATGGAGCTACTCCGAGGATTTTATCGATTGAATACATTTTTTAAAATACTATCAAAGAGAATCGAGCCAGACCAACTTCGAACATGAAATTGCCAGGGGAAATATCCAATCTACATTTTATGTGATTTCTGGTTAGGAAATATATCGATTCTTTTCTCTTTCTTAGTTATTGCATAGGGTGTTCTTGCTTTTCACACTATAGGAATGTCCATCCCTTTGTTCGTTTAGCCCCCCTATGAGTCTATGTGTTGAGAAATGAAGAGAGCGAATTCGCATATTGCTGTGTATATGATAAAATGAAAGTCACAGAAGAAACTCAAGTTTATGTGTTCACTTAGTAGGATCATCAACATATTTTATACAGTGATTCTTCCCTCTATATTGTTTTAGAAAATTTTAGTTATCAGCATTCCCATGGTGGCTCAGCAGGTTAAGAACCCAGGGAGTATTTGTAGGATGCAGGTTCAATCCCTGGCTCACTCAGTGGGTTAAGGATCCTGAGTTGCTGTGGCTGTGGTATAGGCCAGCAGCTGTAGCTCTGATTTGGCCCCTAGCCTGGGAACTTCCATATGCCCCGGGTGCAGGTGCAGGTGCGGCCAGGAAAGAAGGAAGGGAGGGAGGGAGGGAGAGAGAGGAAGGGAAAGAGGGAGAGGGAAGAAAGAAGGAAAGAAGGAGAAAGAAATTGTAGTTATCAAATTGCCTTTACAGCATTATACGATGTTATTCATGCAATTAGGGAGATACAGAAAATGCCTTCAAATCTGTACTTGAAACTGGGCTTTGAGCTGTGGGTGCACACTGGACAGTCTGCTGCTAAAGATTTGCCGTAAGTGAACCTCAAAATATGGACAGCATGAATGATAATCTCACCAACCTTCTCATCATCTTCTTGCTCTAGCTGCGTTCAGCTCTGCTCTCATGAAATTCGTGACTTAAATACATTATTCTGTTTGCCTGTTTTGTACCTTCTCAGAAGCTAGTAATTAACCCAAAGGACTCTTATCTTTCAGTGCATTTTCGCAACTACACGCAGGAATGCTTTACAGTCAAAGGAACATTTTGCCTGAAGTTCAGCTCAACAGACACCTATAGCGCAACTGTCTTGAGCTGGAAAACCATTCCTTATTTTGCTTGAGCTGAGAGAGGAAAGAAGATGCACAGCCAGCTTTTATCTAGGTCAAGCTGTGATAAATATGAGCAGGGAAAGGCAAAGCACCGAGGATGAGGAAAGGAAACAGTTCATACTTCCTGCATACCACAGCCTCTCAAAGATCAGATGCAAACCATGAAGCAATCTGTACGTCCAGACACTGCCCAGAGAGATTGGGCCGTGGCCGTGGCCTAGAGTAGAGTCCTGCAGGGCCAGACAGTCCTGCTGGATCCTGGGAAGGCCTGAGGGCTTCTGGGTAAGGTGGATTACTGCACGGTAGCAAGGAGGCAATGGGGTGTGTGATGGGGGGGGCGGCGGATGCAGGTGGCGGGCAGCAGGTTTTTCCAGATGTTTTGAACGTATTTCAATATACTGCCCCGATACAGCCATCCTGGTGCAAAACAGCAGATCAAAACACAGCTAAGGGTGTTCCCTTCGTGGCTCAGCAGTTAACGAATCCGACTAAGAACCATGAGGTTGCGGCTTCGATCCCTGGCCTTGCTCAGTGGGTTAAGGATCCGGCGTTGCCGTGAGCTGTGGTGCAGGTTGCAGACGCGGCTCGGATCCCGCGTTGCTGTGGCTGTGGCGAAGGCCGACAGCTACCAGCTCCTGTTAGACCCCTAGCCTGCGAACCTCCATATGCCGTGGGTGTGGCTCTACATAAAGGCAAAAAGACAAAAAAAAAAAAAACCACACAGCTAACCCCGTAAGCTAGGTAGTATTAGGCAGAATTTAAAATGAGGAAAGGGGAGTTCCCTGGTGGCCCAGTGGTCAAGGACCTGGCATTGTCACTGCTGTGGTACAGGTCTGATCCCTGGCCTGGGGACTTCTGCATGCTGCAGGCACAACAAAATAAAAAAAAAAAAAAAAAAAAAAGAAGAAATAACGTGTTAGGGAAGGGATGGAGGCATTCAGCTGGTAAAGGATAGAACTGAGATTAACCCACATCTCACTTGTTCTAAAGCCCTTGGTCTGTCAGATCCAGAGAAGGAGGAAGATGGTGATGATCACAGCTTACAAAGAAAGTGCTTTTTGAGCTGGGCCTTAAAAGTCAAAAGATATCTCATCGTCTTTTCTCCGGAAAGGCTTGGAGTCAGGTTTGTTCCATCCCTAATAAGGATCTTCCTTTTTTTTTTTTTTTTTTTTTTTGACTGCACCTGCAGCATGCAGAAGTTCCCAGCCCAGGGACTGAACCTGAGCCACAGCAGGGACAATGCCAGGTCCCTAACCCTCTGAGTCACCAGGGAACTCCCCAGTAAGGATCTTCTGATCATTCTTTTCCTTACTGTCCTTCTTTCCCTTCCTGTTTTCCCTCACCTATCACTTTCTTTAGTTGAAAGTTCTTAAGTTAGGGTTCACAGGAGCCATGCCTGAACTTCAGGAATCCTAGATCCCGTTACATTTGGGTCCACTAATGTACATTTTGGTGGAAAGATGATCTGCCATTTTTTCTGGTTGTCAAAGGCTTCTGTATAACTCCATTACGTGAGAGGAAACTAAAAGACATCCCACAGCTAAAAAATTGTAGGTATTATGATGTCACATAATGTAACATTCTGAAAATACAGCATATCCATTTGAATTTCAAGGACTGAAAAACGTGAGTACTCTCTCTCTCTTTGACGTGTATGCATCTGTTACTATCAAATCAATGGCATTTCCCCTTGCGCCTACCAGTGAGTACCCCAAGCATTTTAGAAATAAGAGACCGCCGAATTTTGTCTCTAACCTTGGGAGACATTGCTGGCACCTTAGATGCGGCTGACATTTAGAGATCACAGGTTAGTCGGGCACTTCCAGCTCACGTGAGGCGATGGTCTGGTGATCTAGTGCGGTGATGAAGTTCAAGCCTGGAATCCGACCACGGGGGTTCAGGCGTGGCTGTTATTTCCCTGCTCTATAGATTTGGACATGTTACTTAATCTTCACGTGGCCCCATATTCTCAGTTTGAAAATGAGGGTACTATAGTGTCTATTTTTAATAGTTATGGTGGAGAGTGTTTGATGCAGGTGGTACTGTAGAGGTTCACAGCTTCTAAACTCCTCAGTGGCATAAGGTCAGAGGACCCAGTGTCCCCATTCAGTTAGGCTCCTTCAGCCCCTCAGTTCATCTTGCTTTCTGGTCTGTTGTTTGCCAGGGTCCCCTGTGGCTGTTTTCTTGGTTTTACCTATGACTTTTCCTGTCCCATCAATGAGGTGGAAACAGCTGTAGGAAATGAAAACTCTGACGTGATTCTGAAGGCTTGTCCTCTCTTAATGTAGCACATAAAAATCTCTCAAAATTCCAGAACTATTTATTCAGTCGAGGCAAACTAAAGATGAAGGAATACAGTCCCTCTATTTTAGGCTGTACCCAGCAAGACTTCTGTTCTATCCCATTCTATTCTAATGTTCCCTGATATGTTTCTAAAGTACAGTTTACACTTGTGGCCCTGTCAGTGAAGCTGTCAATCAACAAACATTGCTTGAGAGTGCAATATACAATATACATAAAACAGAAAGGGGGATAAAAAGTAATTTCATTTCTAAAGTGAACATATAGAAGATACAAAGATTAGCAAGGATTCTGTGAGTATTATCATCCATTCCTGTATTAACTGAAATCCTGTGTGCCTTTTTTGTGTTTAGAGTTTTTTGGAAAATGAATGGACATTGCAGCCCATTTTGAAAAAGCCATGGCAAAGTCAGTTAAGAAACATCAGTTTAGCACTCCTGAACCTACTGTTCCAGCAACTTTAATTCTCAACAGCATCTCCTTTAATATCGATGGTTCCATCCAATACAAAGAAAAGCCATATTCCTCTGCCTCCGAAGCCCTAGAAGCTTACATTGACGATTTTCATGTAAACTGTGAGCTTCCTAATATTAATGATACAAAGGTTAACCTGGATCAGAGCCCTCTTGAATTTCTTGCTAAACTAAACAGTGGTAAGCTTTCATTATTCTCTGAGTTCAGTTTTTAATTATCTGTAAAAAGTCGAAGCTTTGAGAAGACATAGCATCTAAAAGCCTTTTCCTCCCCTTGGGAAAAAATTATCTTACAATCTGTGAATCTTTTTATCAGATTGCTGTTATAGTTTTAAGTTTCCAAAACTTTCTCAGCAGTGGATTCCTTCCAGGTGAGAGTTAATTAGAGAACACACATCCCAGTTGTGATTTCAGAGTGAAAACATACTGGCCTTGGTATATAAAGCCTTGGGCTTTGTGACTGAAAGTTTTACAAAGTCCCTTAAATTCTCCAAGTGACAGTTACCCCTCTACAAAATGAGAATAATATTCATCACAATCATAATCCGACCTCACAGGGTTATTGTGGGAACTGAGTGTGAGGGAGCACAGTCTGTAAATTGCTGTGGCTCTGGGGTGCAGCTCTCTCTGTCTCTCAGTGAGCTCTTGCTGCAGAGGAAGAGGACTGAGGTCTGGCTCCCATTCTGTTAATGACACTTGAGATAGGAGAAGAGTCGCTTACTCGCCCAGGAGCCTTTAGTTTCTTTGCCGATATGAAGAGACCAAACTTTACACCTCCATAATTAGTAAATTCTATATTGTGTAGATGGAGGAAAATAAAACTGGTCAATTCCAGTATTTCTCATTGAAAAAGCATCATTCAGGAGTTCCCGCTGTGGCTCAGTAGGTTAAGGACCAGTGTTACCCCTGTGAGGATGCGGGTTCCATCCCTGGCCTTGCTCGGTGGGTGAAGGACCTGACGTTGCCGCAAGCTGCCTCATAAGTTGTAGATGCAGCTCGGATCTGGTATTGCCGTGGCTGCGGCATGGGCTGCCAGCTGCAGCTTCGATTCAACTCCTAGCCCAGAAACTTCCATATGTTGCAGGTGCGGCCATAAAAAGAAGGAAAAAAAAGCATCATTCATATTAGAAGCTGAAAAAAAAACACTATGAAAGCAATACTGGGTGTGAATCTGAATTTGTGGCTGATTGTGAAACCCTTGGAAAATAAACTCTAATAGTAACTTCTCTTTTCTATATAAGTAGGGATAATAATAATAATAAATGCCTGCTCCTCCACTGAACATATTCTTTTTGAGACTGTAGTTGGGATTAACATGTACAAACTACTATATATAAAATAGATAAGTAACAAGGACCTACTCTATAGCACAGGGAAGTCTACTCAGTGCTATGTAATAATCTATATGGGAAAAGAATCTGAAAAGGAATGTATATGTGTGTAACTGATTCGCTTTTCTGTACCCTGAAACTAACACAACACTGTAAGTAAACGATACTCTGGCAAAATGCTTTAAAAATTAAAAACAATATATAAAAACTAGTTGCACTAAACTAGTTCGTGTAAACTAATGCATACACAAAAGAATATTGGAAAACTGCATTGCAAATAGTAAGGTGGCATTTCTTGTTTTTGCTTTTAGATTACTATGAAAATGACATTTGCACTATTAGTGCATTCTTTACCTGATGTGCAAAGTTACAGTACACTTGTTTCATAAGTGAAAAACAGAGTGACATGAGGATTTGTACAAATGCGACATCATCCCACACGAGACAAAAGTGTGTTCCTCGGAGCTATGTTGTGTTGGTTATAGTATTTGACATGGCTTGATAAATGCGCCGGCATGATGCGGGGACTGAGTGTGAAAGTGTGGTTTGAGTGTTTCCATTATCTATGCAGTTGAAGTGCAAAATATATTGTAATTTATTCAGTAATACCGCTGGTTTTCATGACAAGAATTTTCATTCTTCTTTTGAGGTTTGGTGGTAGAAAGATTTTTTCAGTATCAGTTTTTCAGAGAAGAGTGTCTAGCTGGCGCTTGTCAGTGACCTAGGATGTGATATTGGCAGTTGCTCTCTCCTCTTGAGTTATTAACTCCACTCTCAGTGCTACTCTGGATCCTTCTTTGTAAAGGGAGAGTTTTTACTTTTTTATGATTATAAAAGTAATATATACTCATGGCGAGAAAAATCTCACGAAACACCTAAGAAAACAGAAACCAACCATAATCCCAACACCGGAGGAAATGACTGTTAATAGTTCTATGTAAATTTTCCCTTTTATATGCAAATATATAATAGAATTGTAATAGCCACACTGCTCCCCCACCTTGCTTATTCACTTGCCAATATATTATGAATATCTTTTCATGTCATTAGAATAATTCTATATCTTTACTTTTTTTAAGCTCAATGAACTTTATTATATTTATAGTTGTATATGGCTCTATTGTACTTCACTCTTTCTCTCATGACATTTTAGTTGTAATTAATATTTTTACCATTCAAAATGTTACAATTGCCACCATAGCATATACATGTTTGGGTGGTTATTCGGTTATTTCCTTAGGATAAATTCCCAAGAATAGAGTTTCTGGATCAAACAGCACAGCATTTTCAAGGATTTGACTTAATATTGTTAAATTGTCTTCCAGAAAGGACTTACCAATTTTATACATTCTCATCAATGGTGTAGAAATGTCCTTATTCCCTTAAAATCTCACTGCCCATGGATATTATGAACTTTTTTAATCATTGCCAATCTACTGGGCAAAATTTGGTATCTTTGTTTACTTAGCATTTGCTTTTCTTTTTTGTGAATTGCTTAGTAATGGTTTTTACCTGTTTTTATTTTGTACATTTAAATTTTTACATCACCTAGAATCTGTTTTGTTGCTGGATATGATGAAAAGCTACTTATTTTTTAAAACAATTCCATGTGCCACCATTATGATCACCCACATTCCCATGTGTACTTGCATTTATTTCTTGACTCTTTGTCTCACTCATCTGTCTGCACCATTTCTGCACTATTATCACTCTTTTAATTACAGTAATTTTAAAATGGTGTTAGTGTCTTGGTGAGGGTAGAGGGCTGAAGGCTTAGAAAGAGTCATGCCTGTTCTCATTCACTCATTTATTTTTCCAAATGGACTTAAAAATCATTCATCACAACTTCCAAATGCTGGGTTTTGAATTACTTAGATTAGATTCCTAACCCGCCTTCCTCTGCTTTGCCTGATTCCTTCCAGCCTGTTCTCCACCCTGCAGCTAGAGGGAGCTTCTAAAGCACAGATCAGCTCTGTCATTTGTGCTTCAGGCACTGTAATGGCTCCCAAATGGCCTGGAAATAAGGCTCAGCCCTTAACCTGGACTCAAGGCCTGTGGTGACTGGGCTCCTATATATAACAGTCTAGCTTCAGTTTCTCATCTCTGCTCCTACCACACACCATATGCACACCACCTACCATACACTCGTATACACACATGGCACCATATACACACACCATACACATATACACCATATACACACACACCACACCATATACACACACATCATACCATATACACTCAAATACACACATCATACCATATACGCACATCATATACACTCACATATCGTATACATCGTATACACACACACCACACCATATACACACACCATACAGACATGCCATACCATATACACACTATACACACCTACCACACCATATACACACCAAATACACACATATACTCATATACACTCATATACACACTCATATACACACCATATACACAATATACACACTATACACACATACCACACCATATACACTCACACACATACCACACCATATACACATACCACGCTCACATACCACATGGTGAGACATGGAAGTCTCACCTCAGATTTTACACATGCAAGACTTACTTCAGATGTTACACACGGAAGTCTCACCTCAGGTCTTACACACGTAAGATTCCCTCACCTCACATGTTACACACGTCAGTGTTACACATTTAAGTCTTACTCAGATGTTACGTCAATGTGGCACATGTAGGATTTACCTCAGATGTTACGCATGTAAATCTCACGTCACACGTTTTGCAGTTTTCTCGATCCCCTCCAGCCGTTGCCCCTGAGTGGCAGTAGCACCTGTGACGGTCTTTGGACTCCTCATGTCTGACTGTGTGTGTCTGTTTCCGAGTTAGTTCTGTGAGGCATCAACATTGTCTCGGTTGTTACTGTTTCCACAAAGTCTGACATAGTTAAGTGAACTGAAATAAACTGAAAAATAACCCTAAGGAATTATTGCCTTGATGTGCCTGATAAGGCTATATTTGTCTAAAAGGAAGAAAAATACGTAACTGTATTTACCAGACTTATTACCTACACTTAGCCCAATCTAGCATATCTTAAGTATTGCACAGAAATTTGGGTGATCCTCTTTAAAAAGTTATTGGCAATCTTTGCATGGGCTTTTGTGCGTGTGTGTCCTTTTAGGGCCACACCCGCAGCATATGGAGGTTTCCAGGCTAGGGGTCCAATCAGAGCTGTAGCCGCTGACCTACACCACAGCCACAGCCACAGCAACGCCAGATCTGAGCCACGTCTGCAGCCTACACCACAGCTCACACCAACTCCAGATCCGTAACCCACCGAGCGAGGCCAGGGATTGAACCTGCGTCCTCCTGGATACTAGTCAGATTCGTTTCTGCTAAGCCTGCGTTGGCTTTTTTTAATGGCTAATTCACTGTAATGTTCTTCTGTTCTTGTTGTGTAAGGAACTTCCGCCCCCATGGGGTTTACAGCTTTTTTTTGCCTTACAAGTCAAGTGATTTTTTTCCTTGGTGTGCAAAAATGTGCCTTGAGAGAACCAGGGAGAAAATTCTCTTGAAAGATTATGGCAGAACCCTCCATGGCTTCTCTCACTTGAAAGATACATCCCTTGAATAGTCCTCGTTCAGTTTTTATGCACATATGTGGAGAGAATCATCCAGCGATGCTTTAACAGTTTATTTTGCGGATGGGAGAGTTGTTCTTCTTTCACAATAATGAAAATCGTAAAGTGTCGATTTGAAGGAGGACTGATCAGAAAAGCAAAACAGAGTTTCAATGGACATAAGAAAGAAAAATCCCCGTTATTACTCCCAAAGCAACTTTGAGAGACATTGTCTTTGTCTGGGACATCTGTCCTGCCCTGGTTATCTCGGGGAATTTGCCACATAATCTATTTGTAGTTTTGAGAAGAAAAAATAAGGAATCTGTTTTAAAGCCATCCCATTATTCTACGGATGATACATTTATTCTCCAGTCTATGTTTGTCTTTATGTTGAACCGACAAAGTGTAGGCGTCTATTTAGGGTCAAGTGTGTGTTTGCAATTAGGGGTAGAGAGCCGAGCACAGTCTCTGTTCTGAATGGCCATGAGCTTTCCCTTCAAGAACCTTATAGTTTATGGTTAATGTAAGTCAGTATAACACCAACAATCATACTTCCGTGTGGCAAGTGCTAAGATGGAAGTATCCACGAGGTTGAGGACCAGTAGAACAAGCACCAAAAGCATATCGGGAGATTGGAGAAGGCTCCCCGAGAAAATGACCCTTCCACTGAATTTTGAAAGCCAAGTAGAAGATATAGGTCAAAAGGAAAGGAAATAGAACATTCTAGAGAGAGGCATGTGGGAACGAGGAAAAGCACACCATGCATTCAGGAGGTTACTGGTAGTTTGGGATTGACAGAGGGAAGAATGATGTTATTTAATTCTCTTTCCTTGGAGTTTGTCTCGACTTCAGTTTTACTTCTACTGGTATAACTCTGCCTGTACAAAATTCATCTGGTTCCTCATAAGTGTCATAAGGACACAAATTTTGCTTATTCTCTTGTGTGACAATTTTTAATAGAAAAATTGCCATGAGGATATTTGATGCAGATGTCTTCTACAACTTTTGTCTTGGAAATTTTAGACTTTTATAACTAGAAAATTCAAAAATGTAAAAATTCCGCAAGAATTTGATTTGATGAATTCCAAGAATTTGATTCTACGAATTCTAAGAATTCCAGTTCTATGCGGGAGGCTTTATCAGTCTTTTCTATGGTTCTTTCTAACTCCTAGCACAAGTACTTAATCTCTTCACAGCCTGCCTACTTGAAAGTCATTTTCTACTTGCACCCCTGTCCCTACAGACCCACCTCAATCTGATCTCCACTTTGATCGCTGCATTGTAATTGGTCCCAGAACACTGATGTCCTGCCCCACTAGTCTCCCCTGTACCTTGTGCTGTTTCAGGCTCACTAATGCCATTCTGTCCTGCCTGAAACACACTTACTCCCCAACACACATGCTCCTTCTTCATGCATCTGACTCCGACTCACCCTTCACCCAGCCCAAGCTCAGCCTCAGACTCTTGCAGAAGGTCTCCCTCATCCTTCTCTGCCCAGATGCCTTGCCTCTGTGCCCCTGCCCCCCACCCCCGTGGCACCTGAGTGTGCCACTACTGGTCTCCTTTACCATTAGTGTACTATTAAAATAGTATACTACTGATAAATGGTAGGTGTTGCTATTGCTATGGTAATTATATACATATGTAATATATATATATAAAACTAAAGCTATAGGATATACAGTTGAGAAAGAGAGAGAGGGGAGGAGGAAGGGAGGGAGGAAGAGGGAAAGAGGAAAGGAAAGGAAAGAAGGAAGGAAGGGAAAAGAAAGAAAGAAAAGAGAGAAAGAAAGAAAGAAAGAAAAAGAAAGGAAGGAAGGAAGGAAGGAAGGAAGGAAGGAAGAAAGGGGTCCTAAGACTCATCGTAAACATGATGATCTGAGTTTTTAAGAAGGACCAAAACTGACAGACTGGTTTCACATTTTATTTCTTTGGTTCATCTTAGGAAGAACTAATTGATAAGCGGGAATAGAGCCCAAAAGATGGGAAAAGCCCTTAAAATGGATAAGTTAAGACCCTGGCAGGTTAACTCTTGACTTGTTATTTTTGCTGTCATTTTTTAAAAGCTATATTTTAAGATAGTCATAAAGAAACAGTATAATAACCAAAATATTGGACTTTGAGTGAGACAAATAGATATGCGTTCCAACACGCCTGCGCACCTGCATTGCCTCTCTGGGAAGGTTATCTAACTTCTCTCTCTCTCTCCCTGCCCCCCTCTCTCTTTCCATATGAAAAACAGGAGAAGTAGGGAGTTCCCATCATGGCTCAGCAGTTAATGAACCTGGCTAGCATGCGTGAGGACAAGGGTTTGATCCCTGGCTTCACTCAGTGGTTTAAGGATCCAGCGTTACCATGAACTGTGTAGGTCGCAGATGTGGCTCGGATCTGGCGTTGCTGTGGCTGTGGCGTAGGCCAGAGGCTACAGCTCCAATTCAACCCCTAGCCTGGGACCCTTCATATGCAGTTGGTATAGTCCTAAAAAGACCAAAAAAAAAAAAAAAGGAAAAGTAATACCTATCACGGATGATATATAAATAAATATGTATAAATAAAATGGTAAATGTGAACTAAATAGTTGTGTCTCACATGATCAGTGTCCCCAGAATAACTTGTTTACCCTGGTGGAAGAAAATGTAAAATATGTCATTTCTTAGTGGTTTCGATGTTTTTATTAGCTCTTACTTTCACTCTAACATCTTACTGTCACTCCCACCTCCAGCCATAAGAAAAATCACTCCATGTTTTCACATGGACAACTACATTCTCAGATGGAGGGGAAGTTTGCTCTCGACGATTGTGTGTGTAAGCCTGTGATATATCTAAATGGCCCTCGGGCTTTACATATATGATGTGGAGTCTTGGTTAGCAGCATACAAGAGATTTTTTTACTGTTCACAGTGCTTTTGGATTTTGCAGCACCTCAGGTAAAATTGTGATTTATGTATGTATCCAGCTCTTTTAAGCAGTTCAAGTAATTTATTATATCAGAATTGTGCTTGCTTAGTTATCTGTCCCAGTTATGCCCTGAAACTTGAAGTTTTATACTCTATTTATTTATGATCTTCCATTTCTCTCTCTCTTGCATTTTCATATGACAGACATTTATGCTGGGAAAATGTATAACAATTGGAGATCAGCGAAGGATTCTATTTTCATGGAAAATTGATTATCAGGGGGCTTAGGTTTTTTAAGAGATGAAATAAAACAGTTGAGATCTTTAATTGGAGTAAAATTACTTTTTAAGCTCTGTATTATTTTTGTAAATTAAAAAAATAATAAATAGAAAACATAAGAACATAGCAAGGGGAGAGACATAAAATTATTAACACAAAATTTTGGACCAAAATGATGAAAGATAATTAAGCTATATGCTTTACCTTCCTTAGGCTGCGGGTGCAGCCCTATACTCCGGTCAGGGATATCATTGTTCTTTATTTCCCCAGATGTAATGTCATAGTAAATTGTTTTTCAATGTATTAATCACCTATTTTTTACATATAGTTGTTCTCCTCTCTGTGTGCATTTTGGTTGTTTCCAAGTTTTGCTAATACAAAAGCTATCCCAGTCAGCTTTCAGGTTCTTTTCTTACATTGCACGTGTGCTGGAGTTTCTCTCGCATGCACTCCAGGCATTGGAGTTGGCGGGTTATGAGTGTGTGCCTAGACCAGGCCAAACTCCCCCGGTGTCCACTCTCACCAGCAGCATATGAGCTTTCATTGCTCCACTGTTATCATCTTAGTCAGCTTGGACTGCCGTAACAAAATAGCCCAGGCTGACTGGCTTAACCAGCCGGAATTTATTTTCTCACTTCTCTGGAGACTGGAAAGTCCAAGATCAAGGTTCCAGGAGGGTTCAGGTTCTGCTGAGGCCTCTCTTTCTGACTTGCAGGCTGCAGCCTTCTTATGGTGTCCTCAAGGGAGGAGAGAGAGAGAGAGAGAGAGAGAGAGAGAGGGAGACAGACAGACAGACAGACAGACAGCATGCTTTCTGGTACCTCCTCCTCTTTAAGAAGGACAGCAGTTACATGGGATCAGGGCTGTACCCTCTGATTTCGTTTAACTTTAATCACCTCCTTACAGGAGTTGTGTCCAACACAGTCACATGAGGAGGGGTCAGGGCTTCAACATGTGAATTTAGGGAGATGTATTTTAACCCATGGTCTTGCTATCATCAGAATTTTTTGGTCAGTCTAGTGTAATAAGCTGGTATGTCATTGTGGTTTCTTTTCGTGGTTTTTTTTTATTGTGGTAAGACATATATAAAGTAAAAATGTACCACTTTAACAATTTTTAAGGATACAGTTCATCGGCATTAAGTCTATTCATATTGTCGTTCAACCATTACTGCTCTCCATTTCCAGAACGTTTTTCATCTTCTCAAACTAAAACTCCATACCCAATAAACAGTAACTTTCTATCCCCCACTTCTACAAGCCCTTGGCAATCATCATTCCTATTTTGTCTGTGGATGTGATTAAGTACTACATATAGTGAAATCATACAATATTTGTCCTTTTGTGCTTAACTTATTTTCACTTAGCACAGCATCTTCAAGGTTTGTGTATGTTGTACATGTGTCAAAGCATCCTTCTTTTTAAAAACTGAGTAATATTCCACTGTAAGTATACCATTTGTTATCAAAACACAGTTTATCCACTCACCTGTCCATGGACACAGATTGCTGCCACCTGTTGGCTATTGTGAGTAATGCTGCTATGAACATGGATATACAAATGAGTGTACAAAAATGAGTGTATTGTTTGAATCTCTGCTTTCATTATTTTTGAATATATATCACTGTGTTTTTTTATTTCCCTGATTACTAAAGAGGTTGAGTACTGATCTTATGCTTATTGGTCATTATTGACCATTATTAGCCATGTGTGTTTGCTTTCCTTTAAGATGTATGTTCATATCTTTCACCATTTTATTTTTCTAATGGGCAATTTTGTATTTATTTTCCTTACTGAATTTTAGAAGTTATTTATGTATTCTAGATGCTAATTATTTGTTTCTTATATGTGTGGCAGTTTTCTTCTTATTTGTAGAATTGTATTTACAATCTCTTTGCCATGGTGTTTTGCTGAATAGAAGCCCTTAATTTTAGTGTAGCAGAACTTGTCACTTTTTCTTCTATGACTTGGTCTTATTTAAAAAGTCTAGGAGTTCCTGTTGTGGCTCAGCGGTAATGAACACAACTACGATCCATGAGGACGTGGGTTGGATCACCAGCCCCGCACAGTGGGTTAAGGATCCAGTGTTGCTGTGAGCTGTGGTGTAGGTCGCAGACATGGCTCAGATTTGGCATTCCTGTGGCTGTGGTGAAGGCTGGAAGCTGTAGCTCTGATTCGACCGCTAGCTTGGGACCTTCCATAGGCCGCAGATGCGACCCTCAAAAGAAAAAAAAAAAATCTAGTTAAGGCAAACATAGATATTTTAGGGAATAAAATATGAACGATGGGGGAAATTTAAAGTTAAATTTAAAACTTCCTTTATTAAGTATGTATTAAGTCTTACTATGTGACAGACACTGTTAAAGGCAACAGATTTTTTTTTTTTTTTTTTTTTTTGCCTTCAGGGAGCTTACATTCTTTTGAGGAGAAAGAGGCTAGGCAAGTGGATATATACCATGGTACCAGGTTGTCATGAATGCTTTGAAGAAAGACTCAAAGAAATTCCTGCCATTAAGGCCAGAGAGCCCTCCTAGCCATGCGATCTATTTGCAAAAAAAAAAAAAGAAAAAAGAAAAAAAGGGTTTACATTCCAAGCAGACTGAGGCTGAAAGCACACAATGGCAGCCCATAGGAAGAACTTCTAATCCAAGCCTGATCACTACTTCTGTGAGTTGAGTGAAACTCATTTATGAGTTAAATGTGTGGGTTGAATCACTGGAAAGACAACTTTCGCCTTGAAAATTTTTCTGCAATCTAAAAGGTTTTGCTTTACCAAACCTCCTTGGGATAAACTGTTTAGAAGGAAATAATAGTATATTTTAAAATTTCCTAAAGCTAAAAGAACTTAGTTCACTTCCAGTCATAATTCTTAACTCTATGTCCCGGGAAGAGTAATTTGTCATCATTCCCGATAAAACAAATGTTAGATTTCAGCTGAAGTACTGTAAGTGGAGAACCATTTGTGAAGGGATTTCCCTATAATTAAGATGACTTGCAAAGAAAGCTGTAAAGGCAAGTCTTCCATGATTGGCTGCAAAAAGGAAAGCACTAAAATTGCTAAGTAATACTACAGATTTCAAAATTTATATGTATCTTTAGAGCTAGTCTCATAAAAGGAATGATTATTTAACAGTCTAAATTCCCAAAAATGGTTTTCGTAGCGGGGAAAAAAAATGTAACACATGCTGCTATACTTCTTTATCTATGGACATTAAAATGTAAATTTCACCTTGGAGCGTGTGGAAAATCTTTCCATGGAATGAATGTTAAATTAAGTGTGACAGGTGATTGTGATTAATCTCGACCTATTACCAGGAGGGGAAGAAAAGAAGCCTTTGTCGCCTAATGAAATATAACACATTGCAAAAGGAAAATGCAGAGATGGACAATTTTGGAAGTAAAATATAAACCATTTCTCATCTTTTTGAAATAGTGAATGAAAGTGTATCATCTCAGGCTTCCCATCTTCTGAGGGTTACCCTGGACTCTGACTTTCTTGAATTTGAAGGTTCAGAGTTCCTTCAGGATAATCATCCTCGAAGTTCCCGTCATGGCGCAGCAGAAGGGAATCCAACTAGTATCCATGAGGTTGCAGGTTCGATCCCTGGCCTTGCTCAGTGGGTTTTGGATCCGTCGTTGTCGTGAGCTGTGGTGTAGGTCACAGAGATGACTCGGATCTGGCATTGATGTTATGGTGTAGGCCAGCAGCTACAGCTCCGATTCAACCCCTAGGCTGGGAACCTCCGTATGCCGTGAGTGCGGACCTAAAAAGACAAAATAATAATAATAATAATAATAATCATCATCATCCTCAGGCTGGCTTGATGAATGTCACTTAACTGCAATTGGCAACTTTATTCTGAGACATTGCCGAAGGAGAGGAGTGAAGCCAGTGGTTGCTTCGGCTGTGGCCAGATATAACATAGGATAGATACCATCACAGCCTCTGGGACACAACCTCCTCATCCAAATTCTAGTTCTGTCACTCATAGCTAAGAACATTTGAATGTGTAATTTCATATTGAATTCCATATTGAATTTCATATTGAATATGTAATTTCAGGTAATTTCTTCCATTCAGCCCAGTGGGGATAGTGGTGACTTAATCCATGTTTCTTTAATTAAAAGACAAAACTGTGGCCATCTTTAGATGCTCCAAAGTTATAAAACTACTCACTTCCCTCTTTGCCCACTCCCTCCTTTTGGATTTTTTGAATTTGAGATGGAAGTTTCATTTATAAAGAGTAATCTTAAAAATTAAAGTAGTTTAATGCCTGTGGTTGACATGGATGAATTCCTTATTCTGCTCTTTACTGGCCAGGGGGCAAGTCACTGAACCTCCCTGAGCTTCAGTTTTCTTATTTATGAAGTGGAATTAACACCAGTTCATAAGGATCATAGATCCCACAGACTCTGAGTGTTATACTGTATCAATATATAATGGATTAGAGCGAGAATATGCATGTTAATATTCAGCAATTATTTTAAACCAGGAATTCGAGTATGAGTTTTAGGATTCTGGAAATAATATATATATTTGTATTGTGTGCTTGGCTTTTTCTGGAGAGAAACTCCTTATGTTTCAAAACGTTCTTAAAGAAGTTTATGATGCATAAAAAGTTGAGGAGTTCCCATCGTAACTCAGCAGAATCTGACTAGCATCCGTGAGGATGTGGGTTTGATTCCTGGCCTTGCTCAGTGGATTAAGGACCCGGCGTTGCCATGAGCTGTGGTATAGGTCGCAGATGCAGCTTGGCTATGGCATAGGCTGTGGCGTAGGCTGACAGCTACAGCACAGATTCAACCCGTAGCCTGGGAACCTCCATATGCCATGGGTACGGCCCTAAAAATACAAAAAAAAAATAAATAAAAAAAAATAAAAACCACTTCCTCAACCTAAAACCAAATAACTACTTAAAAAGCAAGGCTTTACTGTCATGTGACCAAATGTATTACTGTATAGGGATATGTAAGTAGATTACAGGATATCTAGTCCATCAGAACAGAATTTAGTCCTCCCTGGAAGCATAGTAGACCAGAGGATTGCAGAAGTGAGTATCAGCACCATCCAGGGAGGAGAGGAAATCTTAGCTAATGGTTTCAAGTGGTCCAAGCCCAATATCTAGATCATTCCTGACATGGAGAGAGGAGTGTTATCAAGCTGTCCTTGTTGCAGGCCATCCTACTTCAGCAGCATTTCCACCCTTTAGATACAGTCCCATTTGTTTGCATTCTCTACTCGCCCAGCAACCTTCTGATTATATTTTTCCCTCCCATGTAGTTTTGCTTACGGCGAAAATTCTTGTACCTGTTGACAGCTTTCTTATTATACGTCTGTCTCAATATGCATCAGAGCTCCTCAGTCGGGCAACACATTTCTCACCTCTTGAGAAATGAGGCCACGCTGGGCGAGCTAACAAAAGCAAGTTTCTAGACCCTCAGGGCAGAGGGAAAGAGAACCATGGTGAAATGTCACCTCGGACAGCCTCACGGGAGACAGGAGACTGGTTTCTCAGTCTACCTACTGCCCCTGTGCAGTATTTCATATTTCATTTTCCATGCTGAACTTCTCCAGGAAAGAATATGTACCTCATAGGTAATACAGGAACTAGATAAAATAATACATGTAAAGTACCAGCCAGCCTTTGGCACATATTCAGTGTTAACCCATATCTGTCCATTTTTCCTCTACTTCTGTCCCTTTAAAGCACTCACCTGTGACCATCCTCTGCTGAGGTAGAAATTTCTGATTCCTTCAGTTCACACAGTAGGACCACCATGCTATGATCTGTCCCCAGTCTCCCAGAATAAAGGCAAAGATGGTATCATTTGTTCTTTTACTTGGGTTACATAGAAAGTCAGGTGGCCACCGTGGATGGTATTGTATTAGGAGAGAGAGAGAAAAAAATTGCCTCCTTCTAAATGAAGGAAAATGACGGCAGCAACAAACAGTTCTACGCTATGTATGTCTTTAATATTATTCTTGTAGTCATACAAAAGTTGGATATAGGTTAGCATTTGTTTTTCTCATCAGAAAGCTCTCATGTTCTGTTTGAATACCACCTGTAATACCCCTTTTATCCAAGCTGTAAGCAAAGTCAATGAATAAATGCTTAGTAAGCGCCTAAGATGTACAAGATCCTGGGCGGGGGGGGGGGAAAAATGAATTTAAACAATAGTCCCAGATTTAATGTTTTTCCAATCAAGTCCACGTCCAAGGAACCAGTAGCTTTCCCAATTATCTTACTATCATTACAGTCCTAGGAAGTTTCACTTTCCTTGCCTACTATTTTGAAAGTTATCCCAGGAAACGCCACCAACAAATGGGGAGATGTGGTTTTGCAGGAATGTTTTGTGGCTTTTAATTCTCTGTAGGGCAATCTGAATAAAAGGCTAAGAACAGACAGTTCTCCTCCACTAGTGACTTTCGTTTGTTGGAGAACATCTTTTACTGCATCTAAAAGCACAGTGAGGGACAGAAGCAGGTACTACTCGGTGAGTCGTACAGGTGTAACGAAGAGCATACACTGTATGTACGTGGTCCTTAATGACAGGACAACTAAGTTTTCAATGTACCCCCCATAAGAGACCCAGGAATGTATCCTCTATTTTAAGATATTTTATTTTAGGGCCGCACCCATGGCATATGGAAGTTCCTAGGTTAGGGGTCAAATCGGAGCTATAGTCACTGGCCTACACCACAGCTCATGGCAATGCCAGATTCCTAACCCACTGAGCAAGGCCAGGGATGGAACCTGCACCCTCATAGATGCTAGTCAGATTCGTTTCCCCTGAGCCATGATGGGAACTCCTTAAGACGCTTTTAAAACTGACTTCTCTAAGCCTTATTTTTCCCACTGATGAAAGGAGACCTATTTTTTCACTTGAATTTTTTTTTTCTCGCACAAATTGAGCTCATGAGTTTGTGGGTTGTTTTTTGTTTGTTTGTTTTTTGTGCCTCACAAGAGTTTAAGCTTCTTGAGGGCAGAGAGCAGAGGAAAAAATACAGGGAGGCTCTTAGTTGCAATTTGAGGGTAAGAACTCTGAATTTTTACATCTTGTTCAGTACCTAGCCCAAAGGGCCTTGTGTATTGCAGGCAGTGAATACAAAAACCAAAACAAATATAACTCTTAGTTCTCCAAACATTATAATTGATACAGTGAGAAACAGAGTCTCAAGGATTTTCAGAGAGGGGGAAACCTGTTTAAAGTCAAAATTAAGTTTGTATCTTTTAAAACTAGAATCTTGATTTTTTTCGTACAAAATTTCAACAGGGAAATATAACAGATGAATGCATGCTTTCAAACGTAAGCTCTCTGATTATTTAAAGAATTCACTGCCTCATGGAGAAGGCAGACATCTCTGGATGAAAATAGGTCCATTGTGCATTTGTTGCATTTTTTTTGTTGTTGTTGCATTGCGTTCCTTTTTTTTTTTCTTAATGGATTTTATTTCAATTATAGGTGTACATAAATCATCACAAGTCAATTTTACAGATTTTGTATCCCAAACCCACAGTGCATCTCCTCACCCCCCAGATTGTCTTATTTGAAAAACCAAGGTTTTCCAAAGTCTGTGAGTCATTGTCTGTTCTGCAAAGAAGTTCATTTTGTCTTTTTAGTTTCCACATGTAAGCGGTAGCATTGAGTGTTGCTGTCTAATTGTCTGACTGGTTTCACTTCGTATGATAATTTCTAGGTCCATCCATGTTGCTATAAATGTTGGTAATTCGTTCCTTTTAATTGCTGAGTAACATTCCATTGTGTGTATGTACCATATCTTCCCTATCCACTCCTCTGTCAATGGGCATTTAGGTTGTTTCCATGACCTGGCTATTGCAGAGAGTGCTGCAATGATGTTCCATGTTTTTAAGGATGGTCTAGGTCTATAAACTAGTGACTTTTCATTTTTATAAAGCAGTGTATTTTAGTACATTGTTTTAGATTTGCTTTAATAATTAACCGGCTCCTTTCCCCAATGTTTTTACATTGTAGCTCTTCCAGAAAATTGACTTCTATATAAAAATCACATTTGAACGTTCAACTTGAGTTAGAGCCCCAAAGCAAATATTATGACTCAAGATTATAATTAGAGGCTATAGAACTATCAGCCGCATCAGACTCAGCTCACAGTAGAATCCAAGCTGACTGTTCTTAGGCAGCAGACCTGAAGTGATTAGGAGGCTGTATTATCATTTACTTCAGGGATACTTTCATGGGGTCACTGTGCTGACTCTGTGACATGTGGTCACGACACATGTTAGGTTTCCTCCTATCTGTGTCATTGAGGCTTGTCAGTTTTATGGACCGCAGACAATGAGGAACTTTTGCAGCCAGAGCCATAGCTTCCGTAGGTCTTCTCAGTTTCCCAAGCATTTCCTAATACTTAAACCGAATATACTCAAATGGAGTATTTTCATTTTGGAGTGGAGCTGCCTCAATTAAACTAAATTCAACCATACAGCTGACAACTCCTGCTTCTAGAAAATAACAATTGAGTACAGGGAATTAAATTTGTCTTGCTAATATCCATCCTTGGAGTAAAGGAGAAGTCCCTTCAATACTGTGTTCTGTTTCAGAGAGAGTAGATATGGTATTTCTTTCAAGACAACATTATTAGATGCAAACTAGTACCTTTGGAGTGGATAAGCAATGAGATCCTTCTCTGTAGCACTGGGAGCTATATCTAGTCACTTATGATGGAACATGATGGAGGATAATATGAGAAAAAGAATGTATGTATGTATGTACGTGTGACTGGGTCGCTTTGCTGTACAGTAGGAAATTGACAGAACACTGTAAATCAACTATAATGGAAAAAATAAAAATCATTAAAAAAAAGACAACATTCAATAAATGATTGTTGATCCCCTGACACCTGTGAGTCTTTGGGAATATAATGGTGCAAAAAACAGACTTTGTCCCTGCTTTTTTTGAAACTTATGGTTTGGTGGGGGAAAATGCATTTATCAATCAGTGACAAGAGATCCATAGTTTTAAACTGTGATGATTGATAAAAGTTCCTCATCCTCATCACTGCTGACATGTGGGTCAGAGAAATCTTTGGGGAGCTGTTCTGTGCCTTGATATCCCCATCCTTTACCCACCATATGATGACAGCAACCTCTCTCTCAGCAATAACAGTCAAAAATGCCTCCAGATGTTGTTAAGTATCCTTGGGAAAGGGGAGCAAAAGCACCCGTGCTTGAGAAAGCACTGATTTATGTAAAGGGAAATACAAGTGTTTTGAGAAAATTTGATAGGGAAACTGGACCTAAATTGGCAAAACTTTCTGCTAAATGACAGGGGAGCCTATACTGCCTTTAGTATAGGCTGGGTACACAGAGTCACTCAAAGGCTTTGCAGTTGAAAGCCTACTGTGTGTCCCATCTAACAGGCACCATGCTAAGCGCTAGGAGATGTAAACTTGACCAAGCCTTGTTCTCTGGGGTCTTTGAGCTCACCAGCGATTAAGAAGAGGCTAAAGGTCGCAAGGAATCCTCCTGGGAGGAAGGAAAGAAAGTCTTCCCTGAAGACATGACATTGGAAGAACAGTGAAGAAGAGGCAGGTGCCAGGTGGAGGTGCATTTGCCCAGCTGCTCCAGAGTTGGTTACTGTCCACTTACACTGATTTCACTCATTTTGTAGTTTGTCAGAGCTGCTGTTATTGCTCTTAGACCTTTTTTTTTGGTCTTTTTGCCTTTTCTAGGGCCGCACCCATGGCATATGTAGGTTCCCAGGCTAAGGGTCTAACAGGAGCTGTAGCTGCTGGCCTACGCCACAGCCAGAGCAACGTGGGATCCGAGCCGCGTCTGCAACCTACACCACAGCTCACGGCAACGCTGGATCCTTATCCCACTGAGCAAGGCCAGGGATCGAACCCGCAACCTCATGGTTCCTAGTCGGATTCGTTAACCACTGAGCCACGATGGGAACTCCGCTCTTAGAGCTTTGTGGCACAAACAGGTTGAAATACTGAGATGCTGGAGTTAGCATCTATTTAGACAGATAAATAGATAGATAGATGGATAGATAGATAGATATTCATATCTATTTCTACATAGATATAGAAATAGATATGTCTATCTAAAGAGGTCCTAATAAAAGGAGAAAGAGTTGCTAAGCAGACAAAAACGTCACTTGTTCGCAACAGTAACTTAGCTGTTTTGCCCTCCCTGACTACCCTAGGAGACCTGCTACTGTCATATTAACGCCTGTTAACAAGACCTGTGCTTGACACCTGGAAGCTATTCAATAAATATTGTGAATTTTTGTTGAATTAAGCAAGTGCCGTGATATTTTCATGTTTTCCCTGTAGATCTCTGATGAGTGAAGAAGACTCAGGGAAACCAGTTAGGAGCCCAGCGGTCGGAGATAGAGATTTGGTAAACATGGTCATTGTGTTGAATTTCAGGGTTGCAATCTCCGTCCTTGCACAGATCATAACATCCTAAGGTTAGACCCTGACCTCTGCCAGGAAGAACCCGTCCAATGAAGAACCAGTAATAACCTATGTGAGCATTGCACTGTCTTGAGAGATGAGGAAGGACACCCAAGTATTCTTTATCAAAGGAAAGACTTCAGCTGCCCTCATGCTCTGAAGGACAGATAATGACTCAACAGCCAGTGGGCAGATTGAGCAAGGGCCTGATCTCTGGTCAGGAAATGGAAAGGCACAGTGGGTAGTGACATATGGAGGTTAATGTCCATGCAAATGAATTACGTGGACCAGGCAGAAAGGGTCAGAGAGCACCAGAGCATGAATCCTGGCAAAGTAGCATCGCGCCAAGTCTCCGCTCAGTGCCCTTTCTTTTCGCCACCTGCAGAGTCACCTCTATAGAAAGAGGCAGGCCTCTCTCTCATCAGGATTCTATGCTCATTTCAGAGCTGTGCAACACGGAGTTGTGGTGCTGACTGCCTGTTTTTCAATGGAGACAGTAAGGCCTTTACCTTCCCGAGGCCACGGGGGGAGGACAGAACATGGGACACTGGCAGAAAGGAGCAAGGACAAGGCAGATTAGGACAAAGTGTCAGCAAATATTTCCAGGATATGGGCTACCCCGCCCCTCCTAACTTCTGCCAACTTATATTCTAAAAGCTTAAGAAATGTATCCACAGAGTTCCTGTCGTGGCTCAATGAAAATGAATCTGACTTGTATCTATGAGGACGTGGGTTCCATCCCTGGTCTTGTTCAGTGGTTTAAGGATCCGGCGTTGCTGAGGGCTGTGGTGTACCTCGCAGACATGGCTTGGATCTGGCGTGGCTGTGGCATAGACCATCAGCTATAGCTCCGATTGGACCCCTAGCCTGGGAACCTCCTTATGCCATAGGTGTGTGGCCCTAAAAAGATTTCAGAAAAAGAGAGAAAGAAATGTAGCCTCAATTTTCTTTACAAAAATACCATTTATTTATGTGTGCCCATTCAGTATAATATATACACATATATTGTCAGAACACAGTATATATGCACCTTGCATATAGATGTATTCATTTGCAGTTGGACTTTGGTTTAACTCTTTTAGCATTTGGTTTAAAGATAAATGTGCTTTTTTTCTATTTATTTTTTAGGCTATAATGGAATGTAGTTGATTCACAATGTCATGTTAGTTTCAGATGTACAACATCATGGTTCAGTTGTACACATACAGATATCCATTCCCTTTCAGATTCTTATCCCATGCAGGTTATTACAGAATATCGAGTAGAGTGTCCTGTGCTATACAGTAGGTCCTTGTTGTTTATCTGTTTTATATATAGTAGTGTGTATATGTTAATCCCAAACTCCTAATTTATCTCTCCTCTCCCCAGGGTTTCTCTTTCAGTAACCATAAGTTTGTTTTCAAAGTCTGTGAGTCTGTTTCTGTTTTGTAAATAAGTTCATTTGTGACCTATTGTGGATTCCAAATGCTATCAGATGCTATTTGTCCTTCTCTGTCTGAGTTCCTTCATTTGCTGTGATCATCTCTGAGACTGATGTGCTTCTCTGGCCTCTGCTGGAACCACCCTCCCCAGAGGTGGGACTACTCCTCGTCCTGATTTGGGTCTCTGCCCACATCGCTTCCTCTCTCCCACTCAAGAACCCTTGGTATCTGAATTCTGAGTAGGCATGAAACAGATATTTGTTGAATCCTATATAGAAAATACTTGCAAATCTCTGTGTGCCCTTTATACTAATTATGTTTTTTGGCAATATTCTTATCTAAATCATCATCAACTCCTCAAATTTGCCAGCTTATCTTAAAATTATTCCTTTCTAGAAGCTCCATTTAAAGTTGATGTCTGCAAAATGTTTCCACCTCAGTTACATTTCCCATTAAACTCTAACACTTAAAAAAGCTACTGGAGTTCCCGTAATGGATCAGTGGTTAACGAATCCGACCAGGAATCATGAGGTTGTGGGTTCGATCCCTGGCCTTGCTCTGTGGGTTAAGGATCCAGCGTTGCCGTGAGCTGTGGTGTAGGTTGCAGATGTGGCTCGGATCCCGCGTTTCTGTGGCTGTGTCAAAGGCCGGCAGCTACAGCTCCTGTTAGACCCCTAGCCTGGGAACCTCCATATGCCACGGGTGTGGCCCTAGATAAGGCAAAAAGACAAAAAAAAAACTACTTAACATGGGCTCCAAATTTAAGGTTAATTCCATCATTTTGAGTTTCTTCATTTTATGCATATTGTCAGAGAATCCTTATATTTAAAAATCACTAATACCAATGTTTTTCCTTATCTAATAGTACAAATGACCATATTTTAATCTAAATGTGTAAATATTTTATAACTTTATCAGGTCCCTTTAGTATTAGTGTAGCAATTTGTGATATAAATCCTCAGAAAAGAATGTTATAAGACTGCCGGTCATCAGTTCCTATGGGAAAGCTCATATTTAAAAATCTGTCCATTTGCAAGTCTGATGCATGAGCCAGTCAGGAGTTGGTTCAATTTAGGCAAACCACAATGTAAGCAATCCCTAATGAAAAGATTATAGAAATATAAAAGGTAGCATTTGAGTTATATTGGTTAACAAAAAATGAAGCTAGTATGATATATGTAACTTAAAGAGCCTGGCCACCTATCTGGCCCTTTGAAGGCCTGTCTTCAAATGGCAGATTTATAAATATAGGGTTATAACAGATGTACACTTGGATCTTCTCCCTGAGACCTTTCTGCCATGTGTTTTAAACGAAGAATAACATTACAAGCTTAGCACCTGCACCAAACGTATTTTTCTGAAAAGGAACAAAATACATGATCTAAAAGTAAAATATAGCCTTGCCTTTGTTTTCATTTGCATTTGGCTTTTAAACATGGCAAAAACCAATAATGGGTTTTCACTTTGAGCTATTTCTAAATGTTATGTTGGAAATTAGCTGCAAATGTTACATTCTCTGGAACAAGTTAAATTGGAAATGTTGTCCGTGCTAAATGAAATATACCCACAAGCATTCTTAACTGTAAATGAGAATCCATGAAAGAAAAATGTACTTTTCATATAACTTTTAAAGATTTACTGCATAATATGAGAAATTTCATATGGGGAAAACCAAATAATAACCACTGTCTTTCCTTAGAGATATATTTAAAAGGGCAAGAGGTACGAAAATGAATATATGTGCTATTAACCATCAGCCTAGTGCTTTCTGCAGAGAATAATTTTGATTCTTTGCTGTTTGTCCTTAGTGTAAATGATTATTTTACATGCTTTTATTTCTCTAAAGTATTCAGAGAGAATCAATAAATTATAGTTATTATTCAGATGCAAGAGACATTTTGTAATCATCTAATAATAAATTTCTAATATATCCATCTTGCCTTAAAACGTTACTTGAATTTTTTCTCTTTAAGGAGATTAATTCACAACTGTAGTGTCTATTATATGCTTTGACTTAAAGTTGTAAATCATTTTGTTATATATTTTTGTACTTCCTAAAAGGAGATGTTTTGTTTAATTATTCAAACGAAAGTAATGGTATTGACCTCTATGTACTTTATGTATTCTAGCCTTTTTTTTTTTTTTTTTTTTTTTT
>PVHT021183648.1:22701471-22781253 GCA_004024745.2 Catagonus wagneri
TGATTTTTTTTTTTTTTTTTTTGCTACTTTAGGGCCACACCCACAGCATATGGAGGTTCCCAGGCTAGGTGTCCAATCGGAGCTGTAGCTGCTGGCCTGCATCACAGCCACAGCCATGCCGGATCACACTCACCTGCAACTTACACCACAGCTCACAGCAACACCAAATCCTTAACCCACTGAGCTAGGCCAGGGATCAAACTCACATCCTCATGAACCTCTTTGGGCTTGTTAACCACTGAGCCGCGAAGGGAACTCCTAAATCTGAAATATTAAGTGTATATTGTTTCACATTTAGTCAGAACTCAACACAACCAAGAGATAGTACCGGCTGATCAGTTCTAACTAGGTTCAAGCCCAGTTAGTAGCTGTGTGACCATGGTACTTTACATGTCTATGCTCTTGTTTCATTCTCTGAAAACTTCAGATAATGATGGCACCTACCTTGTCAGGCTATTGTGAACATTAAATGAATTAATATTTATAAAGTGCTTAGAGTGGTACCTTGATTAAAGGTGTGTTAAATAAACTTTGCAAAAGAGAAAGCAGGGGAATTTCAGATGTGTCTCTACATTTTGTGCCTTCCCATGAAATACTTCTTTAAGTACTGGTAGAAACTGAACACTGAGCTGGAAAAGCTACTAGTCTGGTTTATTCATTCATTCATTATGTATTTACTGAGCACCTACTTTGCCAGGAATTATTCTAGATACCAAAGTTTTAGTGATAAAAATAAATTATAGACAAGGTCACTGTCCTCAGAATTTATAATCTAGAGTGGGAGACAGCGAAGTAAATAATAATTCTGTAAGTAAATACTATAATAAACATCATATGGAATGTTATAGAATCTCGAAGCTAGTATATTAACCTTCCGCCCAGATGGATCCTGGGTGGAAATGGGGGCAGATCATAAAACTTCCTGGAAGAAGTGCTGACTGGCTTAAGACTTGAAAGATGAGTAGAACTGAAGTAGGTGAGAGGGCATATGTAGAATATTCCAGAGCACAAAAGATGCCAGATTACTGAAGTTAGACAATGAGGCCAAAGAAGTAGGCAGGAATTAGGTCATAAATGAAAACGCATGCCACAGAGTTTGAACTTTAAGGGCAATTTTGTAAACCAATATGAAGTCACCCATGCTTCTTTTGCTTTTTAGCCTATCTCATTGTATTTGGAATTTATTTGGGAATAAATCAATTTACTGTGGGTGACCTGTAGAGTAACTCAAGAATGCTACCTAAAGGTGGTATCAGAAGTTAGTCAAATGGAGTCACTACAATGATTTCTGAGATATGACATCAAAAGAGAAAAATAGATAAATTGGACTTCATCAGATTTTGTAGGACATTGTTGACAGAGTGATAAGTAAACCCACAGAATGGGAGAAAATATTTGCAAATCATATATCTGATAAGGGATTAATATATTAAAAATATGTAAAGAGCTCCTACAATCCGACAACAACAAAAACAACCTAATTCAAAAATGAAGAAAGGGCTTAAATAGGTAGGTATTTATCTAAAAAAGTACACAAATGACTGATAAGCACAAGAAAGCGTAAAAGGCACTCCACATCCCTAATCATTAGAGGAATGAAATTAAACTACAATGAGATACCACTTCATATCCACTAGGATGGCTGTTATTAAAAAACATAACAATGGGAAATAAAAAATATCAAGTATTGGCAAGGATGTGATGAAACTGGAACGTCTGTGCATTACTAGCAGGAATAGGAAACAAGGCAATCACTGTAGAGAAAATAATTTGAGTTCCTCATAAAGTTAAACAGAATTACCAAAATTATCCAGGAATTCCACTCCTAGATATATACCCAAAAGAACTGAAAGCAAGGAATCAAACAGATACATGTACGCCAGTATTCTTAGCAGCATTATTCACAATCACTAAAAGGTGTATACAATCCAAATGTCAATCAAAAGATGAATGGATAAACAAATGTGGTAAACACTTACAATGAAACATTATTCAGCCATAATGTGTGTGTGTGTGTGAGAGAGAGAGAGAGACTGGGTCACTTTGCTGTACAGTAGAAATTGAAAGAACACTGTAAACCAATTATAATGGAAAAAATAAAAATCATTAGGAAATGGTTAAGATGGCAAATTTTATGTTATGCGTATATTACTACTATACAGAAAAGAATTTTAATGCAATCAGTACACCCTTCAATTTAGAAAATATTTTCCCAAGGGTAAGCTAAAACTTTTAAAAGCTCAATAATCTCTTTAAAATTTTAATTCACTCATTATTTGCTTGCTGCCTTTGGGTCATTGGGAGTGTGTACATTTGAGCCAATTAGAGAGGTTTGGGCAGGAAGAGGTTTGGGCTCTGAGTGAGAAATCTCATGCTCCAGCTTTCAGACTTCAAAAGGATGTCTACAGCCCATCTCTTAACTCAGGATGAGGAAGAAGCCCCTTATACCACTTTCCCACCTGAAGAGTCAAAGATGCTTTGGCAAGGTAGGGGGATGGGGGACAGGTCAAGGGGATACTGATTGTTTTAAAAGCCCTGGTTGCAGCTTCATGAAGGTGTTATTTTTGTTCTTGCACTCATGAAAGGCACAGTGTCCTCAGAGAGCTATTTCCTGGAGTATAAGATCAATTCTGCTGGCTCCTTAATTGTTTATTGTTCTTTGAGCATGTCTAGTGGTTAACATCTGTCTGATATTAAAGTGGAATGTCCAGAAGGTGACAGCAAAGCTTTCCCAGGATTTCAGAGCCGCCTACTCAGGAATCTGAATCAAAGGAAAATCAATTCCTTGCTCAACTCATGGACTCAAAATTATATTGGCCTTTGGGGTGCAGGGAATTGAGGGTCCCAGATGGTGACAATGCGTCTTTGTATCTTCGTAACTATCATTGAGCCAGTTTTTGAGAACTCTCTCACCATCAAAATACCTTTAGTCCCTGCTGGTTACTCTAGAGGGAAACTGAATGCCTTAGTTTTTTTAAGTCTATCTGATTCCACTTTTATGAGGTACCTAGTATAGTTAAATTCAGAAACCAAAAGTAGAAAGATAGTTGCCAGGAGCTGGAGGGAGGTGAGACTGGGGTGTTATTTGTTAATGGGTATAGAGTTTCAGTCTTGCAAGATGTAAAGAGTTGGGGAGATACGTGGTCACTACCTGGCTTTACGACAATGTGAATATACTTAATGCCACTGAAATGTATACTTAAAAATGGTTAATAAGGTGGATTTTATGTTATGCATGTTTTGTCACAATTTTTAAAAAGACAAAAAATAAATAAAGAGATCATATTTTTAAAAAGATTACTTGCACATATTCTTGAGGATCTGTGGAGCACAGAGCACAGAATTTGTGAAGTCATGAACTGAATTTGAATCTCTACTCTAGTACTTTTTTACCTGTGCTACCTTGAGCAGATAGTTTAATGCTTCTGAGCTTTGGTCTCTTTGTATTATCTGTATTATAGGGATGATAATATCTGCTCATCGAGTGAAAAAAATGGCAATAAGATTCTGCTGTATAACACAGGAAACTATATCCAGTCATTTGTGATGGAACATGATGGAGGATAATGTGAGAAAAAGAATATATATATATATCTCCTTTTATATATATAATATGTATTCTTTTGTGTATATATTCTTTTATATATATAATTTATATTACAATGTATGTAGTTATATATATAGCCACTTTGCTATGCAGTAGAAATTGACAGAACACTGTAAATCAATGGTAACGGAAAAAATAAAAATCATAAAATAAAAAAATTCACTAAAAATGTAAATGCTTTTCTAAAAATTATTTCTATTAGAGATTTGTAAGAGGCAGTAATTTCAACCTCTGAAACAATGACTTCCTTTTACTCTTCTTCAGGAACCCAAACCATATACTAGGAAACCAGTCATTTAAAAATCTCATCCTTTTTTAATCCTCTGTAGATACAGAGGATGCTCTTTGGATGTCTGCTCTCTCACTGGAGAATGCACTTAGGTGGACAGCATCCAGCCACCTGCTTTTTGTAACAATTTTGGAGAAGTTGCTCCTACATAATTACCCTCAAATCTTTTTTTTTTCTTTCTCTTTTTGGTGGTCTTGTACAAGGCAGATAAAAATGGAAAGTTTAATGTTTTAGCCGTTTTATCATCTTCATCGATTTCACCTTCAGTATTCATTATCATTCTTTATTTTACCCACTACATGGCAAATGCTAGAAACTTGCTTCTTCGTTCTTTCCAAAGTGTGCCTTGAGTACAAATACAGTAAGCTTCTCTTTTTGTCAGAAATGCCACCAGGAAGAAAGCAAGAATTCCCTAATGGGGACTGTTGACTCAGAAAAACCAAGGAAAACCACCTCTAATGGCCATCTCTCCTTAATGTCCGCTTTTTCCTCCTCTCCACTGGCCCATTAGGCTTGATGATCTAGTATCTGCTTCTCAATGTGTCACTTTAAAATTGTGAATTGTGAACATTGTGTGTCCATCTAAAAATGCCTTATGTGAGTTTTTGGTTGCGTTTTTAAAAGTGAAATATAACTCATTGTATAGTGCTTGCCCTACGGCTCCTGGGGTATTCCTCTAATCACAAAGTTTCCTTTGAATTTAACAGGCACATTTTAGTTATCCTCTTTTGTCTTATGTCTTGATATTGATACCTTGGGTTCTTTTTTTTAAGTTTTATTGAGTATAGTTGATTTACAATGTTGTGATAATTTCTGCTGTTCTGCTTGGGTTGTTTTTTTAATTTTAATTATCCAGGCAAGGCATCAAATGACTGCGACCACAACCAATGTGGAGGAAATTCCATTTCTACTTTTATCTGAGTATTTTAAATACCCTTGGTTCATATCTGCATAAACATCATTTTTAAGAGTAATATGGCAATAGGAGTTGTAACTTCCTAATATTAGAAACTTGTGGAAAAAATAAACAGATTCTTTATTTGCTAAGATGATATATGAAAGTGATAGCTACTGAAGGTTTCATTTTTTTGGCTTTTACTATAGGTGAGAGTGGTGCTTGTCTTTTTTCCCACATTCTCCATCTAATAAGCTTCTTCCTTTTTTTGTTTTGTTTTGTTGGTTTTTTTTTTTTTTTTTTTTTTTTTTTTTTTTTTTTTTTTTTTTTTTTTTTTTTTTTTTTTTTTTTTTTTTTTTTTTTTTTTTTTTTTTTTTTTTTTTGGTTTTTAGGGCCACACCTGCGGCATGTGGAGGTTCCCAGGCTAGAGGTTGATTTGAAACTATAGCCGCCGGCCTACGCCACAGCTACAGCCACGCCAGATCCGAGCCACATCTGTGACCTACACCACAGCTCACAGCAATACCGGATCCTTAACCCACTGCCTGAGGTCAGGGATCGAACCCACAACCTCATGGTTCCTAGTGGGATTCATTGCCGCTGAGCCATGGCAGTAACTCCAAGTTTCAGTTCTTAATGGTTTTACAAGTGTGACATTTAATCAGTGCTAATTCTCAGGGGATTTAATTCTCTATGTGCATTAGTGTATCTCTGTAAGCGTTTCATTATGCACATGCATTCATGTAGTATCTTTCAGTGTTTACCTTTTGATGTTTATCAGACTTCCTTGGTAAAGAAAGCTGCCAGGAAAAAAAAAATTAAGTGTGTTCAGTAATATGTATGCGGCATGGTTTTGGAAAATTCAGAAATCATGGCATGCTAATCAATAATGCTTTATTTTTACTTTATTTTTTTGAAGAGACAGATTCAAACAAGGAAGACTCTGGTACAGCCAGGTGGTTCAAAACATAGAACATATAAAAAGGTATAAAATGAAAAGATTCACTCTCTTCCACATCCCCCAGCCAACCAGTTCCCACTACTACATTAAAAAAATGAAAATCACATTTATTCATTTCTTAGAATTCCTCCAGATGTTCTTTATGCAAATATAAGCAAATATAAATTCATATTCATAACTTTCCTTTTTAAAACAAAATATAGCATTCTCTGCACCCTCTTCTGTATGTTGCTTTTTTCACTGGAAAAAAATAAATCTCGAGTACCTTTCCATATTGACACAAAAAGTGGTTCATCGTTCTTTATTTATAGCTGCATGATGTGCTATTGTATGAGTACATTTTATTTAACCAACCCCTCATTTTAAACATGTGAGTCATTTCCATTGTTTTGCTATTATGAAATTGCTATAATGAATGTATCCTTTTGCATGTATTATTGTATTTGTGTGTAAGTGTTTTCGTAAGGTAAATCACAGTAATGGAAATCTGGGTCAAAGATTATATGCATTTATATTATTGAAAATATTGCCAGATTGACCTCCTTAAAGGTTATACTGGTTCATATTCCCACTTACAGTGTATGACAGTACCTGTTCCCCATAACATCATCGAGATGTATGTTATCCAACTTGTAGAATTGTGCTAATCTTAGAAGTGAAAAAAAATGAGATTTTGTGCAGCTTTAATTTGCATTTCTTATGAGTAAGATTGAACATCTTTTCTTACTTGTAAGAGCCATTTATAATTCCTTTTGTGTGTATTTCTGTTAATATCACAGGCCTCTTTTTCTACAGGGTTTGGTTTATGCTGTGTTAAAAATCAAGTATGTGTAAATATCCCAGATTTGGGCAAATCTAAGAAACCGTTCTCCAACCAAAACCCGTCTTTCTGTGGCCTGTTTGACGCTTGGAGTGTGCCCACTGGGGGTTGAAAAGTGGAATATCTAGGTCATCCCTGGGATTTTCATGTTCTTTGGGAAATGATTCTAATTAATACTGAGAGAAGTAAAGCGAGAATGTGATGAAGCATTCATATTGCTAAATTAATTCATGTGGTGATTCAAGTACCCTGATATCGTTAGCTTCGATTAAACATCATTCTTGTAAAAACAATTAAGAACTAAAGCTTATTAGATGGTACTGTCACTAAAAAAAAAAAGATAAATAGGACCACCAGCACAGTAATTTACAAGCATCTCTCTCTTTTTTTTTTTTTTTTTTCCTTTGGCCGTGTGGAAGAAAGAGCCAGGCCTGAGATGGGTAGTCTCTTAGGATAATTAGAGCCAAGTTAGCTGCCACCCCCACTGTAAAGCTGATTTTCTGAAATCAAAAGGGACCTCAGGCTATATATCTCTCTCTTACCACAGAGAGACAGGCAGACACACACACACATACACACACATACACACACACGCGCGCGCGCGCGCGTACCTTTGCTTGTCAAACTGCTCCTTAACTCTTAAGGAAATGAGTTTGGTTTCCTTTGTCTTATGCCCCTCAGGACCCAGTAGACCTTTCAGAACACACTTCTGCAGCTCCCGTAAAGCCTTTTGGGATTCATCCTCGTAAATAGATTTTTTTTTACTCTCACTTCAGTTTATACCTGGAATGTGCACGTCAGGATGTGGCCAAGGCCAGAGTCAATTGTCCTCATTCAGAACTGGGCCGTGGTACCTGCTAAACCCAAACAGCTATTCCTTGTTTCCCCAGAGAATCAGAGAGGCAGTAGATTGAAACAGATGAAGATTGTCACATCAGTTATTTTCGCTTGTTTTTTTGATGGGTTTTCACGTTCTGAGACTAGAAAGGTTCAATCCCTCCATCCCTTTTTGGAAGGTCCAAATTTCAGCTGCCTTTTGGTGGCTAAGTTCTTACCCACCCCACTTGCTTGTGGTTTGTGTGAGAAAGCAAAGGAAATCAAATACACAAGGTCTGTCCTGGGTGCTGAGAGAATCACTTGGCCCAAGTTTCACCTTCATGAAAAACCACAGTCTTGGATTTTACCATTATTTGCATCATTTTGTTCCAGAGAGTCATGGACAGCATTGCAAGGAGTAGGTGTTCCTCCAGAAGTTTGTGTCCCAGAGTTCCCATCGTGGTGCAGTGGTTAACGAATCCGACTAGGAACCATGAGGTTGCGGGTTCGATCCCTGACCTTGCTCAGTGGGTTAACGATCCGGCATTGCCATGAGCTGTGGTGTAGGTTGCAGACGCGGCTCGGATCCCACGTTGCTGTGGCTGTGGAGTCAGCTGGCGGCTACAGCTCCGATTCGACCCCTAGCCTGGGAACCTCCATATGCTGCCGCCAGTGAGGCCCTAAAAGGACAAAAGACCAAAAAAAAAAAAAAAGTTTATATCCCTACAGTAGATCCTAGAGCCTCCAGTCCATGAAGAGTAAACATTTTTTTAATAATCCTATAATAAGCACTTTTTGGTGGGTTAATGTGTTAATAAGTATAATGTACATATTTTAAATGTTCTGTAATTTTGGTAATACCATCTACACATTTCTTTATTGAAAAAAAATACCAATTGTCTCAAATATTTAAAGTGATCCAGGCCTCTCTCAACTTCCAGGAGATTCCTAGACACTAAAGGATTATATTATATATATCATTCTCTCTCTCTCTTTCTCTCTTTTTTTAAATGGCTGTACCCACGGCATATGGGAGTTCCCGGCCAGGGATTGAATCTGAGCTGCAGCTGCAGCCTGTGCCACAGCTGTGGCAATGCTGGGTCCTTTAACCAACTGTACCAGTCTGGGCATCAAACACATACTTCTGCAGTGACCTGACCTGCTGCAGTCAGATTTTCCTTTTTTTCTTTCTACAGCCACACCTGTGGCATTTGGAAGTTCCCAGTCTAGAGGTCCAGTTGGAGCTGCAGCTGCAGGCCTAAACCACAGCCGTGGAAACACCGGATCCAAGCTGCATCTGTGACCTACACTGCAGCTTGTGGCAATGCTGGATCCTTAACCCACAGAGTGAGACCAAGAATTGAACCCTCATCCTCATGGACATTGTGTCGGGTTCTTAACCCACTACACTACAGCAGGAACCCCACACCATTGTGTGTCTTAACTAAAGCCACCCAGATAACAAGATGTAGACATGCCGATTTTTGGAAGTGATATTCATGGACATATTTAAAGAGAAACCATAAATGTCAGTTAAAACTTTCATGGTTATATTTATAAGAGATTCATGTCATTCCATTGTCCCTGAAGAGGCTTCTAAATTCTAACACTATTAATTTAAATTTGCCACTTATTATAAACACTTGCATATCCATCTACGGTAAATTAAATTTATGATTCAAGATAATATTTTTACTTTCTGTGCATAATGAATGTGTACTTTGGTTCTGGATTTGGGTTTCTTCGTATTATCCATGAGGTCTATGCTATCACCCGTGTGTACTATACAATAAGAAGCAGCCTGCATTTGATGCTAAAATAAGGACCTGGCCAAGCCTGACTGCGCCTCTCTTTCATTTTGCAAATAGTTTTTGGCCCATCGCCCCTCTCTGAGCCTTATGGCATCATATCATAAGAGGGTTCATTATAATTTCTAAGACCCCTCCTAGTCTTTGAACTCTATGACCGGGAGAATGATTTCATTATTTTAAATTATTATGAAGAAGTTTAGTTGTTATATTTGACTGTGGTTTATGATATATCTATACTACACTACACCTATAGGATAGTCAGGAATGTATTCAAAACACTCATTCAGGAGAGGGGAGTGCCTGCTATGGGTTAGGGATAACGAATCTGACTGATATCCATGAGGACGCGGGTTCAGTCCCTATCCTTGCTCAGTGGGTTAAAGGATCTGACCTTGCCATGAGCTGTGGTGTAGATAGCAGACGCAGCTCAAATCTGGCATTGCTGTGGCTGTGGCACAGGCGGGCAACTGCAGCTCTGATTTGACCCCTAGCCTGGAAACTTGCATGTGCCCTAAAAAGCAACAATAAATAAATACATACATACATACATACATACATATATACATACCCATCAAACAATTTATTGAATATCATCCACTGTGTGCCAAGACTCATAGACAAGATATGCAAGGCCCTTACTCTCATGGAGTTTATGTTCTAGGGAGGGAGACCAACCATAGAAAAGCAAATAATTAGACATTTCAGATAGTTGAGAAGAAAATGAAAGTAAGCTGATGGACAGAGAGTGACTTGGGAAGAAGGGGACTTGGGAAAGGGTGCTTGGGGATGAAAGAGATGGCATTTTAGCAAGATCTGAAGAAGAGTCTGGTTGTGCATTATTCCTGGAGCAATAATATTCCAGGGAAGAGAAGTAGCAAATGTAGAAGCTCTAAGGTGAGAATGACCCTAGCATGGTCAAGGAGCCAGAGGAATGCCTGTGTGGCCAGGATGTAGTTGAATGGAGAAGAGAAATAGCCAAGACAGGGTGAGAAAAGTGGGTAGAGAGCAGATTACATCTGACACCATGGTCAGGTGCGTGGATAGTTCTCTACGTACAGTGGGAAGCCTCTGGATAACTTCAAGCCAGAGATTTTTGTGGGGATGGGAGGTGGTTTAAGACAGCTCTGGGAGTTCCCATTGTTGCACAGCAGAAACACTAGGAACCATGAGGTTGCGGGTTTGATCCCCGGCCTTGCTCAGTGGGTTAAGGATCCGGCGTTGCCGTGAGCTGTGGTGTAGGTTGCAGAGGCGGCTCGGATCTTGCGTTGCTGTGGCTGCGGTGTAGGCTGGCAGCTACAGCTCCGATTAGACCCCTAGCCTGGGAACCTCCATATGCCGCTGGTACGGCCCTGAAGAAAAAGACAAAAAAATGTAATGCCTTTTTGATATTCCAGTGGAGATGCCAGATAGAAAGTTGTGTATTCTCAGTCTGGAGCTCAGGGCGAGGTCATGGCTATAGACAGAAATGGGGGCGTCATTAGCGTTTTAGAAGTGGAGGAGAAAAGGAAAGAGCAACCTGTAAAGATAGGAGAGTCATATCCCTACTTCCACGTCTGAAGGAGGGAAGAATAAAGGAGAGGGAGGCACCAGCTGAGGCGGAGAAGATGCTGTCGGTGAGGTAGAGGGAACCAATACCAACTGCTATTTCTAAAGCCAAAAGGACCAAGAGATCGACTCCAGTAATGCTGCCAAAATATCAAGAACGAAGAGATGGAGGAATATTTTTAAAATATTAGTAAGGCTAATATGTCTTAAGAAATGATTTCTAGAGAACCTTCTGAGCAGCAGTGGGTGCTTCCTATGCTACGTTGTAAGGTTGTGCTATTTCTAGAGTTTTAAACTCCAGGATGTAGAAGCATTTTTTTTTCTAATGATTGTGCAGATGAAACCTAAATCCAACGAAAAGTCATTGCTCCCTAATAGTGATTCAAGAGAAAGAACCAATCGGTGTGCCCTGGGCAGCCTTCCAGTAGATCTCTCTTCCTAGCTGGGAGATAGATGACTTCTAATATCCAAGAGTACTCGGCTTTTGCCACGTTTCACTTTTTAAAATGAAATTTTATAGAAAGAAATTTAAAAGTTCTTTGTTTTCAGGAGTTCCCGTCGTGGCTCAGTGGTTAGCGAATCCGATTAGGAACCATAGGTTTGATCCCTGGCCTCGCTCAGTGGGTTAAGGATCCAGCGTTACTGTGAGCTGTGGTGTAGGTCGCAGATATGGCTCAGATCCCGCTTTGCTGTGGCTGTGGCTGTGGTGTAGGCCAGCGACTACAGCTCCGATTGGACCCCTAGCCTGGGAAACTCCATATGCCCCAGATGCGGCCCTAAAATGACAAAAGACCAAAAATAAATAAAAATTCTTTGTTTACATTGTTGTTGCCAAACTGGATGAGGGTTCCACCTTGTCCTTTGTCATCGTTTATCATATAAAGCAAGGAGACTAATGTGTATTCACTGTTTAAAAGCTGCGGATGCCTTGTAATGGAAATTAATTTAAATTTTGAACTGAATTGTAACAAGTCAGAAACTTCCTATGTGTAGACAGAGTGTGCGTCTCAGAGTTGGGCTGTATACAAAACGATGTCATTGGTGGTATTTAGTGGAACAAATACAAACCAGATTTGTGCAGTTAGTGGTAATTATGCATAAAGAATCAGAGGAGTAAATCATCCTCCTCATTCTAACTTAAACCTTTACAAAGGAGTATTGGTTCTAGGGCCACCAGGGTGCTGTAAAAGCAGTAATTTAATGAATGATATCGTAGTACCATAAAAGAATTGGCGTTTGCCCGCCTGATGTGTTGGGTTTAGGGACTAAGTTATGCCTCTGGGATGATTTACCATGTGACATTTTAAAGACGTTTTATACTTAATAGGTTTTGTGTGTATTCTTTACATTATTTAACTGAGTTTTTAAGGAGCCATTTTTAGGCCTCTTGAAACTCATCTCTAATGAATTCAGTTGTGTGTGAATAGCAGTGATTTTTGTCTGTGTTGTTGGGTTCTGCTTTTCCTTCCTAAAAAACAAAAAGCCTATTAAAACAATTCTAGGCTTTAAAAAAAATCTCTATTCACATGATTTTTATTTCTACCAAATGGGATAACTTAACACATAGCAAATACCCAAGAGGTCCATGAAATCACACCAGGCCAAAGTAAGATGAAAAGCTAGTATTATTGAGCCTGTGCTAAATACCAAGGTCTTTACATGCATTTTCTCAATTAATTCTCCTCTAAGTTTAAAAAGTAGATATTGTTATTCCCCCTTTAAGAGATGAGAAAACCAAAGCTTTTGTAACTCGCCCAAAGTCAATGGAGAAACCAAGTTTCAAACATTTTATGAATAGAAAGCCTGTGTCCTTTCCATGTTTCCAAGTTGACTCTGTACGAAAGAACCCCCATTCCTGCTGGAGTTGTTTGTGGTCATCCTAGCCAAGAAACGTCGCATGCATATGATACAAGGATAGTATCCACATGCTCTGTTGCTATAAACTTGAAGAAATAAAGCTTTAGAAGACTAGAGTTGCCTCTCTCACCTGTTTCTTATTGGCCTATCTCTGCCAATGGCAGCAAAACAGACGTAAATGTATGCCTCCTTTGTATTTATAGAACGTGTAATGGACCGCGTGATTCACCATCTAGATAATAAGAGATCCTGAAGTTTGGCAGATGTTATTCACAGAACAGCTCGCCCTCACATCATTCCGAGGGCTCGCCGGATGAGAGTTCAACCTTTGCTTTCTACCTCATCTCAATTACACAAAAGTATGCATTACAAGAAGGAAATTCTGGGGTCAAAAGCGTAAAAAGATAAAGGAAATGGGAAAAAGATGGTTTCATTATGCAAGTTGCTCGAAGCTCTCTGTTGTTTCTCCAACTAGCTTAACATCTTTTTTTTTTTTCCAATTAAGTTTGTAGACATTTAACAAAGGTGGCAAAGCTTTCTACCTGATTTAGCAAAGAATTTTTGACCTAATAGATTTTGAGCAAAAGTCTCTAATAATTGAAATTTTTAAAACCTATCCCTTGAAATTGTTACCTAGAGGGAAGATGCTGACAGGAGTGCACCAGCAGTGCTTACATATTTCAGTTTTATTATGTCTGTTTACATAAATGTGACGGTTTTCAGATAATGCACAAACGCTTGCAATATACCCCTAATTGTCAAAGAAGCAAATATCTGAGCTTTATGGCACCCAGAATAGCCATTATGTGTTGTTTACTCTTCCTGTCACAGTAAATGTCAAATGTTTTGTTAAACTTGTCTTAAGCAAAGTAGAAGCCAATAAAGGCTGCTGTTTATACTGTGGAGAAGTGTGAAGGCAGTCTACACTGGAAGTCAGTACCCAGATTATTCAATAGATCTACTTAGACATGCATAACCTTGCTAAGCTGCTGCTTTCTACAGCGGATATCTGAAGAGTGCATGTGAAATGGTAACCACGTCCATCCCTCGTCAGTGCCTGCTGGGCTGTACTTGAATTACTCATTTTGGACCACTGAGATTAACTCATGTCTCCCATAGCTCCTGTGTTCTTTTATGACCTTCGTTACATATTTGTAGGCTGTCTCCAGGCAGACTTACAATTTCTCTGAAAGCATCTTTTGCTAGAATGTGGCAATCCTAAATGTAGAATTCCAAAGTCTATGAATTATATCAATTCAAGTACCTTTTTGCCTCTCTTCTAAAAGCTGACATTTCTGGAATATTACAAAAGCTTTTCCATTTTAGGCTTTGTCATTAGCTCTAAGCTCCTTGTCATTCTACTATAAGGCTAAATAAGAAGTCACCGGATAGGAGTTCCTGTTGTGGCTCCGTGGGTTAAGAACCCAGCTAGTATCCATGAGGATGCAGGTTCCATCCTGGCCTCGGTTAGTGGGTTAAGGATCTGATGTTGCTGCAAGCTGTGGAGTAGTTCACAGATACGGCTCAGATCTGGTGTCGCTATGGCTGTGGCATAGGTCAGCAGCTGCAGCTCTGGTTCAACCCCTAGCCTGGGAACTTCCATATGCCAGGGGAACAGCCCTTTAAAAACAAAAAGCAAAAAGAAGTCACTATCCAAAGATGGTGGCCTTTAAGTTTTCCCCATTGTATTTTGTCCTGCAGGAGAGGAGAGGAGGGGTGTCCTGGGATTGAGAGGTTCTTTTAACTCTCCCGTTCATGTGTACTTATTCCTACTAGTGCTCGTAAACATATACGGATGACTGTATCTATGAAATATATATGTATGTATATGCATGTGTGTATATGTGTGTGTATGCTTTTGTGTTGTTTTCTATAGAGCACTGATGTGCACTGATCTAGAAATTTTAAACAATGTTTACACTGAAAAATGCTGAGTGATTTGCATGCCAGTATTGGATTTCATAAAGTGTATCTGTTGCAAAATAGACAGTGGCTCAGAGTTAAATGCCTAGGAGAACCCTTCTAAAGCTTTGACAATTGACAATATGATTTTAAAATACCTTAAGGCGAATTACATGGCAGATGAGAATGAGTCAGAGAAAGTTTCCGTTATCCTAAATGAACCTCCTCTGAGGTATTATTGCTAGTAGTCTCCAATATAGCTTTACATGATTACTTTCATGATTGAAGTGTCCCAAACAGACACAAAATTCAGTAATGAAGCTGACAAGCAGTGATAGAAGGAATGGTTTCTTTTATTCTAGGTGTTTGTTAATTGGAAAATTGGAAGAGTGCTACTGCGTATAATGCTACCATATCAGTTCAAAATTAAACATTCACATTTTATGGAGTTGAATAGCATTTTCCTTGTTTGTCCTAATTAACTATAAAAGCTGAATCTTTGTTCAGGCAAGATTTATGGGAAAAAGTAGTGAAGTTGATGAAGTAGACATAACCCAAGGAGAGTTAGACAAGCAAGTAATTCGTGAGGAAATTGTATGTCTGAATAATTTGTCTCAGAAGCAAATGAAGATAATTTGATAATCTTTGGACTATTAAATCTAGATACCTGGGTTTTAATTTTTATTTGCCACTGACAAATTGAGTCATAACAGATCATTTAATATCAGTGAATTTCTCCAACTAAAAACTCTGCAACTGGCAGTCCACAGCCTTGAAAAAAAAATAATGTGTTAAGTGTCTGCGTCTTTATTATGCTAGAAAGTGGAAGGACAGGTTTGGACAACGCTCAGAATGGTTTGTAATGTCCAAAGAGACTTTCCTCTCCATTAAGTATTGTTTGTCATGCAGGCTCTCTTTATGAAGGTAGTGTGGCAATATTGGGAGAAGAATGGTCTTTGCTGTCAGGCAGAGCTAGGTTGAAATCATTATTAGCTATTTAGCTTTTGACATGTTTTTATCTTCACCGAGATTCAGTTTTCTCACCTGTAAAAATGGGGATGATGACATAGACTGACTGTAGAAGTAAATTCCAGCCCAAAGGAGTCAAATCGGAGATGCAGCACCTGGCCTATCCCACAGCCACGGCAACGCCGGATCCTTATCCCATTGAGCGAGGCCAGGCATCGAACCCGCATCTTCACGGACACTATGTCAGGTTCTTAACCCACCGAGCCACAACAGGAGCCCCAAGGAACCTTAATTCTTTGCAGTGGGATCCCTGTTAACCCTGGGCTATCACTCAGCTTCCTCTCCCACCAGATAAACGGATGTAGCCATCACCTTTTGGACTCTGCCAGTCCTGGTGTTTTATTTACACTATTTTATTTACTCCTCTTGGCTACTCTGTGAGGTAAGTATATTGAGGTGAGGAAACTGAAGCTTGGAGAGAAGGGACTTTTCCAAAATCACACAACTAGTAAGTGGCAGTACAGTATGAACTCTGAAAATTGCATTAGAGTAAGATGCTAGTGTATTAAAAATGGATTTTGTTTTCCTTCCAAAAATTATCTCTAGTCTAACACCCTGGTAAGGTTTCATCTGTATAATCACTGCCTCTCCCTGTAAAACCAGAGTGTCTCCAAAGTACAGCTTTAAATAACGATAATCGCAGACTCTCTGGCTTCTGACAGTCATTATAAATCCTGCTTTAATCATACATTAAAAACATGTCATCTGTTTGGTAAGCAGTCATCTGCTATTGCTTGACCTAGCAGTGAATTAATAAAGCAAAATATGTGACAACTCAAGGCATATGTACGAAATACGTTATTCCCAAGGCATCTAAATGTGGTTCTCACTCCTCACCCTGGGTTGCAAGGAGGTGTTGGTTCTAAAATGGTACATGACAACAGCAAGGTCCTACTGTATAGCACAGGGGATTATATTCAGTAGTCTGTGATAAACCATAATGGTAAAGAATATTTTTTAAAGAATGTGTATGTGTGTGTGTGTGTGTGTGTGTATTTATAAAATTGCTATACAGAAGAAATTTTAATTGAAGTCTAGTAAATCAACTAGACTTCAATTTAAAAGGTGGTATATTTGGTGTTCCCATCATGGCTAAGAGGTAATGAACTTGGCTAGTATCCATGAGAACACGGGTTCAATCCCTGGCTTTGCTTAGTGGATTAAGGATCCGGCATTGCTTTGAGCTGTGGTGCAGGCTGGCAGCTGTAGCTCCAATTCAGCCCCTAGCCCGGGAACTTCCATATGCCTCAGGTGCAGTGCAAAGAAAGAAAGTAGTCGTATATAACACTACTTCGAAAGGAGGCTTAAATCTCAGAATTTTCAAGACTAAAAACTATCCAGAAAGAGTTCCAAAATAGGTCCTGAGATGAGCCGAGGCCAAAAGAGATGACAGTCTTGCAAAGATTAATGGGTATTAACCACCTGGTTTCCAAAAGCTTTCTGTGAAATTCTGAAGTCTAGCAAAGCATCTGCACCTGTCTGCCCAGTAACCCTGCTGCACAGAGCCTTTCCTGAGTTTGAGATCTGAGACTGCAGCCCCCCTGCTCTGGAGCCTGGCTGTTTGTAGGGTGGGCTGCAAGAGCCAGAAGGAGAAGAAGGACAGATTCAATGATCTCCTTTGTCAAACGCACAAGTCATCCCCCCATTTTCTTCATCGTCTTGTTTCATATCACCCAGTCCAAGATTTATTTTACCCCTTAGCTGCATGAACACTAGTGAAGGTTGGAAGTACTGTAACCAGTACTCTGGTTCTGAACATCTTGCCTGGGATACTAAAAGAGAAAAGAGATGGTCCCACTATTTACTCATTGTAAGATGATAAACCATTTGCGGGGACCAGTTCATAAATGCTCTCTCGGTGAGAATAATGGGCACAGAGGAGGAGTTAGAGCAATTCAACCAGATTTCATCTCCTAAAACGGTTGAAGCTTCTTGGCTTTTTAAAAGGCATTCTTTGAAGGGATTTTTTTTTTATGTACTGGGAAAAACCTTGAATCATATCATAAATTAAACCAGGAATTCATGACAAGGAATTGAGATCTGCAGTCTTGAAGAGATGCTACATTCTTTTCTAAACTGCAATTTTAGGAAATCTTCAAAGACAGCCCTAAGTCCCTATCTTGTATCAGTGATATATGGTCTATATAGTCACCCAGAATACATTCAGTGGTGACTCCTACACGAGTGTGCCTCTCCTTATACACCACACACACACACAAATTATAAAAAAGGATGTGAATCAAATTTGGGTAAATAGGAGTTCCCATCATGGCTCAGCAGAAACAAATCTGACTGGCATCCATGAAGACGCAGGTTCGATCCTAGCCTTGCTCAGTGGGTTAAGGATCTAGCATTGCCATGAGTTGAGCTGTAGGTTGCAGACACGGCATCTATCTTGTGTTGCTGTGGCTGTGGCATAGGCCAGTAGCTACAGCTCAGATTCGACCCCTAGCCTGGAGACCTCCATATGCCATGGGTGCAGCCCTAAAAAGACAAACAAAAAAATAAGGGTAAATAGTATATCCTAATGATAAAAAACATGTAAATTAAAGCTTTATTTCTTCACTTTGCTTCCTGGGAACATTTAGGCATGTTATTGCATCTCTGTAAGACTGTGTCCTTATATATTAAGACATGTAATTGTATCTGCAAAATTACATCATCATGAATATTGATAATGTATATGAAGTACTAAGCAGAGTGCTAGGCCTGTGGTACCCCCCACACTGCTCTCAGCCTGAATGTAATTGTAGTGCCTTTTAAAATTCACTGTGGAATCTGTTTAGCATGCACAATGGCCATTTCTTCCTTAAAACCAGGTCTCCTTTTGTAAAATGAATTTATCTTTTTAGGGGGAAATTTTAAATATTATTGAGTTGTTGAGAAGAAAAAGATATACTTATAAAGTAAGTGAATGAGTGTTCAGTAGGCATTAGCTATCATTGAGTATAGTATTATTAATATTATTGACATAAACAGTCTTCTTGTTAGGTATCCTTTCTTCTTCATGTAACTTATATCCCTTAGCTACCACCCAGGACTTAAATCTGAGGTTTACTTTTCCTTCCATCAGCTTTGCACTCTGAGAACTTTTGGCTTAATCTACTTTCTCCATAGAGAAATAGATTTCTTCTTAATCTGTCTTCTCTACTTTCTCCACGAAGTCTCATCTCATTTCAGTGTTTTGATTGTTAATGAAAGGAGACTTCCCCCAAAAGTGTCGCTTTTCCTCAGCATCTTGGGAACATTCTTTGGAGTATTATTTCTAAAACCACTGCACATTCAGCCATGAAGGAGAGAGTTGGGAGTTACACGGTGGATTCTGGCACATATATGGTCCTTATTCTGCAGTCAGATCAGTGACCCTGGGAGAAATAGTCTGTGCTTCTAGCTCCCAAGTGTTACTCAGGGTTTTAAATGTATACTATTCATTTTGCCATTTCTGTTACTCCAAGCTGCTAGATGTAGAGACATATTTTCATCTTGTATATTGGAAACTGAGTCTGGATAATGGTGGTAATATTTATTTTTTCCAGTTTTGTTAGGAATTTGTTAGTAATAATGACTATTTGATCATTTATTGGCATCAAGTAATTTTCCAGAAGTTGACATTTGTTTTCAGTTTACGTGACACTTGGTTAACAGGGGAAAAAGGCAAAGAAAAGAAGAAAAAATACTGAGCTGCTGAACCAAGTTGAAAAGTTGACTTGGTTATAAAATTTTGTCGTGTCACTGATTGTCAGGTGAGGGCTTTAAAGGCTGTTTTCAATATAATCAAATGTGGACAAGAATGCTGTACTCCACAGATACATGTGAAGGTAAATTGTTATTCTAATGGCATCCAGCATTCAGGCACAAGATTCTGATCTCCTTAAGTCATCGTGATTGCATCTTGCTTCCTCTCATTTTCCCATCAATCTTGACCCCATTCTAGAAATTATCATATTGAAGTTTTCTAAATGTAGAAACCTTTTATGTAAAAGAAGAATTCTCGGATAGTCCTGACTTTATAGACAGTTCCATCTTTTTCTCTACAGTTTATGTTGGAAATGCTAAAAAAAAAGAAAAGAAAAGTTCTAGACAAGGGGTAAAAAAGAAGTGCTTTAAGTTATCAAGAGATACAATAATTTAAAAGATCCAGTTTTGATGCTGTGATCATTCTTATTGGAATGTTAAAAAAAAAAAGAAAACTCTCCATCTTTTCAGTGAAGACATTCTTAACATTTTTCACAAGTTGTCTCAAGAAAATCTATGTGCTATTTTGATTTTTGTCCACAAAATTTACTTCAGTCTAAATTATGATCAATATGTATCAAAGTAAGCTCTTAATTTGGGGTTATGCATTGGTCAGAAATGGGGAGGGGAACCTTAATTTCTCCAAATGTCTTATTTATTTCTTTTGATCCTACTATTCAGGTCTAATTGCTCTTACATAAGATTATCGATTCTTATGACCCTCCAAGAATACTCTGATATGGTTTAGCTTGTTTATACCCACAAGAATACTTTTTCCTGAAGAATGGTTCACTTTTAAAATATGAGTTAATAACTGTGGCTTTAAATAGCCATTACTCATTACCCTCAAGTAATTCATATTTTTTACCAGATTATTATTTTAATGCTTAGAACTTCGTAAACCTATGTGTATTTCATAGTGTGGACGTATGGAGAATGTATTTGATGGTCAAACCAAAGATTTAGAGCGGATAGGCCTTCTTACATACAGAAAATACAGAAGCTGTCCTGAACTTTGAGAACTGTAAAGTTTTAATTTGGGGTCTGACATGATAATGAAAATTAGTTTTATGACACAGAGTACATCCCTCTAGACATTTTTGGTGATGAGGCTGGTCCATGACTGCCATGACTCTTTCTCATCTGTCCTTGCTGGAAACAATGCTAAGAAGACACATAGGAGCTGTCATTTGTGATTCAGATACTCAAGCAATAGCAATGCCAGAGGTAGAAAATGTGCAATTTCATGCTCATTAATTTCAGAGAGGATTTACAAATTAACCTGGCTCAAGATATTACTCTTCCAAAAGGCCTACAGGAGTCATGGAGCAGTACAGTTGAGCACAGACCACTTCCACGAGGTTGAGCAGATGCTTGAGGACCACAGCAGTCCTATTTTATCCCCACGTGAAGGTCTTAGGTCAGGGTCTGTGCTGGGGACCTTCCTTAACTGATACACAGAAGTGACCTTATGTCTGAAGCAAAAGAGTGTAAGGAGGTTGTACCACAGAAGATGATTCTGCTTGGCCCTCCTGTGAGGCAGGACATAAGTTTTCATTTTTCAGTTCTTCTTTACCAACTATGGGGTAGTAACTCTGCTATTTTCTCTGTTTTAAAACATAAACTGACTAATAGATTACTAGTGTAATCAATCAACTGCTCCAGGTAATCCGCCCTTTGCTGTATCCAGTTACCCCCATAAATCACCCATGTTAAAGCTGTGAAAGGGTTTAAAGTGGATCAAGAGAAGATGGGATTCACTCAAAACCATAACGTTGCAAGAGTTTCCTTTCTAGTTGAGAACTCCATTCTATAAGCCACTTGATAATTCTAGTCTTTGAGGGTTGGGGATAGTATTGAACCCATTCTACCACTGACACAAGTTGGTGACAGGAGAGAAGCATCCTCACTGCCTATGCCCTTGCTGTTGGATGAATCAATTGGAGCAGGTCTTTCTAGACTTTAATGTGCCTGCAGATCATCTGGAGATTTCGTTAAATGTAAGCTCTGGTTGCTTAGGTCTGGAATGAGGCCTGAGATCCTCCATTTTTTTCCCCCAGAGGTTTTTTTTTATTATTATTTTTTTAAGTTACTTAATGAATTTTATTACATTTATAGGTGTACAATAATCATCAAAACCCAATTTTATACCATTTCCATCCCAAACCCTTAGTGTAAACCCCCACCCCCAACCTGTCTCATTTAGAAACCATAAGTTTTTCAAAGTCTGTGAGTCAGTATCTGTTCTGCAAAGAAGTTCATTGTGTACCTTTTTCAGATTCCACATGTAAGTGATAGCATTTGATGTTGGTGTCTCATTGTCTGACTGACTTCACTTAGCATGATAATTTCTAGGTCCATCCATGTTGCTGCAAATGCTGTTATTTCTTTCCTTTTAATGGCTGAGTAGTATTCCATTGTGTATATGTACCACATCTTCTTTATCTCCTCCTCTGTCGATGGACATTTAGATTGTTTCCATGTCTTGGCTATTGTAAAGAGTGCTGCAGCGAACACTGGAGTAAATGTGTCTTTTCGAGTCATTGTTTTCTCTGGCTAGATGCCCAGGAGTAGGATTGATGGATCAAATGGTAATTCTATTTTTAGTTTTCTGAGGAATCTCCATTACTGTTTTCCACAGTGGTTGCACCAATTTACATTCCCACCAACAGTGTAACAGAGTTCCTTTTTCTCCAGACCCTCTCCAGCACTTAGTGTTTGTAGACTTTTTGATGATGACCATTCTGGCCAGTATAAGGTGATACCTCATAGTGGTTTTGATTTACATTTCTCTAATAATAAGTGATGTTGAACATATTTTCATGTGTTTTTTGGCCATCTGTATGTCTTCTTTGGAAAACTGTTTAGATCTTCTGCCCATTTTTTTATTTTTTTTTTGTTTCTTTGTTTTTTTTTTGGTGTTGAGCTGTAGGAAGTGTTTATAAATTTTGGAGATTAATTCCTTGTCAGTTGATTCACTTGCAGATATTTTCTCCCATTCTGTGGGTTGTCTTTTCATTCTGCTTAGGGTTTCCTTTTGCTGTGCAGAAATTTTTAAGTTTAAGTCCCATTTGTTTATTTTTCTTTTTATTGTCATTACTCTAAGAGGTGGATCTGTGAAAACATTGCTGTGGTTTATGTTGGAGAGTGTTTGGCCTACGTTTTCCTCTAAGAGTTTAATAGTGTCTGGTCTTATATCTAGGTCTTTAATCCATTCTGAGTTTATTTTTGTGGATGGTGTTAGGAGGTATTCTAATTTCGTTCTTTTACATGTGGCTAAACTGTAAACAACTGGCTTTTCCAGTTTTCCCAGCATCACTTATTGAACAGGCTGTCTTCTCTGTTTTATATTCTTGCCTCCTTTGTCATAGATTAGTTGACTGTAGATGTGCGGATTTAATTCTGGGCTTTCTGTGATATCCTCCATTGTTGAGATCCCCCATTCTTGAGATCCCACATTCTTGTCAAATCCATTCTTGACAAATACAGCCCATGCTGCTTGTCTGTGGACCTCATTTTGGGTAGTAGAGTGTTAGATAACAGAGCAGTGCTGGAGAAAGATGGTTTTAGAAGACAGCTTACAGCAATATGGTCAACGCTTTTAAGCAGTAATATTTAATGCCTAAAAACGGTGATTGTGATTACTATAATTTTAGAGGACATTCTGTCATTCTTCTGTATGAAGAAACCACCATACATTTATTTTTAAAATGAATTGTGCTCTGTTGGGATGAATTTTTTTTTTTTTTTTTAATGTTCAAAAGCAAAAGACCTGGTCCCCTTTAAGAATATAGAGTACTTCAGCGTCTGCATTAGGAAACTGTAAGGAAACCTGCAGAGTCCAGGGTAGGCACTGATGCTAAATAGATGCAAAACAAATACCAAAAGAGAGGAGGAGAACACAGAAGGTTGGAATGGGGGAATTCATCTCTTAACAGGAAGGAGACTGTAGGGGAGCAGAGCAGCAGGATGCCTCTGCTTCCTGCTTTCGAATTCACATTATTCTTGTTCCCTTCTGGCTTAAACCAAGTTGTGTGGACCACTTTATGCCATTAAGGAAGGAGATGAAATTAATTCAGTCTCAAAAATCCATGCCAGAGCAATAGAGCTGAAGCCTCTGCAGGTCCCTGAAGCCTTTGACTCTTGGAAAGATTATGTGTGTATTTTTTTATTTGGCCCTAGAAAAAACATTTTCATCAGGAATTAAGAACTATTTCAGAATTGCAGAGTAATATTTGATCATATCACTGAGTTTACACTTATTTGCATAATTCGGGGCCCTGTGCTTGTAATTATACATTGTTTCAATATTAGAGAATAAGTTCTATCATCAAAATCTTCTAACGGCTATCCTTCAGGAAATCTTGCTTAAATTTTAGAGTGTACCATCAAGCCAGTAAGGCAGAAAACTGAACCTGGGGGCCTAATGTCCACAAGAGAGAATCAGCCAACCTGTAATATGTTCATGCTGGGCTGGAAAAAGGGTTCACAGGGACCCAAGTATTGGAAAGATTATGGTGCTGCACCATGCAGAACTTCCAGGTTAGCTGAAAAATTAGCATCACCTGTTTCTTAATTTTTCTGGTTGTGAAATTCTGCATAAATTCATTGCAGTGGACCTCCCTTTCTTCTCCTGGCACCCCCTCCACCAGTACCCTAAGCGCATGCTCACCTCCCGCTCAGCTAATGAAGTACATGCTTCAGTCTCAAACCTATGAAGTAATAAGGATTCCTCCACCACCGTTCCAGTTAAAGTCTTATTATCTTATATCCACTTTGATTCTGAATTTACACATAGTAGGCATTAAAATTTATGGAATGTAATTGAATTCAAAGGACTGATTATTTCCTTCACAATGGATTTCATTTTGTTCATTCATGAAAAAACAGTTTTCTGCTGCATTCGTAACAATGTGCGTGAACAATGCTCCGTGAGCTGTCTCCTCACTGCTAGGAGATGGTCATAATGTTTAATTGCACAGTGCCTTTTTTCCTGATCGAGAAGTTGAGGGATCTCCTGGCTTAGCAGCTGCCTCGATTGTGCATAATTAGTTGCTAGGAATTGTTTCAAGTAGACTGATTAGTCTCAGCCAAAGGAAATTAATTTTTTATTTAACAAAGCCCTGAACACAAATAAAGATTCTGGAAACCACAGTCCTGTCTGATTCCTCTGGGAAGCCCATACCCTGGGAATGGGAGAGAGAGAAGATGAAGGCAAGGACTAGCCTGATTACATATGGATGCTATTAGATGCCAGGCAACCAGCCATTCAAGGTTATGAGGACATGAGGGGACAGGACACAAATCCGTTCCTCGATACGGGATTCTCCCATCTCCCACATGGGCTTTGGTTGTGATGCAGAATGAAGACTTGCTTCTTAGGTGCCTGTTGTTTGCTTTCCAAGTTTGTGAAAACCAGCTTCACTTGGAATATGTAATCGAAACAGATGATCTGTGTTTTCCCCTCTTGTGTTTGGCTCATAAGGAGACTGGCCAAATTAAGGGGAATGAGAGGGACAGATGGCACCCCCATTGTTCCACTTCTGTTTTAAATACATGCTTGACTAAGCCCATCCTGTGCCTCTGTCACAGTGTTGATTCTGCATTTAATGGAGGGCATTTTCTGTGGCCTCATGGGATGTCACTGTTTAGGGGGTCCGTTCTCTTTCTTGTTATGACCAATATGCAGCCCCTATGGCAATAAGAAGCCATCATATGTGGCAGTGAGTATCTAGCTGCTAAGATGTCATTTAAAAAGGCTGGCATTTCTGATACCCTGAGAGGCCCTTAATGATTACTTGCGGCATTCAGTTCAGTGAGCAGTGGGTGAATGCCTCCTCTGCCCCTGTCGTGACTTTCTGTAAGGATCCCTTGTTAATATGATCCACCATCAAAGTCAAGGCTGGGAGTCTGGTATGAAAACCAGAATTCTTTTGTTTAAAGGCATTGTTTTAAAGGTTGTTCAACAAACCTTTCTATAGTCTAGATGAAAAGTAAAGGTAATATATTTTAAAAATTATTTTTATAAGGAGTCGCAGATTTTTAACATACAATAAGGCAATTTTTAATAGCTGCTGGGTAGTGATGTGACTTTAAAAGGAACAGTGTATAAACCTAGAGACAGAAAATCAGAGGGAGGCAAGAGGGTAGCTGAAAACAAATGGTTGACTTGCTTTAGGTGGCTTTTTTACAATATATGCTCTGGTTTGAAAAGTTGAATACAATTCATTTGTCTATCCGCAAATATTTAATAAATGTATACTATGTGCCAGGCATGGTTCCAGAGATATTATCTATATATTGATGCCTTTCTTTGGTATTTGACCAATTTTTAATTCACTTCTGTAATTTTTAATTCACTTTCTTTAAATTGAAAGTCTATTTAGTGTCTCCTTTATAAATCAAAGAAATAATAACGTAGATTTTAGACATACTTCATTGAACCTCTCGAGGCCTTTACTGAGGAACAGTGAATTATATTGGTATTTATTTTGAATTTTTGTCTTCAAAAAAGTGGACTTAAAGGTATCAGTTGGTTCTGTAGTATAACTTAAGTTTACTTATTTCAGGCAAATAAGTATATGGAGGAGGGAAAAGTGAGATTTGTATGTATACACAAAAAGAGTAGGCTAAGATTGCTCGTTTTTATAAGCTTCTCCAAAGTAATGGGCTTACATGATGCCAGGTGTCTGCTGGAAGGGAGTGTCCAGTCACTTACCTGTGTGATACCAAAATGTGTACCTGATAACCTATCAAATCATATTGTCCATCCAAGAGGAAATAACGTAAGGAGGAAAGAGCACAGAAATAGGAATAAAAGAAATTCAGTCTAGACTCAGTCTTGGTGCATGTCTTCTTATAAGTTTACTTCTGTGGGCCTCAGGTCCTGACTCTGAAATGAAAGGATGGTCTGGGCCATCACGTATTATAATCACGAGAGCCTAGTGATACATCTACAAATGTCCATTATGGGGAAAACCTCAGTGGAAGATTCCACAGCTCTCTATGACTTTCTGCTCCAGGATTAAAATGTGCCCTAGTCATTCTGGGCCTTTAATACCCTGTCATGGAGCCATCAGCCTCTCATTCATCCAGTGTCTTCCCTCCATGTCTGTTTCCAAAGTTTGAATCAAGAGTTGACTTTGAAGTTCCCATTGTGGCACAGCAGAAACGAATCTGAGTAGTAACCATGAGGTGGCAGGTTCGATCCCTGGCCTTGCTCAGTGGGTTAAGGATCTGGTGTTCCCATGAGCTGTGGTGTAGGTCACAGATGCAGCTCAGATCCTGCACTTCTGTGGCTGTGGCGTAGGCCAGCAGCTGTAGCTCTGATTTGACCCCTAGCCTGGGAATCTCCATTTGCCCTAGGTGTATCCTTAAAAAAAAAAAAAAGTTGACTTTGAATCACGTCAGGAGAATTGATGCTCATTTTCTGGTGGAAATGGTTTTATAGCAGACTCATGATGCCTCCTGGAGGTTTAAATTAAAGGGGAGAGAATGGGATGGTCTGGGAATTTGGGGTTAATAGATGCAAACTATTGCCTTTGGAATGGATAAACAATGAGATCCTGCTGAATAGCACTGGGAACTAGATCTAGTCACTTATGATGGAGCATGATAATGTGAGAAAAAAGAACGTATATATGTGTGTGTGACTGGGTCGCCTTGCTGTACAGTAGAAAATTGACAGAACAATGTAAACCATCTGTAAAGGAAAAAATAAAAGTCATTATAAAAAAAAAAAGAGATATTCTTAGGAAAAGTTTCTTTAAAACAAGGGTGAAGAGGTGCTATGATGTGCTGTTGTGCTCTCCTTAACTCTCATGATGAATGTTGCCAAAACGCTGCCTCCCTTCCATTAGGAATTATTGCTTTCACCCTATTGACTTCCATAAGCTATTCTTAGATAATATCAAACTTATTTCAATCTGGTGCTTTGGCCAATGCAAATTTTGGCTTCTAGATGGCTGTTTACTTTCATCGATGCTCGGTAAGGACACCCTTAATACTGGGAGTGAGGTGGGGGGCTGGGGGATGGAGATACAGAGACTGGCCCGGTGGTCATCTATAATTCAGTGTCAGCCTTTTAAGGATGTGCATAACCAGACTATCTCAGCTGTAAATCAAGGAAATTGTTTTCAAATATAAATGAGAAAACAGTTTTACCAGGGTTGACTGCTTCTATAATGCAAACTGGATAAATTTCTAAAGAAGTGGCTCCTTTAAATAGAGCACCAAGGGCGAAACACCCCGAGTCTCCCGGTAAAATCTCTTATTGCCCTTTAGGAAAATCCGATGCTGGATTCAACCCAAGACTTTAATTGGCTGGACTCTAGACAAATTGAAAACTGAGGAAAGCCTTTAGGCTTCCAAGATGCTGTCTCTGAAACTGGTTGTCATGATCTACATCTCCGGGCTCAGTGCTCTGTACTCATAAGTACACAGTTTCTAAGTTTTAGATAATACAAGCAAATGCGTTTTAATTGGTTTTATAAAGAATCCAGGTTTTCTTATATAGTAAGTTTGTTTAAAAAATGCTATGTAAAATGTATTGCCTGGTTATTAAATCAACGGTGTGAGAAAAGAGCTCAAATTCTCAGGTGGGAACGGTATGACAAAATGGAGACTTTTGCAGCATAATGCTTGCATTTTGTTTTGCGATTTGTGATTATACTCAGAATTGCATTTGCCAAAAGAAGAGTCAAAGATCTAGGATGCTGCCTCATAAGCAAAAGTGATGTTGTCGATTATATTGGTATCTGAAAGTTGATGGTTTATCTTTATGGTTGGAAGAATAAAAGAATTGTGTGACAAATGGAATATAAACATGAAGCAGCATGACTGCCATTTTTTAAGTTAATTGCAGCTTACAGCAGTGTTAATCTTTCGTTTTGTCTTCGTGTACAAAGACCTTATTAGTTTTATGAAGAAATCGTGAATCATTTTAACCAGGCGTACAGCCTAAAGAGGAATCGAGTTTTGCAACACAAACCACTTGGTTGGGAGAAGTAATGTCTTCAGATGACAAATTCCTGTTGCTGAATTCAATCCTTGTTATATTTAATTGTCTGCCATGCACAGTATAATGTTTTTTAACCCTTTATGATTTCCTAGTACAACAGCAACAACAACAAACCAGTCTGATAGTGTAGCCAGAGGTAACCTTTGGGTTCTGAAGCTTGAGTAGATCCACCAGCTAATTATTTTAGATTATGTCTACTCAGGCCATGTACATCCTATTCTTGACAATGTTTAAGGCTGACACTAGGACATCTCTTTTACACATGTCCCATGCAAACTGGAAAGACTTCTTCCTTTCTATTTGCCATCCCAGATCACTACTCCTGTATTCTAAGCTAGATTAAATCCTTTCCTGGATTCCAAACAAAACAAAACAAGTTTGATGGATCCTTCACTTATATGATTTTTTTGTCACGTAGTGTTTTGCTTATTCCGCTTTACTTAGAATTTGATGGATCCTTCACGTGTATGATTTTGTCACCTAGTGTTTTGCTTATTCCACTTCTTGCCTGTCACAGATATACTGGGCTCTAATCCTTCTGTCTTTTCTGTTGCTCTTTGTATGGTCCTGCAGGTTATTAACATCTCTTTTTAAAGAGAGGACCAATCAGCTCATTGCAGTTTATGTCTTCTTTTCTCAAACCACCCTTCATTCCTTCCCCGTTCTTCACCTAGCTTCTCTGGTCTTCCTCTGAATGTCCCTGGCCCTTTATTTTGCCCTGGATGCCAGTTCACACTTCCAGGAGGAACCCACTAATTCTGTGTGTCTTTATTCCCCTGCAATACTAATACTCTGTCATCTGCTTATCTGAACAATAACATTTCTTTTCATTCCCCTTGTTCTTCTACCTGTTTGTTCCTAGTACCCATGGAGCCATTTTACTCCTTCTTTGTCTTCCCGTTACTAATATTCACTGATACTTATTCATCAATGAATATAGGTGACAGGCAACTAATCTGTGTATTCTATTTGCATACTTCTTACCATTCTATGCCTTCAGGTACATTATAGCTTGATCCAGACAATCCCAAGAGGTGACAGTCCCTCTTTCGTAGGTGAGGAATCTCGTGTTCCGAGCATTTTAAGTGACTTGACCTTGTCCCATAGCTCAACCAAGGTTAGGACCCAGGTCTATGGACCCTTTCTATTATATCATATCATCTCTCTCTGGCAGAAGGATTGCAATCCATTGAAAAATCTCCACCGACACTAGAAACTGGATGGAAATTAACCAAAGCCTTCATTGTACCTTTGCAGATGAGAGTCCCTACACTAAATGCGCCAGCCAGACAAAGCCGCCTGACGGAGCGTTGGCTGCGAGGAGACAGAGCATCCCAGGTTAGACCAGACGGTTGGATTTTTCAGCTCTTTTGCCTTTGAACCCTGTTATCTGGTGATCCTAAAGAGTTCCAACTTGGTAAAAAAAAAAAAAAAAATCAGTGCTGCATTCTACACAACTTGTTCAAACAGTATTCATGAAAGCTAGCCTCTGAAAAGTTTGCCGACTTGTGAGAATTCGTCTTGCGTGCAAATCCTTTGTAAAATGACTTGAATTTCTATCAGCCCTCACTCATTTACTTGCTTCCACCTCTGTTTTCAGGGGACGATTCTCATGGCAACATCTATCCCTTTCCTGAGACAAACCTGGCAGAACAAAGTGGTTCACAATTGCTGTGGCAGATCTTATATATGCCGAATAACAAATGACTCCTTTCGTCTTGTCTCTTTGAACTTGGGTTTACTTCCATTGAAGAACTCTTGTAAAATTCTGGGACTTTGTTTCCTTAGGAAGCGGTGATTAGGATTCTTGTAATACCATAAGTGACACCTGTTTTTTCAACCAAACATTTCGGAGACGTATCTCAAATCGTCTTTATCCCCAAACGTCAAAATTTTGAAGCTCTGAATTTGAGAATGTTGCAAGCGTTCTAAAATTAAAGGAGGAAGGAAATTCAAAATATTATTCAAATTTTATCTGAACTAGGTAATTCATGAAAAACCTCTTACGGGAGCAACTGTACTTCAGCAAAGCATTCAAAGCATTAATACATTTAGACATTTATCAAAAACGTCTTTATATGTTTTATACAAGCAAATTGAGTACAGCTAAACCTTAGTGACAGGATTTTCGAGTACAGCCGTTTAACAATTCACGAGAAACAAGGCAGTGTTTCCAACATTAAATTGGATGGTTTGGCAAATCTGTCAGTGAAAAGGGAGCGTTTCCATTTGAATAAAGAGCATATGAGTTCAGTTTCTGCCCGGTTCATGATTATTATTTATTTTCATAAGAACTGCATGTAGTTCTGAAGGCTTAGGTTCATTATGCAAGTACATGGCTTATACAGAGGCATATTGTGAATATGTTATATATCCTTGTTTGTGTGCATTGAAGATTCTAAAGTAATTTGCATTCTGTAATTAGATGGCATCACCCAATGCTGAGATTGCTTCTATTCCATCCTGTAAAACATCATTCTTGGTGCCAGTCACATTTAGAAAAATTCCAGCAGTCAGCTATGGGCTGTTCTCTGCTTTCTCCTTGTTAGCAGTAAAGAAGTACCCAGAGTTTGAAGTTCAAGAATGCCAGTTATCCATCAGTTCCTTCTTGACTTTGTGTGTGTGTGTGTGTGTGTCTTTTTTGGGCCACACTCACGGCATATGGAGGTTCCCAGGCTAGGGGTTGAATTGGAGCTGTAGCTGCCAGCCTACACCATAGCCACAGCAATGCCAGATCCAAGCCACATCTGCAACCTACACCACAGCTCACGGCAACGATGGATCCTTAACCCACTGAGCAAGGCCAGGGATCGAACCGGCAACCTCATGGTCCTTAGTCGGATTTGTTAACCACTGAGCCACGACGGGAACTCCAACCTACTCTCTATCTTAAAAAAAAAAAAAAAAAAAAAAAATTAAGGAACTTCTTGGAAACTGCTTTCTGACTAAATTCTAACATTTGGAGTTCTGAACCTTTACTATCTAATTTTAAAAATACCCATTAATTCTTGTTCTGGCAAAAAAAAAGAAGGGATGATCTTTGGCCAGGAAGTCACTTAAATCAAAGAGAGAGCTAACCCATCATCCAGAAATATTTAAGCAGCCACCTGTCTTGGCCACCTTTATCCTTATAAAATCCATGAAAGACAGAGAGAAGGGGGGGGGGGAGGGAGGCTGGAAAAATATACACTCTTTATATTTGCTGCGACTTCATCTGAAAATTCCCAAAATGTTCTCCTGATGAGCTGAGGGGGACCCCCAAGGAGCTTAAAAAGCAAGATGCAAATTACAGCCTTCCTTTCTCCTTTGCTTACCTTCCAACCTCACTTCCCTCAAAAGTATTATTGCCACCCTGGTAGCCAGGAAAGGGATGTCTAGAAAAATGCACCAAGGAAGTGAAAGGGGCCTAAGGATCTACTGGCTCCTGGATCTTCTCAGTGCAAAGGCGCTTCTCGGGGCAGATGCAGCCCCAGGGCCATTTGGTGCCCTGATTACTGGGCAGTAAGCAGGCACCTGGAAGCTGAAAGTTTAATGGAGCAATGGCTTTTCCTCGCATCTCTCCCTACTGACCCACTGGTGGCAAGTGAATATGACCGTTCGTGTGAACACTTTCTCTGATGGAAGCGGTGGAGGTGTGAGGAGTAAGAGTATAAGGGAGTGGAAAGCACTTTAAGCTTCTCTATACAGGTTTTATGAAAGCTTAAGCCAGAGTTTCCATCGTGGCTCAGTAGTTAACGAATCTGACTAGGAACCATGAGGTTGCGGGTTCAATCCCTGGCCTTGCTCAGTGGGTTAAGGATCCGGCGTTGGCGTGAGCTGTGGTGTAGGTTGCAGACATGGATCGGATCCTGCGTTGCTGTGGCTGTGGCGAAGGCCGGCGGCTACAACTCTTGTTAGACCCCTAGCCTGGGAACCTCCATATGCTGCGGGTGTGGCCCTAGATAAGGCAAAAAGACAAAAAAAAGCTTAAGCTGTTGTTTGAAATTTACTCTAGGAGTCCCCTGGTGGCTCAGTGAGTTAAGGACCTGGCAGAGCTTGGGTCACTGCTGTGGCTCAGATTTGATCCCTAGCCTGGGAATTTCCACATGCCCTGGGCATAGCACCCCCCCCGCCCCAAGAAAAGAGATTTATTGTATAAATACAGACCTGATGCTTCCTGGACTAAATATTCATACACATTTACATAGATAATATTTCTTAACGTGGGTTCCATTATTTCCATGGCATAATAAAGAATAACTTAAGAATTCTGACCCAGAGAGGTAACCTTGAATGTTAACAGAAATATAATTTGCTTTTCATTCATATCAAAACCCACTGCTGTCGTCTACACTCAAAATTGCTACAGCAATTATTTTATAATCACTAGTCAAATATGTGCCTTTCATTAAATGACAATTCTAGCTGTAAATCCTTTCATACCCCTCCTGTCTCTTCTCAAAAAAAGGGAATGGATTAAACATCTCTTAGGACCAAAATGCATTTGCTTTGCATAAAGGGAAAGTGCATTTTTCATGTTATTTGGAAACGTCATTTTAATCGTGTCTTTTATGGCATAGTGTCTAAAAAAGATGTTCTAGTGTTTCAGAAGGTTTTATAAAATTTTTAATAATGATAATAGTAAAAACCAAAATGATGAATAAACCTATAACACTGAAGTTTAAATTTAAAGACAACATTCTGTTAAAAAATACTGAGGCGTATTTTCAATCTCACTTCACTGTTTTTTCAAAGAGAGGATGAATTCCCAGTACAAAGGCATACTAACAGATTCTACTAAACATCTCTATTTATTGTAAAGAATCTATTGGAGTTCCCGTTGTGGCTCAGGGAGTTGAGAAACCAACATAGTGTCCATAAGGATGTGGGTTCCATCCCTGGCCTCATTCAATAGGTTAAGGATCTGGAATGGCTGCAAGCCAGAGCATAGGTCACAGATCCAGCTCAGATTCCACGTTGCTGTGGCTGTGATGTAGGCCCAGCTGCGGCTCTGATTCGACCCCTAGCCTGGGAACTTCCATATGCTGCAGGTGTGGCCCTAAAAAGAAAAAGAATTTTTCTGCTCTTCCTATATATGACAGAGTACTGGTGAGTTGAAGTTTGACCACCTGAAGGATTTGCCCAAATTATACAGGTTATCTGTACAGACTCTTGCTTTGACGGATTCTGCAGTAATTTGTGGCTCTACCCATTTGGAGATGAAGCGTTTAATCATATCTGTCTAATATCCACAAAGGGACAAGAAAGGATACTATACAAGACTGAAGGCCTAGAGTTAGTGTAGTATTTATTTGATTTGCCTCTTTTTCCAGGTAGGATGGCTTTCTTTGCTGAGTATAGTCTTCACAAAGAATTCTGGGCAGTTCACAATAGCAGCAAGATGTCAAGCACTCACATCTACTACATTTCCAAACTTTGGTGCTCCAGGAAAATTAACTCCGTAGCCAGAATGACACCGCAGAAGTCTGTGTGGGAGTTTTTTCCTCCTAGAATATGAGAGAAGACATTGATCAATTTGGTCCTAATGAAATGATGATACGTCTTTGCTGCTTCTCATATCTGGATATTTGCAGAAGGTGTACAAGTAGGGAGCTTAGCCCAAGATGTGTACGCTTAATGCTGCTTAAAATCCATCCAGGAAGCATGGACACCTACTGAAAAACCAAAGTGTGGAAAACAAAACAGTGCCCTTGGCACCAGAGAGTAGCTGGCAACCTTGAATTAAGGGGGAAGGGCAGGAATTTTCAAGGTTCTGTCCTCTCTGTTCAGCATTTGTTAGCACACAATTTGATGCTTCATTGGTCTAAACTTTCATTATTGCAGCAGATACAGAGTGTGACATTTACACCGGGGTTTTATAGCTCGAACACCGTTCGGGTGAATGAAGGGCATTTGCTCTGAATTTCGGTCCTCGTTCTTCCTCTGCTTAGTTCCACCATCGAGCGTATCCAAGAAATGGGCGAGTCCCAAGGATGCAAAATCAAAGTCAGCTGACTCAAGCAAACATGTCGTGTCAGACAAATCCTGATGCACAATGTATACGTGTATCAAACCATCACACCGTACACTTGAAGTAGCTTTCAGTTTTGTCAATTACATCTGGATAAAACTGGCAGAGCGGGCAGGTGGGAAGGACGTAAAGGACCATGATGCTTGCAGTGTACTCTCGAAAGATTCAGGAGCGAAAAAAAAGAGATGTCTCTGTATGGCTGTGTACAGCTGGAGGATATGAAGGAATGCTTTAGAGTGTTCCTGCTGCTCTCATACAGTTTTTAAATTATTCCATAGAAAAGTAAATTGACAGAACACTGTAAACCAACTATAACAGAAAAAATAAAAAGCAGTAAATTTTTTTTTTTAATTTAAAAAAGGAATGGTGGAGTTCCCATCGTGACGCAGCAGTTAACGAATCCGAATAGGAACCATGAGGTTGCGGGTTCGATCCCTGGCCTTGCTCAGTGGGTTAAAGATCTGGCGTTGCCGTTAGCCGTGTTATAGGTCGTGGATGCTGCTCGGATCTGGCATTGCTGTGGCTCTGGTGCAGGCCGGCAGCTACAGCTCCAATTCGACCCCTAACCTGGGAACCTCCATATGCCACGGGTGCAGGCCTAAAAAAAAAAAAAGCAGAAAAATAAAAGTAAAAAATAAAAAAGGGTTGGTGCTAGGTTGCTATAGATGCTGCCCAAAGATGCTGAGTCAAACTCTGCTGTTAGTGAGGGAATGACCTGGAAAATTCCCAGGGGTGAGCAGCTTTGATACTCAGGCTGTCCTGCATCCTCAGAGGAGGCCAAGGCAAGGACAGCGGGGACCAGTGTCCTCCTGAAGCCCCTCATAATCAGCGTTAAGAACTCAAAACGATGTTTACAAGTTAATAATTATTGTATATTCAGGAAATTTGCAAAACGATGTCATTTCTTGAGAGATAAGTTTCTAAGATCATAAAGCTGAGACTCTTGGTAGCACTGCACATGTGTCTGAGATTCTGCCCACACCCTCATTTGTGTTTTTCTTTTTTCTTTTTCTTTTTTTTTTCTTTTTTACAGCCACACCTATGGCATATGGAAGTTCCCACACTAGGGTCAAATTGGAGCTGGAGCTACCAGCCTACACTACAGCCGCAGCAATGCCAGATCAAACCACATCTGTGACCTATGCCACAGCTTGCAGCAATACTGGATCCTTAACCCACTGAGCAAGGCTAGGCAGGGATGGAACCCACATCTTCATGGATACTAGTCAGGTTCTTAACCTGCTGAGCCACAAGGGGAACTCCCCCATTTGTGTTTTCATTTTTTTTATTTCCTTTGTTTTTCTTTCGTTTAACCATTAGCTATTTTCTGGCCACAGTGTGCAGCAGCTTAATGTGGGATCTCAGTTCCTATACCAGGGATTGAACCCAGGTCACGGTGGTGAAAGTGCCAAATCCTGACCACTAGACCACCAGTGAACTTCCATGTTTGTTTTTCCATAGTACTTATCACAACCTGAAACTGACTGATAAACTTGTTATTTTTCTTTCTCATCCCCTCACTAAAACGTGAGATACCCTAAGGTAGTGCTTTATATGTCTGGTTCACCCCCGTTGTCTTCCATGCATGGAACAGTGCTTAGCAAGTAGTAAAGATTCAGTCAATATTTGTGGAATGAATGAGCAGGCAGAGATCACCAGGCAGATGTTCTCTGTGCAGAGTCTGTTACCTTATGACTAGTGTATTTTGCTACCAAAAAAAAAAAAAAAAAGTGCAACACAGTCTTTGTTTACCATGTATTTTCTGACTCATCCTATGCGGTGCAGTAGCTATTCACATGGGCCTCAAGGCTGCACCAAATACGGCATTTCTAAGGAAATTCATCTGTTGCCCAAGACGAATGAATGAAATATAAGTCAACTAGAAGCTAAAGAATTTTAAAGGCCAGACATCTCCCCTCAGCCTCATTTGTTTCCATTTGAACAGAAAATGTCTGTGCAGTCCTCCAACACCTAAAGAGAACATTTGAGCCCAGTATAACGATAAATTTGACAAGATGAGAATGATTCATTCGACAATGTGTTCTGCTGTAGAAAAAAGGCTAAAAATATGCCAAAATATCTGGAGCCTATAAATAGAGCAATGCAAAGCAGAACTTATTACTTCTTATGGCAGGTACACATGAAGGATTCCCCCCAGGGAGCTGATCCACTTTGCTCTGTGACTGGTGGTACATACTGAGTTCTCCCCAGATAGCGCCGGGCAGAATGAGCAGCTTGATTTGTGTGCTCAGTGCTGTGGCTTTCATGAGCAATTTGGGGAAATGACTGTCAATGATGTTTGAACTTCTCTCCGGCCTTAGTAAACACGGGTGAAATATAATGAAGTGGTACATAGGCAGCAAAGGATTTTTAAACAATAATTCTTCCAGCCTATGATTTGGGGGCACTTATTTGTAGGGAATTCGTCCTGTGCCTGGGTATTTCCTGAGCACCTCCGCCTTCTCCATGTTCCATGAGTAGTGGCACTTGGTCAGTATCGGGTTCCAGGTACACACAGAAATCAGAGTGACTCTGATGACGGCCAACACAGCCTCCCAGGGTCCGAAGAACAGTTTCCAAGGAAACATGCATGTGAGCTACAAGGAGAAAGTCCTTTCTGGCTACAACTTTGGCACTGAAGAAAAATGAATTCTCTCGCACCCCAAGTTAGGGAGATCTTTGGTCCAGGGTTTTTCCATTAAGTGACTTTAGAGGATTAGGCTGGGTGAAAGTTGCATGGATTGATTGCTAGGAAAAAAAAGAACCATCTTACACAGTTTACTATAAAATACAGCAGTTGGGTCCTTTTCTTCTCCATTGGGCTTAACAGGACTTAAGAACAGCTTCTCAGCTTCAGTCATCTTCATGTGAGTCATATATTCTACCTTGCCTATGAGTAAAATGATTTTAAATGAATCGAAATTGATTCACTTTGTTCCTTAGCTTTATTCTGAGCTTGATTATCTTGAATTTGATATGCTGGTTATAATTTTCTAATAAATTTTAAATGTTTTTATCCCTGGACATTTTTTTGAAAGGTTTAGATGTTCCCTTAAAGAGGCTATATCCATCAATGTTTATATACACTGCATGTTGGGCAACACTGGTTTGGAGTAAGATTCTGCTCGGAAGAAATAACTCTGGGAGCCCCGGTGCTCTGTAGTTCTTCTGTATATTGTTAAGTAGTTGTTGATTTCTGGTGCAGTTACAGGTTATTTGGACAGGAGTGGGCGGCATTGGGGGCTTTTGCTATAAAATGAAAAGAAATACTGAAGGAAAGAGAGGAGATTGGCGTTCCCGTCATGGCTCAGTGGTTAAGGAATCCAACTAGGAACCATGAGGTTGCAGGTTTGATCCCTGGCCTCGCCCAGTGGGTTAAGGATCCGGCATTGCCATGAGCTGTGGTGTAGGTCGCAGACACGGCTCAGATCCCCGTTGCTGTGGCTGTGGTGTAGACAGGCAGCTACAGCTCCGATTAGACCCCTAGCCTGGGAACCTCCACATGCGTGCGAGTGTGATCCTAGAAAAGACATTAAAAAAAAAAGGGAGATTGAACAATATTAACCCAAAGCCTAGGGAATAACAAGAATGCAATGATCATAAGAGTAGCCTAATCTAGAAAGAGAATATGAGGGAAGCCATAGATAATTATAAAACCACCAGTTGTCATTTCATTTCATGCTGTGTTCCTAGTGTGAGCCTAATCATTTTGATAAATAATCTTTCATTGCTTCCTCACAATTCCTCCAGGAAGTAAGTTTTGTTCATTTCTCTGTAACAGATGAGCCAACTTAAGTTCAGAGAGTTCAAGTAACACGTCCAAGGTCACAGGGCTAGAAAGTAGTGGAGCTCAGATTACAGTGAATTTCAACCAGAGTCCTGAGCAGTGAGTGAAAGAACTTGCTGAGGAGAATTCGTAATGAGAATGAGGTGTAAAGACTTTGACTTCTAGAGACCAGTGGAGCCTCTGCTCTGAAATGCTGTAAAAAAATGTCAGGTGAGGGAGTTCCCGTCTTGGCTCAGGGGGTTAAGAACCTGATATAGTGTCCGTGAGGTTGCAGATTCAATCCCTGGCCTCACTCAGTGGGTTAAGGATCTGGTGTTGCCGTGGCTGCAGCATAGGCTGGCAGCTGTAGCTCTTATTCGACCCCTAGCCCGGTAACTTCTATATGCTGCAGGTGCAGCTCTAAAAAGAAAAAAAGAAAAAAGAAAAGGTCACGTGAGCAGCAGCCCCTGAGTGCGGGTGGCCTCGTGGCCTCTCTATCCGAGTGGAAGAATCTATCTCAGTCGTAAGTGACTGTGCCCTTGATTACAAGTGGGCCAATGAGTGGAGGCTGAGGTTATGGGGATCATGCCATTATTTCTCTGAGTAGCTGAGGGCTAGGAGAAAATGAGGAGGCAAACGGATAGTGTGCTTTCACTGTTCTATAATTTATCCTATACATTTATGATTTTCAAGGGAAAAAAATTAAATTGGCCAAGCAAGCTTTGAAATACTTGTTCTTAAACTGGAAACACCTTAACTCCATGCTTTGTGTTTCCCTTCTAAAACCTGAGAATAATGCAGAGTTTTAAGATAGCCCTGAATAGATGGAATGAGTCACTTTGTTCTGTGGCCGGGGATTTAACCTTGCAAAGAGGTTTCTAAAATCAGTTCATATATCTCCCATTATCCAGTTCAGTAAGTAAAGACTGACTTTGGGCAATGTGCTCTATATGCACATTTTCATTTCTTTTAATATTGAACATTCTTATACATTTCTAAGGACTCTTACTGAGCTAGTTGTTAAACTGATGTTATAAAGATTTCGGCTTCAATGGAGTTCCTGTCATGGCACGTCAGAAATGAATGCGACTAGGAACCATGAGGTTGTGGGTTCGATCCCTGGCCTTGCTCAGTGGGATAGGGATCCCGCGTTGCCTTCAGCTGTGGTGTAGGTTGCAGACGTGGCTCAGATCCTGCATTGCTGTGGCTGTGGTGTAGGCTGGCAGCTATAGCTCTGATTTGACCCCTAGCCTGGGAACCTCCATATGCCTCAGGTGTGGCTGTAAAAAAAAAAATTTCTGCTTCAACGTTTGTGGGGAAATACTTTATAGCACCTGGCAAATCTTTTTTTCTCTTCAGGAGTTTGATTACACCCCTGGTGTTTTCCTGCCTTCTGCATAGAATGTAAACAACTGCTTGTACATTGATTCTATACATTTCACTCTGGCATACTTTGCTGTATTCCTTGTTTTTCCTCCAACCAATCCTTTACTTACTCCCTAAGTCCTAGGTAGTTTATAACTAAAATGGTCTTCTCTCTCTCTCTTTTCTTTTTTGCTTCTTAGGGCCAGAGGTGCGGCATGGAAAGTTCACAGGCTAGGGGTCGAATTGGAGTTACAGCTGCTGGCCCACACCACCACGGCCCACACCAACGCCAGATCCTTTACCCACTGAGCGAGGCCAAGGATCGAACCCACATCCTTATGGATCTTAGTCAGGTTTGTTACCACTGAGCCACGAGGGGAACTCTTCCTCTCATTTTTTGATTCTGAGTTTTTCTCTAAACTATCCCTTATACAGTCATTCAACATTTAATTATTCAACAACTTCTTGGGCACCGACCACGTACCTAGTACTATGCCAGAAACTAGCTGTACAAGCCTCTCATCTCCTGGGACTGACATGCTAGTGGGAGAGACAGACATTCAGCACACAGTCATTTCCTAACATAAGGGCAGGCTATGCTGAGTACAATACAGTGAAATTAACTAGTATAAGGAATAGCAGAAAAATATGAACTCTGTATTTGAAAAGAAAGTCAAGGATAGCCTCCATTAGGCAGCAGTGATTGAGTGAGCATAAAATGAGAGATAAACGCATAATGGTCTGGAGGAAGAGGATTTAAGGCCAAAAGGAAAGCAAGTGCAAAGGCCCTGAGGTCTGTACACACTTGGCTTGTTAAAGAAACTGAGAGAAGGCCAGCGTGGCCAGAAAGGAAGAAGCATGGCTAAGCAGGAGATGAAGTTGACAAAGGTGGCTTCTGCAGGACTTGTAGCCAAGGTAAGAGCATGGGTTTTTATTCTGAGTGTGACAGGAAACCATTGCAGGGACTGAACAGTTGAGATACTGATGCCTCTCTAGCTTCTATATGGAAAATAGACTTTTTAAGGAGGCATGAGCAGAGTCAGGGAGACCAATTACTGTTGCAGCATTCCATGCAAGAAATGATGGTGACTTGGACTAGGATGATGGAGGTGGAGGCAGTGAAAAATGGTCAGATTTTTGAAGCAAGAGCCTAAAGAACCTCTTGACAAATTAGATGTGGAATGTGAGAGGAAAAGAGGATCCTAGGATGAGTCCAAGGTTTTTGCGCTTGATTGGGAAAAGAGTAATGCTACTTACTGAGACAGAGAGCCTCTAAGGAAAAAATGGGTGAGTGGAAGGGGGAACAGGAAACACAGAGGAAAGATCAGTGGAGATGGAAATTTGGAAGCTATCAGTTTGTAGTTACATCTTGAGGATGAGTGATACCATCTCGGTGGTGCAGAATATTGAGTTGGGGTCCAGGGTCTGAGCCTGGGGCATAGCAAGCTTCAGAGACCAGCCGTGCAGGAAGTTTCAGCAGAAGACATGGAGGAATAGAGGCAGGAGGAAGAGAACCAGGAGAATGCGGCGCCCTGGAATCCAGGTTAAGAACCACACGTGACCAGGGAGGGAGGAGAAAACTGAGTCAAATGTTGATGATAAAATGGATTAGGTGGGGACAGAGAATTGGCTGGAGGATTCTGTAAGTGGAGAGCTTTTAGTGATCCTAGCTAGAGAAGCTGCAGTGAAACGGTGGGAGTACAAGCCTGATTTGAGTGAGCTGGGGTGTGTAGAAGGACCTGAGTGAACAGAGTCAGAGAATATGGAAAAATCTATCAAGAGGAGCAGGAAAACGGGACAGTAGTCGGAGGGGACATGTGATCTGGGGGAGACTCCTTTTTTTTTTTAATTTATCTTTTCAGGTCCGCACCCGCGGCATATGGAGGTTCCCAGGCTAGGGGTCTAATCAGAGATGTAGCCACTGGCCGACACCACAGCCACAGCAACACCAGATCCGAGCTGCGTCTGCGACCTACACCACAGCTCACGGCAACGCCGGATCTTAACCCACTGAGCGAGGCCAGTGATCGAACCCATGACCTCATGCTTCCTAGGCAGACTCGTTTCCGCTGTGCCACGACGAGAACTCCCGAGACTCTCTTTTTAAATATGGGAGAGGATACAGCACGGTTGTGTGCTGATGCGGCTAATCTGGTGGAGTGGGAGATAGATCAGCATGGGAGGGAAGGGGGATGAAAGTGAAAGCCAAGTCTTCAAAGAGGGGGCCGTCCAGCAGGCAGTGGAGGTGTCAGCAGGAGGGGAGGCAGGCCAGTCCAAGGGCATGGGGCAGGAGGATTATGGCAGACTTCCTGCTAAGAAGATACGTGAGTCCTCTTCTGATCGGTCTGTTTTCTTCTTGAAATAATAGGTGACGTCATCACAGAGAGGAAAGAGGGAGGAGATGATACTGGCTTGTATGGCCAGGAGGAGGTGTCATTTCACAGGCTGGGAGAGCGGACTGCCTTGGGCAGCGTCCGAAGGATTACTCTGCCGCCCTGTAGACCTTCTAACCGAATAGAACCCTCTTCTCTCTTAAAAGCCTGACCTCCTCCAATCAAAAGGGGATAAAAGGAACTTACACATCAGACCCCAATGCCCCCTGCTGTCCCCTATGTCATAGTCCATCTCCCCTGAAAGCTCTCCTAGAAGTTCTACCTCCATAACCATTTCTCTTTATGAAAACCCAGAATGTTAATATTTTTCTTAAACTTTTTGGCAGTTTAGCTCACCCTGTTTCAAGTAATTATTGCTTCACCATTATTTTCCTGGGTTCTAGACTTATCTCTAGATTTACAGCCCCGTATAGTTAAGAAAATGTTTCTTTTCCTTTTTTTTTTTTTTTTGCTTTTTATGGCCACCCCTGCAGGATATGGAAGTTCCCAGTCTAAGGATCAAATAGGAGCTGTAGCTGCTGGCCACAGCCACAGCCACAGCAACTCGCAACCTGAGCCACGTCTATACCACAGCTCACGGCAACACAGGATCCTTAACCCACTGAGCGAGGCCAGGGATTGAACCCACATCCTCATGGATCCCAGTCAGGATCGTTAACCACTGAGCCACCAAAGGAACTCCCAAGAAAATGTTTCTTTATTGGAGTGTCCTGGTGACTCAGCAGGTTAAGGACCTGGTGTTGTCACTGCTGTGGCTCGGGTAGCTGCTGTGGCTCAGGTGTGATCTCAGGCCCAGGGATTTCTGCATGGTACAGGCTTGGCCAAAAAAAAAAAAAAAAGGAAAGAAAGTGTTTCTTTATTAAAAATTCTCCAACCAAGCTTTGCCCAGCAAAGCTAACTGGTTGCCATCCATTATTATTGTACTAAAGACTCCTCTTTTCACTTATTTTAGGATCTGATCACTATGATGCATCAAAACTTACAAAACACTGAGGTGGAATGAGGAGGCATAACTTGTAGTCCTCACTCTTTCTCTTCCAAACACCAAAACCTACACCCGCAGCACACACACACACACACACACACCCCTTTCCTTCTGCTTTCTTCTTTCGCTATAGGAAACTTGAAATCTAATTTCTTCTGCTTCAATATTTTTACTATCTTACAGGTAACCCCACTTGTTAAAATCTCTGCCTGTTAGGAAGTGTTTATTACACCAACGGGCTGACATCTCCCATCTTAAACCTCTACCCCTTTGGTGCTTCTAATTCTTCTGAACTTCTTAAGAGTCTTTCAGATACTTTAATGGACCTGTCATCTCTTCCCTGAGTCGTTGTTATTGTTTAACCACGTAAAGCGTGTCCCTTCCTTCAGCCTGGCCTCCTGTGACATATCCTTCATGCCCTAGTAGCCTTTCTCCAGTTGGTCAGTGCTCTCCAGCAAGCCAAAACAGACTCCTTCCTCCAGCTAAAGAGCACAGAGTAAAAGAAAACCATTACCTTCTCTGATCTGGGAATTCCACTCAGTTAATGCAGATCAAGACCGTATTTTTAAACTAAATATTTGTTTCCATTGAACTTGCAGTCCACAGGCCTTGTTCTCATGAATTTCTCTCAAGATCGAGGCTTCCTTCCCTTGAACAGTAGAATTTCATATAATGGTGGGCAACGCTGTACTCTTAGTTCATCTGCCCACACATCTACTTCTGTTATATTCAGCTAGTAACATTCGAGAAGAGGAGAGGAGGAGGGCTACTAACAGTGACTGAGCATCTATTTTGTACCAGTCTTATGTTTTCAAATGAGATAGTTAAATTAACCCAATTTTGGGGAGGAAGAAATTAAGGCTCACCAAGGCTTAAGTAACTTGCCCAAGTTCAACCAACAGCAGAGCTGATTTCGGAGTTTAGATTACTTTAATCCAAAGTCCCTCATCTTTCAGCTGCTGTACCCAGCTCTTAAATGAATCAGCTTATCTTTCCCACATAGTAAACACAGTCTTTATTCCTGCACATCGCATATACTTGCCACTCTTCATAGCTATGAATTAGCCGTGAATTTGATAAGCATCTAACAGTATTAATGATTTTGAGCAAAGCAGTACCAAGGACAGATCTCTGCAGCATCCCCACCAGAAACCTTGACCCTTCCCCATTAACACCAATCTGGGGGCTTTGGGGATCATCCACAGTGAGCCCTCAAGCCACAAACTTTCAGTTCACAGTACTCTGTTCCATAAGTTATCGTGAGAGAGCTTTCTTACAGCCCACTGAAATGCTCAAATATGTATTTACATTCTACTGTCTTTATAAATTGGCATCCCAAGGAGATATTATAGGTTCAGTTCCAGACCACCATAATAAAGCCCATATCACAGTGAAGCAAGTCAGGAGAATCTTTTGGTTTCCCATTGCATATAAAAGTTTTGCTTACACTATAGTCTGGTAAGTGTGCAGTACCATTTTGTCTTTTTTAAAAAACGATGTGCATATCTTAATTTAGAAACACTTCGTTACTAAAAAGTTCCAACCATCACCTGAGCCTTCAGCAAGTCATCCTCTTTTTTTCTGGTAGAAGGTCTTGCCACAAGGTTGAGGGCTGATGACTGATCAAGGTGGCGATTGCTAAAGGCTGGGGTCATTGCTGCAGTTTCTTAAAATAAGACAATGACGAGGTTTGCTGCATAGACTGACTCTTCCTTTCATGACTGACTTCTCTGTAGCATGCAATGCTGTCTGATAATGTTTTATCCACAGTAGAGCTTCTTTCAAAATTGCAGTCAGTCCTCTCAAACGCTGCTGCTGCTGTATCACATAGGTTACATAATATTCTAAATCCCTTGCTGTCACCTCAGCAGTCTTCACAGCATTTTGGAGTGGGTTCCATCTCAAGAAACCACTTTCTTTGGTCAACCACAAGAAGCAACTCTTCATCCATTCAAGCTTTATAATGAGATTATGGCAATTCAGTTACATCTTCAGTCTCCACTTCCAACTGTATTTTTCTTGCTATTTCTACCACGTCTGTTGTTATTTACTCCACTAAAGTCTTGAACCCCTCGTAACCATCCATGAAAGCTGGGAGTCAACTTCTTCCCAACTTTTGTTAATGCTGATATTTTGACCTCTTCCCATGAATCATGAATGTTCTTCATGGCATCTAGAGTGGTGAGTTCTTTCCAGAAAGTTTTCAAATTGCTCTGTCCAGATCCATCAGAGGAATCACTATCTATGGCAGCTATATCCCTATGAAATATATTTCTTAAATCATAAGATTTGAAAGTCAAAATTACTCCTTGGTCCATGGGGCGCAGAATGGATATCGTGTTAGCAGGCATGAAGATGGTGTTAATATCATTGTACATCTCCATTAGAGCTCTTGGGTGACCAGGTGCTTTGTCAATGAGCAGTCATATTTTGAAAGGAATCTTTTTTCTAAGCAAGAGACCTCAGTAGTGGGCTTAAAATATTCAGTAAACCGTGTTGTCAGTAGATGTATTGTTCTCCAGGCTTTGTGGTTGCATTTATAGAGCACACGGGGAGTAGATTTAGCGTAATTCTTAAGAGCCCTAGGATTTTTATAATGGTAAATGAGCACTGACTTCAATTTAGAGTCACCAACTGCTTTAGCTCCTGACTGACAAGAGAATCAGCTTAGTCTTTGAAGCTCTAAAAGTTGACTTCTCCTCTCTAGCTGTGAAAGCCCTAGGTGGCATCTTCTTCCAATGAGAGGCTGTTCCATCTTCATTGAAAATCTGTTGTTTAGTGTAGCCACCTTTATTAATTATATTAAATCTCCTGGAAAACTTGCTGCAGCTTCTATATCAGCGCTTGCAACCTTTGTGCTATGGAGACAGCTTCTTTCCCTAAACTTCATGAATCAGCCCCTGCTAGCTTCCAACTTTTCTTCTGCACCTTCTTCACCTCTCCTAGCCTTCCTAGACTTGAAGGGCATTAGGGCTTTGTTCTGGATTAGGCTTTGGCTTCAGGGAACGTTGTGGCTAGTTTGATTTTCTATCCAGACCATTACAACTTTCTCCATATCAGCAGCGACGCTGTTTCACTTTCTTACCACTTGTGTGTTCATAGGAATGGCACTTTTCATTTCCTTCAAGAACTTTTCCTTTGCATTCAAGACTTGGCCTTCTGTTTGGTGCAAGAGGTCTAGTTTTTGGCCCATGTCATCTTTTTTTTTTTTTTTTGTCTTTTTAGGGCCACATCGTCGGCACATGGAGGTTCCCCATCTGGGGGTTGAATTGGAGCTGTAGCTGCTGGCCTACGCCACAGCCACAGCAACACCAGACCTGAGCTGAATCTGTGACCTACACCACAGCTCACAGCAATGCCAGATCCTTAACTCACTGAGCCTGAGTGAGGCCAGGAATCGAACCTGCATCCTCATGGCTGCTAGTCAGATTCGTTTCTGCTGAGCCACAATGGGAGCTGCAGTCTCGTCTTTTGACATGCCTTCCTCACTAAGCTTAATCATTTCTAGTTTTTGATTTAACGGGAGAGACATGTGACTTCTCCTTTCACTTCAAAGCTTGGTGGCCATTGTTGGGTTGTTAATTGGCCTAATCTCAATATTATTGTGTCTCAGGGAATAGGGAAACCCAAAGAAAGGGAGAAAGATGGGGGAAGGCCAGTCAGTGGAACAGTCAGAACACACGACATTTATTGATCCAGTTCACTATCTTATGCAGCTCATGGTGTCCCAAAACAGAGACAATAGTAACATCAAAGATAACTAATCACAGGAGTTCCTGTCATGGCTCAGTGGTTAACGAACCCTACTAGTATCCATGAAGACACAGGTTTGAACCCTGGCCTAGCTCAGTGGGTCTGTGATCTGGCATTGCTGTGAGCTATGGCACAGGTTGCAGACAAGTCTCGATTCCTTGTTGCTATGGCTGTGGCATAAGCTGACAGCTGTAGCTCCGATTCAACCCCTAGCCTGGGAACTTCCCTATGCCGCAGGTGTGGCCCTAAAAAGACAAAAGACAAAAAAAAAAAAAAAATCACTAATCACAGATCACCATGATGAACAGAGTAATGATTTTTTAAAGTTTGAAATATTTCAAGAACTACCGAAAGGTGACACAGAGACATAAAGTGAGCGAATGCTGTCGGGAAAATGGTGCCGATATACTTGATGCAGGGTTGCCACAAACCTTCAGGTTGTAAAAAGTACAGTAAAGTACAGCACAATAAAACGAGGTAAGCCTGTAAAATGTTAGTTTGCATGCCTCATTCTTCAGAGATGTAATAATCCTTTCTAAAATTTTGCCAGAACATGTCATCACTCCCAGAGATCTAGGATTTCCAGAGGCCCTCATTGTAGCAAATTAGATGCTTACTTTTTCTCAGCCTTTTGGCATATTTTGCATTTTTATCTGTGTTTCGTTATTACAGCTACACATTCTTTTGATTCTCTGGGAGGTAATTAACCAGACTCTAGAAACTCAAATTTATTTTAAACAACTGAAGGGATTATCTTAATAATCACTTTATCTACTTTTGGCATAAGTTTCCTCTTCCTTTAATCTTTCCCTTTTGGGGGGGAGGAGGTGCTGTACCATGGCATATGGAAGTTCCCAGGCTAGTGGTTGAATCAGAGCTGTAGCCTCTGGCCTATGCCACGGCCATAACAACACCAGATCCAAACTGCGTCTGTGAGCTACATCACAGTTCATGGCAACACCAGATCCTTAACCCACTGAGTGAGGCCAGGGATCAAACCCATGTCCTCGTGGATACTAGTCGGACTTGTTTCTGCTGCGCCACACTAGGAACTCTGCTTTAATCTTAAATTCTGTCCTTGCTAGTTTAAGATAATTCTCCTTAGAAGCTATTGGAGATGTATCATTAGAATTGAATAGCCCAGCATTTCACCATGATGCAAGGTCCTTTATACCAGCATCTACCAGCAGTAGACTTCTTTACCAGGTTCTTCCTGTTCTGGCCTGGAGAACTCAGACAAAATGTTCTAGTTGACCTTACCATTTCCAGTTAGCTATAGTTCTTGCATGATAAAATTGTCCATATTTTAGTAAAGTATATTCAAGAACTGTTCTTTCTATGAGGCCAGATGAAGGTAGTAGCAATTATGGTACCAAGGGCTTGTCTTCTGCTTTCCAGGCACAAGGGATTAAGGGAATAAAATATTAGAAGTCTGCAAAAAATAAATTGGTAAACGTTGAAAATGCTGATTATATCAAGTGCTATCAAGGATACAAGCAAATAGAAACCTGTTTTACTGTAGGAATATAATTTTTTTAGAAGACACAATGGTAGCATCAGAGCGTTTTAAAATATATGCATTTTCCCACCATTTGTGGAAATAAATCCTACAGTCATCCTCATGCTTGTGTACAGAGATGTAACCATACTTGCCTACTTATAAGAAGGGATAGTTTTTGAGAATCATCCAACTCCGATAAGGAAATGCTTTGAGAAAATGCGAATGGCCCCTCAACAACCATTGTCACTGTCACTCACTGCCTCTGAGGGAGAGCATCATTGCCTTTGGAGGAGGGTGTCTCTAGGGATAGAAAGGGACCTCTCCCAACTCTGGAGCCTTATTGTTGAAAAGTGGGCACTGAGAGTCCCCTCAGTCATCCATGAGTGGAGAAGTGGAGTGCGGTTGACCATGATAATGGGCAGGCCTGGGAATAAAGCATGCCAGCAGATCGGTTACAGAGATGATCACCGGAGCTTTGCTTGTTAGTAAAATATTGGAAACAACCTAAAGTGTCCATGAGTTGAGGAATGGTCAAAGTGTAGGGTACAGCCATTCTAAGAGAGATTACAAAACTGTTAAAAAGTATAAGATAAGCCTATAGACCATGTCAAGAAAAGATCTCCAGGACATATTGCTTTTGTTGAAAACATCAAGTTATCATTGTGTAGCTTAATCCAATTTTGGTTAAATGTTAGTGCCTGAAGAGAGAATGGAAGCTTGGGCACAAACTTTGACAATGGAAGTTTCCTCTGAGATGAGAGGAGGGGTAGATGGAAAGGGTGGAAGGGTACACTCAGGCTTTGCTCCACTTCTGTATCATTTGAATCTTATGCTGAAATATATTTGTGGAATACCTGGGATGTGGTTGCCAAGGGGGAGAGGGTGGGAGTGGGATTGATTGGAAGTTTGGGGTTAGTAGATGCAAACTATTGCATTTGGAGTGGATAAGCAATGAGATCCTGTTGCATAGCCCAGGGAACTATATCCAGTCACTTGTGATGGAACATGATGGAGGATAATGTGAGAAAAAGAATGGATGTGTGTGTGTGCATACATATGTATGTATGTATGTATGTATGTATGACTGCGTCACTTTGCTATACAGCAGAGATTGACAGAACATTGTAAATAAACTTAATAGAAAAAATAAAAATCTTAAAAAACTAATTTTTAGTATAAAAAATAAACACAATAAAATAAAATACCATTATGACAAGAGGAATATTAGTAGATTGGAACTATTTGGCATAACCACATCTTGGTGAACATACCAAACCCAACCCCAAAGATGGAGAAGAGAAGGAGATATCTCTGCCAGCTGATACCAAACAGAGCCAACAACCTTATAAATATGTATACATATGTCAAAAAGACCATCTGCAAGAGAGAACAAAAAATGCAGTCTTCTCACCATACATATACATAGGAGAAAATAGAAGATAGGAAACAAAAATGATCATTGAATTCTAATATTTTAAGTCATAGGGAAAAGGGGTCCGTGTGCTCCCCATGATCTCGGAAGTGTAACTGGAATTCATATGTCAGAGGTCACCAGCCAACGTCATCATCCCACTGACTGAGGGCAGCCTGCAGAGGTACTTGGCCAGAGAATACGGTGAGGCAGTATCTGCTGCTCTTCTCTCTATTTCACGTCCACACCGTACTGGTCAGGTCACACATGGCCTCCTTCATTCATTTAGTGTATCTGATTCATACCTGCATTTGGATTTTTCACCTATGCGATAAGGGTAACATATAAGAAATCGGATTTGAAAGCAACTTAAGGTAAAACTTTCTAAGAAGTATAGAAAGGCAACATTTCTTACTGGCTGAGAACACAGGCTCTGGAGTTAGGCTGCCTTCTTTGAATGCTGACCCTGCCACCTACTGCTGTGCGAACTTTGGCTGATTGCTTGAGTTTCATGCTTTGTGTATCAGTTTTTTCACTATGTGAAATGAGAGAGTAATGAGGACTAGGTGAGTCAATGCCTGTAAAGCATCTATATTAGTTCTCCATGGCTGTGTGACAGTACTACTGCAAATTTCACAGCTGAAAACAACACACGTTCAGTATCTCATAGTCTCTGTGGGTCAGTTATCTAGGCACAGCTTCTCTGGTCTTCTTTTTAGGATCTTGCAAACTCAGTCAGGGTGTCAGCCAGGGCTGCGGCCTCATCTGAGACTTGACTGGGGAAGGGTATGCTTCCACCATCACTCAAGGTGTTGTCAGAATTCAGTTCAGGGCTCAGTTTCTTGCTGGCTGTTAGCCAGAGGCCCACAGCCCTAACACAGCTGCCTGCTTTTCCAAAACCCACAAGGGCAGGAAAGCCTCCAGCAAGGTGGATGCTGTAGTCTGATGCATGTACGTAATCACATGCATCCTGGCACCTTTGCTGTATTCTACTGGCTAGATACAAGCCACAGGTCACACCTGCACTCAAAAAGAGGGGAAAATATGAGGGCTTATGGTCAGAAGAACCCTATGACCACCTTAGAGCCTGTCTGCCATAGCATATTGTCAGGCCCAGCACATATAATATGTTTAATACATGTAGTTACTATTCATTCAGACTATCTCAAGAAGCCATGGTTAGCTTTCTGAGATTAGTGTCTCACACTAGGGGTACTTAGAACTGGATGGTGACTGTAAAGAAAATCAAATGGAGGTAGGTCTTGAACCGGTTGACCTTTAGGATCATCTGTGGTTCAGTTCAGCCACCAGACCAGGTGAACGAACTGCCCTCCTCGACAGCCTCCTCCAGCATCTTTCTGGGTTTGTTGCTGCTCTTCCGCTTGCATGGTATCTTATCATAAATGGATGTTGAATTTTATCAAGAGCTTTTCCCACATCTATTGAGATGATCGTGTGGTTTTTATTCTTCAGTTTGTTAACATGGTGCATCACACTGGTTCATTTGCAGATGTTGAAAAATCCTTGCCTCCTTTGGATAAATCCCACGTAATGATGGCATATAATCCTTTTAATATATTGCTGGAGTCGGCTTGCTAGTATTTTATTGAGGATTTTAGTATTAATGTTCATCAGTGATATTGGCCTGTGATTTTCTTTTTTTGTGGTGTCTTTGGTCTTGGTATCAGGGTGACGGTGGCCTCATAAAATAAGTTCCGAAGTTCCAATTTTGTTTCAGAAGGATAGGTGTTTTGCGTGGCAACTTTTTCATTTTTACCTGATGTCCCCTGTGTCATAGGAGAACTGGGGCATTCTTGTGGTTTTCTCTGAGAATTCAGAGAGTAACTTTGTCTCTCTTACACTAGTTGAGCTTTAGGGGTGGGGTGGGGAAGAAGGAAAGAAATATAGCTTACCTGTGCTAAGATTTGCAGAGGTGCAAATCTTGCACCTGTTTTCAGCTCCCACAACCCTAATCAAGCTTGTATACCTAGACTGCACTCAGGAAAGGTCACGTAACATTCCCGGGAAGAGGAGCAGAGGATAGGCTGGACTTGTAGCCTCTCTCTCTCTATCTTGCTGCTGACAGATGAGGGTTTTTACCCTTCTGATTCACTCCCCAGCTCAGCCTCCGCTGTGTGCATAGAAATGTAAACATTCTGTAGGGAAATGTAAACTTTCTGTTTAGTAGCCCAGCCATGGAAGAGGACAAATAAGGCAGTTCCATCGTGGCAGCACAGAATCCAGAAAGGTGTTTTTTATGCCTGAGAAGATCTTCTTGTTGTTGCTTGGCCACGCCCACAGCATGTGGAAGTTCCCAGGCCAGGGAACTCAAACTCATGCCACAGCAGTGACAATGCCGAATCCTGGATCACTGGACTACCACGGAACTCCATGCCTGAGAAGTTGTTGATTTAAGATGAGGTGCATGCCCTTGCCCATGGATTTTTTTTATCCGTGCATACGCTAGCCCTATTTCTACATTCAGTCCCTGAAAATATGTAACCAAAGACCCACCCCATACACCCTACACCGTGAACACCCTAGACCTCGCCCTCTTGTTCTGAGGAGGGGGAGGAGGGTGGCTGAAGCCCTCTATAGCCATGCACATGACTAAATATTAGAAATACAATAACCATGATGCGTCCCTGTTATTTCTTTAATTTAAGCCTTTTCCCAGTAGAGTGTTGAGGTGTTAATTGCTTCTGCACTGCTTCAGTTGACAGATATGTTCTTTTTCACCTGGGTAAGAGAAGCAATTATTGCAATGCCCTCCTGGGCCTAGTGAGAGGTCTTTAATAGATTTTAAAGGCATTGGTAGGGCATTGTGCTTTCAAAAAGAAACTCTGCTCTCTTCATACTTGATAACACGGGTGGATATTGTATTCAGACCACACGATGAATCTGTTAAAGAGAAATATGCAATGGAGAAAAAAAAGACAGGAGTGATATTATTTCCGGAAATATATCTATCCAGATTTCAGATATGAGAAAAATATGTTCCTCCGTGTGCGTATATATCACTGAGGTGAACAAAGATTAAGCAAAACAACAAAAGAAGAGTAAGTCTTTTCTTTCGACATTCAGGAGGGCGTATTTCTCATGAATTTCAACACAAAGTTGTTATTTTCTGGGACCGTTGTGGCCTTCCAAAGGAGGCTCCGGCGGGTCACTAACTCAGTACGAATCAGTAAATATTCTTTTACCTGTTGTGTGAAAATGAGTTTCACAATCTGCTTGAACCACAAGTTGTTTTATGTTTCCTACTTACATTCAAGAAGAAAAAGAAAAGGAGTCTTAGAACTTTTGTCAGAGTTTGGAACTTTGTGGTGAGAGTCACTCTGGCACCTTGCCACGCCAAGACGCCAGAGTGATGTCATGACGTCGCCTCAGGAGTTCCCATTGTAGCTCAGAGGAAACAAGCCCGACTAGTATCCATGAGGACTTAGGTTCGATCCCTGGCCTCGCTCAGCAGGTTAAGGATCTGGTGTTGCCGGGAGCTGTGGTGTAGGTTGCATACATGGCTCAGATCCCGCATTGCTGTGGCTGTGGTGTCAGCCAGCAGCTGTAGCTCTGATTCGACCCCTAGCCTGAGAAATTCCATATGCTGCAGGTGCAGCCCTAATAAGCGAAAACAAACAAAAAAACAGAGCCCTTGGTTTTAAGTTCTTGCAGAGTGGTTTGCCTTGAGACAGTGTCCTCAGGCAAGTCAGCTAACTTAGAACACCTTCTTTTTTTTTTCTTTTTTGTCTTTTTGCCTTTATGTAGAGCCGCACCCGCGGCATATGGAGGTTCCCAGGCTAGGGGTCTAACAGGAGCTGTAGCTGCCGGCCTTCGCCACAGCCCCAGCAACGCGGGATCCGAGCCGCGTCTGCAACCTACACCACAGCTTACGGCAACGCCGGATCCTTAACCCACTGAGCAAGGTCAGGGATCGAATCCGCAACCTCATGGTTCTTAGTCGGATTCATTAACCACTGAGCCACGAAGGGAACTCCTAGAACACCTTCTGTGTTTTCATCTTTAAGATCCTGGGTTTCTGTGAAAGTCAAATAAGAAAATATGTGACTCATCCAGGCCCCTCTGTAAGTGGTACACAGATAAGAAATGCAGTTATCAAAAGAACAGCTTCTGTGGTGCCTGAAGCTTATACGATTTGAGGAAAGGCAGCTTTTTAAGAAAAAAATGCAAAATCGTCTTAAAAATTCTACAAAACCAAGTGACCACGTGAACACCTTGCTGGGACCTCTTCCAAGGCTTTGGAAGAAGCCTGTAGCGGTGAAGGTCCTGGAAACTTAAACATCAATGCTTTAGCTGTGCATTATTATTACAGACTTACAGAATGCCAGAGCTGGAAGTGACCATACCTGCCAACTGATGGGGATTCACACCTGTATTTTCCCAGTAGAAATCTCTTTGGGAACACTGACATGGAGGAACAGAAGAGAAAACACACGCAAGGAGCTGAAGTTAGGACAGAGGATTTAGATAGAACTCTGTGTGGCCTCATCCTTCCTTGGGAACCTAAGAACTTCAGTTGAAGGTGGAGTTTGGAGAAACACTATATTTCATTTATTTGAAAACACCATCCCATTTTAACTGCTATGAAACCAGGGTGCTCCTTATAATTATCCTTTTTTTTTCATTAATGATTTTTATTTTTTCCATTGTAGTTGGTTTACAGTGTTCTGTCAGTTTTCTGCTGAACAGCAAAGTGGCCCGGTCTCTTTCTCGCACTGTTCTCCATCATGTTCCATCACCAGTGACTGGGTATAGTTCCCTGTGCTATATCCTGTGAAGGACCTCATTGCTTATTCTTGAAACTGCAGTGGTTGTGATATCATCATTATTGTTTGTTCTTGCTCTTTCTTTGTTGTAATTCCTGATAATATGATTGGATAAATGCAACCCCTTGAAATTTCAGGCAGTAAGCCATTTAAGGACCATTTGAGGTAGGAATGTTCACTGTTGTCTAAAACGTTCTGTTGATACTCTCTGGTGAGGTCAAGGAAACATAGGTATCCTAATTTGCCAAATGGGTCTCAGCAGCTTGGAAGAAAGTTCAAGAGACAGTAACAGAGCCTCTCGCAGGAATCTGCATCTTCAGTGTTCTTGATGTCCAGAGGACAGCGTCATATGACACATAAGGACATAAATGACTCTGGTTCAGAAAATAAGTGCAATTAAGATGTAGAGTCCCTTAACTGACTTATTTGACTTATATTTTCCTTCTTATGTATGCACTTTGAGTTCTTTTGTAAGTATAAAAATTTATTTTAAAACCTGGTGTTGGAGTTCCCATCGTGGCACAGCAGAAAGGAATACGACTAGGAACCGTGAGGTTTCAGGTTCGATCCCTGGCCTAACTCAGTGGGTTAAGGATCCGGTGTTGCTGTGAGCTGTGGTGTATGTCACAGACGCAACTCGGGTCCCTAGTTGCTGTGGCTGTGGCATAGGCCAGCAGCTGTAGCTCCGATTCAACCCCTAGCCTAGGAACCTCCACATGCCACGAGTGCAGCCCTAAAAAGCAAAAAAAAAAAAAAAAAAAAAGGCATTATGCTGTAATTTAATTGACAGCATGGCAGCATTTCTTAGTGATGAATAAAATAACAATGTTCCTTAAAAGTGATGGCATCTTGAAGTCAATGAAATGTGATACTTTTAAAACCATTTAGTTCAGTTCTCTCATTTTGCAGATCAGAGATCAATGCCCAGAGAGGATTTAGTGACTTGCACAAAGCAAAAAGGGTGGTTTTTCCAGGACGTAATGCGCTAGTTGCAGATATTTTTTCAAGCAGTTGTTCCTTAGTTAGCCCTGGACTAGAACGCTCACTCTTGGTTTCACTAATCACGTTCGTTATGATTTTTTTAATTGCTTGGGATCTGTATTTCTTACAAATTCCTGGAGTAGAATGTAAATTCCTAGAGGACAGGAACTAAGTCTGTCTTGTTTACTGCTAGGTAGTAAGGAGCCCAGCCATTTACAAATAATCAATAGATATTCAATGCAAAGATGGATGGATGGATGGATGAAGGGAGGCATGGATGGATGGGTGGATGGATGAATGGATGGATGGATGGATGGATGGATATTTCTAAGGATGGAGGAATGGAAAGAACTAACATACTTCATCTTAAGGGTGAGGCTACGAGAGAGTTGGATAGGGTGGTGTTATGTCCAGCTATTGAGCTATTAATACAAGGACTGAGCAGAGGAAATAGTAATGACTTGAGTTTATCTGCTGTTCACCCTAATGGGGAGCCTTTCCCTTGGGACAATGCTATGGCTTCAAGTAGAGCAGGAGAAAAAGAGCTGGACCAGGAGAGAAAGGCTACCCTCCTTGCCAGGGTGGAGAAGGATGTGGATATAGGATGAGGGAACTGTGCTTGACATGGGCAACACAGCCTCCTCCAGCTCGGGATCCCATTGAGACCTCAAAGGGCTCTAATAAAATTGCAACTCACTGCATCAGCTGCCTGCCTTCTCCATGAGAGTCCACAGGCCTCCCTGATGCCTTGCCTCTTGGTTATCTGCAACTATCAGTTTTCTGTCTGTTCCTTTAGATAAAATGGATCAAGACTCATAAGACAAGAGAAAGTCAAATAAATGCCCCTGACATCTGTAACAAAATAAGAGGGATGGATTTACTGGTTTACCGTTGCCCTGGTGGCTTGGCTTCTGCCTGAGGCTGGCCCAATTTCTCAGCCCTTTCTCAGTGGTAACTCATCTGCACAACTTGTGTCCATTGTTTAGCAATAACTTTATGACGAATCTCAACATTTATAGCACTCAGTTATATGAGAAGGCAGTCCCATGCACCTGACCCAGGCACAGATTTTTTTTCTTAACAAGCCAATTTTCCAGTCTCAGGTTTCATAATCTTTGAAATGAAAATATTATCCTCTTCACAGGCTTGTCCTGGAGGTTAAATTAGGTAATAAATGTGAACCATTCTGAAAAGTATTAAGTACTTAAAAGGATGGATAGGGAGTTCCCTTGTGGCTCGGGGGTTAAGGATCCATTGTCACTGCCGTGCCTCTGATTACTGCTGTGGCGCGTGTTCCATCCCTGGCCCAGGAACTTCTGCATGTCAAGGGCATGTCCCCCTCCCCCCCCAAAAAGGATGAATAATCTTAAACAATATTAAGGATTTCTTCATTTTAATTTCTCTCTTCAATCTGGTTGTCTCACTTGTGGTGGGCTCACGGTACTTGGGTCCATGAAAGGAGGAGGCCACGCAAGCAAAGCTCTAAGTCCCATTTTGTCCTGATTATTTAAGAATTCTGATTTCTTTTTTTCATTGAAGTATAGTTGATTCGCAATGTTGTGTTAGATTCTGGTGCATGACAGAGTGATTCAGTCATATATATCTTCTTTCAGATATGTATTATTTTTTTAATTCTTTTCCATCATAGATTATTGCAAGATATTTACTATAGTTCCCTCTGCTATACTATAGGACCTTGTTGCTTATCTACTTTATGTGTGATAGTATGTAGTTTTTAATCCCAAGCTCCTAATTTATCCTTTTCCTACTCCCTTCCCCCTTGGATAACTAACCATAGGTTTGTTTACTATGTCTGTGAATGTTTTTGTTTTATAAGTTCATTTGTATCATTTTTTTAGATTCCACATATAAATGACATCATATGATACTTCACTTAGTATGATAATCTCTAGGTCCATCCATGTCGCTGCAAATGGCATGATTGCATTCTTTTTTGTGACTGAGTAATATTCCATTGTGTATGTATACAACATCTTCTTTATTCATTCATCTTAAGAAGTCTGATTTCTTATTGAAATTTAGTCTCCTTCCATTTCCTTTTCAGGCAGAGTTGAGCCCCCTTGAGCATTATTCTTTCAGTTATCTTTGTAGAAGCAACGACCCCTGAGCAGTGTCTAGCTCACTGTCTTGAGCGCTAGCTAAGCTCCTAATTCCCCAGTGATTAGATCTCACTAGCTGCTGGTGAAGCCTCTTCTGTTTTCTGTCTGTCTCATGGTTTTCCTTTGCTTGTGGAGTCTTTCTTCTCGTCCACCCATCTGCACAAGACATATTTCTCATCCCTTCTTGTTCAGCTCGTTTTTCAGACCCAACCATCTGATCATTCTAATCCTATCATGGGAGCTCTGGGTTTTCATATCTAAATAGTTACTGAACATAACATGAAAGCATGCCGGTATAAAAGACCCTCTCCCCAATACTATCTCATCGATTTGCTAAGCAACTTTTGATACCTTTCTTTCTCCAAGTACTAAACAGAAATGAGGGTAATACTGCAAGTAAATTTCCTACTTTCACCTAAAGAAATAATTTAAACTTCCACATTCATAGCCTACAGGGGGCTCTCCCAGGATCTCAGATTGAACTGTTATTTTTTCTGCAGCTCCCAGGCCATGCTATGCACCAGCCACACTTCATTGAAAGTACTAGCATAGGCATTTGTCCCATGGACGTTTAGAATATGAGCTGCAGAAAGATAGAGGCAGTGATTGTGGGTCTTAAAGATGCTAGCCCCTAGCACAGAGTCTGACAAGAGCAGGTGCTCAGAAAATACTTTTGAACCAAAACAGTCCACGAGTAGCTGTAAAAAATGCAGTTAACTTCTCTAGGAAAACACTGACAATCAGAGTAATTTTAAAGTTAGCCGTGCCAGTTGCCTAGTGTCACTTGTAGAATCCAGGTTCCAATCTGAAAAGGCGATTACAGCTAACTGTAAGTAAAAGTCAGAGAGGGAGCATTTTCCCAAAGGAAAATTGTCTGGTGCTCTTGAGACAAATGCAATTACTGGATCTCCTGGTCAGTGCCTTTGCTGGGCTTTGTGGATTCTCGGAAAAAAAATGTTCAGCACTCAGGCCATCCTGCTCAGCAATAGGGCAAGTTTCACCGAGGTGAGTCATGTCCTGTTTCTAATGTTTTGAATATCGTTTCATTCTGATTTTTAGATGACTGTGTGGGAACATAGGACTGATAGGTTTGACATTCTTTGCTGTTTCCTGACCCCTGACATACACCAAGATTATAAAATGTCAGCCTAGCAAAGGATGTTCTTTGATTTTCACTTTGTTCAAATCTGACCTGAACTTAAGATTGTCAGGATTTCTTACATAGTTCAGGATATCCATGAATTCCCCTGAAACAAAATACAAAATTTTTCTGGGGAGAGGGCCCTTGGCTTTCATTAGATTCCCAAAGGAATCTATGATTCAACAGGTGGTGAAATACCACTGCCAATTGTTTTGTCTTCTGTTCATAACAATGAAAATGCAATCAAAAATTGGAAACCTGCATACCTGGAGTTTTCCTATATCAAAAAAATAGTGATGATAACATTAAAACCATGACTAACATACGTATTAGATACTTACATTGTGGGAGGTACTATAATAAGTTCCTTATAAGAATTTTATCACTTAATCTTTACAACACCCTAAGGGTAGATACTTTTTTTAACCTGAAGTATAATTAATTTACAACGCTGTGTTAGTTTCAGGATCTATATCCTTTTTCAGATTCTTTTCCATTATAGGTTATTATAAGATATTGAATATAGTTTCCTTGCCATATAATAGGTCCTTGTTGTTTATCTATTTTATGTGCAGTAGTGTGTAAAGGCTAATCCCATTCTCCTAATTTATCTCCTCCCCACTCTCCACTGCTATCCCATTTGGTAACCATAAGTTTATTTTCTATGTCCGCGAGTCTATTTCTGTTTTGTAAATAACTTCATTTGTATCACATTTTTTTTTAGTTTCCACATGTAAGTTATAGATGATATTTGTCTTTCACTGTCTTAACTTCACTTAGTATAATAATCTCTAGATCCATCCATGTTACTGCAAGTAATGTTATTTCATTCTTTTATCACTGAGTAATATCCCATTATATATGGGCACCATATCTTCTTTGTCCCACTCACTTATTGATGGGCATTTGGGTTGTTTCCATGTCTTGGCTATTGTAAATAGTGCTGCTATATGAACATTGGAGTGCATGTGTCTTTTTGACTTATGATTTTGTCCAGATATATGTCCAGGAGTGGGATTGCAGGATCATGTGGTAACTCTATTTTTAGTTTTTTAAGGAACTTCCATACTCTCTCTCCCGTAGTGGCTGCACCAGCATATATGCCCACCAATAGTGTAAGAGGTCCCTTTTTCTCTACATAAGGATAGGCGCTTTTATTACCCTTGTTTCAAATAAGGAAACTAAAACCCAGAGAAATTAAAAATGTATTAATATGTTTTGACACAGCGAAGCTTAATAGCAGATTTTGACAATTAAATCACTGATGTTGGGGAGGTGGAAAACTGAAAGAATCCTGGTAGAGCCATAATTTAAAAGCAATGATATTTTTTCTTACAGCCTTTATTTAAGAGACATAAAATATCTGAGTCAGTTCCACCAGGAGTCTGCATCTCTGCTTTATCTATTTTTTTAAATGCTAATCTATATATCCCATACTTTCAGGGGCCTCAGATTTTGGGGGTTGGAACCGCATATTCCCATATCCTCCTTCTTTGGGGTGATCTAAGGAACATACAGATATGAATCTAGCCCGCGCCCTAACTGTGTGAGATAAATACCGACCATAATTTTGTTTCCCATGAATATTTGTGGGAGGTAATATTTATGTGCTGTGCATCCCCGCCATGAATATAACTTATGTTCAGATTCCTAAGAGAATGAGAAAAATTCTGGCACATCCCTCATGTCACCCTACACAGAGGTGAAAGTGCCAGAGATCTTTCCCTGCTAGTGTGGGTGGCAAGACCTGAGACAGAAAATGCAGCTATTCATCACAGAAACCCAGCTTTGATCCCGGCAGCTTTGCTGAACCAGGGGATATTAGGAGGAACCCGAAATGAGTATTGGAAAAAGCATCTGTTTATTTCCTGAGGGGGATAAACTTCCTAGTGGCACCACTAAAAGTAATATACAGATAAAACCGTACTGTGAGCAAGAATATTCTCTCCAAAAGGAATACACAGGAATAGCTATAGTATTCTGGTGCGCGCCTCAATCCCCCTTACGAAGGCAATGGTAAAAAATAATCAACCAGGGAAGCTTAGGGAAATAACCCTGTCTGCTCCTGTTCAAATGTTGCTGCTTTATCATCTTGCATTGGCACCATCCAGCAATAATCCCATTTGCCACAAGCCGATGCTTATCTCTAGGTCGTAATTCCCTGTGTGGGGACTGAAGTGCCCATTTGTTCAGCAGCTACCAAGAAGCACCCTCCACGGTGCCAGGTGCCATACCAGGCACTGGAGATACAGACAGGGTCAAAGCACTCTCTCTTTGTCACTAGCATTTGAGAACGTGTGACCTATTGTCTAAAGTTTTCATCAATAGTGTTTCTGTTTTACTGTTTATGGTATATATTTTCAAACCTCTTGGTTAATGCAGCTTCCCTAAGTAAGGAGTTTCACCAGTACCTGTTTTGCTGAATGGGCCAATAGTGGTTGCTTTTAAAATGCATTTTCTCCTTTTTTTTTTTTTTTGGTATGAGACAGCTCTAAAGGGGAGGTTCTTCCAGACCACTCACTTTGTTGGAGGTGTGACAAAAACTTTTAAGACTAGTTTTCCCCGCTACTTAAATCTCTTTCAGTTTCTCGCTAAACAGCATCATATCCCGTGACCTTGCCCTCTCCAATCAGTGTCAACAACACATACGTCCTCTCTTTTCTAGATTCCCATTTTAGTGACAGGTGTCAACAGCTCCAGTCAAACAAGATCCTCTCCCTCCTCCCGGTTCCTTGCTTCCCACACACTAATTTCTCTATCGCACAGAGAAATACGTCCTCAGTGTTTCAGGATTCATGCCGTCAACTGAGGGGTTTCGGTTTCTTGTGTGTCCCCTGCCTGTGCCCTCAACTCCACCCCACCCATATGGCCTTGGCATCTGCCCACTCTCCAGTTTTTTGCCTCCCTCGCAATGAGGTATGGACATGGAAAAAAGTTCTTGCCCTTGGGGTGTGAACAGAAGCTTTTTTTTTTTTTTGGTCTTTTTAGGGCTGCACCTGCAGCATATAAAAGTTCCCAGGCTCGGGGTTGATTGCAAAGCTGCCTGCCACAACCACAGCTACAGAAACCAGATCCAAGCTGCATCCTCAACCTGCACTGCAGCTTGCAGCAACAGCAGATCCTGAACCCACTGAGCGGGGCCAGGGACCGAACCTCATCCTCCTCATGAAGGAGTTCTTCACCTGCTAAGCCACAATGGGAACTCCAGAAGTGTCTTTTAAGAGAGTTCTTTTCCCCTTCCTCCAGGTAAATGCAGACAAGATAAGGTCCTAAGGCAGAAGTTTCCAAACCTTCTTGGTTCACAGAGCCCTTAACGTCTCAGTAATTTTTTCACAGCACCTCTAGGTCAACTGAAATATCAGTAGCCCCACTTATTAAGAAGTTAGGTCCAAACCACACAGTACAGATTATCTCCTAACCATTTCATAGCCATTTGAAAAAATAGAAAACGTAAATTTAAAAATTCACAGGTGCTTTGTAATGCTAAGTACATGCTTGTTGGGCATCGCACAGCTCCTCAGACCTTCAGATCGAACACTGACAACTCATCTCCTGTTCCACATTGACTTTCACATGGGACTTCCTTTTTGTCAAAGCAACCACCGGAAGACCCAGCTTTGGAAAGATAAGCTATCACTAAAAGCAGTGTCTTGTAATCTAATGTTGAACAAAACTACCTGTTTTGGTTAACAGGCAGTGTTGTGTCCAACACAAATTAAGTACAGCTGAAATTTCCTCACAATTTTAAGACAGTCCACAGTGGTTGTGTGAGTTCTCTATGGAACCTTGAGGCACCTCTGTAGTTTGGGAACCGGAACCCGAGCGGAAGACAGCCACAAAATGAGAAAGGGCATAGATTCCTGAATCTCTGGGCAAAGAGGAGCTGGCTGCTGATTAGGAGCCGCCACCTCAGGCTTCTATATGAGCAGAGTAAGTTCCGTTGTGGTTGAGCCATTATTCATTTTTGGATTTGGTGACACAACCTAGCCTAACTGAATTCATATGTTTTGTCGCCGCAGTGACCTACTACTGGTTCTCCTTGACTCAAATCTAATGCTTGTCTCTCCAACAGTTTGTCATCATTACGAAATCTATTGCTTTATGCAATAGGCTGAATCTTTCTAAAACTCAAGTCTAAGCATTTCCTTTGTTTGTTTCCTGACCTGTCTTTCACTAGTCTTTTTCCTCATTCACTAAACCCTAAATCGGGGTCTCGCTATCTTGACTATGTGTTAGAATCACCTGGGGAGCTTTTAAAATATACCAGTGCCTGATTCCCCATCTTCAAGGACTGTCATCTAAATGAAAGGGACCAGTTCCTTGAAGAACGCAAACTACCACAACTCACTGAATCTGAACAGACCAATTGAATAGCCCTGTAACTGTAAGAGATATGAATTTGTAATTTAAAAACCCTAAAAAAAGAAATGTCTGGCTCTAGATGGCTTCATTGAGAAATTATGCACAGTGTTTTAAAAAGAATAAACCCCACCAGTTCTACACCATCTCTTCCAGAAAAAAAAAGCAATAGGATGCATTTCCCAATTCATTTTATGAAGCTGGTGTTATTACCCTGATACCCAAACCAAAGAAAGTACAAAAAGCAAACTACAGATGATATTCCTCCTGAATATAGATGCTAAAAAAGTCCTTAGCAAAATATTAGCAAATAAAAATCAGTAATACGTAAAAAGAATTAGAAATCTCCTAGGATAGCCCGTAATGGAAAATAACATAAAAAAGAATATGTGTGTGTGTGTGTGTGTGTGTGTGTGTGTGTGTGTGTGTGTAGTCTATCCCAGGATACATATATGACCGAATCACTTGCAGTACTGCAGAAACTGGCACATCATTGTAAATCAGCTATAGTTTCATTAAAAAAAAATGTTAACCAAAATTAAAGAATTATGTACCATGAACAAGTGAAGTTTATCTCAGGAATGCAACATTGATTCAGTATTAGAAAATCCATCACTGTGATTCACTACATTATCAGACTAAAAAAGAAAAATCACATCATCACATCAGTGCCAAAAAAATGTGGCAAAATTCAAGCTCATGATAAAAAAAAAGTACTCTCAGAAAAATAGGAATAGAAGGGAATTTCCTCAGACTGATAAAGAATATCTACAAAAAATCTAGAGGTAACATGTTTGATGAAACACTTACTGCTTTCCCCCTAAGACAGGAAACAAAGCAAGGATATTCATTCTCACCACTCTTATTCAACATAGTACTGGAAGTTCTAGCCTGTGCTTTGGGCAAGAATGGGAAATAAAAGGCATATAGATTGGAAACATAGAAAAGATGACATGATTGTCTATATAGAAAACCCTAAGGAATCTACCAAAAAAACTTTCCTAGATCTATTGAGTTCAGCAAGACCACAGAATATGAAATATACAAAAGTCAACTGTATATCTGTATACTAGCAATGAACACATGGACACCAAAATTAATCATTAATAACATTTGCGATTGTTCTTCCAAAATGAAATACGTAGGTATAAAACTCACAAACCATGTATAGCGCTGGTATGCTGAAGCCTACAAAACGCTGATGAAAGAGATCAAAGTTTCTACATAGTTGAAGAGACATAATATCTTTATAGTTGGAAGACTCAACATCATAAATATGCCACTTCTTCCCAAAATTGACATATGGCTTTAATGCAAATCCTATAAAAATCCCAGCAAAAATTTCTATAAATAAAGACAAGATTATTCAGATATTTATATGGAAAGGCAAAGAAACCTGAAGAGCTGAAGCAATTTAAAAAAACATAAGATGGGGAGTTCCCATCATGACTCAGCGGTTAGTGAACCCAACTGGCATCCATGAGGACGTGGGTTTGATCCCTGGCCTCGCTCAGTGGGTTAAGGATCCGGCGTTGCCGTGAGTTGTGGTATAGGTCACAGACAGGGCTCAGATCTATCGTTGCTGTGGCTGTGGCGTAGGCCAGCCGTTAATAGCTCTTTTTAGGCTCCTAGCCTGGGAACTTCCATATACCATGGGTGCGGCTCTAAAAAGCAAAAAAAAAAGGCAAAAGGCATGAAAAGACATTTCACCAAATAAGTACACAGACAGTAAAAAAAGTTCAACGTTTCTCACTAGGGAAATGTGTCAAATTATCCCAAAATTAAAACCATAATTAAGTACCACTGACACATTTATCAGTATGGCTACAATAAAATACAGTGACAACATCAAGTGCTGGCAAAGATATAGAGAAACTGGATCATTCACACACTGCTGGCAGGAATATAAAATGGTACTGCTATCTTGGAAAATAATTTAACAGTTTATTAGAAAACCAAATATGCAACCACTGTACGACCTAGTACATGTACATATTTGCCCCTAATAAATGACTACTTATGTTCACACAAAAACTTGCACATGAATATTTAGAGCAGCTTTAGGCATGGTAGCCCCAAACTGAAAACAACGAGAATATCCTTCAGCAGGTAAATGATGGCACAAACTGCTATATGTCTATACCATGGAATACTATGCAGCAAGAAAAAGGAGTGAACTGTGGATGCACACAACCTGAAAAAAATCACCAGAAAATTATCCTAAGTGTAAAAAGTCAACCACAGAGGTTTCACACTGTGCAATGGCATTTATTTAACATTTTTTAAATGACAAGCTTATACAGAAGAGGGTAGTGGGTGCCAGGGCTTGAAGAAAGGGTTTGGGTGGGTGGATATTGGGTGGTCTATAATGGCTAATAGAGGGATCCTTGTAGTGATGAAAATGCTGTTATCTTGACTACATCAGCATCAGTATCCTCCTTGTGCTGTTGTATTGCAATTCTGCAGCATGTTACCATAGGGCAGAAACAGGTGAAAGGTGCCAGAGATCTCTCTGTATTATTTCTTATAACTGCATAGGAATCTTACAGTTAAGATTCAATTAAGTTATCTCACAATTAAAAGTTTAATTAAAAAAAAATTACCTATCGGTGGGGAATGCTATTCTGATTGATTTGGTCTGGGGTGGGCCCACACACTGGTATTTTACAAGCTCCTTGGGTGATTCCAACATGCAGCCAGAATTGAGAAAGTGCAAAATGAGAAGACAGATGCACTTCCCAGAATGCATGTAATTACCTACCAATTCTTATTTCTCTGCCTTGAACACACTTCCCCTGCTCCATTTGTTGTTCTGAGGCTGTCTTCAAGACTTAGCTCAGGAATAACTCTTCCAAAAACTAGCCAGAGCATGACTTGCCCAGTCTGAGGACACATCCTCGCAGGTTTCACCATGGTGGCCCTTTATTGACTCTTGTCATAGCTTCATTAGTCTTTGCCATAATCATTAATTTTTTGTCTGTCTCCCAGATCAGCAACCATTGATACAATTGTTCTCTTTGTAATTCCCTGTTCCTTTAGCCCCCTTTTTAGGGATCTTCCAAAAAATTATAGGCAACACCCTTTTTTCTGGTCCAAGCATAACTATACTTTTTCAATAAGCAATAAAGCTGGGTTTCACAAACCAAAATAAGATTATTGTACTGTACCCTTATTCTACACAAAACGTTGCAGTCTTAATATTACAAAGCACTAGGACGGTCTAATATGGGTCCTGAAAGCCCTGCGCCTTGCATATGTCTTTTCGTCCTTTTTTTGGAGTGGGGAGATAGACACAGAAGCTTTGCTAACCTTCCCAGCTCTAGGCGCCTCTTTCCAGGTTGTTTTTTTAATCTTTCTCAGGAGAGATACAATTGGTGGTGTGGTGTCATGTCTGGTCGTAACTCCTTCACCTCATTCAGATAGGCGTCCTGGGCAGGCTCTTTCTAGTCTTTCATAGTAACATCAAACAACCAGTTGGTAGACTTTCGGAATATAGTTCTTCACAGAATCTTTGCAAGGATGCATGTTCCGTTTTTTGCAATAAAAACGTCAACAGGATTTTGCCCCCCAAATCCTGTTGACATTTTTATTGACATTGAGAAGGTTATGGATTAATTTAGGGAGAATTGTCATATTTTTGATGTTGAGTTATGCTGTCTCCTAGACTATCAGTTCCCAAATGGCAAAGATTTTCTTTGTTTTGTTTAGTTCTGTATCCCCAAATCCTAGCACATAGTCAGTGCTCAGTTTTTACTGAATGAACGAGTGGAATGTTTTTTCATTTGTTTTGACCTTACATCTTGCATAAATGTTTTCAAGTTTTCTTCATAGAGATCTTGTATATTTTTAATTTTTTTCTTAGGGGTTTTAGTTTTGGGCTCTTTTAAATGAGTTTATTTTTTTTTTCCTTCTGTGGTAACGTCTACCTAGTTGTTTGTTTATAAAAGGCTATGGTTTTCTGCATATCAATTTTCTAACCGTCTATGTCATGGAATTTTATTTGCAAGAATTTTTCCATACTTCTCTTATTTTTGCCAGCCATCATTGTTTCTTGTCTTAAAACTTTCTGGAGTTCAGTAATTAAGAGGATTGAATTACAAACCCAAAGAAAAACAGCAAACAACTAAATCCTTTTCTTTTTCTTTTTTTTTGGGGGGTCTTTTTGCCTTTTTTTATGTAGAGCCACACCCGCGGCATGTGGAGGTTCCCAGGCTAGGGTCTAACAGGAGCTGTAGCTGCCGGCCTTCGCCACAGCCACAGCAACACGGGATCCGAGCCACGTCTGCAACCTACACCACAGCTCACGGCAACGCCGGATCCTTAACCCACTGAGCAAGGCCAGGGATCGAACCCGCAACCTCATGGTTCTTAGTCGGATTCGTTAACCACTGAGCCACGAAGGGAACTCCTAAATCCTTTTCTATCAGTGGTTATGTCAAGTGAGTACTGGTACAGATGTAAAAATGCAATTTCCTTTCCAAGATAATTAAATATGGTGATTAAGGAAAATGTCAAATCCAGAACCTGTTCATTTCTTGCCAGTCGGCCATCGTCTGTTCCCTGTGCTGGCTAATTTGGAAACACCACAATCTTTACTCAGAACCCTTTTAATCTGTGGAGGGTATTTGCAATTTAAATCACAAAGAAAGAAATTGTCAGTATATATTGACTTGCTGGAGTTCCAGGGTTTCACTTGGAGCTTTGTTCCGTAAGCCTTGGCATACAAGTGAACTCATGCAAATGAATGCATCTGTCTTCATTTCTCCTAGCCATTACATCATTATGCAAACATTAAACACCAAAAAAGATATACAATGATGGATTAGTCTAGTGGAGCGCACAGGTTAGCAGAAAGCAAACACCTGAAGCACGTTCTGCCCTTTCCAAACTGCCGCTCTCCTCCTCCTCTTCCCTTTGGGAACGCTCATAAATGACTGAGTCTTTCAGGAACTAGAGATACTTATTGGCAGCTCACATTCTTGAGATTCAGCACATTTTCTTGCAGCAATATTCTATCTTCCCTCCCGAGTTTTGCCTAATTTAGATTCCTCCTTTGGTCCGTTCTGCTACACTAGTCCTGATCGATAAATACAGACAGATTAGACAGAAGACAGAATTGTGAAATAGATGTTGCCTTTGCAAGAGCAAGTCTTCATTTTACATTGTTATCAGCACCATCTCCCCTCTGGCCTCCTTCCCCACAACCCGCCCAGTGGCAGGGTGGTCTGGGACGCATTTGCCTCTGTGAAGAGGCTAGAAGCATCTCTGACTTTATCTGTCTTTGCGTTTTCATTGTCTGGCTCATCATAAGGCTCAAGAAATGCTTGACTCAATGACTGCACAAATTACTTCATTAAATGGTGCATTAATGTTTTCTTTCTTACATGTTTTTAAAACTAGCTCTTGGAGAAATTTTTGAAATATTTTTAAACAAGAGGATAATTGACTATTACCGGTTTAAAAAGTAGCCCAGGAGTTCTCTTGTGGCTCGCCAGGTTAAAGATCTGGCGTTGTCACTGCGGTGGCTTGGGTCACTGCGTCACTGCTGTGGTGCGGTTCTGATCTCTGGCCCAGGAACTTGTGCGTGCCATGTGTGAGGCCAAAAACAAAAAAAGAGGAACATAAAATAAAAGGCAGCCCAGACATATTTATATTTTAAAACAGAGATCAAATTAAACTAATCAAAGTTAGCTTTTCTAGATTTTCAGGATGTATTCAGAAGCCTGGGAAGGACCTGGGTTCCTTTTGGAGAATATTGCATTGTCTACATCCCATAAGGCTGCATCTTTGTCCTACTATCCTGTTTTATTCATGAAGCCTGCTCCTGAAAACCTGAGTAGGAGTGCAGTGCTTACTAAATGAAAGTTACTTCTCACTTGCCTATTATTACTGTTTCATAGTTGCTTTTTTGTGCATTTCTGATTGACCTGTAAGATGGACACTTAAAAAACTATGCTCTCCAACTCTTCAAGTAAAACTCTATAATCAGTATACATGCTCAATCTACATGTTTACAGAAAATGCAAACTGTTCTTTTGTTGGTCAAAACTGTTGAGTGCATTGTGTCTCTGTAATGCAAATAGTCACCATCTATTATGGATTTTTCATTACTTTAGTTCTTATCCTTATTTTTAAGGTAATTTATACCCAGCCTTCTGCCTAGAAGTTGTTTGTTAAATTGACCTTTTCAACTCTCAGTGGGCCTAGGTGTGTCTTTCTGAGATGTAGAGGGGGTTGATTTTTTCCAGTATTAAGGGGATATGAAATAAAATGCACACTCATGCCCCTTTAACTGGACTTTGTAAATGTTCCTTGTAAATGATGTGAAAGCCTCTGCTTTTACAGGCTGGACAAGAATTTGCTTCTTGAATTTCAATCGTAATTTGGTCTCTCATACATAATGTAGTAAATGAAGCTGACATCATTCACATTCAGACTCCTCCTTGGCTTCTATTTTAAAGAGCAGTGCTACTCACAGAAGTAGCTCCATGAAGCTGCTGTGAGAAAGGAAGGATGCCTTGCAGCTAAGGTCGCAGGATCTGGCAATCTTGAGAGTCCTGCCTGGACTGACATTAATTAATACATCACTGATGAAATCAGTGGCCTGTCCCTCTTGCCTTCTTTCCCCAAGTACTCTGTTCTCCTCACTAGATCAGATGAGAGATTATTTCTTTCTCTGACATGATTTGACTTTTTTGTTGGCTAATGGGACAGTAGACCAACAGCAACAATTTAAAAAGCTTTATGCTAAGCATTCGTAAACTTTTTGAAATGATAATTAACTCTGCCATGTGTAATTGAGGAAAGAGCAGAGGTATGCAAGTAACCTTTTGGGTTTTTTGACTTTGAAAAAGAAAGTCTGTTCTTGCATTTTACCATGTGTCTCCTGTGTCCTAGAAGTTCAGAACCCCTGATATTCATAACCTGATTCAGGAGGAGTTGGAAAGTATATGTGTTACTGGAAGTGAATGCGGACCTTCCAGAACCTCAGAGTCTAACACTCAGATATGGCTCTTGTCTAACCCTCGGATATGAATTGTTGGAAGAGACTCAAATATTGACAAAGCAAAAGACTTTACTGGGAAGGGGCACTCAGGCAGAGAGCAGCAGGGTAAGGGAACCCAGGAGAACTGCTCTGCCATGTGGCTTGCAGTCTACGGTTTTATGGGAAATGGAGTTAGTTTCCGGGTTGTCTCTGGCCAATCATCTTGCCTGGGTCGTGTTTGGTCTGACTCAGGATCCTTCCAGGTGGTGCCTGCACCTCTGCCAAGATGGATTCCAGCACAAAGGATTCTGGGAGGTTGTTTGGCTTCTCCCCCCGTTGGCTCTTCAATGAGTCCTTCCCAAATTCTCTTGATTAGTCTTTAGGGCAGCACCATGCTCCTTATCGGAGCCTCCCGTTGTGAGACAACTCATACAAGCGGCTCTTAGGCCTGGCCAAAGTGGGCAATTTCAGTCATCGGTTACCTGACATATGCGGAGGCGGGAATAACAGAACAGAGAATTTTAAATCAGTGCTTATTGTATAGCCTCTGGATAGATAGATATTGACACATTTTTATTTATTTCTAAACAGAAGGATATTCTTAAGCTTTCTTTCTGTGGTGCCTAAAATCAAGAGACTTGGGTCCCCTCTTGGTGCATAGACATTTTCCCCACAAAACTGGTGAGATTTTAAAATTTCAGGGAGTTCTTGTTGTGGCTTAGTGGAAGTGAATCCAACTAGTATCCATGAGGATGCGGGTTCCATCCCTGGCCTTGCTCAGTGGGTCAAGGACCCTGTGTTGCCATGAGCTGTTGTGTAGGTCAAAGACGTGGCTTGGATCCCACGTTGCTGTGGTTGTGGTGTAGGCTGGCAACTCTAGCTCCAATTCGACCCCTAGCGTGGGGAATTCCATATACTGCAGGTGCGGCCCTAAAAAGAAAAAAAAAATCAAAAATAGAGATTAAGAGATTAACAGCAGTTTCCTGGGGATTCTGAGAACCAACACTACCTTACCCAATTGTGTCATATCTTGTAAGAAATGATGTAACGTGAAGTTGTAACATGAAGCTATTATACTTTGTTTTCTGAAAGACAAAAACCAACCAACCAAACAAACAAACAAAAAACAGTAGAGAATACAATAGAGGGAGTTCCCATTGTGGCTCAGTAAGTTAAGAATCAGACTCATATCCAATGAAGGTGCAAGTTCAATCTCTGGCCTCACTCAGTGGGTTAGGATCCAGTGTTGTTGCAAGCTGTGGTGTAGGTCACAGATGTGACTCGGATCTGGTGTTGCTGTGGCTGTGGCATAGGCTGGCAACTGTGGCCCTGATTCGACCCGTAGCCTCGGGAACTTCCATATGCCACAGGTGTGTCCCTAAAAAGACCAAAAAAAAAAAGATCGAATTAGTAATATTTTTCTTGAACCTGTAGAAAGTGCTTCTCTTGTGTCAGTTGACGTCCTCAGTTAAAATTATGGGGAACTTGGAGTCTGCTGCTGCACTGAATGCTTTTATATTATTATTTAAAATTGCGTTCTAGCCCCTTATCTCAGGACTCAATCGTTCCTTTGGAGTTGCAAGGAGAGAAACCAGAGGAAGTCGCTTCAGAATGGCACAAAACAAAGGACGAATATTATCCTTGTACATAAGCCATGTCAGACTATTTATTGTGAACCCAGAGCAAACTGCCCCACTGGTACTCATTTTAATAACCTATAATGGAATATCTGCCTCTTTATCTGCATGCTCATCTTTATGAGAGACTCTGCAAATTGCAATGGAAAAGAGGGCACAGATCTTTTCCCATAAAAGTACAAAGAGTTTATGAGGAGGAGTCCCTTCCCCACCCATGCAAACGACCCCTTGTGCTTCTACTCTCATTTCATAAAGCAAATGCTTTTCTTTTAACAGAGGAATTCAAGGGCTCCACCGTGGTCGAACTGATGAAGAAGGAAGGCACCACCCTCGGGCTGACGGTCTCGGGCGGAATCGATAAGGATGGCAAACCGAGAGTGTCTAATCTGCGGCAAGGAGGAATTGCTGCTAGGTAACTGCATCTTGGGGAAAAAGTAGAAAAAGGAAGGCAGGATGTAATTCATTCAAAAATTAAAGCTCTATCCGTAAAGATCGCTAATAAATAAATGACAGCTGCCACCTGCTGGGCAGAAGCACAAGGGCACATTTCAGAAGCGTGGCTTTTCTGGCTTGTGCCAGAGTCACCACGGAGCTTTCCTGCTTCATCTCAGAAGCAGCCAGGCCGTCATAAGATCTTTATTAAAAAAAAAAAAAAAAACCTTATGGATCTGGTCCTCCCCTGTGCCACTGAATGGCATGTGGCTGCAGTGGAGAGTGAGACCATCTGGTCATCTCTTGGGAACGTGGATGGCTCATATACCGGTGGACAGGGTGGGAGAAAACTGCCACAGAGGGATATGACAAGCCTAGAAAGTGTGGGAGGCCCAACCTCAAGTTTCTGGTAACAATTTTGTTTGTCCTGCATATTCTCGACTTTTCCTTTCATCAAGAAAGCGGTGGTTTCCAAAAGGCGGCAGTCTTAGCTGAAGAGGTCTCCTTTCGTCCTTGTTCTAATGAACTGCGGTTGTACCGGTTCTTGCTGATGGCAGAATGTTCAGGGTGCTGGGCAGGTGTGGGTTTGCTGTGTGGAGAAATTCTGAATCTACCTCAGGAAGAGGGGGTGGAATGGTTGAGTCTGATTCAAAGTAAGGTTCATGTGTCTCAAGTAACGGACACCAATATTCATGTCCACATAATCCCAAATTAAGCTTAAGCGTTCTTGCCTTATTGTGTTGTCTGAAGTAGTGATTGCTTTTGATGATCAACCCCTTTTGCAAAATTTAAAAGCTCCATCCAACCAATTGTTTCATGATCTGCGGTATTGTCTGTAAAACAAGCTGATGTCGGTACCAGCACTGTGGTCTCCTTTCTTGAGGTTTTTCAAAGACTTCTTTCCACAGCAAAGCCTCCTTTATTTTTCACCAGTCATGGCCAGTTGTGATGGTGGAACTTCCAAAGTCTCCAGGGCTTCTTCATGTGTAACCCCCAAAGCAACTGCGGTTGAGGGTAGGGGAGAGGGCGAGAATGCCGTTTCCACGTGTATTGACGCTGCAATTAGAAGCTGTGATGTGCCCGTTATATTGAGTATTATCCATCACCAAATATTTATTGTTTAAGCCACTACCATTTCACAGGTAGTAAACCAAAATAATTAAAGATAAGATCCCGGTCCTCAGGGGGCTTATATTCTGTTGGTGGAAATAAGAGATAAAACACATGAAAAGTTTGGGAGCAGTTATCACATTGCATCCTAGTAAAAAAAAAAGCAACAATATGAGAATCATGTCACAGAGCATAAGGCAATGAAATTGCCAAGAAAAGTGTCAGCCAGTAAACCTGAGGTAAGCGTGAGGGTGTGTACTTGTGCCTAAAGCGGATTATGGAGGCTGCGAAGGAGGATAACTGCAGCTGGGCTTATGTAAGATAAATGAACTTGGTGTTTTTATTTGGGCAAAACGTATTGTTGAAGGTCCTTATCAGTGACACAGATTTTTTAAAGGCCTACCGTTGGTCTCACTGCTACTCTTAGTGTAGAAGTAGCGTTTGACTAAAAGCCCCAAAGTGGCTAAGATTCTCTCATGGTGGCAAAGAGAGAGGAGGATGTTACTGAAACCCAGTGCTTTCATTGTCATGTCTTCTTCACCAATACTTTTTTCTTAATCAGTCCTGCTGTAAGCAATAAATAGCAAAATAACCCGACCCCCTCGTTGGCCACACTCCCAGTGAAGATGTCCAAAGTGGTGAAAGGTCCATAAAGGCAGCAAAAATGAGAGGGAATGAGAACAAAGAGAAGCCCCGGTGTGCCCAGAATCTGCCCACTCTGCCCCCAAAGCACCGACTCTTTATGGGCAGAACAACAGAAATAATTTTCTCTTTATTTTGTCTTACAGCGCCTTTTAAAAATAAAAGAGGTTAAGGGGTGGGGAAAAAAATCAGAGACAGTGGCAGATCCAGCACAAGACACTCAGGTACACAGTCAGCATGAGTTAAAGCAGTCCATGAGTCTCCCATTCACCCTCAGCTGCACTCCTGCTCTTAGGACCGAGTCATATCCCAGGAGGCAGGGACCCCTGCTTTGTGAGTCCTCCGGGCTTGCATGCTTATCCATGATGGCAAAGCAGGAAATGTGGTCAGACTGGCCCCGAGGAGAGGAGGGGTCCACTGACGTGATGTTCTCTGATTTCCAGAAGTGACCAGCTGGATGTGGGTGACTATATCAAAGCAGTGAATGGCATCAACCTGGCCAAATTCCGCCACGATGAGATCATCAGCTTGCTGAAGAACGTCGGGGAAAGAGTGGTTCTGGAAGTCGAGTACGAGCTACCGCCAGTCTGTAAGTCATCACGATCCAGAGCCAGAACAGATGAACCACATTTTTGCCTAAAACAGTTTGTTCTCCTTTTTTTTCCCCTCTTTTTCCAGTATTGTCTTATTACAGAAGTGGCAGAGCATGGTTTCTTGATATTTAAAAATTGTTTGGGAGTTCCCTTGTGGCACAGTGTATTAGGGATCCATCATCACCAGGGCAGCAGCTTAGGTCACAACTGTGGCGCACGTTCCATCCCTGACCCAACAATGCCTGTGTGCCAAGCATGCTGCCAAAAAAAATTGTTTGAATTGATATTCTTATACCTTACTCAGGAAGAATGTAAAAGAGCATAGATGACAATGAACTTATCTAGGCCTCAAGTTCCATTAAGGCTGTCTGTGAGCAGCATATCTGTACTTAAGCTATTTTAATAAACAACGTTTTCTTAAATTCTGTGCATTAAGTTCTGTACAGGCTTTGTGCTTAATGACTAGATTTAAGAAAAGCATGTTTTATATTGATTCTTGGTATAGTTATGTTAATCATGAAAATATAATCAGAATACATTGCTCTTTTGTTCATTTTGTTTTTCTTTTTTTCTTTTTCTTTTTTCTTGATTAGGGAATTGAGATTCGCCTTTTTTTTTTTCTTTTAAGGGCCGCATCTGCGGCATATGGAAGTTCCCAGGCAGGGGTCAAAATTGGAGCTATAGCTGCCAGCCTACACCACAGCCACAACCACGGCAACACCATACCCAAGCTGCATCTGCAACCTACGCCACAGCCACAGAAACGCCAGATCTGAGCCACATCTGTAACCTACACTGCAGCTCATAGCAATGCCAGATCTCTTAACCCACTGAATGAGGCCAGGGATTGAACCGGCATCCTCAGGGATACTAGTTGAATTCTTTACCTACTAAGCCACACAGGAATTCTGAGATTCTGTTTTTTATAATCTTTATTTTATATTGGAGTATAGTTGATTTAAAATATTGTATTAGTTTTAGGTGTACAGCAAAGTGATTCAAGTATGCTTATACATATACCCTTTCTTCTTCAGATTGTTTTCCCATATAGGTTATTATAGACTATTGAGTAGGGTTCCCTTGGCTATACAGTAGGTTGCTGTTGATTTTCTGTTTTATATAAAGTAGCGTGTATATGTTAATCCCAAATTCCTAATTTATCCCTCCCCAACCTTTCCCCTTTGATAACCATAAGTTTGTTTTAGACGGAATATATTTTTGTCACAGCCAGCACATTCTGAGCACTTGCTAAATGCCCAGCGTTATAAAGAACCCCTTGTTTGGATACAATTAAATCCTTACCACCAGGCAAATCAGCAAACAGAGCTGAACTTTGGTGTCAAATAGCCAGTCAAATCCCATCTCCAACTTTTAATATCTACATGCCTTTGAGAAAGTTACTTAAGCGTCTTGTGTTTCAGTTTGGATCTCAAAAAATGGAGGTGACATTAGCAATCGGTGACATTACTCATAGATCTATTATGAGGACTAAATGAGTTAGTGTTTAGGACAGTGCCTGACACTATAAAAACTTTTGATAAATAATAAATATACAAAGCAACCAAAACTATAAGATAGGCATTATTATCATTTTTATTTTCATTTTATAGAGACTTAAATATCTTTTCCAAATTAGTAGGCCCCAGTCAGCTCTTTGTTCTTCTGTACTAAGAACTCAGATTGATTATTAATAACCAGTAACAATTCATTTGTTTAGCAGTGACTTATGAGCATGGCTGTGTTCTAGCCCCCACAAGGTACATTGGTGGAATTATATTCTAACAGGAGAAGACAGATAATAACATAAAACCACAATAAATGGGTTAATTACTGTTGACCCTTGAGCAACAAAGGGTGTTAGAAGCACCAACTCTCTGTGAAGTTGAAAGTCCATGTGAAATTACAGTTGGCCTTCTGTATATGTGGTTCTTCCCAAATCAAAGTTTTTCCATATCCACAAATTTACCCAACAGGTGTAGTGTAATACCATAGTGTTTATTGAAAAAAGTCCACGTATACCTGAACCTGTGCAGTTCAAACCCATGTTGTTCAAGTGTCAGTTAGATGTAGTATGAATGTTACGGGTCATGACTTCTGCAGGGAAAAGAAAAGAAAGCAAGGAGAGGGACTGGCAGCGTTGGACTGGGGGTGGGGTTGTGATTTTAAATAGAGTGGTTAGGACAGCTTCTTTGAGACGTTAATCACTCACTGGAAGGAGGTGAAGAAGTTACCAGCGTGGATTTCTGGGGGAAGAGAATTCCAGAAAGAAGGAAAAGCTAGTACTAAGGTCAAAAGGCTGAAATATATCTGGCATTGTTCTAGAAACATTAGAAGGGCAGTGTGGCTGGAGCAGAGTGGGGGCGAAGAGAAGTATTGGAGGTGGTCAGGAGCCTAAAGGAGAGTGTGAGGCACCGTATCCTTGTAGACCACTGGAGGGACCTTGAGTTTTGCTCTGAAGGCTGCAGGAGGGCATTGTATAGTTTGGAGCATAGGACTGACATGATCTGATTTATGTGTTCAAAGGCCCCGCTGTCTGCTTTGTTGAGAACAGACTGTAGGAGCAAGGGCAGCAGCTTGGGAAACCACTTTGGGCACTGTTGCCGTGATCTAAGTAAAAGACGGTGGTGGAGATGGTGAAAAGCATTCATATTCCCCATCTGCTTTGAAGACAGAGCCAACAGGATTTCCTGAAGGATTTGATGTGGGCTGTGCAGAAAGAGAGGAGTCAAGAACCACCGGAGGCTTTGAGCCTGAGCAGTTGGGTGGATGGCGTTGCCATTAACGGGGGTGTGTAAGAATGTGGGCGGAGCTAATTTGTGAAGGGAGGATCGGAAGTTCATTGGGTGAAATGCTACACCTATTTGAAAATGTCAGTGAGCTGGAGATACATTTTGGAGTTTGGGAGAAAGACATGACCTAGAAGTGTAAATTTAAGAGTAATGGGACTGTAGATGGTGTTTTAAGATTTGGGACCACATGATAACACAATGAGTGTATATACCAATCACAAGTTCTTATTCTTAACATAAAATCTATCCCCAAAATTCTGGGCCCGCGGCATATGGAGGTTCCCAGGCTAGGGGTCTAACAGGAGCTGTAGCTGCCGGCCTACACCACAGCCACAGCAACACAGGATCTGAGCCGTGTCTGCAACCTACACCACAGCTCACGGCAACGCCGGATCCTTAACCCGCTGAGCGGGCCAGGGATCGAATCTGCAACCTCATGGTTCCTAGTCGGATTCGTTAACCACTGAGCCACAAGGGGAACTCCTGATGGTGGTTTTATAACAAATTGAACTGGAGTCTGTGTTCCAAAACCTTGCTACAATGTTTTTCATTTTCAGTAAGAGTAGGAAGTAACAGTGTTGAGAGCTTGGCCTGTGCCACTAGTTAAATGTCACTTATGTTCCTTTCTAGCTTTTTTACTTTGGGCATGTTATTTAAGTCCTCTGAGTCATAGGATTCTCATCGGTAAAATGATTACAATGGATCTAGAATTTCTGTAAGAATTCAAGGCTATAATCATGTAAAGTATTTAGATAATAACCACATACTCAGTAAGCCATAGTGCGTCTTAGAGATGATGATGATGATGGTTATACTGCAAGTACTGTGTTTTGTTGAACTTAAAGTCAGTTTGATTTGGAATCACTGTCTCAACCATTGCCAAGGAGTTAGGAGGAATGAAATAGGGCTAATGCTCTTTGATTAAACATTTTTATTCCACTGGGTGCATGACTATCAATCAAATACAACCTTTTCCTCAGAGGAACTCAGTGTAGCTTTCAGGGTGAGGCCCTGACTTGCTGAGTATTATGAGTGATTCAGAGCTGGGAGTTTGGGGGTAAATTTCCAGATTACGCAGGTCCAGTAGGAAGGTGAATATTCCAGGTACAGGGTATGGCAAGGAGATAAGATAGGCCAGTGCACAGGGTGAACTGAACACAGTCTGGGGTTGCTGGAGCACACAGGGAAAGAGAGGGCTTGGAGAAGGATAAGTTCAGTGAGGTCAACAGGAACCAAGTGAAGGTAAGCGTGGATGGTGTCAATAAGCAGCGAGGAGCCTTTAAAAACTTTTAAGGACAAGTAACAGCATAATCAGATCAGAGCGTACTTATTATGAGAAGTCAAATGGAGAACAGAGCAGAGGCTATAAGCCCCAGGCTGTTACAGTTTTCCAAAAGATAAATATAACATTATAGGGTTAAGGAGAAGAGGGTGTGAATCAGAAATATTCAGGAGTTAAAACCTATCGTGATTTGTTGCTTTTCCTCCCTCACACAGTGAAGCTGATGGAGAAAGAAGAAACATATCTTTAAACACAAAAGTTTGAAATTTTGGGTAGAAATCAGATAGAAAGGCTCTATTCGCCAAGGATTATCTCTGTCTCTTTCTATTATGTTTAGATAAATTAATAAGATCAGGTTTGAGTTCAGGGAGGTTGAAGGGATTATTAAGCCTGCCTTTCACTGAGCTCAGACAGCTAGAGCGGAGCCAGGCACTGGCAGTGAGTCCCCAGGAACACAACTGTCTGCTGAAGCATAGGCCACCGAGACCAAGACTGTAACTCTGTCGAGGATCACAGCAATTTGAGGATCAGCCAACCCCAAAGCCCAGAAGGAATTGGAGGAAAGGTGTGTGTGTGTGTGTGTGTGTGTGTGTGTGTGTGTGTGTGTGTGTGTGTGTGTGATAGAGAGAGAGAGATACAGAGACAGAGACAGAGATCTGATTGAAGACAAATGGAACTTTGACCTTGGGCAAGCCACTTACCTCTGAAATTCAGTTTTTTTTTTGTTTTGTTTTTTTATGAAAATGAAATAGTCCCTCTACATGAACTCTAAAGTTCCTTTTGACTTTAGAAATTATCTGATATTTTGAGACTGTCTTTAGAGACAATACTACCAGACTGTATCTTGGGTACTTGTACATTAAAAGTTGATCTATTTTAGTCACATAACCCCTAAAGAATTTTGAAATATCACATAATCCTCATCCAATTTTTAACACCTAAAGATTCCTTAGGATAAGCTTTAAATAAATAGGATATAATTTTTGGTTTGGTATTTATTTTATACGGCTTTAAACACCATTTCCATTCAGACCTTGGAGCTATGGATTTACCTCATTTATTTTATGGTAAATGTCTGCAGCAGAATCTTATTGCAAAAGCAGTCCTCACCATTATTAAACCATCAGCTAAAATCAGACTAGCTTTCTATTGGAAGGAATCTTTCTTTAATTCAAATAAATATGTTAAAGCATGTTTCTGTGACAGCCTTATTACTGCTCATTTTTGATTCTAGGAGAGAGAGATGATAGATGATGGTGGTGATGATGGTGGTGATAGTGGTGGTGGTGGTTGTAGTTGTGATGGTGGTTGTGATGGTGGTGGTGGTGATGGTGATGGTGGTGATGGTGGTGGTGGTGGTGATGATGGTGGTGGTGGTGGTGATGGTGGTGGTGATGATGATGGTGGTGGTGGTGATGATGGTGGTGGTGGTGATGATGATGGTGGTGGTGATGATG
>PVHT021183648.1:22782253-22797396 GCA_004024745.2 Catagonus wagneri
ATGGTGGTGGTGGTGATGATCATGGTGGTGGAGGAGGGTGGGCCTCCAGGTCTCCTCCGCATGGTTCATTCTAGGATTTAGTCTGAAGGAGCGGCAGCTACCTAGGGGAAGCTCTTCCTGTGGCAAAGGCAGAGGAAAATAGGACAGGCCCAGTCTTAGGAGCACTCCTTCAGTCTCTGCTCACATCTTTTAACATCCCATTGGCCAAAGCAAGTCAGATGTGCAAACTCAATGTAATGAGGTGGGAAAGAGCACAACTCCTGTTCTATATATAGATACAGGGTTGGGGAAGGCAGGGAACTATCTAATTTAGAAAAACCTAATCTACCATAGTAAAATAGAGAATGTCACTTTATGGTATATAGGTGCATGCATAGTCACACATAGAAACAAGGGAAAACAGTACTCCTAAAATACTGAGGAGGGGTATTTTTGCTTTGTAAAATTGGTTTCTACCTAGCCCTTCTACGTGCCCAGTTTGATTCCTTGGTTAAGTCCCTTAACTGGATCTCTGTGTCTCCACACATACGTGTAAAGTAATGAGTTAAATTCACGTGACCAAACAGGATGTCTGGTACTAAATATGAAAACCCAGTCATCAAGAGCCCTCTTGCAAACATAAATTTTATAATGCTTAGCAGGAGTGGTGATCAGGGACACGTTTCCAAGGTGCTGCTTTGACAACATTGTCCACACATAGAATCTCCTCTGCTGCTTCAGCTGCACTTAAAAGAACTTGTTTCTTTGCAATTTTTCTGCTATATCCAGCACTGCCATATCTCCAGTGGCACCTTCCTTCATATTCAGTCCAGCAGATGCATTGCCTTCACTATGAGCAGCTCAGAGCTGTGCCACCATATCTGCACTGTCATAGCCTGCATTGTCTATTTCATTATACTATAGTTAATCTACTTCATAAGTATATTAAAATGTAGTCAACATTCCCGTTTATCTTTGCAAATAATAAATAGCAATAGTATGGATAATCTGAAGCTGTAGATAATCCCCAAAGTCTTTATATTGACTTTAAATTTGACTATAAGATTTTGTGGTCAGCAAGATTTAGTTCAAGCAAAATTAAAATTACAGTGCTTTGCATCCCCAGAACAGACATTCAGCCAACGAGGACAGGTGGCCCAGAACTAGAGAATGTGGTTGTACATAATTGAAAGTTGATTTAATGATTAAATGAAGTAATATTTGTAAACCTCTTTGCAGAGTTCCTGGCACACAGTTGATGCTCGTTAATTATTTCTTCCCATATCTTTCCCACTTTTTCCCTTACCAGTAGAACAAAAAGATTTATGTTTTTAACCAATGTCTTCAAGTGGCATGTTGGATCATGGAAATAAGAAAATGTTTGGTTTGAACTCAGTTTTTTAAATTTAATTAAAACTGTACCTCAACACTTGCAGCTTTTTGTATGTACTGTTCTTAGCTGATTAGATAAACTGAAATCCCCTTGACAGTAAGAATATGGCACTTAATTAAATCAGCAGTGTACCAAAACATTTTGTTCAGCTGTAGGGTTATGTTGTCTTTTAGCAGACCAAGTTCTTATTGTACTTGTGTCCCAGCCAAATGTGTGCAATTTTGTAAATTTATCTGTTTACTTTTCATAATCATGTCCATTCCATTAAGGATTCAGAATTACTAATGATTAAAAAATAATTATAATCAATGCTTGATTAAAGTTAACTTTCTCTTTCTCAAAATGGCAAGACAAGTTCTTTTCAAAGATGCCTTTAATTCTGTTTGTATATTTCTTATTGATAGCTTTATGTAATAAGTCCTTTAGGATCTAGTAAAAATGTAAAAATATGCCATTGATCATGAACATTGCATTACATAATAGATATCATTGTACAAATTCAAGACAAGAAGCTAAGACCATCAAATTCTATAGATTACAAACTCAGTTTCCATGAATAAAAGCATCTATATATCCATAGTGATAAAATATTAGCTTTTAGAAATGTTGGGGGGGCTTAATCCAGCAATAGTGTACTATATAACTGGAATTACTCAATAGTTTTTTGGAAAAACAGTTTTACAGAATAGTTTAGTGACTATACCTACATAGAATGTATGCCCTCATATGTGTATAATATAATTAGAGACAGCAACTTGACAATGCAGTTTCCTTTTGTGAAATGAGAGCAGTAACCAAGCAAACACAACCTAAGCATGATGATTGAGAAAAATTAAGTGGATCTTTATTTTATTAGTCAGTGGCCATATTTTGAATATACTTAGAATTTCTTTTGCCCTCCAAGTTTTGTTCAGGTTGCTGATGTCTGTTTAATTGCTGTACATCATGACGGAAAAATCAGTTTGCATCAGCTTAATCTATTAATGGCAATCTGAGAATAATGCTTTTTCTTCATCTTTTTTTTTCCTTTTTTTGGGGGGTGGGGGCGCACCGGCAGCATATGGAGGTTCCCAGGCTAGGATCAAATCGGAGCTACAGCTGCTGGCCTGTGCCACAGCCACAGCAACGCAGGATCCAAGCTATGTCTGTGACCTACACCACAGCTCATGGCAACACTGGATCCTTAACCCACTGAGCCAGGCCAGGGATCGAACCGGCAACCTCATGGTTCTTGGTTGGATTCATTAACCACTGTGCCACTACTGGAACTCCCAATGCTTTTTCTTCTTATGCTAGCTGCAAAAATAAATGTAAAGACATTATTTCATGATTTACAGAAATCGTATCATTTTGCATTTACAAAGTGAAAACAATTCTATTTATTGTATCAAGATTCTCTCTCTTATTATATAGCATTTTAGCAATGTAATATGGTACTCTAACTAAAACCTGGCTACATAGGAGGAAAGGAAGTATCTATGATTTTGATTCTACTGGACCTATATAAGTGACTCATACAGATGGCTATTTTATGGTACTTGTGTGCCATTCCAATTATTTTTCTAACATTTTCTTTTTTTCCCTTTTCTTCCTTATTGAAGTATAGTTGATTTACAATGTTGTGTTACTTTCTGGAGTACAGCAAAGTGATACAGTTACATATATATTCTTCAGATTCTTTTCCATTATAGTTTATTACAAGATATTGAATATAGTTCCCTGTGCTATTCAGCAGAAACTTATTTATCTTTTTCTAATATTTTCTTTAAAAAGAGGTTTTCAGCATTTTATTATGCAACAAGAATTATTTGCAACAGGGATTTGTACTATTTTATTTTATTTTATTTTTTTGTCTTATCTGGGGCCGCACCCACAGCACATGGAGGTTCCCAGACTAGGAGTCTAACAGGTGCTGTAGCCATCGGCCTACGCCACAGCCACAGCAACGCGGGATCTGAGCCGTGTCTGCAACCTACACCACAGCTCATGGCAAAGCCAGGGATCAAACTCGCAACCTCATGGTTCCTAGTTGGATTTGTTAACCACTGAGCCATGACGGGAATTCCCCAGGGATCTGTACTGTTTTATACCTATCAAAAATTTAGAAATGTTATTATGACGTGTGACATATTTCCTTCTCTCTTTCCTGCATTCAGCTGTACAAGGATCTGGTGTTATTTTCCGAACAGTGGAGGTCACGTTACATAAAGAAGGCAATACCTTTGGTTTCGTAATACGAGGTAGGTGTCTATTAGAAAATAGAACCAACAGATATTCTTGGGGAATTTGTCAGTGAACCAATTTGGGATGAACTAGAAAATCATTCTCAAAAACTGAACTTTCTAGTGCATAAAGCAAGCCTGTAATATGTGTACCCATTTTTTCTTGAAAGAAAGCAGTAATTGAGAATCAAACTGGAATCCAAAGGAGCTAGCTAATTTATTTCAGTTTGTTAATAGAGACCAAAAAGCCATTGTTTGCAGACCTTGTCAATTCACAGCCATTCTATTGGTTTAACACTTTCCCGCCTGTCTTTTACCTTCCTGTTTATCTGAGCTAAAAATGATGATGTATATGAGTTGATCTGATTTAATACATGAGGATTAAGCAACTCTGTTTAAATACATTTTGTTACCATAGCTTCCAAAAAAGGAATTGCAGATACTCTAATCCCTTGGGCACCTATGTGCATCAGTTCAACTTATCTTACTTTGGGATATTATTAATAATAAAAATTTCAAGTGACTCCAGCTTACCTACAAAACCATTAGCTCTGAGCTGTAATTCTGACTTTTAACATTTTAGTTTTCTTATTAGCAATTCTATCCCTGAAAGACTACACATACATTAGCAACTCATAATTCCTAGTATCACAATGAGGTTCAATAGGGAACTAGGTAAGTATCAAGAGTTTTTAACATTTCTTGATTTTTTTTTACCTCATACATATTGTATTTCACTATAATCAAAATTCTATCAAAATTATTAAAACAGTAATTCAAATTAAGCATCTTAGTAAATATACATGCATCAGGGAATAAAAGAGATGTGTTCACATATATAGACTTGCCTTCAATGACTGAGCTTTGGGCATTAGGTTCAATTCTGTGTCAATCATTTAGCAAATCAGTCAGTCCAGTATTTCATTAAGGACACGTCAGCATATCAGCATAGGGCAGCGTGCAGTGGAATCACGGGACAAGACCCCTATCTACAAGGAATTACAGTCCAGTGAATTTAAGACATAAGTCAATAAGGTGCCCAAATGAATGTAGAGAAGATGGGCAGCTAGGAACTCAGTGAGTGGTTTAGACCAGTAGCTACTACACTTTTCTGACCAAGTCCTACATTTAAGTGGAGTAACAGACCCCAAGATCATTTAACGTAACCATTTTCAAATTTCTGTATAAAAAAACAAGATGAATATAATAAAAAGTCAGCGTTCAAGTAATTTTAGCTTGGAGGGTGTTGTATACAAACTTATTTTTGCAATATTAAGTATGAAAAAGAGGTATGCTTGAATCACAGGCCTACGAGCCTAATTATTAAAATGCAGTGGTAAAAAATGCTGCTAGGAAGGATATTCATCACTAGTTGCTATATGGTTAGTCAATAACAACTCAAATTGCTAGTGAACGAGCTAAACCAGTAGTAATTTATCATTTAAGAGCTAAAAAGAAAAGAGGCAATTGACATACATAGCCACCTGAAGACAACTGATGTATGATGTTAACAAAATGTCCCTCCCATAATTTGCAGGAATTTCAAATATTTGTGTATGCATGCATAGTAAGAGTTTTTTAATATGAGCCTAAACTCTTACTAGTAGATCATAGGCACTTAATAAATGAATGAATGAATGATGCCTAGATTAGTGTGTACATCAGACTTCTTAGTATTATTCTGGTTTTAAAACCTTGATGATAATCAGCCAGTCTTAGTTCATGAGTGCCAAATTTTTGTAGGTTTAATAACTTCCTTAGTACATTGCTTGAACATAAAAATTTGTCAAATTTTGCATAATTTTTAATGAGAACAAATAAAGAACTTATATTTTCAAATCAGTTTCAGGCCCATTTGGAGGGTCTTTCTTGCTCAAACAGTGGCCACGACCTGTCCCTTAAAGGAGTTCTTTTGTGGTGCACTTTGTTAAGGATTTGGCGTTATCACTGTGGCAGCTTGGATCGCTGCTGTGGGGCAAGTTCAGTCCCTGGCCCAGGAATTTCCACATGCCACAGGCATGGCCAAAAAAAAAAAAAAGATCATTGGTTAATCACAAAAAGAGTTAAAGAATGAGAAGGTACTGTGTATAAATGTTATCATGGCAGACAAGACATGGCATAGGGGGGATCTGAGCTTAACCCTCCTCCCACTTCCCCTCCCCTTCCTCCTCCACCTCCTTCGTATATATCATAGCTCTTCTAGGCCTTTGATCGATGGAGAATACAAGGACATTCAAGTAGGAATGAGGGAAGATATTCCAGATGAGGCATGTTCATTTAGTGCTGGAGAATTTCTTCTTACCCGATTAGGATGGGTCTTTGAACAAAAAACCAGGCTTTTAACTGATGAATGGAATTATACTTCTAATGCTGTATGTTACAGATTCCAAAACCTTGACTGCCCAAACAGTAGCACTTTGCATCCATAAAATGAGAACTGATGTTCCAGCCTAAATCATGGAGAGTTAAATTTCTGTTAATTCCTTTGCCACCAAGCCAAGGCATATGGTTTGAGCTGACAGGAAAATCACTCTACCTATAAGTTGCTTTTCACCTTGGATGAGGAAGTTTCTCTGGTCACTCTCAAAATGACTATAAAATTGAAGGTATGTGTGTTCATGTTAAAAATAGAGCACAATATTCAGATGTGGTCTTCATTGTGTCCCTGGTATTTATATTTTTTAAAAGCTTGATAGGTTGGAGATGTTAATAGACAGTCAGAATTGTAAATACCACTGTCTTTCTTTTGCTTTACATCTAGAACCTAAGTGAATCACAAACTAAACTTGGCTCATTGTTTCAAATAATGAAGAAATGTTCTCATTAAAAATTATGCAAAATTTGACAAATTTTTATGTTCAAGCAACGTACTAAGGAAGTTATTAAACCTACAAAAATGATAATCCAGTTATCTCTTTCACATTTTATCATGCATTCACTGTCATATATTTATATTTAGACCTCTAAATCAAAATAATGGAAATAGTTCTTACAATCTTCAGCCCCTATCCTTTTCTAAATCAATGCTCTCCAGGGGAAAGTAAACCTATCTTTTTATGAGCACCTTGCAAAAGTGAAGTTGCATAATAGTATTTATGTAAATATAGTTAAGCATGTGCTGTCATTTATTGTAATGATTTTCATTAAAACACTTTTTTTCTGAGACAGTTGTGAATTTCCTATTTTAAATAAGGAGGAATTTTAAAAGAAGCCATCAAACTGAATGAAAGAAATAAAATACTGAAATGGAGCTTTTACCAATCAACCAGGCTGAATAAATAACTTGTAATAGAAATGAACATAAAGGAAACATCATTTTCTTTCATCGGGAACAGTGAATGTCTTTTTTCTCTTAAGCTGTGTTCTTTAAGTTGACCTCTCTTCCTATGCCAAATTTGGTAATTGTCAGTCTGTTCTACCAGACAATAAGGAAGAAATACATGATGGTAACATTCATATTTATCAAATACTGACAAACTAGAGACTATCCAGATGGGTAGCCAGGGTGGTCATGTATGAAGAAATCAGGTCACACAGATAATGTTTAAGAAACTGGAAACAGATAGAGGATGATTCAAGATCGTAGTATAGGAAGATCCAGAACGCACCTCCTCCTACAGGCACAACAAATATACAGCTACATATAAAACAATTCCATCTGAAAACAAATCTAGAAATAGCTGAATTCCTACTTACCAAGCAGTTACGAAAGGGCCACATCAAGACAGGGACAGTCCTTCAAGATCGGAAAAGATAGCTGTTTTTGCATAATACATTGAAACAAACACAGAAAATCAAGCAATATGAGGAAACAGAAGGAACAAGATAAGACTCTGGGGGGGGTAACTATTGAAACGGAGATAAGTAATTTACCTGATGAAGGGTTCAAAGTAATGATCATAAAGATGCTCACCAAACTCAGGAGAAGAATGAAGAACACAGTGAGAGCTTTAACCAAGAGAAAGAACACATAATAAGGAAGCAAACAGAAGTCATAGAGCTGAAGAATACAAGAACTGACCTGAAAATACACCAGAGGGATTCAATAGCAGACTAAATGAAACAGAAGAACAGATCAGTTACCTGGAAGACAAGGTAGTAGAAATCACCCAAACAGAATAGCAAAAAACAAAAATTAAAAAAAAGAAGAATTTTTTTAAAATGAGGATAAGTTAAGGGATTTGTGGGACAACATAAAGTATACTAGCATTCACCTTATAGGGAAATGGAAGAGAGAGAGAAAGGGGCAGAAAACTTATCAGAAGAAATAATGGTTGAAAACTTTTTTAACCTGGAGAAGGAAACAGACATCCAGATCTAGGAAGCATAGTGAATCTCAAACAAGATGAACCCAAAGAGACCCAGACCAAGACACATTATAATTAAAATGGCAAAAGTTAAAGAATCTTAAAAGCAGAAAGAGAAAAATAACTCATTACATACAAGGGAACTCCCATAAGATTATCAGCTGATTTTTCAGCAGAAAATTTACAGGCCAGAGGGAGTGACATGACATATTCAAGGTGCTAAAAGGAAAAAACTTGTACCCAAAAATGCTCCACCTGGCAAGGTTAACATTCAGAATTGAAGGAGAGATCAAAATTTTTCCAGACAACAAAAGCAAAAAACTAGTTCATTACCACTAAACTGGCTTGTAAGAAATGTTGAAGGGGATTCTTTAAGCTGAAAAGGCCATAATTATAAATAAGAAAATTTATGAAAGAATAAAGTTCACTGGTAAAAGCAAATATATTGATTAACCATTTAAAAAGTCAGTGTGAAAGTTAAAGACAAAGTAGTAAAATAAGCTATAACAATAATAATTAGTTAAGGGATACCCAAAATATCAGAACACATAAGACATGAGGGGAGGTGCTAAAAATGTAGTGCTTTTAAAATGCATTAATATTTTGAGCACCGCAGTGTTAGCAAAGGCCACTTTAGCCATTTGAAATTTTTTCCTTTTTTTTAATATTCAGATTTTTTTCTTTAGTTTCTGCTTCATGTCAGATTGTAGACTCAGCTGTATTACAACTCAGGTTGTTTGACACTAGATATACCCATCTATGCTTAGTTTATAACCAGCAACTAGTCTAATTGGGCTAGTATTTGTGTATTATTTCTCTTGTCACACTGGTTGTTGAATGTTTTATAAATCACCACTGATTACAGCCATATATTTATTGAGAGGTGGAGAAATGCTGACTTCAAAAATATATTCAATATAAAATGAATAAGATTTTTAAAACTAGTATATGTGCCAGAAGGAAAAGATTACATGTATTCCTCTGCACAACAATACAATGCATTTCAGTTTCATGGCTCGCATTTTATAAGTGAATTTTTTAATGGCAGCATTGAGAACATTTTTGAAGCTGTCTTCTTTTTCTTTGCTAGGGGGAGCACACGATGATAGAAATAAATCTCGTCCAGTTGTAATAACATGTGTTCGTCCTGGAGGGCCTGCTGACAGGTAAACTTTATCTTTCTGTGTCCCTATCCAAATATATTAAGTAAACCTGGGGATTTTGGCATAGAAGTTGTAGAATTAGAACTTGCATAGTAACAGACAGAGATTAAGTAAACATGCTGGAATGTGAAAACAAAGAGCTCGGGCTGCAGAGTCGGAAGAAAGAAAATTTGATTCCAGATTTAATACTTACCACCCTATGTTTTTGGCAAGTGACTTAACAGTTCTAAGCTAAGTTCAGTTCCCTCCAGTCTAAAATGTAGATAATAACGCCTACCTTTCAAGGTTTCTCATTTCATCAAAGACTGGACATCTGTGGTGCCTTACAGGAGACCTGTCATACCGAAAGGCACTTAATAAGAGGTAGAGGGCCCTTTTATGGCCGGCCCTTGCCATGCATCCTCTCAGTCGCTAAGCCAACCTGGAAAGACAGGTGGCAGAGTTCTGACGCTTAGTATTGTCAGCATCCTTATTATGATTAGTACCCCTTGGTGGTGATGATGTAGGTCAGAATAGAAGTGGCTTTTAGTAAAAGGGAAGCAGTATTTCTCTTCCTTGCTAATATGAATACCTGTACGAAGCTCCTCTTTTGGCTTTCCTACCATAAACCTTGGGCGGGTCCCAAGTAAACTTACAACTTAGATGTCTCAAGAGATGCTTACCTTTGGATTAATTTCCCATAGAAAAAGTCTGCTCCTTATTGGTAGGGAACACAACTCCTTCCATTAGATATTATTGAAGGAGAAAAGGAAAATGCACCAATTACCCCTGAGTCTGCTCTATGTTTCAGCCTAGGATGGATTTTTAAAAAAATCTTTTCTTAAGCACCAGAAATAGAAATAATAATAAATAATAAATACTGCTTATTGAGTGACCACCATTACCAAGAACTGTGCTAAGTACTTGGCAGACATTAACTTAAAACTACCCACTAAATGAGGTATCTTTGTCCGCACTTATAGGTGACAAAACCGAAGCCCAGTAAGGTTAAATAACTTGCCAGCTAGGGTAGGAATTCATATTTATTTTCCTTCCAAGCTCATACTGTTAGCTTATTTTTATAAAAAAGTTGACGTTTAATATAAAATAAGAAAATACAAAGGCACCAGTTTCTCCCCTGTACTAAGGTGTATTTCTAGGGCAATTTTGCTGTGTTTTTTTTTTTTTTTTGGTCCTCCTCATGCTTTTCTTGTGAATTATTCTTCCTGAAGCAAATCAGAATATTTCCATTTCTTATGAACATTTAGAGCTGAAGTTGACAAAACTGTCAGGAGCAACCTACAAGTTTGTGAGTGACATATTATTAAATTAATGTAAGACTAAAGGAAATTGAAGAATTTAAGACAAAAATTTAGAGTCAAAATACATGGCGACGGAGTTCCCATCATGGCGCAGTGGAAATGCATCCAACTAGGAACCATGAGGTTGTGGGTTCAATCCCTGGCCTTGCTCAGTGGGTTAAAGATCCAGTGTTGCCGTGAGCTGTGGCATAGGCTACAGATGTGGCTCGGGTGCTATGGCTGTGGTGTAGACTGGCAGCTACAGTTCCGATTTGAACCCTAACCTGGGAACCTCCATATGCCATGAGTGCGGCCCTAAAAAGCAAAAAAAAAAAAAAAAAAAATGCCATGGAGAGTTGTCTAGATGAAAGTCTTTTTTTGTGTGTGTTTTTGCCTTATCTAGGGCCGCACCCGCGGCATATGGAAGTTCCCAGGCTAGGGGTCTAACAGGAGCTGTAGCTGCCGGCCTACGCCACAGCCACAGCAACGCCAGATCTAAGCCACGTCTGCAACCTACACCACAGCTCACGGCAACGCCAGATCCTTAACCCACTGAGCAAGGCCAGGGATCAAACCCGCAACCTCATGGTTCTTAGTCGGATTCGTTAACCACTGAGCCACAACAGGAACTCCCTAGATGAAAGATAAGACATCATTTTTTTCTTTCCAAATCCTAAACTTATAATTCCCATATTTGATCTTCTCATCTTCATCACCCTCCTTGAGGCAAGAGGGTTATAATGTGAAAGACTTTTCTGGCTACACGTTAATGGTGTCATCTTCTCCCAGTGCCTTGAGCGTCTGTGGTCACAGAAGGGAGAATAATATTTGCCTGCCTTTCCCAGTGAACATAAGACTGAATCAATTTAATGATCCCCAAATGGCCTTATAAATCGGCAGGAAAATTTACAGACTGGGGAAAATTTTTCACCAGCATTCCCTGTCCTGCCTGGCTTCATGGGTAATAAACTAAATAGAATCAGCAGGCTTTTCTGCTCACTTGACTTTGGGGAAATAGGTGACTGCTATTTCCTGGGCTCTAATAAATCAATTTTAGACATTTTGTCTAAAATCTAGAAAAGAGAAAATGTACTTTTATTGCTTTTGTACCCTAAGAGTTAAATGTAAGAGATGTGGTTATTTGCTGATGTGCAGTTATTGTCTTATTACTGATTTTCAGATTGCAGCAATTTTCTGTTCAGGGTTACCTCTCTACTCTCTTAATGGCACACTTGATGCTAGAAAGGGAATACAAATGGGACATGTGATAGAATGTGTGTGAAAGAGCCACTTTGGCTAAGTGTCTATTAATGCTAAACCCCATGATGCTAAGTTAACAAGATCGTTTCTTTCTTCTCCATTCAGAGAGGGCACAATCAAGCCTGGTGATAGGTTGCTCAGTGTGGATGGAATTCGGCTTCTTGGAACCACGCATGCTGAAGCCATGAGTATTCTCAAACAGTGTGGACAAGAGGCAACGCTGCTGATAGAATATGATGTCTCAGTCATGGGTATGTTGGTGTCCTGAAGTCATTTCTAAGCTCTAGATCATGTCACTGTGCATCCCTGATAAGCCACTTTGGATTAAGAATGAACCGTTATGTCCACCTGTAGCAGACAGAATATCATCAATATTATGTTCTTACTCTGTTCGAGTTCAGGAAGAGGTAAGTGGTACTTCTCAGCAATTTAGAGTTCTTGTGTCGATAGATTCTTCAATAGCATCTCATTTTGTCCATGTGTTTCACCTAGCAATCAGCTCTCGTATATGGATTACCCTTTTGGAGGAAAGTCTTTTCCTCTCCAAATCACAAAAATAGTATTATTGACTTTGGGGCTGCAACTTTTTCTTTTACTACACAGAGACTGAAAATAGTAGGGGGATTCCTTTTCTTCCTGTAACTCCACAGTGTGCAGCCAGCTAATTAGAATTAATGAAAATTACCATTTTATCACCAGACTTAGGGACAAAGAAAAGAAAGGGACATATAGTATCATTGATTAAAATGCAAAGTTGAGTACAATATTCTTTATTCAATGATCCCAATAGAAAGTAATTCTATTTCTACACTCACAACTGTAGTAAAACGCGCAAGATATTCTCACGTGACTTTTCAATGTGAAGAGAGACCAAAGTTTTGTTTAATATTGACTAAGGCAGAGAAATTATGAGAGAATGAATTGAAACCTGAAGTTGAAACTTAAATTATATTTTAAATACTTCTTACAATTGTCAGACTTGATTGTTTAGCCTGACTTTACCAGCATGTTTTATGCTGGTGAAATGTGGCCGAGAAAAAGAGACTTATTCTGTAACTGTGAACTTTTTTATTTCCCATTCTGTATGATTCATGTAGAACAGCATTGCTTGAAAGTGTTCTTAATCTGTCCACTGGCCTGAAATGTCTTAGAGAGGTATAAAGTTTCCTAAAAGACTTAAAGTGTGAGACCTAAGGAGTTCTTAGCAGGGCAAATGGTATGCTATGCTCTTGACATGAAAAGGTCAGGAATAATTTAAACTTTCCTCTCTCCATTATGCCCTTCTCTTGTCTTCTCTTTCTCCATCTTTTCTTTCTCTATTTATTTATTTATTTATTTTGTCATCTGAGCTAGATGATTTGGGTTCTGTTTTCAATGTACTGATATCTAGCTATTGTTTGGACAGTGTTACCAACCTCCCTGTGCCTTAGCATTTGCTAAACGGAGACTACCAGAGCCTATTATAAAAGGCAATTATAAAAATAAAATAAAATTATACAAGCAAAATATATTTGAATGATGATCCAATATATTATTAGCATTAAAAATTGAAATAGATGTTTGACATGTTTAACTCATTCATTCAGTCTACAAATATTTCTTTTTTTTAGTATTTCTGCTAACTGGCAGACACCAGGAATATAGAAGTAAACAAAACAGATCTGACCCCTGCCCTTATGAAGCTTGCAGTTGACAAGGAGGAGAAACAGTAAACAGAAACATGACCAAACAAATAAACACTCAGAAAGTGTGATCCTTACTTACCATGAAGGGAATGAACTGGATTCTGTAATAAGGAATAAGGGGAGGCACAGATGAGGGTTGGCAGATACCAGTAGGGAATCAGTGAAGAGGTGGTACGTAGGCGAAAACCTGAAGGGTAAGAAGGAACCAGCTACCAAAACCGTAAGGTCTTTGCAGTCCACCTTAGAAAGACAAGAGCTCCCCCATGGGGATGGGCACCATTTAAGAGGAGAGCCCTCTGCATCTCATTATTACCAAAGTCAGGAGGAGATGGGGTGACTCACCTGTCCACCTCTTCCCAACTCACAGTCACATTCTGAATAATGCCTAACAGTTTTCACAGCCCAGAGTTCTCAGATACCCCCTAATGTAGGGAAAAGTGCCATCAGGGAAGAAACTCATTAAATGTTTCTCTAAGTTGCTAGATATAAGATCGGTATACAAAACTCAGTAACATTTCTATATACCTGCCAAAACCAGAGAGTTAAATTTTTAAGATACCATTTATAATAGCAATAAAATAATAATGTTACTATAAGGAATAAATATAACGAAAGTTGTATGTTCCCGTTAGATATAGATGATGTAGATACTGAATATATACAGATATGCATAGATATAAAAAATACATAAATAAATGAAGACCCACATCAGGATCATGCATAGGAAATCTCACAATCTGAAACATGTCATTTCTAGAGGTGGGATCAAGATGGTAGAGTTGTAAGATGTGGCGCTCAACTTCTACCACAAACACACCAACAAAAACCATCTACATGTAGAACAATTCACATAGAACATCTACTGAGTGCTGGCAGAAGACCTCAAACCCCCAAAAAGGGGAGAAACCCTCCAAATAACTGGGTAGAACAAACAGAGTGAATATGAAGGAATTAAGAGCAGATATGAACAGTAATGCAGATTACTTTAGAAAGGAACTAGAAAATATAAGGAGGAGCCAAGAAAAATTAGAAAATTCATTTGTAAAGATGCAAGTTGAGTTAAAGGCACTGAAGAGCAGAATGAATAATGCAGAGGAATGAATAAGTGACTTGGAAGATAGAATAATGGAAATCACACAGTCAGGACAGCAGAAAGAAAACCAAATGAGAAAAGATGAAAGCAACATAAGAGATCTAAGGGATAATATAAAGTAGACCAATCTATGCATAATAGGGATTCCAGAAGGAGAAGAAAAAGAAAAGGGGATTGAAAACAATATTTGAAGAAATTATGGCTGAAATCTTTCCAAATCTAAAGAAAACAGATATCCAGATACAGGGATCACAGAGGTCCCCAGACAAGTTGAACCCAAACAGGCCCACACAAAGGCATGTTATAAAAAAAAATGCCAAAATTAAAGAGCGTATTCTAAAGGCAGCAAGAGAAAAAACAAAGAGTTAATTGTAAGGGAACCCCCATAAGGCTATCAGCTGACTTCTCTATGGAAACATTACACGCCAGTAGAGAGTGGCAAGATATATTCAAAGTTCTAAAAGGGAAAAAGTTGCAGCCTGGAATACTCTACCCAGCAAGAACATCATTTAAAATAGGAGAAATAGGAGTTCCCGTCGTGGCGCAGCGGTTAACGAATCCAACTAGGAACCATGAGGTTGCGGGTTCGATCCCTGGCCTTGCTCAGTGGGTTAACGATCCGGCGTTGCCGTGAGCTGTGGTGTAGGTCGCAGACGCGGCTCGGATCCTGCGTTGCTGTGGCTCTGGCGTAGGCCGGCAGCTACAGCTCCGATTAGACCCCTAGCCTGGGAACCTCCACATGCCGCAGGTGCGGCCCTAAA
>PVHT021183648.1:22797496-22860289 GCA_004024745.2 Catagonus wagneri
GGAGAAATAAAGAATTTCTCCAACAAACAAAAACTTAAAGAACACAGCAATACTAAACCCATTCTAAAAGAAATACTGAAAGGTCTCTTCTAAATAAAAAAGAAGAAGAAATAGTATGGAGGAAATCACAATTGGAAAATAATCATGTAAATAAGCTAGTATACAAATCTAAAAGGAATTTTAAAAAACAAAACCCTATTATAAAAGTGACAATAAACACAAGGAACAGGAGTTCCCATCATGGTGCAGCAGAAAATGAATCTGACTAGGAACCATGAGGTTGCAGGTTTGATCCCTGGCCTCGCTCAGTGGGTTAAGGATCTGGCGTTGCTGTGAGCTGTGGTGAAAGTCACAGATGTGTTGCTGTGGCTCTGGCATAGGCCAGCTACAACAGTTCCAGTTAGACCCCTACCCTGGGAACCTCCATATGCCACGGGTACGGCGCTAAAAGGACAAAAGACAAAAAAAAAAAAAAACCCACAAGGAACAGCAAAAGGATAAACATGAAGATTTTAAAAAAGGACATCAATATCATAAAATATGGGGAAGGAAAAAAAAGGAAAATCTAGACTCTTTTAAGAATGTGTTTGAACTTATATGACTATCAGGCTAAAGCAAGCAGATATAGGAAGGACTTAACATACTTGAAAAACAGGGCAACCATGAATCAAAACCACACAATACATTTACAAAGACTAAAAAGAAGAGGACACAAGCATAAAATAAAAGGAAATCATCCAACCAAAAAAAGAAAGGAACAAAAGAGAAATATAGAATCAGCTGGAAAAGGTTTAAAATGGCAATAAATACCTATTTATCAATAATTACCTTAAGTGTCAATGGACTGAATTCTCCAATCAAAAGACATAGAGTGGCAGACTGGATTAAAAAAGCAAGAGCCTACAGTGTGCTACATACAAGAGACTTACTTTAGAGCAAAGGACATATAAATTGAAAGTGAGGAGATGGAAAAAGATATTTCTTGTGAATGGAAAAAGACAGGAAAGCAGGAGTTACCATACTCATATCAGACAAAATAGACTTTAAAACAAAGTCCATAAAGAAAGACAATGAAGGACACTGTTTAGTGATAAAAAGGAATCATTTCAAGAAGAGGATATGACAATCATCAATACATATGTCCCTAATATAGGAGCACCCAAATACATACAACAAATACTAACAGACATAAAAGGAGAAATTGATGGGAATACAGTAATAATAGGAAAATTTAACACTTCATTCACATCAATGGACAGATCCTCTAAACAGAAAAGCAGTGAGGCAACAAAGATCCTTAATGACGCAATAGATATTAGGCTTAATATTTTCAGGACATTACATTCCAAAAAAAAAAAAAAAACAGAATGTACATTCTTCTCAAGTGCACATGGTACATTCTCAAGGATTGACCACATACTGAGGCACAAAACCTCAACAAATTTAAGAGTGTAGAAGTTATTTCAAGCATCTTCTCTGACCACAATGGCATGAAACTAGAAATCAACCACAAGAAAAGAAATAACTACTACATGGAGACTAAACAACATGCTACTAAAAAATGAATGGGTCGTAAAGGAAATCAAAAGGGAAATTTAAAAATACATTGAGACAAATGGAAATGAAAACATAACCATCCATAACTTCTGGGTGGGATGCCCGTAAAAGCAGTTCTTAGAGGGAAGTTCTTAGTGATACAGGCCTTCCTCAAACAAGAAGAAAAATCTCAGATCAACAACTTAACCTACCACCTAAAGGAATTAGAAAAAGAAGAACAAACAAAACCTAAAGTCAGCAGAAGGAAGGAAACCAAAGATTAGAGAGGAAATCAATAAAATAGAGATTCAAAAGAAAAAAATCGGTAAAACACAGAGCTGGTTCTTTGAAAGGGTAAACAAAACTGAAAAACCTCTGGCCAGACTCACCAAGAAGAGAGAAGGAATTCAAGTAAACAAAATAAGAAATGAAAAAAAGGAGAAAACTAAATGGATAGTGCAGAAATACAAAAAAAAAAAAAACATAAGAGAATAATACCATGAACAATTATATACCAACAAATTTGACAACCTAGAAAAAATGGACAACTCTCTAGAGATGTACAGCCTGCCAAAACTGAATCAAGAAGAAATAGATCAGTTGAACAGATCACTAGAAATGAAATTGAGTATGTCATAAGAACAATCCCTACAAACAATTAGTCCAGGACCAGATGGCTTCGCAGATGAATTCTACCAAACAGACAAAAAAAAAAAAAAAAAAAAACTTGTACCCATCCTTCTTAAACTTTTCCAAAAGGCTTAAGAAGAAGGAAGAATCCCAAAGATATTTCATGAAGCCACAAAGATACTACCAAAAAGGAAAATTATAGGCCAGTGTCTTTGATGAATTTAAGTGCAAAAATTTCAACAAAATTTTTAGCCAGCCAAGCCAACAACATATAAAAAAGATTATACACCACAACCAGGTGGGATTCACCCCAGGTTCACAAGGATGGTTCAACACAACGTAAATCAATCAACATCATACACATTAGCAAAAGAAAAGTCAAAAACCACATGATCATCTCAATATATGCAGAAAAAGCATTTGACAAAAATCCAACATCCATTCATGATAAAAACTCTTACCAAAGTGCATATAGTGGGAACATACCTTAACATAATAAAAGCCGTTTATGACAAACCCACAGCCAATACAATATTCAATGAAGAAAAGCTGGAAGCCTTCCCACTAAAATTTCGAACAAGACAAGGATGCCCACTTTCACCACTTTGTTCAACATGGTACTGGAAGTCCTAGCCACAGCAATCAGACAAACAAAAGAAATAGAAGAGGTAAAATTGTCACTCTGTGCAGATGACATGATACTATATATAGGAAACCCAAAGAACTCCAAACAAAAATAACTTGATCAACGAATTTAGCAAAGTAGCAGGATACTAGATTAACATTCAGAAATCAGTTGCATTTCTGTATACTAACTATGTAATATTGGAAAAGAATACAAAAATACAATACCTTTTAAAATCACACCCCCAAAAATTAAATGCCTAGGAATAAACCTGACTAAGGAAGTGAAAGACTTCCATGCTGAGAACTATAAAACATTAATCAAGGAAATTAAAGAGGATTCAAAGAAATGGAAAGATATTCCATGCTCCTGGGTAGGAAGAATTAATGTCATTAGAATGGCCATGCTACCCAAAACAATCTACAGGTTCAGTGCAATCCCTATCAAAGTAACCATGACAGTTTTCACAGAACTAGAATAAACAATCCAAAAATTTATATGGAACCATAAAGGACACAGATTGCCAAGGCAATTCTGAGGGGAAAAAAAAAACAAAACAAAACAAGCAGGAGGCAAAACTCTCCCAGACTTCAGACAATATTACAAATCTGCAGTAATCAAGACAGTGTGGTACTGGTACAAAAACAGACATACAGACTAATGGAACAGAAAAGAAAACCCAGAAATAAACTCAGACACCTATGCTCAATTGATCTTTGACAAAGAAAGCAAGAATATGAAATGGGGGAAAAAAGTCTCTTTAGCAATTGGTACTGGGAAAACTGGACAGCTGAATGTAAATCAGTGAAACTAGAACATACCCTCACACCACGCACAAAAATAAACTCAAAATGGCTTAAAGACTTAAACATAAGACAAGACACCATAAAACTCCCAGAAGAGAACATGGGCAAAACTTTATCTGACATCAACCATACAAATATTTTCTTAGGTCAATCTCCCAAGGCAATAGAAATAAAAATAAAAATAAATCAATGGGAACTAATCAAACTTACAATCTTTTGCACAGCAAAGGAAACCGTTAAAAAAAAAAGACAACCTACAGAATGGGAGAAAATCATTGCAAATGATGCTATCAACAAGGGCTTAATCTCCAAAATATACGACAACTCATACAACTCAATACCAAAAAAAAAAAAAAACCAATCGAAAAATGGTCAAAAGACCTAAATAGACATTTCTTCAAAGAAGACATATGGATGGCCAACAGACACATGAAAAAATGCTCAACATCACTAATTATGAAAGAAATGTAAATCAAAACTACAGTGAGGTACTCCCTCACACCAGTCAGAATGGCTATCATTAATAAGTCTGCAAATAACAAATGCTAGAGAGGGTGTGTAGAAAAGGGAACCCTCTTACACTGTTGGTGGGAATGGAAATTGGTACAACCACTATGGAAAACAGTATGGAGGTACCTCATAAAACTAAATACAAAACTACCATATGATCCAGCAATCCCACTCCTGGGCATATATCAGGACTAAACTTTCACTGAAAAAAATACATGCATCCGTATGTTCATAGCAGCACCATTCATAATAGCCAAAACATGGAAACAACCTAAATGTCCATCAAGAGAAGAATGAGTTAAGAAGATGTGGTACATATATACAATGGAATACTATTCAACTATAAAAAGAACAAAAAATGCCATTTGCAGCAACATGGATGGAACTAGGGATTCTCATACCAAGTGAAGTAAGTCAGAAAGAGAAAGACAAATACCGTATGATATCACTTACATCTGGAATCTAATATGTGACACAAATGAACTTATCTACAGAAAAGAAACAAACTCATGGACATGCAGAACAGACTTCTGGTTGCCAAGGGGGAGGGGGAGGGAGTGGGAGGGACTGGGTGCTTGGGGTTAGTAGATGCAAACCATTGCATATATTTGGAGTGGATAAGCAATGAGATCCTGCTGTATAGCACAGGGAACTATATGCAGTCACTTGTGATGGAACATGATGAAGGATAATGTAAGGTAGAAAATGTATGTGTATATATACGTAACTGGGTCACTTTGCTACACAGAAGAAATTGACAGAACATTGTAAATCAACTATAATAAATTTTTTCAGTAAAGTAAAATATCTCATTTCTCTTAAATGCATCCATAAATTCTACTCAAAATTTTAAAAGAATCTTTGGAGGACTTTAAGCTGTTTTCTAAAATGTATATGGAATAAGAAAAGTGGGAGGGGGGAAAAACAGCCAAAATGTTTTTGAACCAATTTGAAAGCAGAGAAATGTGGCCTACCCAATATCAAGACTCATTCTAAAATTGTGCCATTAAGTCTATGTGATGTTTATATGGGGTAATAAAGAAACGAATGGAAGAGAATCAAATGCTACAGACCACTGCCGGTATGTGAGCAGAAATAAGCTAACATCAGTGGGGAACAGTTGAGCTTGTCAGTAAATGATACTGAGTCAATTATTTAGCCACATAGGGAAAAAATTCAATTAATTTCCTACTTTATCACATGCAAAAAATAAATTCTGTGTTTACATAACCATTTCCCAACAGACTGCTATTATAAATAACTGGAATGAATATCCTTTTACCCAAATCTTTGTCTGTATTTCTGATTTCACTAAGTCAGAGGGCATATTTCTTTTTAAAATAATGATACACAGATCGAATTTCCTCCAGAAAGGTTATGATGTTTTATATTGCTACCTGCAATGTTTTAAGTGAACCTGTGTCACCAGAGCACCAGATGCCACACTGAATAGTGTTATTTTTAATCTTTCTAACTTGTTAAGTAAAAGTTGCATTCATAGTTTAATTCACTTTTTAAAAATTTTCTAGTGCAAGTGAATGGCTTTTTGTATGAACCCTAGCCATTTTATTTTCCTAGTGTCTGCTTATGTCTTGTATGCAGTTTTGCTACTGGAGGTGCTCTTAGTTTTGTTTTTGGTTTTTTAACTAAGTTTATAACTATGTATGTATTAAGTTCTTATCAGTTTTTGGTGAAATCTTTTCTTTGTAGTTTATTTGCCCTTTCTGACACATTGAAGCTTCTTTTTTTATTATTTTTTATTTTTTATTTTTTTGTTTGTTTGTTTTTTGTCTTTTTGCCTTTATGTAGAGCCGCACCTGCGGCATATGGAGGTTCCCAGGCTAGGGGTCTAACAGGAGCTGTAGCTGCCGGCCTTCGCCACACCCACAGCAATGCGGGATCCGGGCCGCGTCTGCAACCTACACCACAGCTCACGGCAACGCCGGATCCTTAACCCACTGAGCAAGGCCAGGGATCGAACCCGCAACCTCATGGTTCCTAGTCGGATTCGTTAACCACTGAGCCACGAAGGGAACTCCTCTTTTTTTAAATTTGGATCTGCTATTTTATTAGGATTAAAATATTATTTTTTTCTAAAGTTACCTAGTGTCCTTGGATTATGTAATAAAGAAACCATCACATGCCCACTATTTTTTTTTTAAGTCATACATTAGTTGTTAAGTATACTAGACTGCATCTTGACTAGCTAGTCTGATTGTACCTAGTTTCACAGTAGATTTCAGAATAGGACTTTTGAATTGAAAGTCTTAGCATAAGAACTCTTATTATCATACAAGACATTTGTTTTTGGAGAACTTCTTATCTGCCTACTACATGTATTATGTTTTTCAAGTATTGCTAACTTTCGATAGCAAATGAGAAAAGTTTAATTTTGAATTTTTATTTCTTATCAAATTCCCTTTTCTCTGTTTTCTTCTGTTCACCTCTGTGTGTGCTTGCTTACTTTCTCTCAGCCTTTTCTCTCGTTAAAAGGAGTAAAATGAGCTATTTATACAATACGGCCTACTAGTTACTCTGAGATGCCCAGTTGATATTTCTTTCAAACTATTCAGAGGTCAGAGTGCCATTAGTAATAGTTTGCCGCTCTCATTTAGAGGTGGGGGGAGAATTCTAATATTTTGTAGGATATTTGATAACAAAAAAAAGATTTTATAAAATGTCTTTTAAAGCATCTAAGCAGAAAAGGATATGTAATAGGAAAAGTTTCAGTAAGCCAGAATTTTAGTACCAAAGATACTGATATTTTATTTGCTAATACGAGTTAAACATCAGTTTTATATCTCCTAAGAATCTAGATTACATACTGATCTAAAGACTATCAATTCTTGGAGCTCCCGTTGTGGCTCAGCAGTTAACGAATCTGACTAGCATCCATGAGGACGCAGGTTCGATCCCTGGCCTTGCTCAGTGGGTTAAGGATCCAGCATTGCTGTGATCTGTGGTGTAGGTCTCAGACACAGCTCAGATCCTGCATTGCTGTGGCTGTGGTGTAGGCCGGCAGCTACAGCTCAGGTTCGATCCCTAGCCTGGGAACTTCCATATGCCACAAGTGTGGCCCTAAAAAGCAAAAAAAAAAAAAAAAGTATCAATTCTCTTTATACATAATATACTCATAGAATGCTATGGAAAATGTGTTGATATAGGCATTAGATTTTTTTAGCAGTCTCCCTTGATATTAGACTCGATTTCATTCTTTGTATCATCTTTTTCTTATATCAAGTATAATGATATTTACCCTATTAGGCCCATTGGGGTATGAAAATCCTCAGTAATTAAACTTTCAAAATTTATCTTTGAAGGGAACCAGGAGATATTTAGAAGTAACAAGGAAATAAAATTCTGAAAGAATGTATAGAATTCAAAGTTTATGGGCCCCCCCATCCAAACACCTTTCTGTCACTCTTAGATAAAGCTAAATAGGTGTAAAAGTTGCAATAGAAAACAAAGTTTTAAATTAAGAAAGTGAGGAACAAAAGATCAGTAGTATATGAAGATACCACCAGGTACAAATGACAGAAACCGACTTAGAAAAGCTTAAGGAGGGAATTGATTAGCCTACAAAGATGAAGAGTCCAGGATGCACCCTGGCTTCAGATACACTTTCAGTCCTGTCATAGGCGTTCTGTCCCAGAGGTCTCTTTGCCTGGGAAAAGCTCTCCTTGTGTAATGTCCAGGTGGTCCCAGACAGCCACGAGGCCACGTTATGTTGAGTTCATGATGCCAGAGAAAGAAACAAAACTGGATCTCCCCTAAAAGATGCTTCGTGACTTAGCTTGGAGCAAATGTTGACCACCTCACTAATCACTAAGTCCAGGGATAGAGTGTACCCTCTGCTCTTGAGCAGGTGAGGAAGGACACAATGAGACCACGATGGGCACTTCCCTCAAAGCAGATGATGTTGGATGGATGAAAGCAATAAGTTGCCCATATGAGGTCACCATTTGATGTTAAATATTACATTCCCACAAACAGTATATGAGAGTTTTCTTTTGTTCACCAGCACTTGGTATTCTCAGGCTGTTTCGTAGTAACCATTCTGATGGCTAAGTTAATGGTACCCCGTGGTAAAATGAATGTATGTTTCCTGGAGGAACAATAATACAAAGCACCTTTTTGTGTGCCACTCAGACATTCTTATTGCCTTGTTGTTACTTTTAACACTTTCATTTATTACGTACTATTAAAATTATGTCACATTGTAGCTTAGGAAGCCTTGTGTGTCTATAATCACAAATAGAAATGCTGATTTTTATTGGTATGCTATTAAAAGTCCACAACTTATTTTGTGGGGAACGTGTGTGTGCTCATGCAGAGATATTGGTATCTCCAGTAAGTCTTCTGGTAAATGTCAGATCACAAATTGGAGCAGATTCAGTAGTCTGTTTGGAAAAGCTGTTGAAACTACCAGTTTTATTCACTGAAGTTGAATTTAGTCCATGTCAAAATTTTAAAGAAAATCCACTGAGATAAGACTGGTAGGATAGGTATAGGAGAGAGTCAGAGTTGAATTTTGGATGTGTTCGGTTTGAGATGTCCATCTGTCATCCACGTGGAGGTGTGGGTATTTAAGCCAGAAGTTCAATGCAGAGGTTAGGGCGGGAGATATAAATTTTTGAGTCATCAGCACAGAGATGGACCTTAAAAGCATAAGGCACCTTACGGAAGTTAGCGAGGACAGAGAAAAGTGAGGCCCAAGGATGGAGCTCTGGGTCCTTCCAGTAATGACAAGTCAGAAGGGTCAAGAGGAACCTTTAAAATAAACTGAGAAGGGGCATCCAGTGGTGGAGATGGAGAACCAAGAAGCCAGATTTTCTCTTTGGAAAATGGTGGTAATTATGCTACCACACGCACAAATTGCTATGAAGAGCAAAAGAGTTAATGCACATGTGATGTTTGGCCCATAATACGTGCTCAGTAAAAGCGAACTAATCATTTTCAATATGTATAGGGAAAAAAACCCTACACTTCATTCTTGTTGAAATGTGTTACCAAATGATTGGGTCTGCTGTTAGAAACCAGATAACCTAAAATACAAGGGACACTTGAACATCTAGGGGTAAAAGTTCCCAAAACAAAGACTTCGGTATAGTGCCTTTTAAGGTCAGACACACTTGGTTGTGAATCTTGACTCCCTGTTGATTTTAAACAAATTACTTGGCTTCTCCAAGCTTCAACTTTCCCATCTCTATATAGGGATAATAATAGCCCTTCTTTGATTGATGAAAAGATTGAGTGAATACATAAAAAGTGCTTGTCATAACTAAACTAAACTGTTATTGGATACTAGGGAATCAAGTTGACTGTTTCATGGTCCATTTCCCTAAGATGAACCTCAGGGCCCCCCTTACCCTGAATTAAGCGGCAGCAGAGGCTTTATTCTGTAACAATGTTAGGTCCTTGATAGAAAGAATATTTGGAAAATGATGTGTTCAGGATGGCTTTATTTTCTAAAATTTATCAGAATATTTATTTTGCTTAAACTTTTGCTGAAAATACTTCTAAAATATATTTTTGAGTGTGTATATATATATATAATTGAGTATATAATTATATATTTATATATTAAGGATACTTGGGTTTTTGACAGAAGAGCATGCAGTTATCAGGGACATCATTTTGAATATCAGTCCATAGGCCAGCGTTACACAGTCAGGAAGTGCAGATGGTACCAAATATGTGCTAATTTATAACTTATCCAGGATTTGTAAAAATCACGATTCTCTAATAATTGTTTATTTTGTGACTTTCCTCTTTCTTCCATGGGAAGAGCTAAGAAGGGCCTTCGGACCCCTTGCCCAGGAACTTCTATGGATAGAAGCTTTTCTCTTTCATGTGTCCAAATCAGTTCCATGTCACCAGCACCTTACAGCCACTCCACGTCATGCCTGCTTCCCGCAGGTGTGGGAGTCTGTGACCCTTGCTTTGTGCCAGGACCTTTCTGTTTCAACCAGCCTCACTCCAAGTCACTGTAGGTTGTGTCGGCTCTCACAAAGAAGGTCCCACTGACTAGAGGTTCCTGTCCCATGTAGTCAACCTTCTTCTCTGTCTAACCTCACATTTCCCAAAACAGCTCAGTGAGGGCTCCTGGGAGGAATGTGTAGATGTGGGGCTGAGGGTCAAGGTGAGAGCTAAGATGCTCCACTTAACTCATTAGCATGGCCCCTACTCTCTGAGCCAGCGTCAGCTCCTCATTCTGTCTCTTGCTTCCTTTTGCTCGTTACACCCCTGATTGTTTCCTGGGGCTTGGGACCAGATACCTACTTTGAAGACTCACCACTAAGAAGTTCGTTTTGGTTTCTGGGTCTCTGAAGTCATTTGGATAGTTTGATGTTAGTGTAAAAGGTACTCATTAACATTTTCAAATACCTAATGCTAATGTAAGAATATAGAATACTGTAGAATACCACTCAGGAGCTCCCCCTAGAGGTTTAGTATTATATTCAGTGTGAAGAGGATGAGTGGTGATATCAGATAGGAGTAATATGGATTAGTAATATGATATCTTCCTTTCCCCTAAGGACCCATTTGACTATATTTTGGATGATATCCAATTGCACTGGAATCAGAAGGGTCTTTTAAATCTTTTGGGCCATTTGTTCCTCATTTGTAACACCAGGGAACTTAACCACATCATTTCAAAGGTCCTTCTAGCTCTAATAGCCTGCAACTAGCCTTCAAATTTAGTAACTTCTCTTCAGAGATCTCAGAAGTTATCACTTTTTAAAGTTGAGGTAGCCATAGCTCCAAAGCAAAACATTCTAAATAAAAATAGTTTAAAATATAGCATTGAACTCTTGTTCAAACTGACTTAAAATGATTACCCCTTAAACCACTCTTTAAAATGGAAAGTTGGCCATGTCCTTCCTTAATCACGTCAAACCCAACGATCCAATTGACAGTTAAAAATTTCCCAGAGATTATTTTCCAGCATCTGTCTAGTAGGCATAAGGCTGCGGTAAAGACAGTACGTGCCAGGATCATGATCTTGGCATTCTAAGACACCTAATAAGTTAATGGAAAGTTGGTGAAAATTCTCTCATTTTCAGATTGCATGTGATACTTCTAAAATTAAGCATGTCCCTTAAGGAGGAAATTAGCCCTTTGATTTAGTGTATTTTAGAAAGATGAAAAACTGACTGAGGCCTCTCAGGGGAAATGTCTCTTCCCATAAGTTTCTTTGAGGTCTGTATATGTATTAGGTAGGTTAGCATTGCTTTTAATTTTGAGAGGAGTGGTTGACAGGCACTTCAGATGATGATAAGGTCAGTTCTGGGCCATCTTTTTAGAGTCCGACCAAAGTACTAATCAAGATTACTTTTCTCTTTGGTTGCATACTAATTTTATATTCTTCATTGTAAAGTGAGCTTCAAGCAGTCTTCCACTGGGGAAAAATTACTCTTCTTTAGATCTTCTATTAACCATCATAGTCTCTTACTAGAGGATCCAACTTCCAAAGAAACAAAAGACCATAAAGTTCCCTGTTAGGCATGAAACTCTCCTACCTCATTTCTCCATATTTTAGTTATCTTTGTTCAAGAGCATCAATTTCAGTGTTTGATATATAGTAAGATTTTTTCAACTGTTATTTTTTAGGATTATTTGTGTTATACCAGTGGTTATTAAAGTTATCAGGTTGACTCTAACAGTCATAATATCAAGGGAATAATCTACTTGTTTATTACTATTAGTGTCTAGTTTAGACACTGAATATGGCTAGCAGATGCCCCTGTCATATCAGCATGATGCAGTTGCTATTGAGCATACCCACTGGTAGGTCCCCCCTGTCTCCTGGATCTTATATATGTTGGGCTTCATCACCACTGTGTAATGGTAGGAACCACCCTGCTCTGTCTTCGTGAAGTCAGAAGTCAAAGCATTTTGAGAAGGACCCTCTGGTTTACTTTAAGATGAATGAAGAATTTCTCTACTGTAAATTCTCAGAAGCAGGTTAAGGTCCAATTTTTAATTCGCATTTCCTTGAGAACATACCAGTACCCAGCATCCTTTTTCTGTAACATCTCATTCTGATCACCTGAAGATATTTTGTTGGTAGCGATAAAATAAGAAAGGGAAAGAAAAACTATATCCAAAAGAATTGGATATAATTCCCTGTGCTATACAGTAGGCCACCACAACCTGGCATTAATCCCACTTGAAATGACTGTAACATCTAAAGGAGTACTTCACAGGAAACATCCAGCAATTGACTACTAAATAGACCACATATCCTTAAGATGTATTTTGAAACAAGTAAAATGCAGAGGACCATTCCACAGTTTTTCCCTCCACCTCTTTACTCTTCCTGTCTTTGAAAGTACTCTCTCAAGACGTTGTCATCTAATCCTAAAACTTCCACTACCGTCTCCATTTTGTAAAATAAAGTCCGCAGTCTTCAATCCGACATTGACTCTACACAAGCTTTTTCAGTCCTCCCTTTCTAGGTTTGTTTTTTGTTGTATTCCTAGAAAACTGTGTGCTTCAGCCACACTGGCGGTTGAATGATTTGTGACCAGTGTTTTACCATGTATGTGTTTCCTCGTGACTTTCATCCTCCCCGGAGATATTATAGTGTGGTGATTAAAAGGACCCAGGCTTGATTCCTGGCTTTCAGCTTACTACAGGTATGAACTTGCACTGTCCCAGTTTTCCCATCCATAAAGTGGGTCGGTCACAGTAGCTTTTTCCAATGGTTACTGTTGTGTTTAAAGTTTATACGTTTAAAGCACTTGGTACATTCGTGGAATACATAGAAATTTTAAGATATGTTTCTATTATTGTTGTCGTTATTACTTTTTATGTGAGTTTTCTCACTCTCCTATTTTGACCTTTCAAATGTATCCTGTTTCTTGAAGCTAGACCTGGCTAACCTAGCTGGCAGCAATCCCTCTAGCATCTTAGCTACCATGATACCTTTTTTTTTAAATTATAGGTGATTTACAATGTGCCAGTTTCTACTGTACAGCAGAGTCACCCAGTCATACCTACATATACATTCCTTTCTTATATTATCTTCCATCATAATCTATCGCAGGAGATTGGATATAGTTCCCTGTGCTACACAACAGGACTTCATTGCTTATCCATTCTAATTGTAATAGTTTGCATCTACTAATCCCAAATTCCCAGTGCAACCCACTCCCTCCCCCTTGGCACTGACAAGTCTGTGAATCTTTTCCTGTGCTATGGATAGGTTCATTTTTAACATATCTTAGATTCTACGTTTAAGTGATATCACATGGTATTTGTCTTTCTCTTTCTGACTTACTTCATTTATTATGAGAATCTTGAGTTGCATCCTTATTGCTACAAAGGGCATTATTTTGTTCTTTATTATGGCTGAGTAGTATTCCATTGTGTATATGTACCACATCTTCTTAACCTATTCATCTGTCGATGGGCATTTAGGTTGCTTCCATGTCTTGGCTGCCGTGAATAGTTCTGCTGTGAACATATGGGTGCATGTATCTTTTCGAACTATAGTTTTGTCTGGATATATACCCAGGATTAGGATTGCTGGATCATATGGTAGTTCTATATTGTTTTCTGAAAGAACCTTTATACTGTTTTCCAAAACAGTTGTACAAGTTTACATTCCCACCAACAATTTAGGAGGGTTCCCTATTCTCCACACCCTCGCCAGCATTTGTGATTTGTAGACTTATTAATATTAATGATGGCCATTCTAACCGTTGTGAGGTGATACCTCATCGTAGTTTTGATTTGCATTTCTCTAATAATTAATGACGCTGGGCATTTTTTCATGTGCCTGTTGGCCATCCATATATCTTTGGAAAAATGTCTGTTTAAGTCCCACCCATTTTTAAATTGGGTTGTTTGTTTTTTGTTGTTAAGTAGTATGAGTTGCTTGTATATTTTGGAGATGAAGCGCCTTTTGGCTGCATCATTGCAGGTATTTTCTCCCGTTCTATAGATTGTCTTTTCATGTTTTTTATGGTTTCCTTTACCATGATTTCTTATTTATATATCTCTTATAGTTTATCCCATCAGGGTGGTAGTCTCGTTATTTGTGTATGTGACTATTTCTCCTTTATGAATTATAAACTCTTTAGAAAAGGGACTATTTCATACCCATACTGTATTATCTGCAGTACCCTACACATGGAAGACAAGTGTTTAGCTGTTAGCTAATTGAATAAATGAATGAACAGTAAATGAGGAGTATTTGATGTCGAGCCTGTCTTTCTCCTAATTTAATAATGTTCAAAATAATTTCTCATGTGTTAAATAAAGCACGTTTCGTTTACAGATTACTTCACAACTGCTACCCTATTTTATCCTTCTGCTACCTGTTAGGCAAAGCACATGTCCTCTTGCTTTTTGAGAAAGCCTGAAAGTATTATGTTGACCGTGGGAGTCTGGCACTTTCTGACTAGTACAAGAATCCATGAGATTTCTTCAATAAGTGGTTCACACAAGGCTAGCGAACTCATTTGCCATTTTGTTGAACAAATCAAAATGCATTCTCAGAAAACATACAGGGTTTTATAGGCTTCATGGTCATCACACATTTAATGGTTAATGTTGAAGGTTACAATTCTGGAATATTAGATAATACCTTTGTAATTAACATTGTAATGTCTTATAGAACTTTATGTTCCCCTCAGTGAACATGCGTGAGACTAACCTTAAGTAAGGCCTTTCTCTCCGTTCACCCTTCTCTTCACAGTTCTTTTCTTTCACAAATCAGCTGTGGTCACAAGCTGCAGATATGCCTGATCTTCTCTCCTTCTTGGTACAAAAGAAGAATCTTTCAATCCAGGAGTTCCCGTGGCTCAGTGATTAACAAACCCAGTTAGTATCCATGAAGACTCGGGTTTGATCCCTGACCTTTCTCAGAGAGTTAAGGATCTGGCATTGCTATGAGCTGTGGTGTAGGTCGCAGACATGACTCGGATCTCTCATCATGGCTGTGGCTGTGGTGTAGGCTGGCAGCTACAGTCCAATTCGACCCCTAGCCTGGAACTTACGTATGCTGTGGGTGCGGCCCTAAAAAGACAAAAGACCAAAAAAAAAAGGAAGAAGAAGAATCTTTCATTCCAGTGCTTCTCATCTGTTATCACTGTGATCTATGGGTTCAAGACTAAATCAAAAGATGTTGGAATAGTAATTATTGTTTTTATATACCTTGTGATATAGGAAAGGAAAGTGTTAGGCTGTTCTAAAAATTAGAAATCTAAGGTTCTTCATTTGCTTGGATGACAGTTTATAAATGTCAAAACTCATCTCTTGGAGTTCCCGTCATGGCTCAATGGTTAGCAAACCCAACTAGCATCCATGAGGACATGGATCCGTTCCCTGGCCTCACTCAGTGGGTTAAGGATCCAATGTTACCATGAGCTGTGGTGTAGGCTGCAGATGCGGCTCAGATCCTGCATTGCTGTGGCTCTGGCATAGGCCGGCGGCTATAGCTCCGATTGGACCCCTAGCCTGGGAACCTCCATATGCCACAAGTGCGGCCCTAAAAGTGCCAAAAAAAAAAAAAAAGACCAAAAGAAAAAAAATTCAGTCTCATGTAATATGCTGCTTTTAGCAAGCTGCAGTAATAGTCACTGCCATTTGTTAAGTACCTATTAAGTACAAGGCATTTTATAAACATTATCTCATTGTATTCTTACCATAATAAACAGGTGTCAGTATCCCCATTTCAGGAACCAGAGAACATAAAAGAACTCTGCTGTGTAACAAAGTGACTCAGTTGTATGTGTGTGTGTGTGTGTGTGTGTGTGTGGTTTTTCATGTTCTTTTCTACGATGATTTCTCACAGGATATTGAATATAGTTTCCCATGCTGTACAGTAGGACCTTGTTGTTTATCCACTTTGTATGTAATACATTAAATTTGCTAATCCCGAGCTCCCGCTCCATCCGTCCCCTACTCACCCCAGCAACCACAGACCTGTTCTCTATGTCTGTGTGTCTGTTTCTTTTTCATAGATGAGTTCGTTTGTGCCCAATTTTAAATTCCACATATAATCGGTATCATGTGGTATTGATCTTTCCATCAGAACAGCCTTAACGCAACATTTATATGCTAATTCCTAAAGCTAAATGTTTAGAACTGAACTAGAATTCTCCCCTTAGCCCGCTTCCCACCCATCTTCCCCAGTGCAGGCATTAGTGCCCCCGTCTGAGCAGGTCTCCAATCAACAGTGTGGGTCCTCCTTCATTTTTCCTCGCCCCACTTATACCCAACTCATCTGCAGGGTCTAGCTCTCCTCTCCCCAGCCACCCTCCTTGTCTCCACTTTCACTTTCCCCATGTTTGGCCTCAACTCTCACTCACAGACACCACCCCCCTCTCCCAGGCACCTCCCAGCCCTGTGCCCGTCTCCTCTCTTCTCTCCCACTTGCATTCAAATCCATGCTCACACAGAAGCCGGAGACACCTTTCTTTATATTAGCACCCATGGAATCATGTCACTCTCATTCAGTTCATCCACTAAATTTTGGGTAAAATTAAACGCTGCGTGGTGCCTGTGAATCCGTGCGTGCCATTTCCAGCGCTGCCGCCACCTCCCTCTTCTCTCCACGCTGTCCCAGAAGCTCTCTTCTTTGATTCCCAAGGCTTTTTTTTTTAGCTCCTCCCACGTACCAGACTTCTGTCCTCAGGGAGTTTGCAAGTTCTAGTCCCTCTGCCTCAGACGCGATTCTCCAACCCCCACAAAATGAGCAAACACACATTCTTTTGTACATAGCCTTTAATGTCACTGCCTCAGAGAAAACTTCCCTGACACCCCATCTAAATTAAGTCCCCAGTTTTACTTACCCTGGGAACTCTTTGTTTTTCCTCATAGTAATTGCCACCATTATAATGCTAATTTGTGTGTGAGCTAATCCGCTGTCTCCTTCACCAAACCATAAACACTAAGGGCAAGGACAGGGATATCATATATGTTTTAACCACTGTACACACAGTGTATGCCTGAAACACAGAAAAGGTGCATATTAAATGTTTATTGGTAGATTGAAATGCAGATGGCTTAAAAGCAGCACCTCCACTTATTTCCCTGAGTTGAGAGTAAATATTTATTCTTCTATGAAGAACTCCAAAAGAGTGGCAAAAAATACAATAAACTGAAAGTTCCCTTGTGGCACAGCATGTTGAGGATACAGTGTTGCTGCAGCTGTGGTGCATATTGCATCTTCAGTGCAGGGTCAATCCCTGATGCAGGGAACTTCTGCATGCTTTGGGCACAGCCAAAGGGAAAAAAAATGCAGTAAAGTCTTAAGTAACCAATTTGTATTCCTGTTCTATTAATCTTATTCATTCTCCCCCCCCCCCCTTTCTTTCCTCTCCCCTTCCCTCACCAACCCTTCTCTTAAAGAAGCACATCCTCAGGTTATCAGGTGATAGATATCCAAAAGCATCAGGATGCAGGAATCCCACAGAGCTATGTGGAAGGGCATTCTGTGACTCATTGGTCCATACCCACAGTTGATTTCTTGTCCAGATTTTCATTAGCTATTTTCAGTGGAACACTGTAATTCCAGAGTCTAATGATCAACCTTAGTCTGGAGAGTCAGACTTAGAGGGAACATACCAGACATCCCCCAAAGAAGGTGCTCCGAGGTACAAGCAACAAATTATTTCTCTCCAGAAACAAATTATTTCTTTGAAGATTGAGAAGGACTGGGATCACCCAGTATCCAACCCTATGTTAAAAGATCCTTGTTTCAACGAAGTAGCAAATATGAGTCTTCATAAAAGAAGTCCTTAATTATAGGGTTTTTGAAAGATGCCCTGCTGGGATATTGTGACTGGTTGAAAGCTTGGTGCTCCGTAGGATCATTTGAGGGACCTGCCCCCCTTGTCTTTAGTTACAGCTATTGCTGCTGATTGGAAGTGTAAATCAACTGTATCACCCCTACTCCTAGTCCAACCCTGTCACGTTCCAGACCATCCATGGGGGCCTCCACTTTGTAGCACTGGTGCAGGAAGATTCTCTTAGATACTACTAAGTGTGGTTTCAGATAAGTGGCATATATTTGAACCAGCAGAGTGTTGAGACCTGATGTTTTTGGCTCACTGGAGACTTTCATCCTGGCTTACATTTGTGCCTCTCAGGAGGTTAAACATAAATTTTAAAAAACTATGAAACCACACGTAAGAGTAGGAAGGAGTAGAATGTTTTTCGTTGTTTTTTCTTTTGGGTTGTTTTTTTGGTTGGTTTGTTTGTTTCCACAGCATGTGGATGTTGCTGGGCCAAGGATGGAACCGTGCCACAGGAGCAACCCGAGCCACTGCAGTGAAAATGCCTGATCCTTAACCCATTGCACCGCAAGGGAACTCCAGGAGAAGTTATCATTAATTCACAAGAACTGAGTCCAATCCTGAAGTAGCCTTTCAATTGCACCCATGTAAAACCCCACCAGCCTTTTTGCTATATGCACTTCGGTTCATCACTCTTGGTTGCTTGCTTCTCAAGGACCCTCTGGATTTTTGCTATAGACTTCGATTATCTGAGATGTCTTCCGCAATCGAGACCTGCTTTGGGCCACTCTGGGGCCCCCTACTTCTCAGAATTGATTTCCATTAACTTGAACACATCTGTTGAGTTCCTTAAAGGGCAGCTTTGTGCTGAGTGGTACATTCACTTGTGGAATCTGCTTTACTCAAGCAGATTACTATCCAAACAGAATTATAGTAAAAGCTTGGCAGCCTTTCCAGTAGAATTCTCATACTTGGGAAGGCATATGGTGGTGGTGGTGGGGCTCTAAGATAGGTTTTCGTGTGGTCAGTCAAGCTGAAGATATCATTTGGCAGTAATATTAAATATCCTACCTGTGAAACAAATGAAAATTAATTTTCATAATTTGTATAGTTGAGAGGCTCCATGTGTAGCTATTTTTAGTACCTTGTCCAAGATATGGATTCATTAGTTATAAATTATAAAACTCCATCCATAGCAGTGTAGATAATCTGAAATTGCAGAGACAGTAATATTGGAATCATTCGCAACAGTTGAAGCTAAATAAGTGGAACAACGAATGAAAATCTTGCCTAGTGATACACGACAAAGCTGTCTGGCTCCCTCATCCTGCCTTCCTCTCTCTTTCTGTTGGAATTTTATCTTCATGACGACATCACTGCGTCTTATACATAGATGCAAACACTAAAGTTCTGGGGGCATAGAAATAATAATTGAATTTTTTTGACTTAAAAGTCTTTTCTCTGAGCTCTGGCTGTGGTGCAGTGGGTTAAGAATCGAACTGCTGTGGCTCAGGTTACTGTGGAGGCGAGGGTTCAATCCCTGGTCCAGCACAGTGGGTTAAAGGATCCAGCATTGCCACCAGCTGCAACACAGGTTGCAGTTGCGGCTCAGATTCAGTTCCTGGCCCAGGAACTTCCATATGTCGTGGGTGCAGTCATAAAAAGAAAAAGAAGTCTTTTCTGTAGCCAAGTAAAGAAAGTAATTTTTTTTTACCATCAACTCGTAAAGTAATTAAGCAGCATAGATGAATCAGCATGTCCTGGGTTGTTTTTTGTTGTTTTTTGTTTTTTGAGTGTTTTTGGCTACACCCATGACACATGGAAATTCTGGACCAGGGATCAAATCCAAGCTGCCGTTTCAACCTATACCAAACCTACAGCAGCACCAGATGCTTAATCCACTGTGCCAGAGCCGGGGATTGAACCCTGGACCTCAAGCAGAGACAACGTCAGATCCTTAACCTGCTGCTCCACAGCAGGTAAGCCAGCATGTTCTGGGTTTAACCCAGGAAGTGGGAGAGAAGGAGAGAACTAACAGTTTGTGTGGTTAATTTCTGCCAAGCACTTTGCAAAGTATTTTACACTTTTTATTGACGCTAATTGTCATAGCCACCCTGTGATGTATACGTTTTCATCCTTTTTTTTTCTTTTTCATGAGTAAAGTAATTGTCTTGAAGGGAATATGACAATTGCCCAAGATCACACAGATAATATCCGGTTAAACCTAGGATCAACCTCACAGATCTGATACTGTGCCCACAGGAGATTCAGTCATTAGAGTCAATCTGTGAAGCAATGGATGTTTTAAGTGTGGATGTAAGTTTCGAATGCAGCAAAAAAAAAAGAACAGAATATGCCTTTGTTCTCAACTGAAGACTCTGAAATTAAAATGAGTCATTTTTATAGTCTTTAAAAATAAAAGCAAAAATCTTATCACTTAAAATATAATTGCTTTAGGCCTAAGTGCATTATTGAACCCCTCTGCAATCCCAGAATATCAACTATTACACATTGAGCCCCTAAGAGAGTTTCAAGTGAGAGGGAAGAAAGTGAGACACTGAATTAATGATCTATTGGTGTTTATTCATTCAGGCATCTTTATCCATTCAAATGATGGTAAAATTCCTCAGACTAAGGGAGTGAGGCGTAACTTTCCAAGAAAATCCCTACTTCTTCTTTACTTTCTTCAAACCTCCAGTGTGCCCAGAGGCATCTTCACAGATTCCAGGGCACTACATCTGCAGCCCAGATTTACAACGTGGTAAAGAAGTATTCTGATCTCGCTTATTTCCCAAGTGAAGAGAGAAATAGATAGTCCAGGAAATGGCCACAGGTGTACTTCCAAGGCAGCGTCTGTGTCCGCTTCCCAGTGTAATACAGATAAGCATGAAGGATATAGCACCATCTGCAAAGTCAGGGTGCCTTGATGAAGGGTGTAAAACGGGACAGTCTTCAGAGTTCCCATCATGGCTCAGTGGTTAATGAATCCGACTAGGAACCATGGGGTTGCGGGTTCGATCCCTGGCCTTGCTCAGTGGGTTAAGGATCCGGCATTGCCGTGAGCTGTGGTGCAGGTTGCAGACGTGGCTCGGATCCCATGTTGCTGTGGCTGTGGCGTAGGCCAGTGGCTACAGCTCTGATTAGACCCCTAGCCTGGGAACCTCCATATGCCGCGAGTGCGGCCATAGAAAAGGCAAAAAGACAAAATAAATAAAGTAATAAAATAAAATAAATAAAATAAAATAAAAAATAAAACAGGACAGTCTTCTAGCTCTTGTCCTTCGGCAAAGACTGTCGCCTTCCTTAATTCTACAGACTTGTCCAGCGATCCTCCAGTTACCGTCAGAAGGAGCTGGCTAGGCTTTCTGCCGTGTGTACTAGTTTAGGGGTTTTCTACTTTCACATCTTGGAGTATTTCAGGAACAGTTTCGATTTCTGTTAGTGGGAGTCTGTCTTAGAGTGGCATAAAGTGCTGTTTATCACTTTCAAATGCTCCCCTCCCTTGTCAAGAGACAGATACGTGCAGAAGACCTGTCTAACCCAATGAAAAATTGATGCTCAGAATATGCTTCTGAAGGCACATAAGGCCCCCGGAAGACAATGTTCTCTAAAGTTGTTAACGCCACAGTAATGGAACCTCAGCATCATTTGCTTGGACCACTATCCGATACTGGAATTTCTTTAGGACTTTCCATACCAAGGCTCTATTTGAACACTTCTACTAACAGACAACTTCTCGCCAACCAAACCTCCAGCCCAAAACAAGAGCCCAGTATACAGTGGAATCACCTGGAGAGTGTTTAAAATGCCCAGTCCCCTCCCAGAGGGCTGTGGTGACAAACCCAAGATGATATACGTGACAGCACTTCATCAGCTATTACTTACAGTAACATTTATCCTATTAAAAATAATTTCTAAATAATCAGCCATCATTCCAACCTGTCTAAACTTTTTTAGATCCTGATTTTGACATCCAACTTATTTTCTCTCCCTTCTAGTTACATGTCAGACTTTCCTTTATTTTATGCTTGATAGGTGAGCATTATTGGGGACCCACAGGATTCAAGGCACTGGACGGTGTGCCTAGTGTTCCTGTCCGGTGTCACATTGGCCCAAGCTGGGGGCCCTCTTAGTGCTGTTGCTCTGTTGATGCCCCGGTGAGGCTTTCTGTGCTCCCTCATTGGCAAAGCTTCAGTGGTTTTAATACATAGTAGTCAAATTGTCTTTCCTTTTTCTCTGGCCACGTCTTTAGACCTATACATTTGCCTAGTGGTTTTTTTTTTTTTTAATATTTCATTACCTCCTGTAAAAGCCCAAGACCAGCCAGAAAAAATAGATGCTTTAAATATTTCTAAGTCAGAGTTCCCATTGTGGCTCAGTGGTTAACGAACCCAAATAGCATCCATGAGGATGCGGGTTCGATCCCTGGCCTCACTCAGCGGGCTAAGGATCCAGCATTGCCATGAGCTGTGGTATAGGTCGTAGACACGGCTCAGATCCCACATTGCTGTGGCTGTGGTGAAGGCTGGCGGCTATAGCACCAGTTGGACCCCTAGCCTGGGAACCTCCGTATGTGGCCCTAAAAAATATATATTTCTGAGTATATTTTTGGAAACTCACAAGAAAATTGGCTTTCAGGATGTCTACATGGTTGGTATTCATTTGTCTTATTTCAGATCTCTTCCTAGACTAGAGCTAGGATAGTTTTTAAAATGTAACCGTAAAGCATAGGAAGCCAGAGTCTGTGTCTTGCCGTTAAGCTATTAATTCTTCCTGACTGACCATTCCCTCTGTCATGGGAGGCTAAGAACCCTAAGTAGTAAGAATTCTGTGTCAAGCTGGCAGACATTCACTCCTAAAGTCGTTTCACTGCCTCGGCAGAACCTGCTGAAGATGCATTCCCTTTTCTGTGTGGATTACTTTTCCAACTCAGAAAAACCTGACACTGACTATTTTTAGACTGAAGAGGAGTCAGGTTTTCTGGAGAATGATAACATGGAACATGATGATTGTGCAGTGGCCTGTGTATATATGCCAAATCCTTTTAATAACCAGGCCAAAGGATTTTTCACTTTCTGACCCATATTTCTACCTTCCCATTGGTATTGGTCACTTAAATGCCAGATTCATTTGTCTGTGTATACTTTTGACAGGAAGGAGGACATAAACCTTATAAGTTTCCTGAAAGCGTACTCCTAGTAGGCAGAATCTCACACACACACACACACACACACACACACACACACACACACCCTTTTTTTTGTCCTCACATTGGTACTGACAACAGAAATGAAAGTTGCCAGAGCTTGTGCAGTAAGGGGCACAGCCTTGGCTGCAGAGCATGCCCGGGTCACTTTGCCTGAGCTCAGGTTAACCCTAACCCTAACCCTAGTCTGAGTCTCTGGCAAGGAATTGATGACCTGGCTTTTCTCACCCTCTCTTTTAAAAGTTTGAAAACTATATCATTTATCCACAGAGGACAAGCTCAGAACCCTAGAAATTTAAATTGAAAGATTTTTATGAGCATTCTGAAAAACTAAGTTTCTATAAAAATGATATCAGGAGTTCCCGTCGTGGCTCAGTGGTTAACGAATCAGACTAAGAACAATGAGGTTGCAGGTTCGATCCCTGGCCTTGCTCAGTGGGTTAGCAATCTGGCATTGCCGTGAGCTGTGGTGTAGGTTGCAGACGTGGCTTGGATCCCACTTTGCTGTGGCTGTGGTGTAGGTCAGTGGCTACAGCTCCGATTAGACCCCTAGCCTGAGAACCTCCATATGCCACAAGTGTGGCCCTAGAAAAGGCAAAAAGACAAAAAAAAAAAAAAAGATATCAGTCTATCAACTGTAATACTGAGACCCACCATGTAAATCCTAATATGATTATTTCATATGTTATTATTCCCTAAGCCAAGAGCCTGAACACCCTCCCTCATATTATTAGCTAATGGGCTCTAGTTTCCCTTGAACTAAATACACAATAAAATTTAGCTCTACAAAGGGTCAAGAAAAGCCAAGGTAGTTTTGAAGAATAACAACAAAACCAGAGAACTTAGACTACCAGGTACCAAGATCTATTAACAACTTAAAAAAATGAAGGCAGTATTGTGATGGCACAAGAAGGACAGACAGAGTGTCTACAAATAGAACTGTGCCTTCGTGTTTGTCTAACTTAAGACACCAGGGACATTGTCATTGCAGTGAGGAAAGACGGTCTTTTCAAAAAAACGGAGGTCAGCTATATCCACGTGGAGAAAATATATGATGATCACCCTCCCCATCCCACACAATACATAGACATCAGTTCCAGATGGACTCCTGATCTAAATGTGAAAATTAAATAGTAAATCCTATAGAAAAAGCTTAGGAGAACATCATGACTTTACACGTAGCAAAGATTTCTTAACAAGAACGCAAAGTACTAACCGTAAAAGAGAAAAGGAATAGGAACTTCTCTTCATCAAAAGACACCACTAAGAGTCTGAAATGATAAGCCTTAGAGGGGGAAAATGTATTTGCACAGCACATATCCAATAAAAGACTTGTATCAGAATATGTTTTTTTTTTTTAATTTCTACAAACCAAGAAGTCAGACAATCTAATAGAAAATTGGGGGCAGGGAGATTTGAACAGACACTTTGTAATAGAAGACATACAAGTGGCCAATACGCCGTGAAAAGTTACTCAACACCTTAGTATTCAGGGAAATGAAAATTGAAACCATGATATGATATCACTACACACACACCTGAACGGCTATGAACGCAAAGACTGGCCACAGCAAGAGCTGACAAACTTGTGGAGCACCTGGAACTCTCATTCCCTGTTGGTGAGATGGTAAATTTATTGAACTCTTTTAGACAAATTCTTTGACGATATCTACTTAAGCTGAACATATTCATACCCTACAGCCCAATAATTCCACTCCTAGTTATGACTCTCACAGGAATGCATACCTGTGTTCACCAAAAGATATACTGGAATGTTCTAAGGAGCAATATTTGTATTAGCCAAAAAAAAAAAAAACAACTAAATAATAAAATGAATAAATTATGGCTTTTTCATCCAATGGAATATTATATAGCAATGAGAAGGAATAATCTAAATCTACCCACAACAGTATGTATGATCTTAGAAATGTAACACAGAGCAAAAGAAGCCAGATACAAAGGAAACAGAGTCTTTTTAGAAAGTACAAAAGTTGGCAATACTAACCTTTGCTGCTAGATGTCAAGATGATGGTTACCAGTGGGTTAGGGGAGTGATTTAAAGGAGCAAGTGGTGTGGGGATTTTTTTAAATCAAAGTATAGTTGATTTACAGTATTGTGTTAATTTCTACATTGTGTTAATTTCTACTGTATAGCAAAGTGATTCATATATATATATATATTTCTATTCTTTTCCATCATGGTTTATCATAGGACGTTGAATATTGTTTTCTGTGCTGTACAGTAGGATCTTATGTTTATCCCCTCCACGTATAATTGTGCTAACCCCAACCTCCCACGCTATCCCTCCTCCAACTCCATCCCCTTTGGCAAGCACAGGTCTGTTCTACAAGTTTGAGCCTATTTCTGTTTTGAAAATAGGTTTATGTATCTATATTTTAGATTCCATATATAAGTGATATATGGTATTTGTCTTTCTCTTTCTGACTTAGCATGAGAATCTCTAGTTGCATTCATGTTGCTCAGACAGCATTATTCCATTCTTTTTTATGACTGAGAAGTATTCCATTGTATATATGTACCTCATCTTCTTTATGCATTCATCTGTCAGTGGACATTTAGGTTGTTTCCATTGTCTTGATTATTGTGATTAGTGCTGCTGTGAACACAGGGGTGCATGTATCTTTTTGAATTTTAGCAGGCATATATGCTCAGGAGTGGGATTGCTGGATTATATGGTAGTTCTATTTTTAGTTTTCTGAGACACCTCCATACTGTTTTCCATAGTGGCTGCACCAACTTACATTCCCACCAAGAGGGTGGGAAGGTTCCCTTTTCTCATGTGGAGAATTCTTTGATGCTGGTATTGCTCTAGTGTAGGTCTGGGTACGGTTTCACAGTGCTGCTCACTATATGAAAATCAATCAAGCTTCAAACTTAGAATTTATGCATTTGTTCATATGTTTGTTATACTTCAATAAAAATCTTTAAAATACCATAACGCAATAATCAGGGTGCAAAAGACAAATCAGTCATGTAAAATGGAGAGGGCAATGTCACGATAGTCCCAAGTTAGTAAAAGTACTAGGGTGAGGCTGCTGCAGAGTCAAAGTCGATCAGCAGTTATGCTTTGCCAAACTCAATTTAACATGAGGTCTATTATTGAATTTCACTTCCATTGTTTGGACTCTTCTTCCAGTACAGTAACTGCTCAAGTTGTCCCCTTGAGTAACTCCCCAGGAAAAACTTAGGATTTCAGATAAAGCTCATTTGAATATGGAAAGTACATTTTTTTGTTGTGTGGGGATATTTTCCCAGTAGTGTATTTCAGTGAACAAAAATAAATTAGCATTTTAAGTTACAAAAAGTTTTATGAGAGTTTAGCTCATCTGAAAAGGGTTGAAATTATTAGTAGCGTTATTTGAATTAGGGTTTCACTAATAAAAATACTTTTAACTGCCCCTCCCCCAAAGGTTCTTTTCCTTTTTTTTTTTTTTTGCTTTTTGGGGCTGCAAATGCAGCATATGGAGATTCCCAGGCTAGGGATCTAATCAGAGATATAGCTGCCGGCCTACGCCAGAGCCACAGTAATACCAGATCTAAGCCGCATCTGCGACTTACACCACAGCTTATGGCAATGCTGGATTCCCTTAACCCATTGAGCGAGGCCAGGGATCGAACCCGCAACCTCATGGTTCCTAGTCAGATTCATTTCCGCTGCACCACGACGGGAACTCCTTTTATTTTTATCTATCTATTTATTTATTTATTTTTGGTACTCTTCATCTGAGGGAATGTAGGCAGAAGCATAATCTTTCTGTCACCCGTGGGAGGTTCTAATCAAGCCTGGTGCTCTGACTGAAATGCAGGGCTCAAAGCAGGAAAACTGATTAACAGAATAAAAAATCCAGAGTGTTTCACATGCAAACAGTCATCAGCGTATCTTACGTAATTATGTAGCCCATAAATCAACACAGCGTGCAAGGGCCTCAGTCAGGGTGTAAATATCTTAATGACCGAGATGCCTTTAACCATGAATAATTTATATCTGCATGATCCATTTTTCTCAGCCATGCTTCACTTCAGCAGAATACACTAATCTTCTGTCAGGGGATGGGCTCTTGATGATTTCTTCCTGATTTTTCTTCTGTTTATTTTTCTCGTTTTGACACAGTCCATTTTTCCCTCTCGCGCTTTCTTAAATAAGGGCGCCCCATTCGTTCACCCTGTCGGCTTGCTTTTATTTTCCCTATACATCTTATTAGACATCTTGGGACAGAGCCAGAGTCTTTGGGCGCCTGCTCTTCCTAAAACCCTCTGTGGATGGAACCGGGTAGCTGCTCGGGAAATCGGCTTAATACCACAAGGCATCCTGATGTTGTTGTGAGGAAACGTTTATTATTGCCAGGAAAGGCTAACGATCAATTAAACACGAGCCTTCGTTGATCCCCTTCTGCGATTTGGAGAGTAACTGCCACATGGGTGATGCTAGAAAGCGGTGCCTGTTCAAATAGCTTTGTTTTCTCAGAGCCCATTAAAATAAAGGCAGCTGAAAGGCACTCAGTTTCAACTCTATCTCATCTAAGAAGCGCATCCCAACCAGCCCAGCTGCTCCGCCTCCTCTGATCCCCATCCGTCTCATATCACCGCTATGCCCTTGACATGTACCATAGACATACTCGCTAAGAATAATTGCCTTTCTATAGACAGTTCTGTGATGGGGAGCTTCAGTCACCTTCTGTGGATGGTGACATACTTAATTTTAACATACTTTTTGATGAACTTCCTAGAAATTTAGAAATCATATCCTATTAGATAACCCAATATTTTTTATAAGCACTTTGACCCTACTATAGTGAAGATTTCATGGGGTGGGGGCGGGGGGGGGCGTTCGGGGGATTTCAAACCTTACATGTCCTGCAGTTTTTTCTTAAAGTAACTGGAAACTTCATGAAGTTCAATAGAATACTGGAATCTAAGAGTTCTATCCCGGGATGCCAAGAGGTTACAAGAAGGAAGAGATGATGCATTTTCATCTTTGAGTCCCCTGTGCCTTCTGATGTTCCTGGAATATAGTTAGCTCTCAAAAAAATGTACCTTAAATTCATGTTGTGGCAGGAATGATGACCTAGCCTGAAGACAGGAAGCCCAGGTCTGCAGCATTGTGAGGTGGCTGATTTTCTAGCCTGGCAAGGATCTAAGTGGGCTTCTCCAGCCTCTTGAGAGTATGTTAATCCAGCTACTGAGTCCTCTGATGGCCAGAGCATTTGGATCTGGTCTCAGTCACGTATATAAAATGCCAGCATGCCAGGGTCTCCTCGGAGATGACCTTTTTGAATCATTTAATATCCAGCTTCTGCTGGATGCCTAAGTAAGAGAAAAGACTGATACTGAGAAGAGCTCAGAGACATCCAGTCCGTCTACCTTGGGATCTGCTTTTAGATCAAGCTTACCACCACCTTAGCTTGTCCTGTTGTAGAGATACCATCACTGATTTGCTTTTTGATCTCATGCATCAACTTTGATCAAGGAACAGCTACTGGAAACCACTTCTGGGTCCTAGTATAAACATGTATTGAGGAGTTCCCATCGTGGCTCAGCGGAAACATCTAAAAAGTATCCATGAGGACTGCAGGTTCAATCCTTGACCTCACTCAGTGTGTTAAGGATGCAGCATTGCCCTGAGCTATGGTGTAGGTTGCAGATGCGGCTCAGATCCCGCATGGCTGTGGCTGTGGTGTAGGCCGGCAGCTGTAGCTCCAGTTGGACCCCTAGTCTGGGAACCTCCATATGCTGTTGGTATGGCCCTTAAAAAAAGGTGGGGGGGACAAAAATGTACTGAGGATGTTAGCACCATGTATATACAGATCTCCATGGGACAGTATCTTTTAGCACTCCGTGCTTCAACAATCTTTATTTCCACTGTAGAAATGAGAAGGCGTCCTCCTTTCCAACCATGAGAACTGAGTAATTGGCTGCATTCTGGTGATTGCCCTGGTTTTCAGGAAGTTCAGTCATATTTTTTAATTGTAACGAAGTTCACATAACATATAATTAAGCCATCTAAAGTATAAAATTCAGCAGCATTTAGTACACCCGCAATGTTGCGCTACCATCAGCTCTGCCTCGTTCCACAGCTTAAGCAGTTACTCTCTATTCCCCTCTGCCCCGACCGCTGGCAACTCCTAATCTGCCTTCTGTCTCTGTGGATTTACCTATAATTTAGAGTCATTTCTGCCGTTCAGCCAGAGCATCTCTGTTAACCCTTGTGAGCAAGGCAGGCATAGGCTCTTTTTCTTCTTCCTAATTGCTTCTTTACTTTACATGTTTTGTTTCAAGCAAGCAGCCTCCAGGCTTTCATGGAAAGAAGTTGAGTGGAGCCGTGTACAAATAAGGATAGCTTCCTTTTTTAGCCTCCAGAACTGCTTTTCCACCCTTCTCCATGCTACTCTGCGCTGTGGCCTGTGTGGCCTACATTATGGGCTCACATGCCCTCTGGCTCCAGTTGGGTTCAGCTAAGAGGAAATCATGGCAGGAGATCAGAGGGAAAGAGGATAAGGATGGCCAGTGTTACTCCTTGGCTTCATCCTGGGGATTCCCTGGGGCTGGCTGCATCCTTTGACTGAAAGTCCCAGCTCCTGTCAGTCAGCGCTCTCCATTCTGTCCCTTTTGAACCCTGACTTCACTAACAGCTCATTCCTTTGCCTCTTCGGGCCTCGTGGAATATGGTGCCCTGTTCTTTCCAACCCCGAAGTACTGAATTATCCCTAACACACTGTACCGTGCTATACGTGGTTTCCCTGTAACCTGCCCACACATTTCTAAATAGTTCCTTCCTTAAAATCTCATCAGATTATCCTAATTTGAGTATATCATCTGTTTCTTGCTAGGATCCTGACTTAGTAACCGCGTGTTCCTCCATGGATCTGTTCAGCTGTCAAGAAACATAATTTGCCCACAGTCCTCTGCAGATCGGCTGGTCTGGCAGATTCTTCTAGGGCCAGACAGTGTCTTCTCCCAGGCATCTGGAGCATTCCCATCGCCTTATGGTTTTAAGGCACAGGCCCTTTGTTCAGTCTCTCAAGTGATGCCAGTCTCTTTTAAGAACTTGTAATCCTGGAGATAGCGTATTTACTTGACCATTTCCAGCTGCTATAATACCCACTGGCAGGAGGGAAATGACCAATGAGTTCAAGTTTCATCTGGAAGAAGGTGGGTTACCTTTCTTCCAATGGATTGTGCCCTAATTCTTTCACTAGGATACACTCAAAGTCTTCCCAGTCTGATATCATGAGGCATCGGATGGAATTCACTATGCAGGCTTAGAATTTGGGTAAAGGAATCATAGCTTTCATCATTAACATGATCTGAGTATGCACATGCACCCTGTTACAAGAACAGCTGTTCCAAGGATTTTAAACGTGGTGTTTAACATGATTTCAACGGCGCTAGGAACTCTCAAGCAAAAGAACATGGCTTAAATTTTTGCACCGTCACCATTGCTAGCGTAGCACCTCGCATAAAATAACAGGTGTTCGTTCTTTCATTCATTCCATCAACAAATAACATTGAGCACCTACTGTGTACGTAGACCCTGTGTAGACCCTGCAGAGAGTCCCAGTCCTGAGCGGGACATACACAATCCCTGCTGCATGGAACTTACGTTATTAATTGAAAAACAATTAAAGAGGTAATTAAACAACTAATTGTTGAGTTACGTTTATTAGAAGCGCTATGAAGGGAAAAGCAGAGTGTTCTATTAAAGCTTACAGCAGCAGGTTGCCTTGGTTTGCAGGGCAGGGCACAGATCCCTGTGGAAGTGACATTTGAGTGAAGCAGCGGTGAAGAAGCAGATGAAGGGGGGACTGGGGGAGAGCTGGGGAACCGTATATATAAGGGACCAGAGGCAGGAAGGCACACAATATTTTCAAAGAATTGAAAGAGGAGCAGGAGGCTGGAGCAGAGAAGACAAGGGCAGCATGCTGGTAAAGGGAACTAGCAAGGTAAGCGGGAGCCAGGTCAGGTAGGTGCTTGAAGACCATGATAATAAACTATCCTGTTACAGGCACAGCCGTTGAAAGGCTTTAAGCATGAGGTTAACATGATGAAATGTGCCCTTTTTAAAAACTGGATCTGGATCAAGGAAGGTAGGAACTGCGAGAGGATGAGGGATTTTTTTTTTTTTTTTTTGTCTTTTTAGGGCTGCACCTGTGGCATATGAAAGTTCCCAGGCTAGGGGTCAAATCAGACGTACAGCTGCTGGCCTACGCCACAGCCACAGCAGCCTGGGATCCAAGCCACATCTGCGGCCTACACCACAGCTCACGGCAACACCAGATCCTTAACCCCACTGAGCAAGGCCAGGGATCGAACCCACATCCTATGAATCCTAGTTGGGTTCATTAACTGCTGAGCCACAAAGGAAACTCCCGGATGAGGAATATTAAATGACGGTAACTTGGACTTGAAATGATGACTGTAGGGAGGGAAAGAAAGCATGAAATTGAGAGTTATTTGGGAATTATAGTCTTAAAAAGTTTGTGAAGATGCGGGAGGAGATGGAGCCAGGGGTGACTCCTGGGTTTCTGGTTTTCGGGATGGAGTAAAATGCGAACCACTCACTAGGAGAAGGAGACATGGAGAAGCATCAGTGAGATGGGGCAGGCTCACCACTCGGTCTTGGATATGTTATGTTTGATGGGCTTATGAGACATTGAGAAACTGTTCGGGATAGCAGTGGTGGATGTGTGCCAGACCCAGCAGTTTAAGAGTGACCGTGATAAAGTGAACCTCTGGGCTGCTAAGGAGAGAGAGAGCAGAGCACTGAGCTCATCTTCCCTAAACTGTTGTCAACAATCCCATGGAGTTCCCATGGTGGCAGCAGCGGGAACGAATCCTACTGGGAACCATGAGGTTTCGGGTTCCATCCTTGGCCTCCCACAGTGGGGTAAGGGTCTGGTGTTGCCGTGAGCTGTGGTGTAGGTCGCAGACATGGCTCGGATCCTGCACTGCTGTGGCTGCGGAGTAGGCCGGCAGCTGTAGCTCCAGTTGGACCCCTGGCCTGGGAACCTCCATATGCCATAGGTGTGGCCCTAAAAATGCAAAAAAAAAAAAAAAAAAATCCCTGATCATCTTTCCGTGAGATAAGAGCCTTCTTTTCTGCATAAGTTAAGACCTCATTGTGACAGTCTTGTTAGAAAGTTATAATTGTGCCCTAGAAAGAAGTCCTTAAGGAAAAGCTTTCATGTGATGAGTGTGTGAAGGTGGGCACCATCCCTCAAACTTTAAAGGATGTTGTTGTTGTCATCAAAATATTTAAAGTTACGAGATTTTTACATCCCATCCTGAGAAACTTTTTTTTTTTTGGCCATGAGCAGGGAATTTTATTTTTCAGTTAGGAAACTGTTGCAAAGTGCCGATGGATAGAATTTCCCACTCCTAACTACCACAGCCAGCCACAGGGTTAGCCCACACTTAAAATAATAGATCAACTCAGGAGAAACATTCATTGTGTAGAGTCACTTTTATATCTAGCAGCTGCCTTCTTCTACCCATTAGTAGGCTACCGGAATTTAAATTCACTTATTGTGTATTTTTATAAAGTTTGTCAACCTTCTCTAATTTTCTGATCCTTCCTGGCTCTCACTGACCTGACTCTTTCTCTGAAAAGTCATAGATTATCAGGGTGAGAGGGCTTTTCTTGAAGTCCCCTAATTTTATGGATGAAGAAAATGAGGCCCAAGGGAGATGATGGCTTGGGTCGCATAGTAAGTTTGTGGCCCACCTAGGGCCACCCTCCCGGCCTGTAGATCTGAGCCCAGCTTAGAATCACACTGCTTCTTGCCTTAATAATCATGAGTTTACATTCCTCTTTTCAGAGTTCTGAAGCATTCGACTTTAAATTTTAAAAGATAGTCATTAATTGCACATTAGGCTGCCCCAAATGGAAGTAATACATTTGTGGTTCCTTCAAAGCCTTAATGGGGAAAGTAATGGTTAAAGAGAGTCTGCTCTTCTAGTTTCCTTTCCCGAGGTGCCCCAGAGTAGCTGTGAGTACTCTCTCTCCCCCTCTAAATTAATGGTGGCAGATAATATGGTACCCGTTTTCTGTGCTCCTTGATGTCACTTTTTCTATCATATCTTTCTACACAAAAAAAAATTAGTGTCCATGCTTCACTATCTCTGGAACATTGGAATCATACAAACGTCATTTTTAATACCTTGATAAATAGAGGCCAAGAGAGAGAATATTAATGTGAGTTTATATTTAAACAATTTATTTCACAGGTGCCGATAACCTCTTTAAAATCTATGATCTTTAATCACGATGTAATGCTTTTAAGAAAAAGGCAGGCCAGGGAGTTCACACCATAGCTCAGCAGAAATGAATCTGACTAGCATCCATGTGGACACAGGTTCGATCCCTGGCCTCACTCAGTGGGTTAAGGATCCGGCATTGCCATAAGCTGTGGTGTAGGTCCCAGACGCCGCTCGGATCTGGCATTGCTGTGGCTGTGGCATAGGCCAATGGCTACAGTTCTGATTGGACACCTCGCCTGGCAACTTCCATATGCTGCAGGTGTGGCCCTAAAAAAGACCCCCAAAAATGTGAGAAAAGGCCCCACCAGGCCAGAGCTCATATGAGGTTCAACCTGAGCAGGAAGAGACTTTGCAAGGGAGCAGACTGCAGGAAAAGGAGGACAACAAGCTTCTGGGGTGGAGCTACAGGCATCAGACTGTGTGGTCCTGGCTTAGCAGCAGAACTGTGACTGTTAGAGTTGAGAGGCAGGAAAAGTCAACTACCCTAGTGATAGAAAGACAACTGAAACAGAGGCTATAAGGACTGACCAGAATTCTTCCAGTGAGGCAGGTGAGGTGCAGACCACTGCTGCTGTAGCTCTGATTTGACTGCTGCATGAAGGCACAGGGGCCACTTAAACTCCAAGGAGAGAGAGTAAGCAGGACCCCAGGCAGCACATGATGTGGGGGTTGGGGGGGCGGCACTGGAGAGAAACAAAGCAGGAAATGAGCAAGAAGGATGAGAAGCCCCATGTCATCAGTAGCCTGAGATTGGGGTGTTAACACAGCAGGGTCAGCAGGACCAGAGTGTAGCTGCCACCATCAAGTTAGGTTCATGGAAAAATGACAGCCGTAACCGCTCAGCATCCCAAAGTCCTCTTAGCAGAACTTTGGCTCCTCCCAGCTATTATTAATGAGATCCGCCTTGGAATTGACAGAAAGAGGTACAGGCCCTAATCATCTCATAACCTTTTTTAGGACTAAATATCACCAATCATTTAAGAAAAGTAGTGTAAACAAGAATCCTTAGCCCTGGAATATGAATGTGGTTGGCATGACTTGGTCTCATATTTACCTTATCTAAGAAATATCTTGGGAGTTCCTGTTGTGGCTCTGCGGGTTAAGAACCTGACTAGTATTCAGGAGAATGTGGGTTCAATCCCTGGCCTCATTCAGTGGGGTAAGGATCCGATGTTGCCACACACTATGGTGTAGGTCACAGATGTGGCTCAGATCCATCATTGCCGTGGCTGTGGCTGAGGCGTAGGCCAGCAGCTATAGCTCTGTCTCGACCCTTAGACCAGGAACTTTCATATGCTGTGTATACAGCCCTAAAAAGAATGAAGGAAAGGAAGAGAAGGGGAAAAAGGGAGGGAAGGAAGGAATGAAGATCCTATTTCATCTGGATCTGAAGATGTCTCTCTCCCACGGAACTTTCAGCTTCATGAGTCGGGGCACATCGCTCGAGCTTCAGCAATAGGAATACAGATTTCCTCATTCACCATATCTGAGTGGTGGTTTGCTGATAAAGATGTACTTGCAGAAAGGCAAAGCTGTATTAAAATGAAGCTTCAAACACCAGAACAGCAGAAAGTCAAACATACTACAGAAAACATGCAGTCTTGAAAGATGAGATGACTCAAAAGCTTGAGGCCATAATATATCAATACTAATAATAATGTTCTATGTGTTTAGCACTCCATAGATTACAAAATCCTTTAACCATACGTTGATTTCCATTGTGGTAAATGCTGAGGAAAAAGTACTCTTTTCTAGGTAAGCAAGCTGCTTTAGAAAATTTCAGTAAGTCATCTTAAGATATCACAACCAAAACATTACAAAAATAAGAATTAAGTGCAGGTGCTATAAATCCATGTCCAGGACTTTTTGCCGTATGACCTCTGCCTCTTCTGAGCTTTAAACAACATCATGAGGTTTTCTCCTATTTATTAGATATATAACTACATATTGCTCAACTCCTTGTGCCAGTCATTATGCCGGGCACTGAGGATGCTGTGATGAAAGGGATGTAGGCTCTGCCTTCACAGCAAACTTGCAGTCTGCGGAGGACAGAGGCATGTCATGCTCACTGGCCATTACAAAAGAGTAACGTGGGTGCTACACCAACACGGATGTAGCAGGCTGTGGAAGCCCAGGAGAAAAGGATCTCCCCCAATCATGGATCAGGAGAGGCTGCCCAGAGGAATTCATGGCTTTTTTTTTTTTTTTTGTCTTTTGTCTTTTGTCTTTTTAGGGCAGCACCCACGGCATATGGAGGTTCCCAAGGCTAGGGGTCCAATCAGAGCTGCATCTGCCAGCCACAGCCACAGCAATGCCAGATCCGAGCCGCGTCTACAACCTACACCACAACTCACGGCAAAACCGGATACTTAACCCACTGAGCAAGGCCAGGGATCAAACCTGCAACCTCGTGGTTCCTAGTTGGATTCGTTTCCGCTGTGCCACGACGGGAACTCCGGAATTCATGTTTTTTACACTGAATCCCCAAGGATTACTGCCAGTTGAAGGAATGAAAAGGGTTCTAAGCTAAAAATAAAGCACGTGTGAAGATGCTCCTGAGGGAGAGAAAGATGCTCCCTCAGAATAGGGAAAACCCAAAGAATTTACAAATTAAACTTAGTGTATGCCTTCCTACTCTTTGGCCACCTAGAGACATCATCTGTTCATCCCTCCCATCCATCCATCCATCCATCCATCCATCCATCCATCCATCCATTCATAGTAGTTGCTAAGATGTTTATTGAGTTAATTACTTTTTAAAGCTTTTCTTAAGGAGCTCCTGGGTGGCACAGAAGGTCAAGGACCCAGCATTGTCACTGCTGTGGCTCAGGTCATTCTGTGGCATACATTCAGTCCCTGGCCCTGGAACTTCCACATGCCACCGGCATGGCCAAAAAATAAATAAATAAAACTTTTCTTGAGAGACCCAGTATGTGCCAGGCACTTTGTCAAGTGATGTAGAGTACGTGAAGCTACACAAGATGTTATGCCAACTGGTGTGAAGCTTCAAAAATTTTTTGCCTGTGTTTGTGATATGTAGACGTTCCCAGGCCAGGGACTGAACCCGAGCCACAGCAGTGACAACGCCGGATCCTTAACTCCTAGGCCACCAGGGGAACTCCATGTAGCCTCAGTTTTAATTGAAGAACTAAACCTGTGCAGATATTACTGTGATACACGCTGAATAGAACAGGAGACCTAAAAGATGCCGTGAAGTTACCGCTCCCTGGACATAGGAATATGATATGCAGGGAAATCTGTTTCAGTGATGACATTAACAGACCAACATCAGAATGAACATTCTTCACCGTTTTCGTGTGTTGCTTTGCTTATTTGTTCTATTGTTTTGTTTTCTAAAATTTGTTCTATAGATTCTGTGGCAACAGCATCCGGGCCACTACTAGTGGAAGTTGCCAAAACTCCTGGTGCCAGCCTTGGGGTGGCCCTAACTACCTCGATGTGCTGTAACAAACAGGTCATTGTCATAGACAAAATCAAATCTGCAAGTATTGCAGACAGGTGAGTGTCATAGAAAGTGCCTGCTTTTCCGAATTGCCTGTGTGTTCAACTATATAGAGGTGTATTTATGTATGTATATGCACTCATATATGTAATACACACATACTCACTAAAAAACTGCTCTCCATGAAGTTCCCCTTGTGGCTCAGTGGAAATGAATCTGACTAGTACCCATGAGGATGCAGGCTTGATCCCTGGCCTTGCTCACTGGGTTAAGGATCCAGCGTTGCCATGAGCTGTGGCTGTGGTATAGGTCAAAGATGCGACTTGGATCTGGTGGTGCTCTGGCCGTGGTGTAGGCCAGCGGCTACAGCTCTGATTCAACCCCTAGCCTGGGAACCTCCATATACCTTGGGTTTGGCCCTAAAAAAGACAAACAAAACAAAACAAAACAGAACAAACAAAAAAGCTCTCCTGCCAATGTATACAAGCTTCATATGCAAAACAAATTATTGTTCTAGAGCTTAAAATTTCACCTACCTTGTCAGCCACCCTGTGATATAATGTTGCCTAACCAGATGTTTGGTATGGCCCTTAGAAATGGAAAAAAAAAATCAAGCAACGGAGCACATTGACTTACTGTGTCCTGGGGGAATAGTCTGGTTTTGGTGTAGGGTAGCTGAGCAGATCTTTATTACGCTCCATGCAGAGAAGTCATGGGTGTTCTTGAATTGTTAACAATCAAATCCTGCCACCATGCAATCCTATTGCTTTTTTCTTAGATAAATAAAACAATATCTTAAAAATGATATCTTTATGTAATCTTTAAAGAAAAACCCTCCGCTGTCACAGTATATTAATATTAGGGTTTCACCACCTTCAATGGGCCCTGAAAACATCATTCATTTCCATGACACGGTAAAACCATAAGTCCTTGATCCTGAATACTTTTTCCTAATTAATATTTTAGATTTACAGGAAGGAGAGAAAAAAGACTACCTTACCACCTAATAAATTATTTCACGGCTCCTGGTAAGAAAACCCCCACCTCCCCATAGCTAAGCACTCCAAATGCATCCACGTGGAATTTTTTTTTTTTTTAAGATGGAAGGGGTAACTTGAAATGGCTTTCATCTTGAGAAGTAGACTGGTGTCACCCTGGAAATGCTTAGATCTGCTCAAACACCCAGTCTTCCTGCAGTTTCCAGCTGTCTTCTCTGGGGAGGGGGGGTCCTTGGCCCTGCCTGATGCACCTCTGGCTCTGAAGCCGTCACCTGCGCAACCCTGTAGTGGGTAGTCTCCAGCTCCACTGTGCTCTTACCTACGGCCAGCCCTGGACCGGTGATGGCTCTTGATCCCGGGTGCATGCCCGTTGAGTGGTGCGGGCTGCTTTCATTATCTCCCTCTGTTTCTTTCCCATTCGGCCGTGGGTACGCAGCTTAAGGGGCTGTCCGCCTGAACTGGCCATCAGGATGCTGACTGTCACATGTGCTGTTCTCTACCCAACCAGTAGCCAGGCTGGGGGGGTGTAGCAGCCAGCCTCCCCCCGCCCCTGCCCCGCTTCCCTCACCACGCAGCCTCCTTTGATTACTCTTGACTCCTGCGTAATTTCCACCAGCCTCGAGCGCTTTTGTACTAATATATCTTTAACTGCAGAAAAAATAAAATAAAATAAAACACCAGGATCAAGAATTGGTGATTTAGGAGCTTGTGTGAGAAGATTTTGAGCTGAACCTTTCCCCCAAGTTACTCCCATTCCCACAGAACATAGTTGTCAGTGACCCTCTTCCCATTCTATGACTCACATCTTGACACTCTGAATATGTACCAACTCATATTTATAGAGAGAAAAACCTGGGAGGAAAAATATCAGGAAAAAATCAAGGGGAAATATTTTCCTGTTCTTCCCGAGCCCCTCCTGCAAACGCCCCCTGAACTTTTGGTCCCATCACCACCCTCAAAGAATACATTTTTTTATGAAGGAGGAGAGAAAAATATTTCTTTGAATTTTTCTGTATTTTCTTTTTTGTCTTTTCTAGGGCCGCACCCACGGCATATGGAGGTTCCCAGGCTAGGGGTCTAACAGGAGCTGTAGCCGCCGGCCTTCGCCACAGCCACAGCAACGCGGGATCTGAGCAGTGTCTGCAACCTACACCACAGCTCACAGCAACGCCGGATCCTTAACGCACTGAGCAAGACCAGGGATCAAACCCACAACGTCATGGTTCCTAGTTGGATTCGTTAACCACTGAGCCACGACGGGAGCTCCAAATTTTTCTGTGTTTTTCTACAAGGCTTTACCTTCCTCTTCACACCCGAGGTACTTAACATCTGACGGGCGGTGTTTCCTAAGTAACATTCAGACGTTTCCTTTTTTTCTTAAGTAAGTGAAAACCGTGTGGAGTTGGGACTAGAAAGAACATGAAAGTTATCATCGAAAAGGGAAGGTGCTTGCTCGTCCTGAGACTCTCATCTTTCCGTAGATGTGGGGCCCTGCACGTGGGTGATCACATCCTGTCCATCGATGGGACCAGCATGGAGTACTGTACGCTCGCGGAAGCAACCCAGTTCCTGGCCAACACCACCGACCAGGTCAAGCTTGAGATTCTTCCCCATCATCAGACCCGCCTGGCCCTGAAGGGACCCGACCATGGTGAGAGGATCCGTCCGGGTCCATCTCTGTTATCTTCCCCTTGCAGTGATTGCTTCTCCAGCAGAGCTAGAAAGCAGAGAGACTGCCAAGTTTAATCCTGCCTCTATCCTGTCTTTTCAAAATAACAGGTGGTCTTTGTTTACTCTTCTTCATCTTCCAAATCCCTTTTCCCAAGCTACAGGTAATTCACCTGAAACTGGAAAATTGAGGAAAGAAACATTGTTTGAAATGGAATTTTCAGGCACTTACTACTTGATTAAAAAAAAAAAAAGCCTTTGGTGCCAGTTGAGCGTGGAGAGAAGGGAAATAATTTGGCTTCCTGTTATTCATATTGAATTTCCGCTATGCTTAAAGGACCATAAAGGCAAATAGTAAAAACCCCCACTCTATTTTAAACTATTTTAAAATAGTTATAAAGTGGGTATTAATGCCAGACCCTTCCGATATTGGGGAGGGGGGAACAGTTGCATGAGGGATGACTTTTTATATATTGTCTGTTTGCCAGAGTAGTTTATTCCTTAGGATAGAGAACAGCTTTTTTCTGAACAAATGTTTTTTCCTGGGAATATCAGAATATTTGACCGCACTTGTGCAGGAACGAGTGTCAACTCAGGGAACCCTGCGTTTTCACTGTCTTGAAGCTCACAGACACGCTTGCTGAGTGTTGATAGACCATCCTACCTGGGCATCTTTAAATAAAACTTGGTGCAAGAAAAAGGAATTTGAGCCAAAAATGAAAGAAAGAAATAAGATTTTCAAAATAAGAACTTAAAAAAAAATCAAAGAAAGACCCTCCATTAAGGTCTTTATTCCAGCCCCTCCTCCCTACTTTGCTTAAAGAGATGCACTCTCTTTTTTTATTCCTTGAAGTCTCACTAATACTAGCAGGGCAACCTAGGGGTGAAGAACATATTTCTACATGTTTAGAGAGGGAATTTTCTGTGGAACCGAAATTTTGCTTGTGAGGAGGTCATTTGTACCCTACGTCTCTCACCTTTTAAAACACACGGCACTTTTCCACAGTTTGGAAGAAAAAAGAAAAATAGAAAGGGACCGAATAATTTTCACACTGAATGAGTCAGCTGGATGCAAGCTTTTTTAATTAAGTGAAGCTTAGACAGCCCTGGAGCTAATGAAAATCTCTAGTACAGAATTCCCTTTATCAGATTTTAATTTTACACTTTGGTGTAGAGAAATGAGGCAGCCTGGCAGGTTCTGAACAGAAATTCTGCCTCATTTGAATAGAGATGATAAGGGGGTGCGATTCATGAGAATGTTCAGTTCTTGTCAGGAGACTGTGTGGGCCTTTTCCCCTCACTGGCTGAGAAGGGCGATTTCTAAAACCATTACGTTTTTTCTAAATTAATCTGAAGTCACCACCGGGAGCACAGTGGGCAGAACAGTGCCTAGGGTTTTTACAGCGCGGTATTTCAATTGGCAAATTCTAGTATCAGCGAATCAGAAATGTGAACAGACCCTGTAAAAATGTCATTGTCTTCAGCAGCCTCGTTTTCCCCCAACTTTTTATTTGCCCTGTATATAAATCATAAATAGTTCAACTAGTTTCCACTCATGAAATATTAAATACTTTTACCTGCCAAGACAGTTTGAGAAGGTGAATTATATACTGAAGTGGATAGAGATCAAGAACTAATTTTTTTTTTTCTTCACTGTGGAAAACCTAATGTAATTTGTGATTTTTCTTCCCCCCCCGGGGGATGAAGGGCTGGTCAGTTAAGTAATTCTAGCTTCCATTTCTAACACTGTCATCCACCACTGTTATTGAAAATTGTTCACCATCTTCTTTAATATACAGGCATCTCCCTACATTTTACATTAAAATCAGACTCGTAGGAGTTCCTCTTGTGGCTCAGCGGTACTAAACCTGACTAGCATCCATGAGGACACTGGTTTAGTCCCTGGCCTTGCTAAGTTGGTTAAGGATCCAGCGTGGCCGAGAGCTGCGATGTAGGTCACAGACGAGGCTTGGATCCCACATGGCCGTGGCTGGGAACTTCAACGCCTAGCCTGGGAACTTCCGTATGCCACGGATGTGGCCCTAAAAAGGCCAAAAAAAATTAAAAAATAAAGTAAAATAAAATCAGTCTTGTATTTTCAAGACATAGATATTGGCTCTTAAAACAGTTAAATCCCAATTAAGACTGTGAGAAATAACCCCTTCCCGCCAGTATTATGGTGTTTATAATTCTCAGACTTCTGTTTTAGGTATGTAATGGACTTGTTTTACATAGTTTTACCCTTTTTTGCACAAGAAAATTCTGATTATTTTTTCAAGATCTCTAAAGCCTAAGCAGCACGTCTCCCATCTCATGGCTGGAAAGAGATGCACCATTCCCCAGATTTTGCTTAGCCGCAAATAGTATTTTCAGGGGACTATAGAAACGGGCCTATTAGTCAGGAATAGATTAACCGTGCCTTTGGCTCGGTAATAGCAGCATTCCGAAAGCCAACAAGAATGAGTTTTTAAAAAGGTCAGAAATTGTTCACCCCTAGTCTTTGGGAGACAGTCCTGATTGGAGGAAACTGAGACTTTGGGGGTGGGGATGTGAGCCCAGTTGTGAGGTTTGCCGCATTCAGTACCAGGAGGACTTCCATTTCTGAGCCGTGGGAACAGCCACCAGAGTAGCTTATTGCCCACAATACCTGGAATCCTGGACAGGATAAGAGGATCGAGTTAGAGAGGAGAGCCAACAAAAGTACCTTCCATATCAGATACCTCTTAAGATTTCAGCAGTGATGTCATCATGGCATAACAGGAAAAACATTGTATTTTCCTTGTTGTTTATTTATCTATAGCAGAGGACTTAGGCGCACACACAGGAAGAGGCAGTGAGCGTAGTGGGGTGGCTGAGGGTAGGGACTCAGAGTCAGAATTTCAGGATTTTAATTCCGGCTTGGAAACTTAGCAAGTTATCGGACTTTTCTCTGCCTCAGTTTCTTCATCTGTAAAATGGGCGTTATCGTAATACCTACCTCCTGGGTACATTGTGAGTATGAGCTGAGCTAATCCGCACAAAAGTACTTAGCACAGTGCCTGGTATGTAGTGAATACTCAGGGAAAGCTGACTGTTATTATCAGGACCATTAAATGGAAGATGGAAATGAATGTTTTGCAAAACGGAAGAGTGTGCCAAAAATGTAACATGTTGAAATGGGAATACTTCCCTAATTCATGAGGATCACGTACACCACCACAAAGCAGAATAGATTTAGACTGCATTTTCAAAATAGGCAGTAGCTGTCTTCTCTGTCCTATGTTGTTTGTTGAATGCCTTTTGCATTCCTTGTCCATTGCGTGCGATTTTGTGCATTATCTTATAGAATTTTTGTCTCAGTTATTTCGTATGTATGAAAATGTAATCCCAAATAGTAGTTCAAAGTCAAGGTAAGTATTATGATCTGCATTTAACATTCCTGCCACAAATGGTGCCATGCTGGGCACACAATAGGTAGTCAGTAATATCTTTCTTATCGAGTTATTAATTGGGCTTGACGGTACTCAGAAATGCCCAGTAATTTTCAAAGCGCTCCATAAAGAACTGGGTCAAAAAGTGACTAGAGAATTCTCAGTCCACTCACTATACCTACTTCACGTGAAACACAGACAATGCAGAGTACAATAGAGTGACTGTGGGTGTAGGTTAGTCAGACCCAGCAATGACTGCATCTTGCTAAAAAGTCTTCTGGTACATCCTAAAGCAGAATGAGGATGGTGAAAGAGAATCCATCAGGGGTTTCTCCCACAATGCTCTTTATCACAAGGGAAATGCTGCTGCAGTATGGACATGGGCCCTCCGGTGGTATTACTTGCCATTCATGCATGTGTTCATTCACTCATTCATTCACTCGTTCACTCATTCATCAGTCATTATATACCAGCCACTGTTCTAGTTGCCACGATGCATCGATTGAGCATGACAAGCAAAGGAGATTCCTAGTCTCGTGGAACTTACGTTCTGTCAAGAGAGACAAACATTAAAATTATATGAAACAGGTAAAGCCATTTCAGGCAGTTATTGGTGCTATGAAAAATTTAAAACAGCAATGGGATAGCTATGGGACAGGACAGCTGTTTTCATCCAAGGAGATCAGAGCTCTGACTTCTCTGAGGAGGTGGCACTTGAGATGAGACCTGCATGATGGAAAGAAGCCAGCCATGCTAACAAGTGAGAGAAGCATATCAGAGGTAGGAGGAATAGGAAGTGCCAATGCCCTGAGGCAGGAGGCAGCCTGGCTTGTTCTAAGACAGGACAGAAGGCCAGCATGGCTGAAACAGTCAACAATGAAAAGGATGGTAGGGAGTGAAGCTAGAGAGATAAATAGGGCTCACATTTGATTCCCTTTGTACTTGTGACCCCCCTGGAGTAGCTTGAATGAGAGTCACGTGATCTCATGTATGTAAAAGGTCATTCATTCTGTTGTTGCAGATACTGTAAGGTAGGTATTTAGGAGATGAATCAGGGAGCCAAGTCTGAAGATGTGGCAGGGGTGTAGGTAAAAGAAATGGTGACTTGAAACTAGACTGGTGGAAAGGGAGACAGAACCCGGTCTAGACACAGCGGTGCGTAGAAGGAAAGGGCCAGACGATTTGGGGCTACAAAATTATGGTGGCCATAAGTGTGTGCTACAGGTCCCCGAAATACTCTCTAAACTTAAGTTTCCAATGAATGAAATTTGTTGAGTGAGTGGTACACCTATTACCTTTGAAAGCTACTTTATTTGTTGGCACGGCAAGTAGACAGAAAGTAGAATGAGTGTTATTAATAAAAGCTCACTGGTATTTTTTCTGTGTGCCAACATCATGCTAAACACCTTAGGTACATGGTCCTCACAGTTGCCCTGGGGGATGCTTTCATGATCTCCATTTGACAGATGAGGAAACTGAGGCTTGCAGAGGCTGAATAACCAGGCAGGATCATGGAGGGAAGACTGGCTGGAGCTAGAACAGAACCCAGTCTGGCCGGAGACCGTGGTGATCTCTGCATGTGCTAATGCTTTTGTTCCATGTGATGTTTCATTCCAAAAAGGAAAAGTGACCAATGAGGCTGATATCACGGATGGTATAATTTGAACTCTTATCTAAAGAACCCTCCTGTAACTATTTACAAAGTATTTGACCCCACCACGTGAATAGATTCTGCAAAATAATTCCCATGTAAGACATCTACCATTAGAGGCATGACAGCAGAAGGAGATATAAATTCATATTTTATTTTTCATTGTTTAAGATAGTTAAAATTTTCGTGTCAGAGTTACCGCCGTGCCTCAGAAGAATCGAATCTGATCAGTATCCATAAGGATGCAGATTTGATCCCTGACCTCGCTCAGTGGGTTAAGGATCTGGTGTTGCCATGAGCTATGGTGTCAGTCGCAGACATGACATTGCTGTGGCTGTGGCGTAGGCTGGCAGCTACAGCTCTGATTCGACCCCTAGCCTGGGAACCTCCCTGTGCTGAGGGTGCAGCCCTAAAAAGACCAAAAAAAAAAAAAAAAAAAATCATGTCAACATAGTAACAAACATAAAATTGCTCATATTTTGGAACACTGGGTAGAAAATCAAATATAAAACAATATTGAAATTAGAATGGAAATGTGATAAACATTTTATAAAAAAATGAGACATCAAAATTTTGAAATTAACTTTATTAAAATGTCATGGCATCTTAAGGAAACATAAGAATATGTAAAGTATTTTGATAATAAAGGTCTCAAATGTAAATATATTTTTTAATATATTTTCAAATAGTAAAATATATTGAGACTTTTATCTCCTTATTAGGGTATGGATAAGATCTTGATGTTGATAGATAGGTAGAGTGGTTTATTGTTGAGAAAAATCAACTTCAAGTGATGAAGTGTAGAATAGTTAAAATGTCAGAGCAGTAAATTGTGATGTGTGACTTGTAAACCCCTTGAATCAGGAGCCAGTGTGATTTATCATCCCTATTCTTTTTCTCAAAACAAGTGCTACTAACTGGCCAAGATTTGCAAATCTTTAACTACTAATCTTGTACCATAGATCTTTGTGGAGTTGACTTTTAAGCTTAAAAAAATGTTTTTAATCTATGCTATGAAGCACAGGGGGAGATTAGAAATTAATTCAATAGTCATCTTAAAAGGATTTAAAAAAACGGGCTGGGGAAAGACATGCATTATTCTTGGGAAGATGAAAAAGTTACCATCCCTGATGTTAATCACTGATTTTGCTCACCACTGAGAAAAGGGCAAAGCCAAAATGTTTGGGTTTTTTTTTTTTTTTTGCAAGCAGCTTTCATTTTTTTTGTTGTTGTTACACTTTTTATTTGTGCAGTTCAGTTACTTTTTCCCTTTTTTTTGGTTCTTTGTTTTCTTTATTTCTCATCATCACTTCATGTGAGCAGTGAGAATTCAGAGGAGCGACAGGCAACTTCCCTGGGATTCCTGGGCCAGCAACCACTGCAGCCTTCAAACCTATCATCACTGTAACACGTACCACCCTGACCATTGCAGAACGCCAGCCCTGCCATTCCCGAAAGCACCTCCTCCAAACAGCCCTCGTAATGTTCCAGGCTTTCTCCTCCTGGCCTTTTATTTCAATTGCATTCCTCTCACTCCTTCCTCATCTGATTCATACTGTATTTGGCTTCATGGGTATTGTGTGCTTTTTTTTATTATTTATTTATTTATTTATTTATTTATTTATTTATTTATTTATTTTTGTAGTTGCAACTTATCATTTCTGGCATCTCGTCTTTTTCCAGTAGAAAGCATTTATTGTTAGGGTAGGATGTAAATGCTCAGAATGCTTTATGTGTGGTCATGAAATGACAAGGCAGAATGTTATACAGAGCACAACCTTCTTAGTCCTTATTTGTGTATGTGGAACCGCCTGTGAAACTCATGTCAGAAAACATCTATGGAAATGAGATGATGTATCCGATGCATTGAGTTGTTTATGGAGAAACTTGTTTCAGTGTTTACTTTGCTGGTTTGTTTGTTCTTGTCCAAAGCAAAATTGGTAGAGCCTGTCTGTGTTCCCTTGTACTTATGAGGATCGATGCTGCTCCTCAGCCGTTTCTGGGCTCTTGTAACTCAGATTTTAAAAAGCTGTCTCCATGGCTCCTGAGACCCGGTCTCTGACTGGTTGGGGTTCTCACTAGCCCTTGCTGTGCACCAGTGTGTCTTTCTGGATTGTTTCTAGCTGGCAGGTGTGGCGGGCTCACACCTCACCTGTGAGTGCTCTGTGCCAAGTCTTCACTCTCTTACAGCAGCTTTGGTGTCTTCATCCTTCTCTCCTACCTCCATGAGTGCGTACAGCCTGAGTTCCCTGAACATGGGGACTTTACCTCGAAGCCTCTACTCCACTAGCCCACGTGGAACCATGATGAGGAGGAGACTGAAAAAGAAAGACTTCAAAAGCTCACGTAAGTGGAATGTTAGCCAGTGCCTCTTGGCCTGGAGAAAACATGTGGGTCCGGGTTTGTTGGAGTCTTTGATGTAAGGACACGTAGGGGAAGAGTGTTTTATTGGGCCTGAATGTGAGGTGAAGGCTGAGTAGCTCACAGCCCTGTGCCAGAGACCACTGAAATGAGATCTATTAGCTGTAGGACGATGGTTCATAATACCTTTGTCTAGAACTTTTTATTGGAGGCTTTTTTCTTGACCTTTTGATCTGATAAAATAACCAAAGATGTGGAGTTATTGTGGCTCAATGGGTTACCAACCCAACTGGTATCCATGAGGATGCAGGTTTGATCCCTGGCCTCGCTCAGTGGGTTAAGGATCCTGTGTTGCTCTGGCTGTGGTGTAGGCTGGCAGCTGCAGCTCAGATTCAACCCCTAGCCAGGTGTGTAGCCCTAAAAAGAAAAAGAAAAATAATAACCAGAGATGTGGTATTTTTTCTTTAAAACTCCTTAATTTCTATTCTGGGTTCCTTTGGACATGAAACCTTTGTTCTTATAAAGCAATTTTTTGAAAGCCAGGTTCCCCTTTTGACAAATATAAGGATCCCATGCATTTGTTTGATTTCATTATAATTTCATATCTAATTCTATTTCATGAGCCTCCCCCTGCAGAAAAGATAATGGTAAGTCTGAATGTGCCTTTCAAAACTACACCTCATTCCAAGATTCTAATACTTTCCCCAGGAACCTACTCTGTGGAAAAATCACTGCCCTAACATATATCTCTGTTGCCTACTCCATCCTCAGGAAGACTGAATGGTGCTCGTGTTTATAGCAAGCATCCTAAAGTCTAGGAATTTCGTCACTGATTCTTGGAAATATGATCTTCTGGGGCAGGCACCGGGTAGACTGGGCAAGATTAGGAAGGTGTGGTTGGCTCCTCCTTTTTGGATAGCTGGTTGTACTTGTAAAGGAGAAAAGAGTGGTTGAATGCCAAAGGGGAGAAACACATATCACTCCTAGATTTTTCTTTTGTGGGGGTGGGAGGGCAGATCATAATCTCTCATCATAATCACATGTCTTAACGGAAAAGAATACCTATCCTTCCCACCAGATCTAATCATAGTGTAGAGAGGGGGTGAGCATTTCTTGGTTTTTCGGTAGCCATGATTATGATTCCTATGAAGAAGCTCAAAGAACATGGGGTCTCTTCCTGCGCTTACCATGGGGATAAAGCAATGAGCGTTCTTTGGTTACCTAAGCGCAGCCAAACCCAAGTACTTCAAGACTGGTGGCAGAGAGAATGTCCCTGGAAGAGGAGTGGCCAGGCCTGTTGGCTCTTCAGCTTGTTTTCCAGAGAGTCGTCTTCAGAGGTGGACTCGTCACAGTCCTGCCAGTACTCTTGTCAGTGTAGGAGACCAGCCATCACCCCCACTGGGAAACAGTCTCTTCGTGCTACAGGAACCTGAAGGTTTCCTGACAAAGAAAGCCACCACTGTGGTATATCCATGACTGTGAGGTGCACATCCCTTCAAAGATGAGGGGATGTGTCACCTTTAGTATACGTAAATGGGAGGAAGACTGAGTCAAAATGAGAACAAGGAGCTTCTAGAGTCTCATGTTTCATAGCTGACACTAGAGAGTAAATTATTTACTAGTGGAAGAGACAAGTTGAAGGCAGCATAGTGACCTGGTTGTAGACTCTGGAACCAGGCTACATGGGTTCTCATCCCAGTGTCCTTACTTTCTAGCGCTAGGACCTTGAGCAAGTTTTCTTAAGCTCTCTATACCTTGGCTTTAACTACAAACTGGGACTAATTATAGTACTCACCTCATTGGGTAATTGTGAAGATTGTATGAAAATGTATGTATCTTCTTGCCACCAAAAGGGACATGCAGAACAAGAAATACACTCTAGACTACATATTCATATATGTATGTGGTATGTTCACATATTCTCATATAATCTTCACAATTACCCAATTAAATAAGTACTATAACTATATATATATGTATATATAAAATAGAACATATATGTTAGCTACCACAATACTTAGTAAATAATAAGCACTGATTAACTGTTAGCTATTTTGAATAGTTTGTGTTTGCCGTGATTATGCCTGAATCTGAAATGTTAATACTGCTCTCCAACTTAAGCACTTTTCACAGGGGTTTCACTTTGGCATAATTCCTAGGTCAAGCCTTCCGTATAATGCCTGAGGATTTGTGGTGGAGATCTGTATATGAATGTTTTACATAAAGTGGCTTTATGTGCAGCACTGCTTACTGAGAGAAAGCTGGCTAACAGCCCTCAGTAGGGAAATGCAATTAAAATGAATGCATCTGTGTACTTACTTCTGCTTTAATGGCTAAACATTTGTTTGTGTTAGGTAAGACCGCTATGTGGATTAAGGACATTAGTGACTACAAATCAATGATAATCTGTTTGGCTGTCTCAGGTTGATGTTTACACATCTTGAATTTTGTAGTAGGAAACGAAGCTGAGGCCACCCTGTCACTGCTACCCATAAGCAACTGATAAATTCTCTCTTGAAATAGCATGTTATTCTCCAACATAGTAGAAATATAAACAGAAGCCTGGTTCTAGAAATTCCTTGTTATTTGCATTTGCCATAGACATTAGCCTCTAGAGCACCACTGGCCATATACCTACCAGAGTTTATAAGTGTGTCTCAGGAAAGCATACGTTTCAGTTTGTATTTTAATCAAACAATAAGGTCCAGAAGGCTATGAACTTTTTTGGTTTTTATTTTTTGTTTCGCTTTTTTGGCCGTGCCTGTGGCATACGGAAATTCTCAGGCCTGGGATTGAACCCACGCCACAGCAGTGACGACGCCAAATTCTTAACCGCTAGGCCACCGGAAGAGTCCCAGATAAACTTTTATCCCCACTCAAAATGACCTAAAACAACAAACAATAGTTTTCCAAAGTCAGAAAGAAGAATCGAGGATTTCGGATTTTGGTTTCCTTTTTCATTTTGCTTTTCTTTTTTGCTTAAGAGTGGCGTGGACACATTAGACATAAAGGTTTTCCCATATAACTGATAATAAAAGTTTTACTGCCACTCTCCCTATACTGTGGTTTATTTCCACCACTTTATTTATGTCTTTATTCTGTGCCACCATTTGCTGCCCTCTTTCTAATACTTCTGTTTCTATAGCAACCAGGCCATTTGTATGGATGGTGAGGCATGGCAAAGTCACAACAAATACAATAAAAGTCTCCTTCCTTTATTGGTGATGAGTTGAGGCCAGAGCCTGCAAAACAGAAAACAAATTCTACGTTATGTTTCTAATACAAAGGAAGGATGTGGCCAGAAAGAATGAAATCTTCTCACACAAATATTAAAGCATTCTGTGTCGTTGACCAAAGGGAAAAACACAGGAAGTCTGTAAACAACACGCTACTAGGATTCAAAGAGGGAGGTGCTGTGTTTGTGTCACAGGGAAAATGACAAGTACCCCCACACTGCCAGACTTCCAAAAATGTCACAAAGCCTTGGGAAGGTGACAGAGCCGTGTCACAGAGGAAACCCCCCGTCACCTCTTCTGGATTCTTACTCAGGTGAATAAGTCCCACAGACTGAGCTAGCACTTTATCTGCCTCGGAGGCCTCAGCCCTTTCCAGAGCCCCATCGTGCCCTGTGATGGCAGGGCATGACCGAGCAGTGGATCCAGCTACACTCCCGCCTCCGCTCCTCTAAACAGGGCAGGTGTAGACACTTGCCTGTTCCCAGTCATTGCAGCAAAGGGTAGAACTTGGAACACATTCAGAGGATGATCTTTGCCTCTTTTGTGGTTATCACTTACTTCAGGGAGGGCACCGCTGAAAAGAGCTGAAAGGAAGAGAATGAAAAAACCTAGCCATGTCTGTCCCTTCCACCGACCCCTGAAAAAAGCATGGAGGACAAAGGCAGCTCCTGGTAAGCTTTGATAAATGACCACGCCCGGAACTGCAGCGCCCCCCCCCAAACACACACCTGCTCTGTCCTGTCCCGCCCAAACCACATTTGGAGAAGGAAACTGTTGGCCACTCCCACTGTCCCCTGAGCTGGATGACCCACTATGTAATGTGTCGGGTCTACAGCAGGTGGATTCTAAGGTGGAACGCTTTTGTGAGATATAGGTCTTCAAGTACAAGGTCAAATAATGGCAGACACGGTATGCTAATAAGTACGGGGGAGATACCACGGTCACGGAGGTGGTTTTCCCAGGGTGAGGCTCATTGGATGTGCTGAGCGCCCACCCCCCCCAACCTCCCCAAATGCATGCAGGCAACTCAACGGCTTAATTCATGGTAGTGGAAATTACAGTGTTTGTGCTTCCCCCAGCTTAAAAAGAATCTTTGAGGTCCATTTCTCACTATACTTTTTAAAGGATTTTCCTATCACAGCAGTCTAAAATAAGGAAACATTTGGCAGATTTTTTTAAATGTTGTAAAGCTACCCAGGTTCTCTTTGGCCTCCTCTCCCTTCCATACACTAAGAAAGACAAGAACTGACAGAATCACAGCATCCTTTCCTGCAGACCCCTCCAAATGAGAGTGGAAACAGGACAGAGCAGATGCGAGTCATGAACACAACTTTGGCACACCCCCGTTAGCAGGATTCAAGCACCACATGTCAGACACTTCGTATTTCCATCCTCACTTGTAAGGTGAGGGCACACCTCAGGCCAGAGCCGGTACCTTTAGAGTATCTGCTGCTGGAGACAGAATTCATCATGCAGTTGTTTAAACCACAGGGTGATAACTCACAAATCACCTTTATTTTCTTCTGCTTGTTGACCACATTAATGAAGCAGGATCATCAAGCTCATCTTTTTCTCCTCCAAGTAATATTGGTTGTTTTTTTTTTTCCTTCTGGCCCATAATCTTTAAATCTACAATTTATCTTTTTCATATCTGGTGGTAATTTTTAAGACTTTAATACATATGGGTAATCAGTACATGCAATTCAAATGAAATTTCACTCTTTCAAAGAACACATTCAAGTATGTCAGAGGACGAGGACTTTCAGAGTTAAGGGTAAAATCCTAGATTATTTAATGTAATCCTGTATTTGTTAAATTATAACTTTATATAATTATAAAACCAATGTTTAATATATATTTAATTCTAAGTTAAATGTCCTAATAATTTCTGTCACCTCAACTTGCAACAGATTTAATGATCCCCATTGCGAATTACTTCTTACTTCTGGAGTTCCCACTGTGGTTCAGCAGGTTAAGGCCCCAACATTGTCTCCGTGAGGATGTGTGTTTAATCCCTGGCCTCATTCAGTGTGTTAAGGGTCCAGCATTACCACAAGCTGCAGCGTAGGTCACAGAGGCAGCTGAGATCCAGTATTGCTGTGGCGGTGGTACAGGCCACAACTGCAGCTCCAGTTCCATCCCTTGGCCCAGGAACTTCCATATGCTGCAGGTGCAGCTGTAAAAAGAAAAAAGCTTATTTCTATCTTCAAAACCTTCTAGAGGATGAAATTTCCTAACTATCCTCTGCAGTTCTTTCAGAAAAATATATCAGGCCTCTTTCTTGAGAAGGTTTCTCTATGTCTCAACTGATCTCTCCTATTATGAGTAAGGTGATGTGTTCTTTCTTGATTCTGTCCCAGTGGAGATGCTTAATCGGCTGACTTAACAATTCAAAAGTAGTTTTTAACTCCAATTAAGTAGTCCAAAAATATATACCAAATTGGGACTGCAAATGGAAACTATATTAACGTGAACCTATAGGAAGATTTGTAGAAGGTAAAGTATTCCTGTGGAAGTCCCAAAAAGCTTCACTTGGAAGACAAAGTGGCAGTCATCTGCCCAAGAGGTGATGTTCTGACAGTATATTCTCACCTGCTCTGAGTGCTCACTGGGGAGAAATGCAACTCTCCAGACCATTAGTGACAGGAAGTGGTATCTTCTACTGGTTTTGTGACACCAATGACAAAATGTATGATCTGGAGAGCAATCAAAGTACAACTGATATCCACAAAGACACACTAGAAAATATGATCTGAATTAGTATTTGATAGTTTGTGTGTCAGATCCTGGAATTGTAGCCACCATCTGTAAAAAGTGTAGGGTTGGAAGTGACCTTCACCCACTTGTGCGGGCTACTTTAATCTCCTTGACGTTAATCCTGCTGGGAAAGAACAATGACGGTGTTTCTTAAGCAGTAGATTTTCCTTAACTCTTTCTGGAAAAGTGATCCATCTCACCATCCTCTGCCATGTCAACTTCCATGCTGGAAGGATCTGCATGGTAGAAAAATTAGGATCCATCCTGAAGAACAGCATCTAGTTCCTTAACTGAATCTACATCAAGTGTTGGTTCCAAAAAGGAAAATGTTGATATCACAAAACTGAATTCATCCCTCATGTATTTAGCCTTCACGGAATGTTCCAGTCACTGGGATTTTCAGAGAGGAAAAAAGTCTGGTCCCAATCTTGAAAGAACTCAGGGTGAAGGGGAGAGACAGGCAGGCAGGTGAAAACCTGATAAACACAGAACTAGGACCATGTATTAGAAATGTGGAAGTGTAGGAAAGTAAGTGTCTAATTCTGTCTGGATAAGGCAGGGGACAGACATTAAAATCCTAGGGAGAGGGTAAAGTCGCAGAAGGCACAGCATATACAAAGGCACAGATGTATGAGAGCAGGTCTGGAGAACATGACACTGGATGGGCAGGAGGAAATGCACTTATGAAAGATCCTGTGTACTCTGCTAGAACTGAAGGTTTTGTTCTATAGGAAATCCGGAGCCGTTAAAAGAGTCTAAACTGGAGGATGACCTTTGCCTATTAGAAAAGCCATATTCTGGCAGCTGTTAGCAAAAGAAAGAGGCAAGGACACTGGTTGGAAGCCTATATAGTAATCTCTGCTAGGAATGACAGGTTTTACTCTCGGGGCCTCATCACAAAGCAAGTTAATCTGGCGTTGTTAAGTAGAACACATTGGACGGAGTCTCCGTGAGGATGCAAGTTCAATCCCTGGCTTTGCTCAGAAAGTTAGGGATCTGGCATTAACGAAAGCTGTGATCTAGGTTGCAGATGCATCTCAGATCCAGTGTTGCCATGACTGTGGCGTAGGCCACAGCTGCAGCTCCAATTCGACCCCTAGCCCGGGAACTTCCATATGCTGCAGGTGCAGTAGTAAAAAGAAAATAAAAAGAATAATTGAAATAATGGATTGAATGCAATGAAAATAGTGAAAGCCTGAATTAAGGTATTGGCAGTAAGACGGGAAAAGAGGATTTTATTATACAAGATATATTTTAGTGATCATCCTGGGAGAACTTAGCAACTGATTGAATTTGAGACAATGAGGAGTTGTGAGTCAATGGCTACTTTGAGTTTTTCAAGGCTGGAGGGTTGTAAACATGATGATTCCATTCTTAGGAATAGTAGAGGCAATGAGAAAGAGAAGGTGACTGACTCACCTTGATGATGTTGAGGTTGAGGAGTGAATGAGACATCCTTGTGGATGGACATCAAGGAAACTCGTCACTGGAGCTTGAGAGAACTAGAGAGGTTGACAGAAGATACATGTGAGGTCCTATTGTGGGTGTGTTGGAAGTGAACATGAGAAAGAATAAGAGTAGAAAAGGCTTCGGCCAGAACCATGGTCAGATCCATCCATATTTGGGAGGGAACTTGGTAGGGGCTGAAAAAGTAAGAAACTAAGAACAAAATCTTCATCAGAACCAAGAGAGAAACCTTAGAAAGAAAGGGATGGTTCCCAAAGCCAGTTGTTGTAGAGTGGTTAGAGCCAATGAGGCTATAGATTTTGGCAATCACAAAGTCAGCCATGAGGAGTGGTTACAGTAAAAAATGAAGGGAGAGGCCAAATTTTAGGCAGTTTGAGAATAGGTACAAACCTATAGAAAGGTCAGAAAGCTAGGGGAATGAGTAAGAAAGTTGTAAAAAAAAAAAAAGAAAGAAAATCAAGACATGTTTTCATGGCACAAGGTCACAGAGGGACTGGAAAGAGGTGGTATCAAAAATATTGAAAGGGAAGTTCCCATCATGGCTCAGTGGTTAACGAACCACTAGCATCCATGAGGATGCAGGTTCGATCCCTGGCCTCACTCAGTGGGTTAAGGATCTGGTGTTGCCATGAGCTATGGTGTAGGTCGAAGATGCTGCTCGGATCCCGAGTTGCAGCACCTGTGGCGTAGGCTGGCAGCTCTAGCTCCAATTCAGTCCCTAGCCTGGGAACCTCCACATGTCATGGGTGTTGCCCTAAAAAAAAAAAAAGACAAAAAAAAAAATAATGAGGTTAAAAATCTGACACAGTGTCCGTGAAGATGTGGGTTCGATCCCTGGCCTCACTCATTGGGTTAAGGATCTGGCATTGCCACAAGCTGCAGCATAGGTCACAGAGGTAGCTCCAGTCCCTGCATTGCTGTGGTTGTGGCATAGGCTGGCAGCTGCAGCTCCAATTCAACCACTAGCCCAGCAACTTCCGTAAGCCTCAGGTGTGGCCTTAAAAAAAAATACTGAAAGGAATTTTATTTTAGCCTTGAAATGGGAAAAAAATGTACATCTTCCTGAAATGAGAAGGAGAGAGAAATTGAGGTTAAAAACATGCTGTTTAAAGAGCTTGTCAAATGGCTGGATACTTTCAGTCTTATAAAAAAATGTTTGCAACAAATCCTGTGAGGGATCAAGTAAGGTGCTAAAATATTACACCGCAAAAGATTCCAAGGCCCCGTGGAGAATAATGTGAGTTTGTCATGACCTTATGTAGCACCCTTCAGCAACTCGGGAACATTAGTGGAGTTGACTAGCCATTACCAAGAGTACAGTGTATTAGAGGAGAGAAAATCACGTAAGATTTAAGAATACTAGCAGGTGCCTCACTGAAATGGTCAGAGGTCCATGTGGAGGAAAATGATGCTAAAAGAGGCAACAATAAGGATGATGGCTTGTGAACAGCATTCACCAGATTCTCATGTGAGGGAGGCAGAGGCCTCTGGGGTCTCCTGTTCCTCAGTTCCTGCAGGAGCTGTGTTTCTATCTGGAATACAAGGGCGTCCCTTCCATGCTTTCCTATAAAGGGGAGGTGGGGTGGGATGGATCTGTTGCTAAAAGTATTGTTTGAAAGCCATTGGACTAGGACACAAGTGAAAGAAAATAGGACTGGAAGTCATAAAGAGGAGGTGATTCAATCATAGGGACTGGGGACGATGGCTATGGATCTGTGACCAGTGAGAAGGATTCGGATACTGAGATCTTGGAGCTCTATTCATTTTGAAGGAAGCTGGGGTCCAGCATAGAGTTCTGCTGGCAGAGAGCTGGAGGAGGTTGCACTTGTCAGTGACTGGCATTGAGGGAGCTCAAGAACCATCAAGCCAGCAGTGGAAAGGGATAGTATCAAAAATACTGAAAGGGGAGTTCCCATCGTGGCTCAGTGGTTAACGAACCCAAAATTATGACTGTGACGGCAGAGGTGACGAGGAAGAGCTACTGGTTAGAGGAGGTAGGTTCCGAGCCAAGTAACAGAAATCAGGAAATGGAGGAACTTTTGCAAAAGTAGAAAACTGTGGGTTTGATGATGAGACAAAGCAGAAATAAATGCAGAATTAGACTTTTTTTTTTTTTTTTTTTTTTGCTTTTTAGGGCCGCACCCTGAGGCATATAAATGTTCCCAGGCTAGTGGTCATACTGGAGCTACAGCTGCTGGCCTTTGCCACAGCCACAGCCACGGAGGATCCGAGCCTCATCTGCGACCTACACCACAGCTCACGGCAACATCAGATCCTTAACCCACTGAGCGAGGCCAGGGATTGAACCCGCAACGCATGGTTCCCGGATTCGTTAACCACTGAGCTACAATGGGAACTCCCAGAATGTGGATCTTTAAATAGGAGTGGTCTGAGGTAAACAGAACTGCATATGGTGAACAAGGTGTACTCTAAACCCTTCTCTCTCCAGTCCAGCGTAGGACCCTAAGACAGAGAGCTTGCTCACAGAAAGCAAAGGAGCCTCAGGTCCCAATGGGCAGCACTGAGAAAAAGGCATTCCAGGAGGAGGCTTTGTCATGACCCAGGTTGGGAATGAGAATGACAGCTGTGCACCTGGGGGCTTAGAGGACTATCAGAGGAATGAATGAAATAAGAAATGACAAAGCAGGGAGTTCCCATCGTGGCTCAGTGGTTAGCGAGTCCAACTAGAAACCATGAGGTTGCGGGTTTGATCCCTGGCCTTGCTCAGTGGGTTAAGGGTCTGGTGTTTGCCGTGAGCTGCGGTGTAGGTTGCAGACGCGGCTTGGATCCCGCGTTGCTGTGGCTGTGGCGAAGGCCGGCAGCTACAGCTCCTATTAGACCCCTAGCCTGGGAACCTCCATATGCCGCGGGTGCAGCCCAAATAAGGCAAAAGACAAAATAAATAAATAAAAAAGAAATGACAAAGCAAGCTGGAGACCCCATGGAAAAGAACAAGTGCTGAAGAGACCAAATCTTGGGGTAGGAGGAATGTAGAGTTTAAACGACACCATCGTGCCAACCAAACACTAGATTAAGGCTGATGACCAGCAGCCCAGGAAGATTAATTATTTCTTCAAAACTGAAGGTCAGGTTGTTTGTAAAAAGCTTCAGCCCTAGGTACAAATGGCTAAAGTGGGGCACGGGGGAGGAGGAGACACTAGACCAGTTAGCCCAACCCCCTTTTTCCTAGGTGGGAAAAAGATTAATTACTTACCCCAAGGTCACCCAGATGGTTGCTTAGTGGCCAAGCCGGGACTAGACCTCAAGTTCCCTGACCCCAAGACTGTCCTCTTCCTACAGCTCCACAGCTCTTCCTGGTATTAAGGGTGAGTGAGAGGAGGGGTTACAGTGTTGCTATGACTTAAATGTGACAAATATTGGGAGATGCGTTTATCCTGTTCACCTCTAGCTACACTTTTTTGCTAAAAGGCAAAAATCTCATGGCTCACCATTTCCAACAAACTGTTGGGTTTTTTTGTTTGTCTTTTCAGAGACACAATCTGTCTCATAACTGCTGGTGCTCCTAGTGCTTGCTCCCGTGTAAAGTCATTTTTGTGTGTGTTTGTTCCTCTAGTGTCTTTAGCCTCTAGCACAGTGGGCTTGGCTGGGCAGGTTGTTCACACAGAAACCACAGAGGTTGTGCTGACGGCAGATCCTGTCACGGGATTTGGGATTCAACTGCAAGGCAGCGTGTTCGCCACGGAGACCCTCTCCTCTCCACCTCTGATTTCCTATATTGAAGCTGACAGCCCAGCAGAGAGGTGAGACACTTCCTTTTACAGCATCATTTTCTGCTCTGCATTTCTCGCTGGCTCTCTTTGAGTAGCTAATAAATTATGGAACAGTGCTCAATGCAGGAAATGCAAGACCTGATGAACTCTCCGTTCTGCCAATAAAATTTTGTGTTCTTGATCAGGTTTGAGAAGAATAGCCCGCTTTTAGCAAGTTCTTTTGTCCATTTAGCCTCCATTTAGACTAGAGGCTAAATTAATTAAAAGGGGGGAAAATTCCATTAAAAAAAAATCTCTGAAGTCCAAACTTCATAATTTCTCTGCCATGGAGGAACGCACATTCTGTCATGACTGCATATTGGCTCAGATCAGATTATAACAATGTCATGGTGTTGAATTATTAATTACTTCTCTTCAATACTACAGGATTCCCTTGCTCACATTTGTAGCTCTGAAATGAAAGAGCGTAGGACATTGCATACAACCGAATCACTTTGCTGTATACCTGGAACTAACACAATATTGTAAATCAGCTCTACTTTAATTTTTTTTAAGAAACTCGTAAACTTGGAGAACAGATGTAAACTATTGCCTTTGGAATGGATAAGCAATGAGATCCTGCTGTATAGCGCTGGGAACTATATCTAGTCACTTACGATGTAACATGATGGAGGATAATGTGGGTCTCTTTGCTGTATTGGAGAAAATTGACAGAACATTGTAAACTAGCTGTAATGGAAAAAATAAAAATCATTAAAAAAAAATTAATGTAGAATGTTACACTTGACCTAATAGGATGCTTTGAATAAATAGGACCAATGCTATTTTGCACAGATCTTGGCAATGTCGACTTGATAATTATTGATCTACAGCTTGTAACATGTGGTTCTAAATTTAGGTGTGGGGTGCTACAGATTGGAGACAGAGTGCTGGCCATTAATGGAATTCCCACTGAAGACAGCACCTTTGAGGAAGCCAATCAGCTCCTCCGAGACTCTTCAATCACAAGCAAGGTCACACTGGAAATTGAGTTTGATGTTGCAGGTATGATCATATAATCTCAAATCAGCTGCATAGTCAGGAGTGGACTGCATGTGAATTATAAGGACTATGTGGCAGGGGATGGGAGAGGAACAAGTTTTTTTATATACTGAACATGTTTTTGTTTGGGAACTTTAGGATGTCATTTTGAATTGAGCATTGCCTTTGTATTATTCATTAAAATGTCACCACAAGAACAATTGAAAGTAAATGTGACAAAGTGAATAAGTAATAGTCGCTATAAAGGTGATAAAAAAAAAATCATGCAGCCCTTCTTCTTCCTGACTTTTCCCCTGTATGCTAAAGAAACCATGCTCTTCAGGCATAGGAACAAGAAATGCCTTTCTCTGACTCTTCTCGCAGCAAAAAAAAAAAAAAAGGGAAGTTCTAGGGAAACAATGAAAATTCATTAGATGCATTTATGCAAGCATAGGTAAATATTTGGTCTCAGGTGCTAAAGAGAAATTGTACCAGACACTTGATAAAAATGACAGGGAAGACTCTATTCAAGACGCTTTCAGAGTCCCCATTGTGGCTCAGTGGGTTAAAAACTCAACTTGGATCCACGAGAATGCAAATTCAATCCCTGGCTTCACTCAGTGGGTTAAGGATCTGGCATCACCACAAGCTGCAGCATAGGTCGCAGGTGCAGCTTGGATCCCGTGTTGCTGTGGCTGTGGAGGAGGCCAGCAGCTGCAGCTCTGATTCAGCCCCTAACCTGGGAACTTCCATATGCCATAGCAGAGGCTGTAAAAAAAAAAAAATTTTTTTTAATTACTATTTCAATAGCGATCAAGATATACAATAAGAGGGACTGACCTCAACATCAGAAACAGTAAGGGCATTCACATGGCTTAAGTTTGGTCACCGAAGGCATCCTTGTCAGCAGTTAATAACAGGTGTACAGGTTTTAGAGGTCTCGGTGCTAGTTCCCATTTTAAAAAGTTATCTCCTCAGAGTTCCCTGGTGGCTCAGAGGGTTAAGGATCTGACATTGTCACTGCTGTGGTGCGGGTTCCATCCCTGACCTTGGGACTTCCGCATGCTATGGGCACAGCCAAAAGAAAGAAAAGAAGAGAAGAGAAAAGAAAAGAAAATCGTCTTCTCAGTGAAGTACTATCTCGCAGACCCAATAGCTTTTACCAGTCGATAAAGATATGCCTTTAGACAAATATTTGCTGAATATTTACTGTGGGCCAATTATTATCACATACAATGGAGATACAACAGCAGACAGGAAAGGAAAAAATTCCTATCGTCATGAAGCTTATAGCAGTAAAGAAAGTTAATTTTTTAAATTAATAAATATAAATGTGGGTGGTAATAGTGCTCCAAAGGAGGAAAAAGGTAGTATGGGGGTTAGAGAATGGCTGGAGAGGGATTATTTTCACAGGATAACTCTCAAAGGAAGAGAGATTTGAAGGTTGGGGAGCCAGCCATGTCAGAATCTGGGAGGAGAGTGTTCCAGGCAGAAGAAACAGCCAGTGTAAAAGATGTGAGCCAGAATAATAAGCCTGGTGGATCTGAGACAGCAAAAAAGGGCTCTTGCTGGAGCTTATAAGGGAGATGGGGATAAAGATGAGATTTGCTTTTGGAGAGACCGTGGGAGAGGTTGGAACAGGCTAAGTAATCCAGGGCCTTGGTAAAACTGTAGGTTGTATTCTAAGTGTAATGAAGTCATGGAGCATTTGATGGAGGAGAGTGAAATAACCTGATGGATCTTTTACACAGAATCTTATGAAATATAGGGGGACAGTAGCGAAATAAAAAAAAAGGAAAAGTTATAGCAGTTGGACAGATAAGGGATGCTGGTGGCTTGGACAAGGTGGTAATGCCAGAGATGGTAATGGCAGAGAGTGAAATGCAGACATGGCTTGAGGCAGAGCTAACATCACTTGCTTATGGATTGGACATAATGACTCCTGGGGTGTTACAGTGAGCAGTTAAGCAGAAAGCGGTATCGCTGGCTGAGAAGATTTGAAGAATAGTAATTTGGGGATAACAGAAGAGTCCTATTTTAGACATGAGTAGGCAAATACACTGCCAATACTAATTAAAAAAAAAAAAGGATAAACACATCTATTCCTTACTCAAAAGACAGTTACCAAGCGCCAGTTGCTAAACAGCACACGCTGTGCTATGTTCAGATCCTTGAAGGAAAATATCAACATCTTTAAGAACCTTGTGGTCAATTAGACATAAGAAAGAACTGCTGGAAGAGAAGAATAGACTTTCTGAAGGTGTGTTGCCACCAAAACGCAGAAGGAAGTGCCCAGGAAACTGAAGGCAGTAGCTCCTGGAGCCAGGATTGGGGTCTGTGCTAGAGAGCAGGACAGAGGGGTGACCAGCATGGCGGTGAATGTTCAAGTCATCGGAATAAAGGACACTGCTAAGGGGAGAGAAGAGATAAAAAAGGGATTGGGGAGGGGACTCTGCCCAAGGAATATTAAGATGTAAAGGGAAAAGGTGCTAGCAAGGAAGGCAACGAAGATGCTATAGGAGAAGTGGGAGGAGAACCCAGAATGGTGGCGTTTTGGAAGCCAAAGCAAGAGGTTCAAGGGCGAAATCATGGTCACATAATATTAAAGTGCTGTGGAGAATTCAAGTAATAGAAGGCAGGAAAGGAAATGGCCACTGCATTTGGCAATTAGGAAAAAAGACATTGCAGAGAGAAATTTCAAGGAATTGGGGGAAGGAAGTCAGATTCGGGGAGCTGAGGGATGAGAAAGGCGGAGAAGTACAGGCAAGCTGTGTTTGTTGTCTGCCAAGAAAGTGGGTTAGGAGAGATAGTTTGGCAGGAAAAAAGCCATGAATAGACAAAAAGGGCTAGAGGCCACCGTGGACTGCTCTCATGGAAACTCCTGCAACATTTCATTACATACAGTGCTCTGTTTTATACTGTCTTATCTTCTAGTCAGTGGTTCTCAACAAGATCCGTTTTGCTCCAGGGGACATCTGAGCAATGTCAAGACATTTAGCGGCAGATGAAAGGATATGGGACAATAGATAGAGGGGGATTCCAGGTTCAGAAGGGTGTTATTTTATTTTGTTGCTTTGTTAAGATTGGAGAGATTTGAGCACGTTGGGGGACAGAAATAAATGAGAGAGAAAAGAGATAATCGATAGATACGGATTTCCAAAGGGATGGGAAGGGAAGTTACCTAGAACATAGGTAGATAACTAGTCTAAAACATAAAGTAGAAGACCTCTCTCTAGGAGTCTGAAGAGAAGAAAGTGAGATTATAATTACATTTTAGCTGTGTTTAGGATGATCATGTAAGAACTATCAAGAAAGGGTCAGGCAAGATGGCGGAGGAGTAAGAGGTCGCGCTCACCCTCTCCCACAAATACATCAAAAAACGCATCTAAATATAAAACAAGTTGGACAAATCATCATCTGAATGCTGATCAATTTAAACCTCCAAAAACTGCAAGAAACCCTTGAAATAACTGGGTAGAACAAGTGAAGAAAAAAAAAAGGTGAGAGAGAAAAGCAATTAGGACCGTAACCAGCACTCCAGGGAGGGAGCTGTGAAAAAGAAAAGTTTCCTGGGAAGAAACCTAAACAACGATCAGCGGATCAACGACCATCGGAACTAGAGGGACATCAAAGCCTGAGAAAAACGCAGCAGCTGGATTGAGACAGGAAAATCGGAGTTAGAGACCTG